>CM034155.1:476184191-476881263 GCA_019776745.2 Taxus chinensis
TCAAAGTTTACATGGTTTATATGTGCCTCTGGAGGAGGAGTGGCATTGATCAAATGTCCAAGGCCCAATTCTTCTAAAAAAGAAGATCTATGAGCGGAATAATTCTTCACCAAATCCAAGAAGGATATGTGAGATAAAGTCTTGGTCAAATAATTAATCAAGTCATAAGCCCCCACCAGATTTGCAAGAGTTTTTTTAATATCATCTAAGATCAATGGGTAAATAGGTATTGGCTGTGATGAATTATATCGATTCTTGTGGCAGCCATAATCTAGGGTTCAGTTTCCATTTCTACTAGTCCCATGATCTTTGTTTTTTGAAAACTGTTTAACAAAGGTGCTACTAGTGGGTTTGATGAAGTTGAAGCTTTGTGATCCTTGTTTCCCAATGGGATACCCTTGTTTGAACCGTTAGGTTCTAATTGATCATATTAAGGGTGTGTGGTAAGAGGATCACTAAAGATCCTAAGTGGTGTGTTCTGAGGGGACACTGGCCCCATAAAAGTGTTTTGAGTATGTTTTGTATGGTTTGCCAAAAACATATTAACAAAGAGTTTCCTTTGGTCTTCTGGAAAAGCTTGTAGAAATTTGTTATAATCGCTGCATGTTTTTACGTTTTTCCCTCGAACCATATGGAAACCGCATTTTAAATCAAGATCGTAATCCCTAGATCTTTAGTTTGTATTCTTTTATGGTCTGAAGTTTCGATTGTTGTTAAAATTCTAGTTGTTATAATTGAAGTTTGGAGCCCATTGAACATCATTTTGGAATTGGTTTGGGTACCCACTTGGATACTGGATAGGGCCTTGAGGTTGAGTTTCTTGAACTTTTTTCTGTTGTTGTGGTTGTTATTGAGGATGATTGAAGTCCAAAACATTAGTTTTAGGTGAAAAGTTGTTATTTCTTTTGTTATTACCATTTGCGTTGTTTTTGTTAGTAGCGTTTCTATTGGGGGTGCTAACAACATTGGGTTTCTTCACCTGGTTAGTAAAATTGTCGGTCGCTACCCCAATATTCTTATTGAGGAATTTTAGTCCTTAATTGTTGTTCGTTTTGGTGGGGTAATTAAAATTACCTTGGTTGGGAGTGATCAATATCTTGTTCATTTTGTAGGTTTTCTGACAATTGTCTATAGCTGCTTGATCGATTCGGAGAGCACCCTCCAATACCTCTTCGTAGATCCTTAATGGGAACTTCTGGACTTCTTCCTTTGTTTCTTTATCAAGGGAGTGAAGGAATATATCGCAGAGCTCTATTTGATCCATGTTAGAAGTTCTTGTTGAATAATAGAGGACCTGCCACCATCTTAGGATGAAATGAGTATCATACTCATTGTGCTCTTGTTTTATGTCAATGAATTCTCTGATTCTTGTCCTTAGTGGTTTGTTAATGTCAAAATATTTCATAAAATCATACATGAGTTGTTTGAAAGAGTTTATCAAATCTTCTGATATCTTATAATACCAATCGAGAGTGATACCTTATAAATTATTAGGTAAGATTTTCATAACGACTGCATCCCATGGGAGTAACTCTAAAATGGAAGTTACGTAAGCCTTCATGTGTGTGTTAGGATCACCCTCCCACATGAATTTTTTAAGGTTTGGCATAGTTATCGAGAGCATGTAACTCTATGTGGAGAATGCGAGGGGATCCTTGAGATATTCAGAGTATGCCCCTACCTCGTATGAATCGACCATTGATGATCCTAGTTGGGGAGGTGGAGGCAGGATTGGTTATTAGAATGGTGCAACATATATGTTCATTGGGGCAAGAGAAATACCCTAAGGATAACCATATGGGCTAGGGTAAGAGTACATGTTCCCTTGTGGCAACTTATAATACATGCATATGTAGGGGGAAGATTATTTTGATATTGAGTTAGAGGCACAAAGTCGGGGAATGTTGAACGCCCACTTGGTATGGAGTTTAAGAACATGCTTTCAGATGGTTCTTGTGGTGGGTATCCTTATGTGTCATGGGGTGCTCCCTGGGGCCTAGTTAGAATATCCCCGGGGCTAGGAATGCTCATCTAAACTGGAGGATTTGGAGCAGTATGCACTTGGCCATGGTTTTGTAGATAAAAAGTAATTTTTCCTTGCCCAGTATATGAAGTTTGAGTATTCTAAGAAAGTTTGAATTCCTTGGCATTTTCCACCAATTCCAAGATGAGTTCTCCCATTAATGGTGTGGTGTTTTGTTTCGGCGTACACTGTTGAACCTTTGTAGGTTGTTGAGGAATGTGATATCCTTCTATAAATTGTTCATTATTTTTCCACCCCTTGGTAGCAATGTTTTCCGCTGTAGGAGGGGTAGTGGTGTTATTTTTAAGGAAGACATCAACATGTCCCTGTGGCCTATCCAAAGGTTGATTCATGTCTAGGAATAATTTCTCACTTCTAGCATAACACGCTAAGTACTCCTCGTCTAAATATGGGAGTTGGTTAGACTGCATACTAATCAGATGATCAAATAAGACCCGAGGAGATGAGCCTGTATCTATGATAAAATTCATATCATTAGAGTTTGAGAGAGTAGGTTGTTGTGTTGGTGTAAGTTGGCTGATTTTCTTAATCCTTATTGAGGATCCAAAATTAGTCCCCTGAGGAGGATGAGCTTGACAGGCGTGAAGATGGGTAGTCGATTAGTTATTCACCCATGTAGATAGCGAGGGTGATTGTTGTTGTCTAACCATATGATAGTTGTATACTTCAAGACCTAAAATGGGCCGGTTGTATCAATTGTATCTCGACATATTTGAGGGGGATTTAAATACCCACAAAGTAATGGGAGAGACGAAAATTAGATGAATAAAGTGGAAACTAAAAAACCCTAGCTCTTCACGTCGGGTTTAATAATTTGTACGGATGAAAATGAACATGTGACCTTAAACTACTCTCGACTCCCCCAAGTCATGTCAGGACGATCGATGTGGAAAGTGTGATGGCTAATAGATAGTGAATGTGGTAGATGCATTGTATAGTTAAATAAGATATTAATATAAAACTAGGTCCTCGACTTGCAATAATGGAATCTACTTATCAAGGGAAATGAAGTCCCTTCTAACCTAAATTGGTCTAATGAATGGCTCAAAGTGAATTGCAGTGAAGAGAATCCAATATCAATCTCCGTAGATATTCTCTCCAATGGATGCAGAATGCGTGGGAAGCCAATGGGCGCCTCATAGTGATTTCTAGAAAAGTTCATGGAACAGATGAGGGAGATATGAACTTGTTTACTCTATGGATGATTGGTCGACTCATTCCAGAATGAGAGGTATCGATGAGCTTCTTCATCTAAGATGTTTAATTGCCTAATGATTTCAGGCAGGAATGGAGAGGTTTTAAAGACCAGTGCTCTCAATCCAAGATCTATGTCTAGTTGGATTTCACTCCCATTCATTTGGGGAGTGTTTAGATCAAAACCGTAAACCCTCTCTGGTTTTGGTCCCTATATGGTCATGTAGTATGATCAAGAGTCTATGCCCATGGGAAATCATGAAATCTACACTCAGGGGTTGTTCATTAATCTTAATCTTGATTGGCCGCAATGTTTAACATGTTAAGCTATTGTATTTTCTCGATGTATCGGGTTGGTGTTCTAAGGACAAGGAGACGGAGTCCCATATCAATATCTGTGAGCAGTTCGGGGCCATTTGGTTATGGCACCTGTGGGTCACTTTCGTAAGTACGCTCTTGTTTGGGTCCACTAATAGTCATGAATTGACAATATTTCAAGGTAATCTATAGTTGGGTTGGCTTGACCAAAACTCAAATTATTTTTCGTCTTCAATGTTTAATGCGTCTATTAGTTCAATGATTGCTTTTAAGTATTTGGTTGTTCGGAATACATTAAATCTAAAACCTTGATCAATATATTCTAGTGGTACTGCTAGATTTGGTTGTGGAACTATTGGTTCAAATACGAAATCCGTGGGTTCTCTAGGTCCCGTAATTTTCATGTAAGAAATGATTAAATTAATCTAATGAATAAAATTAACTAATCAAAGTAAATATATACTTTGATTTTGTATTTTCTAGATTTGAATAAAGTAATAACAACGACTAATCTAATAAAAGTAATTTTTTTATTCTTTTCTTATATTTAAGAGAAAAAATTATAATCTAAACAGATTAATCTATACTACCAACTAGTTGGATATCGCTAATTATCTATGTAATTTTGTACTGAATCTAAGATAACCTAAAATAATAACTTTTCTAATTAATTTATGATATATTGACAACTTCCTACAAATATTCTCTTCTCTAAACCCACAGGGATTGGAAGAAAGATATCCGTCACCGGGAGTTGCTATGAAAGATGTAAACCTTCTTAGAAACTAATTAAACACTTGTAAATGAAAGGAAATTGATTTTCTACTCTATTTGATATGATATAACAGTAATAAAGTACAACAAAGAAAGAAATCAAACAACAACTCCAACCTGGAATTCACAAAAAAAAGATAAATCCAGCCGTCTGATTATTTTTCCCCTCGGTTTTCTAAAATGAAATTGAATCTTCGTATTCCTGTATTTCACACACACACACACACATGCACACGCACACGCACACGCACACGCGCGCGCACACGCACACGCACACGCACACGCACACGCACACGCGCACGCACGCACACACACACACACACACACACACACACACACACACACACACACACACACACACACACACACACACACACACACACACACACACACACACACAGAGGATACAATGAATAGATAATGCAATAATCCATTTACCTTACTATGGCAAAATTTGTCTCAATGTGTAAAATCAACGTATTTCGAGAACGCACAAGTCTTAGAGATCTATTATTATGTAACAAAACATTTATATCAACACAGTAATCTCGATACTTTTATTTATGAATTTGAACATGTTAAGTACGAGGAAGTGTTCTTTACAGGACCATCTTCATAAACGAAAATATCCATGACTTATTCAAGATTCTTACAAAAAAGGGAGAGACCATGTAATGGAATTATTTTCATTATGTCATATTTCCATTTTTTGTAACTACCCCTATTTAGTACTATATCAAGATATATGTTTTTCAAAAAATATATATATTTAGTTTACTTCATACGTAATATTTGTTACCGCGACTACTTTACATCTCACAATTATTTCTTCTTGACTTTGTTGTTCCTATTTGTTTGGGTTTTGGTCATATAAGATTAATTATGGATTCTTAAGTCAATCATTTATGTTTTCCATAAATTTTTAATTTAATTGTGTTATAGATTAAGTCAGTTATTGTCACATGAAAACTCATCTTAATAGGGTAATAAATTATTAAGTAATTTAATCGTCTAAGTTTACTAAACCGATATCTTATTTATAGATGTTAAGATCCTTCTTTCATAAGGATTAATTATTAATTCCTAAAGGAATAATAACTCTTGAATAATTGGTTTTTATTATTCATAATCATTAATGTTAATTAAGATTATAGTGTATTTGCATTGTCATAATATCTTTCTATTATGAACTAATGATGATATTGTTGCCATTTTCATTTAGTATTCATTTATTTCAAGAACATATTCACATGCCATATAGTAATCTATATTATACCCTATTTGATTCAATCCTTATTACTATTAATTTAAATCCACTCATAATATTAGTTTCCTTAAGAACTCATGATAAGTAATAACTTATTATGTCACCATAATGGTCTTGTGACCAATTAATAATTTACTAAAGAAAATATCATACAAATTATAATCTTTAACATAAATGTAAACAATTTCTATTGATACACATAGTAACATGAATAGGTACTCATAATTTACTTAATACCAAAAGTTCTCCAAGATTGTTAAAAAAATCCTCGCTGTAGAATCTCATAATTATAACTTTACATCAAGGTCTTAAGCCCTTTTTCATTTAGGATTTCTTTATGAAATAAAAATTGCACCTAGAAGTTTATATTAAAAAAGGATTTCTTATACATATATCCTAATGATAAAAAATATTCATAATTATTATAATCAACCCAAGTAATCACTTCATGTCTTCCTTATTGACTTGTACAGTCAATATAAGAAAAAATATACATGTATCAATTCATAAGAACTAGAATGAGGCAACATCCTTATCTTCTATATGATACCTATTATCTAAAATGATAAATGAAACAAGTTTAAACATGTAATTCATATTACTATTATTCAACCTATTATTTATTTGAAGCTTTACTCGATACAACATCTTCTATTTTTATCAATTTATATTGACAAGTTCTAATCAACATATTATGACGATCTTGTACTATAACGTAAATACCCAGATCCATATTTTCATAATTTCCTAATTTTACACTCAAATCAGAAAACATAATAACTATTATAATTCCAAACCATATCCATACATTAGTAACTTTAAAACTCATTACCTAATGTAATACTTTACCTCCCATAAATTATTTTTTGAAGTAAGATCAATATTTACTAATTATTTTTAGTAGCTTTAAAAATAATAAAGAAATAATAATTTCCCTTACACCCTGTGATGGAACCAAATGCAAAAAAGAATAAGCAAAGAATCCAACCATTTGTCATTTATTCCCTCACACATTTTATGGAGGATAAACACAATCAACTCTTTATTAGAACTTCAATGTCCTTTATCACTTACACCCTTTTGGATATTCCTAAAACCGTAATGTCACAGACCTATTTTTAACTTTCAGTAAAATTTTTGATTACCTTCCAATAGTCTAAAGCAAACAAAAAACAATATACCTCTCAAAATGAAGTAAACAGGAGGGGTAAGTTTTATTTTTTATATTCCAAATAGTTATATAGAGTGTAAAAAATCTTCGTTTACCTTTTTAACCATTTTACTTACAAATCAAAAAATCTAAATATAACTCAGTTGTGTGTTTTTCTCAAATATTCATATCTAGGTTCACTATACAGTTCCTTTGTATATATTAATAGATCAAATAAAATAAATCACAATTACCCAATTTGCATTCAAGTTTGTAATAAAAAATATATGTTCAAAATTCACATTCAAGTGATATCTATACAACCATCACACATAACAAATAATGCATACTGAGTCATATAATGAATCACAATTATGAAAAATAAAATACCTAACTCTCATTCCTTAATAACATTACCCAATTCGTTATTCAATCACAGTCAATAAAATATCCATACCCATTTCATATATCATTCATACTCAACAAAACAACATTACCTATATTGTATTTCTTTGTCTATATACAAAAATAACTAAACCCAGTCCTTAGTTATCTTCACGAACAAGTAAAATACCATACCCAATTTACATTTTAAAATACGAAGCAATATAACTTTATATAATGAATATCATAAATGTAAATCCATATTTTCATGCAATAGACGAGATAACACTTAGTTCACACTATCAAAATATAACTCTCATCTTACAGAGAATAAAAGAATAAGAACATGCATGGTGTTCACATGCCTTGGATAAAATTTACTTTATTCCTCTTGTAGTCTTCTTCCAAAATCAAAATAACAATAATAGAAAATGAGACATTTTTCTTTGCAACTATGATAAACCACATCCACACTGGTAATAATTTGCATGGATGAAAAATAGGTTAAATGGAGAAGAAAACCCATTACTTCTATAATCCTAAAAAATAATAGAGTGTTTCTAAACAATACTATGATCAAAATGAGATAGAAAAGGAGATATGTGACATAAATAGGTTGGATTCTTAGGGAAGCTAACCATTCCTTAAAATTATAGTTTAATTAGTGCCCATAAACCCAAAACCTTCCACCTTAAATTCTTTGCAATGTATTTCCTTACTTCCTTCACATCACTTTCCACTTAAGCCATACTTTAAAGTTTCCAAACTTTGCTAGTTAAGATTGCTCGAGCCTGGCTGGCATAGTGCCTACCTAGGTTTAGATTAATTTTCACAAATTCCACATAAGTTTAACATTTAAAATTTATACCTCCTTTTATTAGAAGAGTTAACTAAAAATTGATCAACGCACTACATCTCAAACTCCATATAGTTATTTTTGTATGTGTCTTTAATGATTCCTTAGGTTTCCCTTGTGCAAGTTGCACTATGATAGCAGAATAGATCTACATTTCTCCAAGTATGTAATATGTATGTGATGGAGTAAAATTAACTTACCCTCATATGTTGTGTATTCAAATCAATGCATCTCTTGCCCCTTGTATGAGTGTGCAAGATGAATTCCTTGTAATTCTCTTGTGTTTTTTTCCAATCTTAGGTGATGATAGATAATGTTTATATTGTTTAGCCTCTAATTTAGAATAAGTAAATAAGTATATATATGATTCCATTTTTTTTAATTTCATAATTGAGAACTGAATGTTCGACCCAAAGTACTAAAAGGTGCCCAAGAAGTAAAAGAGACCCAAAATGGTAAGAAAAGGATAAATAAGGACATGAGCACCTAGGAGGGACAAGAGTGTTTGGTTATGTAATTCCCACTCTTTTTTGACATTTATTTAATTTGATTTGGTTTATTGTTGATTAGAAACATGGTAATTATTATTAGATTGTGGTTAACATGTTGATAGCTAGTATGGACATCTTGATTATTGATATGTTGTGACTCATATTGTGTGTAGTGCCCACTTCTCTTCGACACTATTTCACTATGATTTTATTATTTTTTATTAGATACTTTGACATTCTAATTATTATACTTGATTAGCAGATGATATATTGCATGGAAATTCATATTATTGATGTGTTGTGATTCATATTTTGATTATGATATGCTAGATGACACTAGTGGACAATTCTATACATGTTTCTTATATTACTCCGATTTTTTTACTAACATGTCATATTCATGATAAATTTCCTATATTTGCATGTTTTGAATAGGATTGTGATCTCAGGGATGCTAATAAATTAATAGAATTGAATTATGTTGATATGGTTGATAGATGATAGAAGTGATTAATTTTGATAATGACTATTGATTTATATGTATATGTTATTTCTCGATGTTATTGATGCGGCCATGGGGCCAGAGAGGTATTTATGTTGTTTATTATAGGAAAATTATATCACTATACATTGAAAGGGGATAGGGGAACAACCCTAGAAGAATTTTTTGTGTTTACAACATGGCCAAATTGACAAATTGTGTCTAATGTATATGTTTTATATTTTTATGCTTGGTTAGGAGGTTTCCCATGGGGGGTGACCTCATGTGTGTGGTCATCGGGTGTAATGTTTTCCTTTCCTTTAATTTTGTGTGTTCTATTTTGTGGTGCATGAATTTAATTGATTTGGAAATATATCTACTTTATTAGCACTTGTTAATATGTTTTAATTACCTAATTTAACTTAACTTGTAAACTAAAAGGAAGATGTGATAATTCGGTAATTAAAAGGGTAGACGTTCCTTGATTGGTTCTTGATGTGGAATGAATTAAATTGAATTTTTTTAGTGTACTCTTCTTCCTTTCCCAAACTCGAATTTTTCCTTGTAGGCCACTTTTTGAGACTTGTGGGACAAGTTAACCTTGTCCCTTACATCTCAAACTCATCCACCAACCATACTTATGAAGTATGGAGATCATTTTGACCTTTTTAATGCATTGTTGAGTGTAAAAAATGAAAAATAAATTCACTTTTCTACTTACCAAATTTAAATTTTCCTTGAAAGGTATAGAGTGCATGTTGGAGTGTAATTTTTGCATGTCATAAGCCTCACATGTCAATTAATTTCATTAGTGTTTGTGTGTGTTGACTTGTTGAGTTGGAATAGGGGGATGACGAAGTGGCATCCTACATGGAGCCATCTCATCATCCTCACCTCCCTTTCTATTTATTGAATAAATTCAAAGGATTTTGGGTTACTTGCCTTACTTTTTCTACACTTGTAATTTTGAAATTTGGTCTTGGGTTGCATGCTTGGATATGTTTTGAGTTACATCTTGGCATTGTTCTTGGTTTGAAGGAGTGAAGCTTGTTCAATGAATGTCTTGGAAGTTTAATGGAGAGGTAGGGTATCTACTTATTGTTATTCCATTATTATGAATATGGGTGTGAAATTTGTGCTTGCTTGAGTATTTGTATGAGTGCTGTGAATGTGATATAATGGGGTTGGGTAGCTTGCCTTAAGAAGGGTATGGGAGATGGAAGTATGTGACCATTGGGGATGGAAAAGGGAGTTGTGAGGAATTAATTTTGGAGAGAGTGTGATTATCAGTTCCACCTATGGGGAGAGAAAAGGAAAACATGGACATATTTTTACATATTTCCAAGGGGAGAGATAAGGATGTATTTGAGTGTTTGTGTTGTGCATATGGTGGCCTTTTGGTGGAACCCCTATTTCACTTGAGAGGAAAAAGGAGGTGGTTCCCATATTCATTTATCCTTTTTTCTTGTTTTCAAGCTATGTGTTTGTTGGAAAAATTATAAATGTTGTTTCGGTGTCTTGATTTGGATGTGTTGCATATTTGTGCTTTGTATGTTTTGTGGAATCCATATTTGTGAAGTTGTCAAAGTTACAAAACAAACCTCATTGTTCTATGGTCGGGGCTCGGGGGCCAATAAGGAGGATGGCTTCTCCTATTATTGGATTATAGGTTAGGAGGAGAGCTTTACGTACTCCTCATTCCTTTTTTATCATGTTGAAGATGGAGGAGGAAAAAAAAAAGCTATAAGTTTGGTTCATGAGATGGAGTTTCTTGTTTGATTCTATGAGATGGAAGTTAACAATTTTTTTTAAACCATCTATATTTGTGTAACATTTTCCCCATTTTTGTAAAAACAAAAAAACCAAAAAAAGGGGTCCTATTGTTATACTCATTGTGAACCAAGGTAATGTTATCCTATTTGAATGTTGAAGTATAGTTGATTGTAAGATACAAGCATAGTTGAAAGTATAAGTGTGTAGATTGTGTACCTCTATATGGAAGAAAATTTAATTAGATAAGTTGATCTTGAGTGGAATGTAAGTTTGATTCCAAGGGGAAAGAAGAAAGTGAATAATTATTGTAGACACTTGCATTCTTTCATTTTACTTGAATGGAAATAAGAAGATTGTTGGAATGTTGTATGATTATGTATCTTTTACCCTCTTGAAAGAGTTAGGCACAAGTGAATGTCATATTAGCGCATGTAATGAAATGGTTTAAAATTAGCATACTTTTTATTTGACAAGTTATTGTGGATGTATGTATGTAAGTTGAGAATGTGAGATTAAGTTTGATATCTTGGGAAATGTAAATAAATTTGTGATTAATTGATACCATTTTAAAGATTACCTTACCTATAAATTATCTCAACTAAGAACCATTAGAAAAGGAATAATAAACATTTAACATATGAACCTTGTGACTATTTTAAGGGAAATATTAACATACAATAAACATAGTAGATATATTCATAATGATGTGATTAAACTATATAATATGTATCATACAATTAAAATTGTATAAGAAATTCCCTTAATTCATATATATTTATAAAGATAAATCAATTGTTTTTGTTGTTGTATTTAAATTATTTATAACTAATATATATATAAAGAAATAATACATATTAATATATGTTAATGTGTTAATATAATACATTTAACATTATACATATTAACATATTAATATTATATATACATTAATAAGTAAATCTAATAATAATAATAATGACAGTTGGAAAAGACCTAATTCATTAAATTAAAAAAAAGAGGGGCCGAATATGGATAATGAAGGTTTCACCCAGAGAAAGAGTGAAGAGACAAATCTTACAGAGACATAAGTGTTATAGCAGCAAGCGGCACATTCAATGTTTTAATCAATACAATAACTACTCGAAATAAGAGATACGAGCAGAACACAACTATAAAAAATGGTATTACAAAGGTTGCAGTGTACATATCACATGTTTAATTTAAGTTAATTTAAAAATTAATGTCTAGAAGTAACCAAAAGGGTTAAAGGGACTATAAGAGGAGCAAAGAGAACCAAACAATGCATGAAGGAAAAAAACAAATACAAAACACAATACGAGAAGCAACAAGAAAGACACGAGATGCAACAAGTATATGTGCCAAGCTTAGGAGGTTCTACGCCTGGTAGATCATGACTGTTGTGTGAATTCATGTGCCTGTTTATGCCTCCAGTGTTGTGTAGAATGCTGAAGGAATGTACCAATATTATGGAACCCAAGGCTGCCATGATGATGTTTGAGGAGTGCATATCTATGTTGGGTCATCTCCCTGATAAATAAAGCTACACACCTCTGGTCTTCATAATGAATAAGGGCACATAATGAGCCTTGAGTTTCTTGAAAGACACAATAGAACCTGCTATGGATCTCATACTACATAGGACAAAAAAATATAAAGTGCTCCTCTGATTCAGGTTCATTGTTGCAAAGTTTGCAAGTGTGTTGGTCTCTAGGAATGTAGTGCTATGTCTCCATGTGAAGCTGATGAGAGAAAAGTCATAGTTGACCTAAGGGGAATCTCAAACCAAGTGGGAACTTGATGTATTTGGGGGGAATGACATGCCCATCTTCAATTTGGAGATAATGCTCTTAATAGTGGTGCATTTTTTTGGCAATGGTTCTAATGGTTCAATCCACATTGATTTAATGTAAGCTATGTATATCTCCTCTCTAATTCTTCTATGAATTTTCCTTCTAGGAATGTGGGGATAATTAATAGAGAACGTGAGAGGAGGAAGGCGATTAATAGATCCAATCCGATGCTTTGGAGGAAGGTTGTACAATGTGCATACCTAGTGGTTTGGATCCCCAATTCACATAGCCTCATGGATGATTGGAGAGCCTTGAAGGGGTATCTATTCTGCCCAATTGGTGTATCTTCCATACATCTTAGTCTATGGAGTAGCATTACAAGATGGAACATAGTTGAGATTTAGAGAGGGTGCGTGCCAAACCCAGCCAAGATGATTACATGTGGAACTAAGCATTTTTCCCGAAGGGTCCTAGATAGCACAGAGACAAGTACTCTATCAAGACGAGCCCAACTACTGTGTCGAAGATCAAGGCCCCAATTATCACAACCATACAACATTGTTGGTGTCACTAGAGTTTGGAAAATATGCAATTTTGCATTGGCATCTTGAAATTGATGCTGGAAACATCGTCTCTCAAGTGTATTAAGGGATGCATAACCTTTACATAATCTCTCTTCTGCAGCATGAAGCATGTTCAAAGGAGGGCCCGTGAAAGTCACTCCAAGATAGGTGTAAGAGGAGACCACTTCCACCAAGTTTCCTTTGTACATGAAGTTAGTTGCATGGGTAATCCTCTTGGTTGTATTAAATACCATGACCTTAGTTTTCTTTAAGTTCACTTGTAAGTCATGAGTATCACAAAAAGAACTTAATATGTCAAGGTGTCGTTGTAGGCCTGCAACAGTATGTGACATAATAATGATATCATCCACAAATAATAAAATAGAAATGATGATATCATATAAAAAACAACCATCATCTATAATACCGGAATTTGCAATGATGTGCTCTAGTTCGTCAATGTAGAGACCAAATAGAGTAGGAGAAACTCTTATGCAACTGGTAGATTTGTAAGGCCGTATGGGCCATGTCACCTTCATGTTTAGCTTTGGGTTGAAGATCATTAATCAGGTTGGTGGGATTATTTGTTGTGGGTCGATTCCTCCCACTCAACTTTTATCTTGTTGCCAAATACACAGAGATACAAACAACAAATAGGATACGGTGAAGCTATACAAATCATATAACATACTTTTTAAACCTTAATCATATTACTAAAAGGAATATATTTATATATTATATTATAAGGTATATGACTTATTAGATAAATTAATTTCCACGTGTATTGTGTGTGTGTGGGGGGGGGGCGGCGCTGGGTGGGGAAGATATAGAAGTTTTAACATTTAATTTCATATTATATACTATACTATACTATTTTATAATTTATATTACAATATTAGGTATATTATATTATAAGGTATTAATAGCATGTACTTACGTGTATGTTTAGGTGAATACCATAATATATACCACATTATATATAATGGATAATATAACATTTACATAGTGCTATCTTATTTATATGATATTGTTATTTTATATTTTAATATTGCTCGAATGTTAAAATGTTATAATGTTTCGGAATCCCAAACTTTATACCCTTTATAATGCTTACAATATTATGAGAGGTGATAACATGTTCCATAATATACTAATATTATATCACATGTAATATTAAGAAAGTAATTTGAAGACATAATAATAAAGAATGAGACTTAGTTTAAAAATTCACAAGCAAAGAGGAAATTACCTAGGCAACCCTTAATGGTTTAACAAGAGAAGGAGGTTACGATAAGAGTTTTAATAACATTAAATGGTATAAGAAGGAGATTGTAAATTATCTATGAATAAGTGAAGTGATGATAAATTAAAACTTGGACTAAATAACAATTAGGGAATGGTAAGAAAAATCACTCTCAGAATGATAAGATAAAATGATAGGGTAGTATATGATTTAGAATTCAAATTGATAGTAATCTAGAGAAAACAAGTAAATAACATTGAATTTGTAGTTTTAATGGGAAAAAAGGTTATAACACTAACAAATGAATGAGATATATCTAAACAAGTTAAAACTCCTTTAGTAAATAAGTTATGCATAGGTATAAGAAGGATATCCAATACACAAATTGACACTTAGAAAACAAATGACAATTTAAAGTTCTAATTACTATTAATGAAGGAAATATCTCATAAGTAGGGATAACAAGAAGTTAACCAAATGAAGTAACCAAACCATTAAAGTATACCTAAACACTAAGAACCCTAGCAATTAGAATAAGCAAGTTTTGAGTAGAATAGGAGCTGTTGATATTCACAAAAATTGATAAATTGATAAGTTCTCTGCCTTCGCATGTGAGTTGATCATGGTGGATTTGTTAATAGAAAAATATTGTGTTAGGTAAGTAACGTATGCCTAGATTTATTCCTACATGATACCCTAGTTAGGGATAGATTTATAATTTGGATCTTGGATGGTATGTCATGGATCCACAATTTAGGTAGAAGAAATACCTATTTCTGGTAGTATTTTTTTTCTATACTTCAATCGACATTCCTCCTCATTAGGCATTGTTTGGAAGATGATGCAGAACACCCCTCAATTGGGATAGGATTAAGGATAAAGTTTCTATTGGGTTCAAGATGTTGCAGTAGATGGAACACCAGGTCTCTCTCATTAGTCAGTGTCTCCTAGAGGCACAAGAAAAATAGAATAAAAATGCGGATGCAAAGTGGATCGAACACAATTGGTGGATAATGGGTATTCTTTAGATTCAAGTTGCATGAGATCCCTATCCATTGGAAAAGACTCTAAGTTTGCACACTTTTGGGTACCTTTGAGATATTGAGGAGATTTGGGCTAGTCGCATATCATCTTACTTTGCAAATCACTATTCCTCGCATCCACATATGATGAGTCATTTTCTACATGGAAGGATGCCAATTTTATACGAGTATAGCTCCCACATCTGTTTTAGTGACTTCCAGGAGGAATTTGATTCTAAGGGGAGGGGCATGTAATGCCCACCTCTCTTTGACATTTAATTACTATCATTTTTTTATTGTTGATTAGAGAAATGGACATTATTATTATATTTTGCTTAGCATGGTGATAGCCAATATGGACATCTTGATTATTGATATGTTGTGACTCATATTGTGTGTAGTGCCCACTTCTCTTTGACACTATTTCATTATGATTTTACTACTGTTGATGTAGAGACTTTAACATTCTTATTATTATGCTTGATTAGCAGATGATAGATTACGTGAACATTCATATTATTGATGTCTTGTGATTCATATTTTGATTATGATATGCTAAATGATACTGGTGGAACATTCTATACATGTTTTTTATATTACTCCAATTTTTTTACTGACATGTCATATTCATGATGCATTACCTATATTTTCATGTTTTGAATAGTATTGTGATCTCATGGATGTTAGTAAAATAATAGAATTGAATCATGTTGATATGGTTGATAGATGATAGATGATAGAAGTGCTTAATTTTGATAACAACTATTGATTTATATGTATATGTTATTTCTCAATGTTATTGATGTGGGCATGAGGCTAGAGAGGTATTTTTGTTTGTGATTGCAGGAAAAATTATATCACTATACATCGAAAGGAGATAGGGGATCAACCCTAGAAGAATATTGCGTGTTTGCAACATGGAACAATTGAGTACTTGTGTCTAATGTATATGTTGCATATTGTTATGCTTGGTTAGGAGGTTTTCCATGGGGGTGACCTCATATGTGTGGCCATGGGGTGTTTTTTTTTCCTTTTTTTTAATTTTATGTGTTTTATTTTGTGGTGCATCTATTTCATTCATTGGGAAATCTAGCTACTTTATTAGCACTTGTTAATGTGTTTTAATTAGATAATTTAACTTAACTTGTAAACTAAAAGGAAGATGTGACAATTGGGTAATTAAGAGATTAGATGTTCCTTGATTTATGATTTATGTGGAATGAATTAAATTGCATTTTGTTGAGAGTAATCTTCTTCCCTTCCCAAACTGGAATTTTTCCTTTTAGGCCACTTTTTGAGACTTGTGGGACAAGTTAACCTCGTCCCTTACATCTAAAACTCATCTACCAAACATACTTATGAACTATGCAACTTATTTTGACCTTTTTAATGCATTGTTGTGTGTAAAATAAAAAATAAAGTCACTTTTCTACTTACCACATTTAAATTGTCCTTGAAAGGTATGGAGTCCTTGTTGGAGTGTAATGTTTGCATGTCATAAGCCTTACTTGTCATTTAATTGCATTGGTATTTGTGTGTGTTGACTTGTTGAGTTGGAATGGGGGGATGATGAATTGACATCATACATGGATCTACCTCAACATCCTCACCTCCCTTTCTATTTATTGAATAAATTCGAAGGATTTTGGGTTACTTGCCTTATTTTTTCTACACTTACACTTTTGAAATTTGGTTTTGGCTTGCATGCTTGGAGATTTTTGGAGTTCCATCTTGGGATTGTGATTGGCTTGAATGAGTGAAGCTTGTTGATTGAATGTCTTTCAATCTTAATGGAAAGGTAGGGTATCTACTTATTTTTATTCCTTTATTATGAATATGGGTGTGAAATTTGTGCTTTTTTTGAGTATTTTTATGAGTGTTGTAAATGTGATATAATGGGGTTGGGTAGCTTGCCTTAAGAATGATGTGTGATATGGAAGTATGGGACCATTTAGGGGGGAAATGGGAGTTTTGAGGCATGCATTTTGGAGGGAGTGTGATTAGGAGTTCCACCTATAATGAGAGAAAAGGAAAACATGGACATATTTTTGCATATTTACAAGGGGAGAGATAAGGATGTATTTGAGTGTTTATGTTGTGCACATGGAGGATTTTAGGTTGAACCCTTATTTCACTTGGGCGGAAAAAAGAGGTGTGTAGTGCCTGCTTCCCTTCTACACCTTTCGATATTGATTATGATACTGTTGACTATATTATGGACATTATTTTAGTTTTTATTTAGTATGATGTTAGATGTTAGATCATGGATTATTGTTGATTTTGATTCATATATGATGCATGGTGATTATTAGAGACATTTTATATAATGATGATGATATACTGTTTGACATGGTTATATTTATGGATGTTGTTTGGACATGTGATAGTTGGATATATAGAGTATATCTAGGGAAAATTGAATTAATTTGATGGTCATATAGTTGTGGATAAAATTGTAAAATGGTTGTCTTGATATTGTTGTGATTCATATATATATAGATGATTTTAGAATTATATTTATATTTATTTTTAATGTTCTAATGTGGCCACGAGGCCAAAGGAGGTATTTGTGTTTTTCAGGTTAAAATATTAGAATAAACATCGGGGGATTGCAGACCAACCACATTGGAATTCTAGATGAATTCAACAAGGTCACCATGGCAACATGTATTGTTTTTGTTTATTGTTAGGGATTCCCATGGGGGGGATCACCTTTGAATGTGACCAAGGGTTATGTGTATTTCTTTTATTTGGTTCCTTTGTTTAATGTCTGTAGGTATTTAATAAGTGATGTGTTTCCCATTTCTATTTAATTAAATTCTATGTAAATATTGTGAGTGATCATATTGTTGAAATAATTAATTAAATTGGGTCATAAGAAAGTAATTATTAGAGTTGTTGGCCCTTGATTAAAGTGTTGTAAGTGATGTGTAAGTAATGTGTAAGAGTTTTGTAAGTAAATTTGGAGTATGAAACACTCCACCTTCTTTTGAAATTCGAATTTTTCCTTGGAGGCTGATTTTGGAGGCTTGTGGGACAAGTTAAACTTGTCCCACACCTCTTAAATTTGTATACAAACCTTACCTATGGTTGGGGAGTTGAATTAAGACTTTCATTATGCATTTTTGTAAGACAACTTGTATGTTTTAATTGCACTTTCTTATATGTTTTCAATTTCAGTCCTTATGGGGTGTGGGCTTGAATGGAGTGTGTAAATAAACTATCATTTTATTCACCCACTTATTTATTATGCCTTGGAGATTGAAGTTGACTTATGAGTTGGAGTTGAGGATGTGTGATGTGGCATCCTACATGGATCCACCTCATCCTCTTCTCTTCCCTCTTCTATATATTCAAATTCCTTAGTTTATTTTGGGGTTGCTTCAGTTTTGATACTTCAGTTTTGGGCGACTTCTTTTGGTGTTTGAGCTCTTGCTTTTGGAGAAGATTGGAGATTGTTGGATACTTGTGCTTTGTTGATTTTTTGATTGCTTGCATTGGGAAATCTTGTTGTTTGGAACTTGGAACAAACTCCATCATGCAGAGGTAGGATCTTGGCTCTTTAAAATGCCTTCTTTCATTTTTATGCATATTTGAATGGTTGAATGTTTGAATGTGTTAGTTTATTTCTTGGCTGGTTGGGTAGACTTCCTAGGCATGGTGTAGGAGAAGACTATGGGGAATTCTTGTGGGGAAACATAAGTGTTTTGGTGAGGTATAAGTTTTGAGGGAGTTGGGTTTTGGGTTCCACCTGTTTTTTCTCAGGTGGTTCCACCTTGCAAAAAGAAATAGCTTGGATTTCTTTACTCGTTATGGGGTTCCCATAAGAGGCTGGGGAGGCATAAGGAAATGTGAGGTATAAGGGTTACTTGGGGGAGGCATAAGGGCATGTCAGGGATTTTAAATGATATAGTTGTTTAGGTGGTTTGTTCTCACGGTGTGTGGTGATACCCATTTCACCTTTGGGAGGAATAAGTAGCTTCCCCCATAGTTCTTACTGCTTTGGCTTGCATGATAAATCTTGAGTTTTGTTTGTTGTGTTTTTCTTGTGGTTGCAAACTGCAGTTTTGTTTTGGACTGTGTTTTGAATGATAAATTTGTCTTTGTGTTGTGGAAGCCTGTTGTTGTCATGTGTTGCAAAACATTTCTTATTGCAATGTTGTTGGGGCTCGGGGGCTAATGAAGGACATATTCTCCTTTTCATTGGATGTCTTGGTTGGGTTGAGAGAGTTGCCTTTCACCCCTGTTTTGTTGTGATCAAATTGAAGAATGATAGATCTTCTTGTTACTATTCTGAAGCAGAGAAATAAGAAAAATTCGCAGTCCTTGTTGAGATTTATCCTTATTTTAACTGTTTCCCACTTTGAAGTGGATGATATTGTATATTATTTGTGATGGAAAGATTCTCTGTATTATCTATGAAAGTTGTATTTCAAATGTGAAATATATACTTTGTATTCTATCTTTTGAAAGAAATGTGAAAGAAGTTGTAAAGATATCTTTTTTAATTAATAGAAGATTCTATTATTTTCCTCAAATGACATTGTTATATTTGAAATCTGATTGTTGAAATGCATTATGGAATCTTTATTTGAAATTATGGAAACACATATAAAGAAAACATATTACTCTATTTCATTTGAAATGCTTGATTTTGGAAAGTAGTACTGCATCTTCTTTTCACGTTGTTGGATTGAAGGAAATAGAACATTGTAATATTGGATTAGAATGAATTCATATTTTAAAGTTTGGTAAATGTAAATGGATCAATTCGAGTTGGAATTTGTAGAGCTTTGTTAGATGATTTTCAAACTAGCAAATATTAATTAGAATATGTACATAACGACCCTGCAGACTATAGAAAACAAAATGGAATATCAAATTGAACTTGTATGATCAAAACAATCCCAAACAAACTAAAATACT
The DNA here is from genome assembly GCA_019776745.2 of Taxus chinensis. NCBI lineage: Eukaryota > Viridiplantae > Streptophyta > Pinopsida > Cupressales > Taxaceae > Taxus > Taxus chinensis. Next base: position 476,204,468 of record CM034155.1, read on the forward strand.
TAAGAAGTTTTCATAGAACCTTTCAAAATCGGGCTCAAACATTTTTCACAGTCAATTTTTGCTGTCAATTTGGGAAATTCGAATTGATTTTCAATCAAAAAATTTAACCCTTGCAATCTATCCTAAGTTTTTCCAAGTGCAAACCTCCATATCTTTTGACATGTTGAAGGAGAAAGAAGGTCGGATTCAAACAAATTTTGCAAGCTAAAAAATCCATTTTTACATTTTAAAAAATAGAAAGACCTTTTTGTAAAATTAACCCTTCAAAATTTATCAAAATTAAATTTTTAAGGTTGACATTCAAAGAGGACGTCAAGACCTTTCCAAAAAGTCCTCGTTTTTGAAAAACTGAGTTCCCAATCAAAACTTATGGCCTTCTGAAGTTTTTACTTCATTTGGCTTCAAAACAAATCTAACTGTCAAATTTAAAAGAATAAAATATTCGTTGGCAGACCCGTGGGCTAAATTTTTCCTTTTGTGCTTTTTCCCTAAAAATTATAAAGGCATGAAGTTCCTCGCAGCTCTACTGACCCAAAAAATTCATTTTTGTTTAAAATAATATAAGTTCAAAAAAGTTATTTTGAAAAAAATTGTCCTGCGGCCCCACCGCTCTACCCCTTCACTTTTTGAAAAGCATTTCCGTGGGCACGTGGGCCCGCAACCCTTAACCCTTTAAAAAATTTGGAAAAAATTTCTATGTTTATCCGAGGCCCCACATCCCTGCCCTTTGTCTTGGAAGAGTACATCAGCGGGTGCGCAGGCCCACGTTTTCAAACTTAACTTTTTTTAAAATTTTGGTGAAAATTCTAAGTTCTTCCGCGGCCCTGCAGCCTCACAACCTTCATTTTGGTGAATTACTTCCTTGGGCGCGTGGGCCTGCACCCTCTAAATTGACTTTCAAAATTTTGGTAAAATTTGCTAAGTCTCCCCGCCATCCTGCAAGTCATTGTCGGACTGACACGTGGCTGCCTTGGGCGTCGGCAAAGGAGCATAATGGTTTTAACCCTTAAATTTTTTATTCGCAAAAGTCAAAATATTCTAAGTCTCCATGGCGGCCCACCTTTCTGCAAGTCTTTATGGGTGTGACACGTGGCTTCTTATGGCGTCGGTGGAGGCACATGTTGTTTTTAACCCTTAACATTTTTCTTCCAAAAAGTCTTAATTCTCTAAGTTTCCCAGCCGGTCTGTTTTCCCCGCTTTCTTTCTGGGCCTGACACGTGGCATCCTTGGGCATCGGGGGAGGCGCGGATCATTTTGAATCCTTAACGCTTTTTCGGCAAAGAAGCTAAAATTATTAAATTCCTCCGACGACCTGCCTTCCCTTTTGTTTGAATTTTTGGACACATGTCCCTTGCCAACTCTAGAGTTTATTTTTCTTCTTTTGGTAAAAAGCCCGCCACGGGCTCGTGGAGGTAAATTGCGCTTTTGGTCTAAAAAGGAAAAAGCACTAAGTCTCTTCCCCGTTTCGCCGGCCCACTTTTTGGGAAAAGTTTTCTTCCCCGCTCCGCCGGTCTGCGTTCCTTCTCTGGGTGAAATTTCTTCCCACGGCCTGTAGGACCGCCCTTGGAAAAAAAATTCTTCCCCAGGCCCGCAAGCCTGCTTTTGGGAAAATTTTCATCCCAAGGCCCACCGGCTCATAACTTGAGAAATATGAGGAGTTAGGAGGACTTCTTTATATCACTGGAAAGGGGAGGACATTTCCTATCTAATGGGAATGTTTTCTGGAAATTTTAAGTGTGTTAAATATAAGAAAAATCAGTTTGAATCTTTTAGTGAGTTCTGAGAGTGGGTTAGAGAGAATTTTCCCTTTTAATTTTAATGTTTAATCTAACCCTATGTTTAAGACCTTGTAAATTGTTTAAACCTTGTGGAATTGTTTTGGCTCTTTTAACCCTCTAAAGTTTAATTAATGAATATTTAACTATAGTGTTAATTTAATTAGTTATTAAATTAATACCTAAGAAGAATTTGAGCCAGGTATGGATTTATTATACTTATTGTTTTATAGTATGGATTTATTAGTTGTTTTAATGGACGAGTTATTTGTTAAAATTAATTGTCTTTGAAACTTCTTGTGATAATTGTAGTTTTCTAAACTTGTATAAGGGCATGCACTTTAAAAAAAATTATTCCATAATTTTTCTAAATAAACCTAGGTTTTTCTTAGGTCTGAAGTGGGAGTTTTAGCAGGTGTTACAAGGTGGTTCCCATATTCCTTGCACCTTTTGGCTTGTTGTCAAGTTATCTATTTGTTGGAAAAATTATAAATCTATTTTTGTTGTGTTTATTTGGATGTGTTGCATATTTGTGGTTTGTATGTTTTTTGGAAGCCATTTTTGTGAAGTTTTCAAAGTTACAAAACACACCTCATTATTCTATGGCTGGGGCTCGAGGGACAATAACGTGGATGGATTTGTAAAAGACACACAAAAAACCAATGCAACACTCATTAAAAGCTTAGAAAGATTACAACAATTTTTTTCTTTTAATAAAAGGGTAAGTAGCATTGCTTGTATCAATTTAGTTCTGGAGAAACCATCCTTTAGAGAAATTTTATTTTTATTAAATTAATATTATTAATTATAATTAGCCATTAAATTATGGTTTAAAGGTCTCCTACTATCTATCTGATTTAATCAATTACCCTTACTAAAGAATAATTAATATCTCCCTAATTTTTTCGATAAGCAAGAATTAATTAATGTTCATAACCTCCTAGTTCTAACTGGCCCCATTTCCCCATTACACATAAATAATAATTAAATTATTTTCTTTCCCAAAATTCCTACCTAACAAAACTAGGGTTAATTCTCTACCACTAGATTGTTTCATTTTAGACCATTAGATCTAGGTTTATGCTACAACCCTAAAAATCCTTAATAATTTCTGTAAGTTTCCCTTTACCCCAAATTATCTTATTTTCATTTGTAGGACTGAGGAGTATGGAGGCCATGGAGGATTTTTCACCCTTTACTTCCATTTTCATTATGTCTATTCCATTTTGTTAAGGGGGATCTATCCTATCTCTATGGAGGGTTTTGTTTATCTCATTTTATTTCATTTGCATTGATTGTTCTAGAGCTAGTTTTGCATTTTAGTTTGCTCTATTTTTTGACATTTGGGGAAAACCCCATTTTTTCATACAAGGGTGTGTATGCTTCCATACACATACATATATGTAAATATATATGTATATATGAACATATAACTTTGGGTCAAGATAGTTTTATACACAGGTTTATTAGTTTCTATTCAAACTTTCATTTTAAAGTTAAATCACGGCCTAGGAAAAATATTATAGATACCGATGACGACCATCTGATCGATACCAGACCCACAAGGATACCGATTTTGGTTATGCTGCCGACATCAATTCTAAGTTGTTTTGGGTTATTTTATAAAAGGAAACATTTAGATAGTTGAGTTGTTAAAAAATATTAGTCTTAGATTAATTTACAGAAGATTATATGCTTCTAACCCCATGCCTTTACCATTTTTCAGGTCTGAAAAGGAATACAACAACTAGGTTAAAGATTATCAGTTTTAACTACATAACAGAGACTAGTTCCGATCAGCTGGACACCGATTTCTGTCACTGGGACACCAGTGCTGGTTCAAGAGCAACTATTTCAAATTTGAGGAAATTCCATAAAGTGAACAAGTTTTACGTTAAAATTCCATGGGTCAACTATTATTAATTATAAGAAATATACAAGATTAGAATAAGCATTCTTAGAACCTTAGATTGATTTAAAAGTTACAGTATAGTTTTGGAAGCCTTTTCTAGTTTTAGAAGGGACTGATGTCATTATACTTTATGCCAACGTCGGTGAGCTCAACCAATGTCAGTTACTGTGTCGGAGTAGAATGTTCAAAATGTATAATATAATGATTTCAAGTGTTTATTTTTTTATTTAATCAACTTAATATTATATTCCATCAGAATTAACTTAACAACATTTACCAGAGATACAATAACTCTCAAATAATGCCATCAAAACAAGATTTCATTTTCCTTTTTGCATTTCCATTTTATCGCGCAATTTACAAAATAAATATAAGTATTTTCTCTTACATTTTCATTCCAACATACATTTTACACAAGGTAAGAATATGAATTTCATCCTTATTTTTGTTTTACCTCATCGACTTTATTTATAACTATTTTCCAATCATACTTCTTATAAAATAATGTTCTTCTTTTCAACAATAACAAAACTAATACAAATTACAACTCATGCAAATCCAATAATAAGTCTCTTCTTTTACTACTTTTCCATTTCAACAATTTGTAATAATTATTTTACAATGCTTCAATTTAAATATTACAATAATAGGTAACAATACAAAATGGTCCTTGGCTTTAATGAAAGTAAATCCTCTAATCTTCAGCTCTTTTCAACTTTATATCAATTCAAAGAAGAGGGGAAAGGCGATGCTCTCCGCCCAACCTTTAATCCATTAAGAGGAGAAGCCTTCCTCCTTATTGCCCCCCAAGAACCAACCAACGAAGAATGAGGAATGTATTGTGACTTGACAACTCCACACAACAATGGCTTCCAAAAATACACAAACCCAACATTTACACATTCAACATTATTTCCACATTCCAACATAATTTTCAAGAAAGATTCACAAAGTAGTTTCCATCATTTTTACTTTCAAAACAACACAATAAACACATATATTTTTACAAAACATAGAGGCTCATAAACAATCCAAAATAGAGACAAGAACATAAAGGCTTCTCCTTGTACCTCCCAAGTGGGAAGAGAGTCCACCCAAAACCTCCAAGTGCACTATCAACAAAAATCACAACACTTATTTCTCCCTTTTTCCTATGCAAATAACATGTGAAAACCCTTTTTCCTCCACATAGGTGGATCTCTCTCTCCCACACTCCCTCCACATTTCATTTCTACCTCCCTTTTTCCTCCACAAAATCACTCCAATTATTTATCCCATAGCATCCTAAGGTGATCTACACATTCCCATCATGTAACACACAATATAACATACACCATTTTCACTATAACATACAATATGAAAGAACAACAAGAGATGGAGATTCTACCTCTCCATGCAAGCTTCCAAAAATTGAATCCATAATTTTTAGTCCTTCCAAAGAAAGCAAGAAGCCAAGAAAATCCCTCCAAGATCCAATAAAAAATCCCAAAAGAAGAATAACTCCCCTCTTCAAAAATGCTAGCAAGTACAAGAAAGAGTAACCCCAAAAAAAACTAAAACACAAGCATAAAATGGAAGAGAGAAGAGGAGGGTGAGGTGGATCCATGTAGGATTCCACATCCCTCTTCTCAAATTCATATCACCCACTCATACACAAAACCTGAGGGAGTAAGTTTGGGATGAGGGTAAGGCATTGCAAAATGTGCACACATTCTCAAGTTGCACATTTTCTAAAATTAATTTTAGGGGCTCAAGATAGGAGTGCACTAAATGCCTCTTTTTCAATAAAATATGATTCCTAGGGTCCTAATATGACCCCTATATAGACACCTATAATTTGGTCTACATAATCTTATCACTAGGATCATACTAACTATTCTAGTCTCTCGTCAATTTACTACACTACGTTAGTAAATCACCCTTTTTGACCTCTTCTAAACCCCCTAAATCTACTAACCCCTCTCTAATAAACTTATATAAAATTATTTCCCTCTAAATTAACCTTGTTTAGGTTAATTTAATTGAATTTCTAGTGAGAGTTTGAATTTCTAAACAAATATCTCACCTTTTTCAAATAACCACTTGGCTTTCCAGAATCCAGTTCATACCCCCCAATGTGCTTTTCTAATAAGAACATTTTTGGATACTTTTTAGTCCCACATACTTCCAAAATAACCTGTTCTTCCAAACCAAAAACTATAAATAGGAGGGTACCCCTCCTACCTTTTCCTAAGAACTAACTCTCTCTCTCTCTCATTTCATTTCTAATTTAGGTTATGCTTTAGTATTTTAGAGTCACTTCATTTCATATTTGAGCTATTTACTTGTATTTTCTAAATATCTCAAAGATTGAAGTAAATGGGAGAAGCCATTAATGGTGAGCCCTCATTCTTAAGATTTTGAGACATCAATAAACACATAACTGATTGTTATAACTTTAATAGGTTCATTTTATACATAACTTTCATGCAGTAGAGAACTGATATAGTCATGTTTAGAGGTTGATTGTTTGTTTTAAGTTTTATATATGAATGCAAATAGATATCTCTTGCTTATCTCTAATCTGATGGTCATTACATTGTTTTTTCCAAATATTTTGGGGTTTATTTAGAGATTCTTACCCCATCTTCATAGTTTTCACAAACTTTTCAATACACTCATTTAGCATGCTCGATGGGACACTCACCATTGTCCTCTAAGATCCCTTTTGAATCTTTTAGGTCCACTTTCATGTTTTCTAGGAGAAACAACTTATTATTTAGTTGTTTCCATTTCTTAAATGAGATAAATCATCCTTGTTTATATATATTTTATGGGTTTAAACTAGAAATAGGCTTCTTTGACTAACAACTAACCTGTTTTCTTGTTGAAAATTTCAATTTTTATGTCTTTTGTAGGTTTTTCAGGGGGTACGTGTAGGTGTCTTAAAGGGGTGCATCTCCATCGATACCTTAGGGTCTTTGTTGAAATGGCCACACACCCGTCTGGTTCTGTTCTCCACTGACATGTCATTTTAAAAGGGGAAGGTAACCGTTGAACTATAGGCATCTATGTTGATTATTAGGTGTATCCATCCCTCTAGATGCCCTGGTGTATATGGGCTACTGTGTAACTCTGTCATTTTGGCTCGTGCACATACATATTAAAACATCAACATCTTTGTTGAATGTTAGGTTTACACATGCCTCTGTGTGCACTAGTGTATTTTAATATACTGTGGATTTACTAAATCCTACTTGTAAGCGTACCTGTTGAGTCAGAGGAATCTCTGTTGAAACCCTAACACACATGTAAGGAAGGACCACGTAGGTGTTGGACCCTAGGGTCATAATTTCCATCCACTTATCCACGTTGGTTTGGGTACGTATCCCTTGCTTGGGGTGCGCAGGTGTCATTTTGGGCATGCAGGCATCTGTGCTAAAATTTAATTTTTTCCTCTAAGTTGTAAGATCATTTATTTATATATTTCCTGGTGTTTGCAAGGTCTAACAAGTGATTACATGTTGTTGTTTGGTTGTTTAAACTAATGTAGCCTAAGTGTTTTAGTTTCTTAGCTAGAATGAGGTTTGTGAAGTGTGAATACTCTCTCCTCGCGCCTTCTTGGTGATCTTGGAGATCAAAAACACTTCTAAAACCTTTTGTCACATCTAAAAATGCTTATTTTACACTTCTTAAAAAGATTAAACTTTCAAAATTGGTTAATACAAACTCCCTCTTCTGCAAAGCACAGTTAAAATTATTTTCCATATGATTTTTTTAAGTCTAATTTCCATGTTGTGTATGCTCTTCCTTCACACCTTTTTGTGATCTTATTAACCAAAAACAACACGTAAATTATCTTTCTTGATATCAGTATTCGATGGAAAATTACTAACTCTGCGCATGTAGGACCTAACGATTGTAAAAAAAAGAGTCAAAAAATAACAAAACCTTCTAATACATGTTTTCATATAGGTTTCCAAAATGGTGTGCTACTTAAAACCACATTAAAAATTAAGCAAGATAAAAAAACACACCACTCCACATAACACTATATTGTAGGTTTCAAAAAAAGGGTACGTCCCTATCTGCTCAACTAGAACATAACCCCTTTGGCATAACTTCTTAAAATACAACAATGGGGGTGGTTCAAGGAACCCTAAATTAATCCACCTTTGAGTAACCTCATGGATGAAACAAGAAGCAGTCTGCTTACCCACTTGACTAGATTTACACTGCAAGTTAGATTCAATGTTGTCTATATTGTGACTCCAATGAGAATACGTGTGAATGTATTTTTATGCCATCGTATTTGAAGGGGGTAAAGTAAAGATGGGATACTCCCAAATTAGTCAGTGTGACTTTTTGGGTAAATGGAGCTTGCTCCTAGAAAACTTGTGACACCTAGTTGTGAGATCATATTAGGGAAGTCATTCTATCTTGGAGCCCACTTTGTTAGTTCGTTGTCACATCAAGCCATCACTAAGTGATGACTAACTTGGAATATGAACCTTGTTTCTTGAATAAGGTAAAGAACCCATGTAAGTTAGATCTAATTGTATTTTATCATGGAATTAAATGACATCTCACTTATCTTGGTTTCATTCTCACCTTCAGATGAGGTGAAACTCTTCCCAAGTGGTGTTTAGTTTATTTCCATCTTTTGATCTATACCCTTGCATCCTCATCGCCCATTTTGTGGTGAGAAGGAGGGATCCCTCATGAGTCTAATCAAACATGGTATTCACCAATTTTTTGTCCATTTACACCCATCCATGTTCGCAGCTAGGTTGTTAAAAGTTTTAAGTGTGCAAGTACATTTTTGTATCTTTAGTAGTTCTTTAATCTTGATTTCAAAATCCTCTTAACTGCGGTGATTTCGGTTCATCATTCATCTCTCCTTGAGTTGATAGTTTTGCTCACATTCTAGTTAAAAAATCTTGGTGCTTACATTGTGTTTTCAATTTCTTGAGAACTTGATATAAGTCCCTTTATTATGTGGTTACGCTGCTTGTGCAACTAAAAAATTCTTGCTATACTGTACTTAGTTTCAGTTCCAACGTCATGTAAGTCTTTTGAGAGTGTCGATATTACCTTGTATATACCACAATAATGTCATATTGATGTTAACACCTTGCTTTATCAGTTAATGCATTAGGATAGTGTTATTACGTTATATCTATTCACAACTTCTATTTTTCATAAAACTTAGCTTTCATCAGCATTCAAACTATTTTAGTATACCTCGTCGAGAGATCGCGTCAATACCACTTTAATATTTAGGCCTTGTTAGAACTCTAACTTGACCTACGTATTGATAGGATATTGTCACTATCTACTTTGAACCCTTCACCGGAATCATAGTTAGGGTATAAACATGGAAAAATGAAAATTCGAGTGATCATTTCATTTAAGTGTTCATATGAGTTTTCTTTGAATGATAAAAACAACTGCATAACATTACATTTAAAACACACTGCCATTTAAACATCACATGAAATAATTTACATAAACATACGTCTAGGTTTCACACAAAATTTGAAAACATTTAGATGAAACCTCGTATAAAATTTGACTAGTGATTCCTAGAATCACAAAGATGGCGTCCAAATCAAATGAACATGACTTAGGAGAAAAACCTTTTGAAGCCTTCCCATTTAGCGCAAACAACTTATCACCTATCTTTTCACAAGTCAATGACACAGAGCCATTAATTGATCATAGTGGATAGGATTTTGAATCTTCTGGAGAACAACATAAATTGGACCTAGGCCGATTCGACGAGCTCCTATATTATAATAGAGATCAAGTACTCGCAAGATTCCTAGAGTTAGGAGCTAAACTGTCGCATGAATGTGAAGTAGAAACCAAGGTCATCAATCATAAAATGGAAGATAAAGTTCCTCTTAAATATGGATAACCCATTTGATACAGGGTATGCCTCTACTTCTGTGGAACATCATACTATCGTTGAAGGAGACCCGCCACAATGAACTTATTACAAAGCTTCACATAAAGTGAAGATTGAATGCAAAGCCTCACCGCCTATCGATTTCGATGAGGAAGAGGATCCTTTAGTTGAAGAAGGGATCCTTCAACAAAAAATCCTGAAACTGAGCCAAAAATTAACAAATGTAGGTTCTTCAATAAGAAGCGTATACAAATACAAAGACAAAACAAAATCTAATGAGTTCCACTTTTATCCCTATACTAACACTACCTTCAAAGTGGCTAAGGAAGAAAGACCAATGTCACCTACCAAAGAACAACTCATTCAATAGGAGTTACAATCGATGAAAGACACACTTACTACACTACAAGATAGAAACGTAGGACATATTAAGAAATACTTGTATCAAGAACTATGCCCTTACCCCTTCGATAAGGACATGTTGTGGAAACCCTCTCTAAAACATTTTACCATCCCTAAATTTGATAAATATAAAATCAAAGGTGATCCTCATGATCACATCAAGGAATTTTATATGGCTTACCAAGAGGTCACATACAACGATAATTTCTTCATACGACTCTTCCCTCGCAGCCTAGGGGCGCTTGCATTGGAATGGTTCTGCAGTATACCCAAAGGCTCTATTACAACTTGGCCCACACTAGTAGAGAAATTTGTATAGCATTATCCCTTCAACATGGAAAATGATATCATAATAAATGACCTCTGCAATGTAAAAAAAAAAACCCAATGAGACCTTTGTGTGCTTCTTACAATGATGTCGAGGTTTGGCAAGTCGGTTCCCTTGTGCATTACCCGAAAAAAATCTAGTGAGCATATTTGTTCCTAACTTAGACCCATAAATAGCATTCCATGTACAGTTTCACTATGGCTCTAACTTTGAAAAATTCATAGAGAAGGGCGGTCAAATCGAGAAGGCCCCAATCACAAACGGAACACTTAAATCAGTTTTTAAATATAAACATGAAGTGAAATCCGTAGACAAATCAAAGTCCTTCAACAAAAAAAAGCATTTTTTTGGCGACGGCATTACTGACTCCAAAAGAGTCCAAACTGTGCAAACTGGTCCTCTCTTAAATCTCTCGCAAGGACCTCGTCCTAAGGCACCCACTAAGCGTACGTTTACATTGTTAATGAAATCCCTCTCTTCTATACTAAAATAGTTAGACAACATAAACATGGTGGAATACCCAACCATGAAAGTACCATACTTGGAAGATGCTCCAAAACTTGGTTGGTTCAAAGAGCATGAGTACTATGACTTCTACCATGTTAAAGGACACAAGACAGATAGGTGCATGATACTTTCATTATATACAAGACCTCATTGAAGAGGGAAAAATCACCATAGATTCTCCCCCAGACTCAGGACAAGTTCCAAATGATAAAATGGGTATCTTCAAAGATCCCTTCCCTAACCATGCATATAAAAAGAAAAGGAAGTCAGATCAAGGGAAAAATTCTAATGACTATTGGACTGCCACTTATATTTATCCCACTAATGATAGTCCATTTGATTCTCTGATAGGATGTATCCGTTCATCTAATGAACAGGTCAATACTATTAGGATCTTAAAAAATATTTGTGCAGTAGGAACGCGACACACTCGTTTGATCACACCAGATCCCCTACCTGTCCCTTAGGAAGGTCAATACAATTTGATAGACTAGTTAGAGAAAACACCTGCTAGGATATCAATTTTAGATCTTCTCAAAGTCTCTACTGCCCATAAAGAAATACTTTATAAAACACTGCAAAGTTCAAGATTCTCTACATATTTAGATCCCATGCACCTCCAAGCCATGATTGCATGGCTTGACTCCAATGATCATATTACTTTTGATCACACCAAAATCCTATGTAACGACCTAGAGCACAACTTACCCTTATACCTAGAAGTGATTGTTACCCATCACAAGATCAAGATAGTACTTGTGGATCATGGATCTGGTCTAAATATTTATAATTGAAGTTGGTTAAGCAACTAGGCCATTCAGAGACAGATCGAGGGGCCAAAACTATTATGATCATGACATATGATAATAAAGAATGAGAATCAATGGGTACTATAGTAGTGCTAATGGAACTAGGGCCGAGTTTTCATAATACAACCTTCCATGTCCTTGACTTGGATCTTCCATACAACATGCTCTTGGGGCACGCATTGATCCATGCCATATAGGCCATTCCTTTGAATTTCCATCAATATATCAAGTTGTGTCATGAGGGCTAAATAATCACAATTCAGGGTGATCTGGAACCATTTACACATTGTAGATCATTGCATAGGTTTTCTCGTGTAGCGTATAAATGTCCTTCTGTATATTTTGTTATCTCTTTACAAACAGAAGATATCAAGAAACGGGTATATTCAGATTCACTCACACCTTGCAACCAAGATTTTCCTTCGTTGGTAAACCCTTTCACATCAAGGGAGGAAACATCGGCAAAATATGGCCAAGGAAATCTGATCACTCTCAAATAGGATTTTTTAATATCAGATCCATCATTATCTCCCAAAACATGGGGTAAAACTTACTTTTAGTTCAAGAGCACTTGGGATAAATTCCCTAAACCATTAAATAAATTCATCCCTAACGGTATCCTATCCAAGGAAACTATGTTAGAGGACCCTAATATCAGAGTGTCAGAAGGTACCATGGCTTCATCCCATCAGTCACCTCAGTGTATCAAACGTCACTGCATGATGTTCGTCGTGGGTTATAATGGGTTCAGATGTGGAATCAATGCACAAGCCCAGTTAGAGCCCATTCATATCCCTCATTTCAAATCTAACAAACATGATCTTGGCATAAGACATCAAGGTGATCCACCCTTTGAGATTGATGCCACCTCTTCTAAACACGAGGATGACTCATCTCATTCTGATAGCAATGCAAATTCCCAATGTAGCCTCTACGCGTATCTTCCTTCCACTAACCTATTTCCTGATTCAAGAGTCCTTACCTTATTTGTATCTAATCCTCAAACCAATTAGCAAGTAACCCTTTTATATCCAAAACTTATAGATTTGGATCAAAAATTTCACGTGTCAATCGACTTCTTTGGGAATGATGAGGAAATTGTAGAATTCATGGGACTCAGGGATTTTATTCCAGTTGGGGATCACAAGAAAGGCTTCACAATTCAATTAGACACCTATGTATACTTCAGAGAAGAGGAAAAGATGTGTGGATGTTTGAATAGGAAGGTCATAAACAAGAGTAAGAACAATTCAGAGAAGCCTTTCTAGAAATATAAATGAAGTTCTCATAGTGACAAACTCTTTGAATCACTCATAGATAAGTAGAACAGAGAACCTACGGATGAAATGGTCTATCCATTCAGGGATTATGACAAGCCACCTAGGGAAGTTGATCTTACTCTTCCCCTAATCCTACGTGGATGGAAGATGCTTCTAAAATGCTTGTTGAGGAAAAAATCAGTGTCAACATTGGCTCAGAGGAACAACCTAAAATGATAAAGTTGGGAGCTTCACTCTCAATTCAGGAACATAAGGTTTTTGTAGAACTATTAAGAGAATACAGAGATATATTTTGCATATATGTGGTTATTCCTGGATATACCTAGTTTAGATCAAAAATTAGTTTTGCATAACCTCATTGTACACCCAGATTCCAAACCCATCAAGTAGAATTTTAGGAAGATGCACCCTAAAATTGCACTCCTCATCAAAGAAGAACTAAAGAAATTATTAGCTATTGATTTCATTAAGCCCATTGAATATTCGGATTGGATATCTAACATAGTCCCGGTGTAGAAAAAACCTATTGGCATAAGGATCTGCACCAATTTCCATGACATCAATAAAACATGTCCCAAATATGATTTCCCCTTACCCAACATTGATATGATCATTGATTCCATTGCTGGTTATGAAATGTTGTCTTTAATGGATGGTTTTTCAAGTTATAACTAGATTTGGATTGCATAATAAGATCAACATAAAATAGGTTTCATCACCCCTTAGGGAACATTTTATTACAAATTCATTCCTTTAGGACTCAAAAATTTCAGGGCCACCTATCAACGCGTAATGATTGTCATCTTCCATGACATGATGAATGAAATCATGGAGGATCATGTTGATGATATCCTCGCTAAATCCAAAAGTAGAAAAGAGAATCCTGAAGTGCCGAGACGTATTTTTTAGCGTCTCTAGGATTACAAGGTGTGTTTGAACCCAAAGAAATTTTTCTTTGGTGTTTTATCGATAAATCTCTTGGGTTTCATTGTATCACAAAGAGGGATATAAGTGGACCCTGCAAAGATGTTGCATTCAACTGGGGACCAGATTGTCAAGAGGCATTTACACTTCTTAAACAATACCTAGTCAACCCACCTTTACTCATGCCACCTACCCCGAGAAAACCTCTCCTCTTGTACATCTCTGCTACCTAGTTTGATATTGGTGCACTGCTTTCCCAATATGATCTAAGCCATATGGAAAGGGTGGTTTATTATCTCAATCGCACATTGATTTCCTATGAGTTAAATTACCCATAAATTGAAAAGGCCTACATGGTAGTGGTCTTTTCCTTTCAGAAACTTTGTCACTATCTCCTTAACAATAAAACCAAACTCATATCTAAAGTTGACCCTCTTAAGTACCTTTTATCCAAACCTTCCCTGATGGGATGAATGGTTAATTACATCATTCTCCAAAGCAAATTTGATATTGAGTTTGTAAATCAAAAATCCTTGAAGGGATAGGTGTTTTCCGATCAGTTGGCAGAAGCGCCTCTACCAAGAATTGAACCTTTGGGTGTGGAACTTCTTGACGTATTCATGATTTATATTGAAGAGTACACCGAATGGTAGGTTCATTTTAATGGGTTGTTCACCTTCCACGGGTTAGGATCAGGAGTGGTTCTCATCACTCCCACAGGGGAGGTTATTCCAAGAGCATTCTATTTGGGATTTCCTTGCACTAATAATATTGCAGAGTATGAGGAACTCATTACTGGCCTCAATTTGGCTATCACATAGAATATCAAATAGCTACTAGAAATTGTTGACTCCCAACTTATCATTACCCAAGTTAATTATGAGTACAAGGTTAAAGACGATAATCTTATTCCGTACAATAAATTGGTTGAAACATTGAAGGAGTCTTTTACAAAGGTTTTCTTTGAAAGAGAACCAAGTTTTCACAATAGATCAATATATTTTATGGCTATAATTGGGTCTCTCTTACGTATTCCACCTCAGGAAAGCAAGATACCCTTCTTCGTAGAGAATTTACAAATGCCTGCATATGATATGCCAGAGTGGTGTTTAGCATGTGAAATTGTTTCCCCATTCTCCCCTTGGTATGACCCTATATTTAGGTACCTACAATATGGTAGATTCCCCCCGAACATTACCCATTCTGAGAATAAATCCCTTATCCACCATATAGCCCGTTATACCCTCCTAGGGAGAACCCTCTATCATCGTGGCTACGATGGGAATCTACTTCGTTGTTTTGATGTTACTAACTCAGTCCACACTATTAAAGAAGTACATGGTGGTATTTGTGGAGCACATACAAATGGCATGGTCGTCGCTAAGAATATCTTAAGAGTGAGTTATTATTGTCCCAACATGGGAGAAAACTATTGTAATTTTGTAAAGAAATGTGAACTATGCCAAACATATGGAAACTTGATACATGCACTAGCACAGGATTTGCATCCTATTGTGACACCATGGCCATTTTCTAAATGGATTATGGATCTCATAGGGAAGCTTCATCCTTCTTCTTCAGATGACCACACTCACATTATTATTGCCACTATGTATTTTACAAAATGGGTAGAGGTTGTGCCTCTCACTTATGTCACTGGTGCATAAATTTCCAAATTCATCATGAATCATCTCATTTGCCATTACGGCATCCCTTCCGCCATTGTCATTGATAATGGTAAATCCTTCAAAAACAAAATAGTTAGTAAATTGTGCCAACACTTCCATATTAAACTCAAGTGGCCTACCCCTATTACCCCCAAGGTAATGGACAAGAAAAATCTACCAAGAAAACCTTGTATGGATCACAAAGAAAATGGTAGGTAAGACTGGTCGTAATTGCAACTTACAAATACATCCCGCCCCCTGGGCATATCAAACCTCCATCCACACTCCTAATTTTGCAACCCCATACTCACTCATTTATGGAACTGAAGCCATCATACCCTTGAAAGTGGAGCTTCCCTCCCTGAGAATATATTTTTGGGACTATCTTGATCAAGATGAATACTATAGAGTTGCTCGACTAGCAGAGGTAGAACTGTTGGATGAAAGACGTATAAGAGCGCTTAATCATATGAAATTTTATTAGAAAAGAGTATCCAGAGGATATAAAAAATATACCATTCATCGTGAATTTTATATAGGTGATATAGTTCTAAAATAAAATCAGAGGAAAACCATCAACGAACAAGGAAAAGAAAGGTAAGTTTGAGGCTAACTAGTTAGGGCCTTATGTCTTGGTTACTAAATATGGATTAGGAGCTTAGATACTGGTGTACTCAGATGGGGAAGAGATTCTGGAACCTATGAAATCCATGCAACTCAAGCGATTTTATGTGTGAGCATGACATGAATATCATATAAGAACTAAAAAGTAGCAAAAAGAAAAAAAGAAAAAAAAAAGAAATTTGAGAAAATAGTAAAGAAAAAATAGGTCATCCATGTGTGAAAACCACGTAATTGTGGCGTAGTGGCTAGGTCTTTGGCTAAAAACTAGTTTTCAGTGCCCAAGGAGGATTCACTAGTCACAAGTTACTCTTGCATCAGGACAGGTAACTCTCACTGCTTTCTAGGGTTAGTTCCCTTTGCTAGGTCTAGGAACTCTACTAAGTATATCTTGTAAAGACGTGATCTGGTTTTTCTGTTCTTATATCTACATGAAGGATGTGCCTTTGTATATTCTCATCTAACATTGGGAGAACCTTTACATTTTACCTTCTTGAAACACATGCACGTGGCATTATGCCCTTTTTATATTCCTGCATCAAGCTGGGGGCATCCACTCTTTTTTGTCCTTGTACATTGATTTCGGAAAATGACCTTAGAAATTACAAAAAAAAATCAGAAAGTATCTCTTCTAGGGATGCATCTGCAAAATCTTTGCAAATTTTTCTCAGGGAAACCTCGAAAATAATGTGAATATTAGCCTTGAAAACTTATCTTTTAGGATAACACAAAAACATTAGAAAATATATCAATGCCATCCCACAAAAACATAGTAGTGGATAGGTTGTTTTTCATGTTATATGGTTTAAATAATGCTCTATTTTCTTACCTTAGATTTAATCTTGTTCGATTTAATTATGTGTTGCATTAAGTTCATTCGTTACTTTCATATGTGTAAAAAATTGTTGTGTTTTCATCAACTATTGTGTGCATCTATTAGGATTCATTTTAATTTCTTAGATTGAATATAAATTTAATTTTTTGTTGGCATTTGAATGAATTCATTTTAGTTTCATTTTGTTGTGTGTGTGTATATTAGTTCAGTTTTGTTATCTTTTTCTTGTGTGTTTATTTACTGCACATCTTCTTGTTATCATATCTATCATCTATCATCCATTATAGCATCATAACATACATCATATATACAAAAATGCTAAGTATTACATCATGCATGTATACTAAGCTAATCAACACATATCTTATCATCAATGGGGGGAAGAGGGGTTGCGCATAATAAAAAATCTATCCTACCCACACCAATATCTTCTAGTATCATCTGAAATGCTAGCATAAAAATCAGAACATCCCATAAATCAAAAAACATATGGTATTATCTACAGATATATCATCAGCATGAAACATGACATACAACATCTCTAATCTAAACATGACATATACATGGGAAATGAAAAAATCATACATCAAGATACACTCATACATCTATACAACATGAATCATCATCATAAAGACATATCAAAGCTTGAAAAATCTAAGCCATCAAATGTCCGTATAAAAACATGTATAAATGTTTGTCTCAAAATTGAATATACATAATCGATACATATTTGTCATCTAAAGGGCATGAATCAAAACTAATCATTCATCAAGATGCATCATCAAAATAATGGTACAAAAATCTATACATCGATCAAAAATCATCCTTCATAAGAGGCATGTATACATACATACATTTGTACAAAAGGGGAAGATTAACCATAACTCTCACCCTCTCTGGGGCTGCCTGGTCTATGTCCTAGGGGACGAAACAATGGTGGTTGTGATAGTCTTACCCCCAGCGTACCACCCTATTGTTTGGCTATCTACCACACTGATATGACTAATCAACATGAGTGTCGTGATCTGGAGCCTCCCACTCACTTCTAGCTGATCAAAAGGTGTCACTCGCTACCCTGCTGGTCTATAGTAGATGGTCTTGTCATATGAGTCCTATCCACTAGCTCTCATTTAATATCCTAGATCATCTATGTGTCTCCAAAGGTAGTGGCTTCCTGTATGGTGGTATCCTTCTCACCTGTTAATCTTCCCCTATCAGAGTGGGCATGTCTCATAGTAAAGACCTCTCGATCTCTATCTGCAATGATAGTTTGCACCTGGGCTCATGCCTGATCTCTTTAAATAATATAACCCTGCACCTTGGCCTATGTCTCATCTTGATGAGTAGTGATAATTTGTAACTAAGTCTGAGTCAGGTGTAAGAGGAATATTTGTGCCCCCTACACTACCAACTGATTGATCTAGTGTTGTCATGTTGCACCATCCCCACCCTGAGCAGCTTGAGCTTTGGCCTAATCTCTCTCTATTGTCAGGGAATGTACCTGGGCCATAGCCTGGTATCTCTCACCTTCCACCTATAATTGCATGGGTATCACCTCCTGTAACTGTTGCTGAAGTGCAGCCAACTTCCCATCATCCCCACCACCCTCGGGAGCACAAGGTGGTGGATCTTGTTGTGGAAATACCTACTGTATATGGGTATATATCCCTATTAGAATGCCTACTAGAGGCAACTCCATGTATGAAGCGTTAGGTGCATGTCTCTTCCTGATTTCAGGCCCCTGTCATTGTGGCTTCTGTAGTGAAGGACCATGTCCCCCACCCCCAATATGACATTGACCGTGAAATGAATCATCATCATCTTCGTCATCATCTTCGCCGTCGCCTCCACCCTCATCACCACTAGGAGGCGCCATCGGGGGTGTCCTAATTCTTACATCATAAGTCACTCTCCGAATAGTCAAGTAGCACATAATCACTCCATGGTACCAGGGGGCATACTCTAAAGTGTATTCTGGATCTTTAATCTATCTCTAGGGTGCCCATATAGCTAGTACCACATGTAGGAAGCTGGTCAGGGCCCTGTCCCTAGTAATCTGTGGCCCCATATCAAAGTACTCTCTGGCCCTGCACGCATACCACATGTCTTGCCTGGGTACATATTATATGATGCCAAACTGTCTCTGAAAATGATCTACCCTTTATATATTCTACATATAGTTGCGGTTGCCCATCATAAAATGCTCAATTTTTGTTGTGTTGAGCTCTAGGAAATAATGATGCCACTAGAGATGTCTGTAGGGCCTTCATACTACTACGGCCTGCTGAAAATCCTCTAGCTTACCACAGTAATGATAGGCATCGCCCATGTGTTTCTGTGTGTCATCTCCAATCAGAACCCATCCCATCGAAGAATACTCCTCGGGAGCTCGAGCTCTCAAAACACCATTCCCAAATCTGCAGTAATATGGATGGTCCTACCATCTTCTAACGGTACTATGTGATCAAATGAAGTCCCAATATAAGTGCGCTAGTATGCACTGACACCAGCAGTAGGTCTCACCATCTATCTATTTGTGCATAACTCCAATGAGACCAATTGCAAATGAAGCTCCGGTTTTATCAATGAGTAAAACTCAACTGACAAAATCCATTAAGTAGACTACAACCCAATCTAGCTCAATATATTCTATACATGGGGACAGTCTAACTGTAATCCCACACCACGGTATCATTGGGATGCCAAATAACGAGATGATACATGGATCAATGTCGGCTTGGTGACTGTTATAATAGATCAACTCACCTTGAATGGGGGCCCACATGATGTGCCATACGTCCTCTAGTGTGATTGTGATGTCACCAGTGGGCAGGCGGAAGCACTGGCTCTCGCTATGCCATCACTCAGCTAGGGATGTAAGGAGACCATGATCCAAGGTAATCTATGACATGTCAGCCACAAAGGCTAATCTAGTGACGTATAGGAGGATATCCAATATCTTCCTATCATCCTCATCAAAGTGTGCCTCTATCACTGCCAGTTAGTCATACCTCTCATGGGTATGATAGACGGGTAATATACACTGCAACAAAAACACACACGTTAGGGTTACATTTCTATCTAATTCTATCTAGTTTTATGAAAATATCTTCTTTCATTCATCTAACATGCTAATTTTTCACTTTCTTCTACAAACAATCTAGTCCATCCTCATCTATCCTTAGTTATTTAGTTATGAGGGTGAATTTTCCACTTTCTCTTAAAGCACGCACGCCTCCTTCAACGCATGCACTACTGTCTCAGCATGTAATCACCCAACGCGTATGTTCCTATGTTTCCACACATACATGCCCAGTTTGACACATGTTTTTCTTGCCCTTTTCTACCTATTTACCCTATACTACTCAGGACATATGTATGCCCAGTCCGACGCATGTGCCTACCCTCCGACATGCACACATGCGCATCCATGTTTTTATCCTCTCGACGGGTACATCATCCCTTCATCAGATATGTGTACGCATACCTATATTTTGACATGTAAATTTATGCGTACCTGTCTGTTTGCGTATGTGCATGCGTGCACTCATCAAATCGACGCATGTGCGCATGTGCATACATAAAAAAATTCCTAATCTAGCCTAAAACGACCTAAAAAAGACATTAAATGCGTAAATGAAAAAAGAGGGATAGGACACTCACGTAGGTTCTATCCAATGATTCCCAAAGAAACTCACGGATACAATCTTTCCATCTCCACCTGCTCGGTATCCTCACCATCTGTAACACCTACTATTTCAGACACACAATCCAACATAGTGAGGTAAAGGATATTTTTTTTGGACATGTTCGAAGTACAGAATGACACAAAAGGTGGTCACAATGGATACAACTAACTCTTTGAACATCTTGACACAACGATGACCCATTGGACACCAAGAAAACATTTAGCACCCATCAAGGACAGTTCACTTTTCTCTTCAACGAGGCACAACATAAAAGACCAACCATAATACATAGTTACAGCTCAAGATATCCAACTGTGAAAATATTCTTAAGGTTATTTATTTTACTGAAAAATGCCCTTCAAACTTGAACTTACATTCCTAGATATTTAGGTTGTGAACCGTATAATCCTTCTTAAAAGGTTAGATTCTTTTCTTTTATACTAGAGACATAAGGCTTAGATAAAAAAAATCCGAAAGAGAATCATCTTTACTTTTAAAAAAGTTTGTTTAAATAGTTGTTAGATTAACGTTACAAGGGGTGGGGTGAAATAAATTCCACAAGGTTAACTAAAAAACCACAAGCTACATAATCCTCGTTTCATCCTCTTTTGCAAAAAGGAGACGATTGTAAGCTCCAATTGATGGAGGTACCATTTTAGGTTCGGAACGACAAACCCCTTTGAGAAAGGATCAAATTTTTATCATTTCTTAAGAAAAGGGGTACAAAGCACTAAGGCAATGGTTAGAGAGGGAAGGTCAATTTATTTCATTATAATCTATTTAGTTATTAACCGGCCTTTTTAATGAGACTTAAGAGTTCAACTGGATTTGGGTAAAAGCTTCATTTAACAATCTCTTGAGTAAGTACGGCAAAGGAAACACATGGGGTCTCCAAAGAAGAGCATCATTCTTAGAGTTTTATTAAACAAAATCCCCTACTAACTAAGATCTGAGTACATGCCTAAAAGCCAACAAGGAAAAACTTTTAGAAAAAAATTAACGTTTCACGACAAGGAGGATAAAGCTTAATCCATAGTTAAAGATAACAAGGGTAAGTTTCTCTACACTAGTAGAAAGCTCATTTCTTTCTAATTTAAGATTCTTAAATTTATTAACGAGAAACCCAAATTTCATTGTTTCTTTATTTATTGATTTATCTATGAATTCATTTTATTTTAGTTTTGTTTAAAACTTTAGAAGAAGGATTGCCACTCAATAAAATATACAAAGAATCGCACTGGTGCCAATACCATGGGGGGGGATTATTAACCATCAAATTTTTAGGAAACGAGAGAAGAAACCACCATTTCTAGATGAGAGGGATAAACAAGGTTATAACATTTCTATTCAACATGGCACACAAACCAAAGGTGTCACAAGAATAAATAGAAATTTAACTGAGAACAAGAAGGTAACAATTTGGTCAGCCATGTTACAACATTGTTATGATTGAAATAAAAAAATCAAAAGAAAGTACACGAACAAGGAGACGATAGAGTTTTTTATTCCTCACAAAAATAATTACAGGTTTCTCTACAAAATGACAAAACAACTATATTTCACAAATACTGATAATCCAAGGAAAGAGGCCTTCCAAACTCCTTTACAAGCACCATTACAATATTACAACACATTTGACATTTGCACAACAAACTTCATATATCAACTAGATGAAATGTTTACAAATCTTTCTTTTTATCTACTCGCATAATCCATCTACACAAGTATTAACTTGAGTTAGTTTGTGAGAATTGAGCATGCTAAGACTACCCATTGCAACAATAAGCTAGCATTTAACAATATCATGGAAGGAATGCTCTATTTCAAGAATGGATGAAAGAACCAACCACTTATCAAAATTCTTGACATGAGATAAAAATAAAATTCCCACCAGACAACAAGAAGATAACCAAATATTCTAGTAAGAACGATATCACAAATAAACAAGGTAAGAATTTATAGGTTAAGAACAAAAAGCTTAGGAGTATTGATATTTCAATCATGTAATCCTATGGATTACATGATTGAAATCTAATACTAATACCATCCATCATTAAAGAAAACAAACTGTAGACCGTATCTTTAGGAGTGCATTCAACAGATAAGGAGAAAACGTCATAGAATATGACCTAAATGCTTTAAGCCCAAAAGGTAATCCAGTTCCAAAAATCATCTTACAGGATTGCTCTGAGTTTCCAACATCTTGGGGAGTACACGAATTTCTAAGGAAAGCACCCATTCGAGATCCTTACGCCCATTCCATAACCAATTAACAATAAAAAATATGCCATCCTTACGTTAATAGAAAAAGAATACGCATACATGTTTTTGGTTTCCAACTCGAAGAAACTCGAAACTTGACTTGGAACGAAATAATCAAAATAACATAATACCGTAAGATGTTTTTGAGATAGATATAGATCTTGATACTTCGTGTTGAACTCAGAAGGTCGAGAAAACAAAACTTAGTTTAACCATAACAAAGAGAAGAAAAGGCCTGGGAATGTCATCCCTCTTTCACAAGACCCAAAAACGCATACCCCTAAATGGTGTAACAAAGGAAGCATAATACCCAACATTCTAACAATACTTATTTTAATCCAGAACTTTCCCCATGATATATAAGCCCAAGGCTACTAGGTTGTACATATAATACGAACCATGGAATACCCTCACAAAATCACAAAATACAGTGGTTACCAGTATTCCACACAACCACAGAAATAATCAATTACGCAAGCACCCATATTTCATTTATTAAACTCCTTACCAGATATCACACAAATAACAGAGAAATTTAAATCAAAATACTACACATCAATTCATAATGGAACAATAGGGAAGAGAAAGGTTTAATCCAATCTCCAACACATATTTTATCAAAATTTACCAATATTTTTAAAACAAACCGATAGAAAAATTTATCCTTCTCAACTTATAGTAGCAGTATACTCAGTTCACTTCATTAGCGAGCTTAATGGGCTCTTCATTGATTAAACAAAGGGTCTTAGAAAACTATAAATATTGCTAATATATTTTTACAGAGAACGTACAACACACGAAGTATATATCATCTCATCTATACCCAGAATATTGGGTCTAATGAAATGGATAATCTTGCACAAACACTCAACCAACATCTCGATATAACCCATTTTACATATAGATATATATTATAGAGGGTCTTCTACCCTGGATACAATTTTCAGCCAAAAATTCAGATTCTCCTATTCTCATACCGACCCCACGCATCCCTCTGGGCTAAACTAATAAAGATAAATCAAAATCACCTCTGCATCAAGTAAAATTGAGTCGCATCCCTAATACCACAAATTTTTATTCTAACGATTGATTTTCTTGGCTTTAATCCATAATAAATAAGAAAGAAAATAGCTAGAGAAGTAAAAAACGTTTTGATATTTAGTATCTCATAGTAGCACAACAAATGGGAAAAAGAATCCATGCCAAAACCAACAATTTAGTAAGAGATACAGAGGGCAACCAGTATACTCAGAGAAATAAAAAAATAACAACAAACCAAACCACTCTAAGACTCCATTCAGGAAGAGAAACATACATTTCATGGGATTAAAGAAATGGTAACAAAAATTTACAGAGTTAGGCTTAACATGCCTGAAAATTATTCTTTTCCCCAAGTGGCACCCCCACGGCAGAGCCACGAGCTTGCTATGACAGAAATCATCTCTTTTTATCTGCTAGAAAAATGTCCATACTCCAAACATAGTCATGCTTGGCATAGGAAGGGGAATAATGTGGTTACAGTCGTGGTGGATGGCCTTGCTCTTGCCCCACTCACTTTCCTAGATGTGCACACCTAAACAACAACCCTCCAAAACACTTCCCCCTAGAGCAGCTACAATGGCTAGACATGGCACACCGTACCAGTCAGAGAAGAAAATTAAAAAAAGGCTCCCATAAAGCAAGCAGCCAACATGAAAATTTAGAGTTCTTTCCCCCAAAGTATCCCACAAAACATGACAGGAAAAACTCCAACACGCAGGCCAAGGAGTCAATAAAGTCAAATAAATGGAATCGGTCGGCCTGCAGGGTGGAGTAATGGGTGGGGGGTGTCACTCATTAAAGTAATTAAAGTTGATAGGTCTTCAAAGACTAACCATCAATGCCCTGTAAATCCACCTATTATCTATCAAGTCTAGTTCTCCATGTTTGTTTGGCGTGTTAGAGAAGGAAGAAAGGTGGATCGAATAAAATATGATCTAGTAAAGCAATCGGATCTCATAGTAATGGAGTGAAAGATGTTTTCCAGATCCTCACCCATCAAATCCTGCTGAAAATAATATTTTATGCTTCCATGGCATAAACGAGGTCGATATATTTCCAACAGTATCAAATTTGTCGAATTTCGAGCACTGCATCAAAAGCTATGCCCATTTGAATATTTGAATCGAATCCATATAAAATGGTGCAAAAAAAAAACAAGTTTTGCAAAACAGATCCATGGGCCCAAAATTACAACTTGCTCTTTTCGTAAAATTATAAAAAACTCCTGCAGCCCCGCAGGCCCGAAATTACAACTTGCGCTTTTTGCGAAAAAAATGCAAAATTATTAAAACCTCCCGCAGGCCCGAAATTAACTTTTGCTTAAAATCCTCCACGGGTCCAAAATTGAAATTGCACTTTTTGCACAGAAATTGCAAAAGTGCAAAAGTCTCCCTCAGGCCCGAAAGCCCTCAACTTTATAGCTTTCTGATTAGTGAAAAAAAAACCTTGCTAGGCCTGCGGGCCGACAATTGTAAACCACGCCTTTTTTGTAAAAATGCAAAAGTACGAAAGTCTTCCTCAAGCCTGCAAGCCCGTAACCTTCTCATTTTCCATTTTGCGAACAAACCTCCTCGGCCTCACGGGCCCTTACTTGCAAACTGCGCTTTTATGAAAGTTGCCAAAAATGCAAAAAAACTCCCACAATCCCGCAAATTTACATTTGGTAAAACTCCTCCTCGGGCCCGCGGGCCGATAATTGAAAACTTTCCATTTGCACAAAAAGGCCAAAGTGCCAAAATCTTTCCTCAGGCCCGCGGCCCCACAACTTAACTTTTCGCAAAAAGACTTATCCAGGCCCGCAGCCCCGCATTTTCCACTTAGTAAGAGAAAACCTTCCCGGGCTTGCGGGCCACAATTATAACTTGTGCTTTTTGTGAAAAGTGCAAAATTCCAAAATATCTCCCGCCACCCCATGGGTCCAAAATTCACTTCGGCAAAAAGTCTTCCCCAGGCCTGTAGGCCCGCATTTGGCAAAAAAAATCCTTCCCAGGCCCGTCGGCCTGTAACTTGCAAAATATGAATAGTTAGAAGGACTTCTTTATATTTTCAGAAAGGGGAAGAAATTTTCTATCTGATGAAGATGATTCCAGGAATCCTTAAGTACTTATAATGTATTAAAAATCAGATTGAAGCACAAAAACGGGGAAAATGGTGTTAGTTGACCCAAAAATAAGTGTGAGCTTATTTAGGTCAACAATATTAACAGAAGTAACGCCGAACGGGGCATTACACAATCTCACTTGCGGTAAAAATTCACAAGAGCTCTGCTACATATGAACTGGTCGTGATTAATTTACTCTCCCGGGTGGGTCTATTAAATTTCTGTAATGCCCATGGGGAATGTTTTCTCTATCGCGTTCACCCTAAGCCTTCTTCTACTCGTTGAAATGATTATTTTTATATTTAAATAATTATTTTTACTAATTTTTGCACGCTGGAGTACTCAGTGCCACCCTGCGGTCACTTCTTCACCTTGGAATGATTTACGAATATTCTAGGTGCCATTTCCTATCTTTTTTCTTCTATTTTTCCTCTCTTTTACCCATCGCAATGATTATTTTAATTAAAGAATTATTTTTGGCTTGTAATTCTTCTCTCCGAGGCATTTTATTGCTATCTAACGCCCTTTCCTTCACCTTAAGGACTTTGTGCATGCTTTTAAGAGATCTTTGCTTTCTTAAAAATTCTTCTAACTAATCAAAAAATTATAAAATTATAAAATCATCCAAAAAGTGAAAAACATCGTTAAAACTTTAAAAAATGAATTAAAATTGGTACAAAACTCATTTGCGGCTGAAATATGTGTCTTTTGCATGGCATTCATCCCATATCTTGTTGACATTTCCACGAGTATTGAAACCATGATTTGCAGATCATCTGAATCTCCAACGCATTTACAAAAGCTACACTGGCTACTTCGTCAATACTCTAGGGCAGGAATTGTCTAGTATTATTTTTGTTGTGCACACTGCTTTTTCATTGGATTCAAGTGTCCTCCACCCTATCTCTTGTATATACAAATTTCTTGGGGCATCATTTTAAATCGTTGTCATTTATCAAAACATTTAGGATTGTAACTCGATAAAAAAATATTTTTGCAATTGTCTTAAGCATTGTTGGTTTGAGTGTGTGCGATTGTACTTATTTCATTGTTAGGTGAGTTTTTTACTTCTCGTATTGCATTGCATTTATGTATGTTGCATGGAGTTGGTTGTTTTAGCAATGGATGTTTGTTTGTATCTTGGCTTTTCATGTCATTTTACGCTCTCATTGTATGCTTATATCTTAATAAAGATCGATTGTGAATATTACTAGCAATATGATGAATGAAAAATTGTTTGTATACCAATGCCTTATGGATAGCTCAAAATCCACCTTTCTTTTTATTTTTCTCTTCTTCCTTCACAATAATATTTCTTTTTCTCTTTCTTTTTTCCTCTTTTCGATCGTCAATCGCATTCTTCCATCACCCCATCGACACTCGAGAAGGCATTCTTCATCCAACTAATTTTTTCTCTACCCCTTCAAAAAATTTACTTGTTTACTTTCTTTGAGGCAACGTCACACACATCACCTCAAAGAGGGGAAAATGTAGACACCTATAATTTGTTCTACATGATCTTATCACTAAGATCATACTAACTATTCTAGTCTCGCGTCAATTTACTACACTATGTTAGTTAATCACCCTTTCTTACCTCTTTTAAACCCCCTAAATATGCTAACCCATCTCAAATCAGCTTCTATAAACTTATTGCCCTCTAAATTAACCTTGTTTAGGTTAATTTAATCCTCTTATTGAATTTATATTAAGATTTTGAATTTCTAAACAAATATCTCACCTTTTTCAAATAACCAGTTGACTTTCCAGAATCCAGTTCACATCTCTCAATGTGTTTTTCTAAAAATCACCTCTTTGGTTCCTTTTTAGTACCACGTGCTTCTAAAATAACCTTTTCTTCCAAACCAAAAACTATAAATAGGAGGGTACCTGTACGTACCAAAAATTGTAAGGTACTGTACTGCCGAAACAACATGACAGGTGCCCCAATGATGATACAGTTCTCCTCGGAAGGTGTTTAGAATCTGGAAAATCTCCCCAAGTGTGCGTTAACATCCTGCATGCCCCGCTTAGCCCCTGCGTGCTTTGTTTTTCCCTTTTCCCCTCTTTTCTTGGCCTTTTTCTCTTCAGTGACGAAACTGCCGCCCTGCCTGGGCGGCGGTCTCGTGACCGCCGCCCTGAATAGGGTGGCAGTCCTGTAACCACCGCCCTGCTCAGGGTGGCGGTCCTTTACGCATTTTCCAGAAAGCTCTTTTAACACGACTCACGTAATTTCAACGTATTACCAACTTTCTTTCACCGCCATAAGCTTGCATTTATGATTCTGGTTCCCTGGAATAGTGTTTTGCCATTGTTTATAGTTTAAGAGTTCTATTTGGTTTTTACCTTGGGTAAATGCAAATGCTATAAATAGTTGGCTTACTGCTCAAGCAAATGGCCCCTTAAATTTTCCTCTGAATTTCTCTTTGCAATAGATTAGTCTTTCATTTTGCTTAGAATCCTTAGTTTCTTTTATTTCATGCTTAGTTGGTATTGTTTTGCTGCTAGGAAGCCACATATCCATCTTGTGCAGGTACTGTTGATATTTCATCTAATCCATTGGAGTAGAATAGTTTGTTTTCCATTAGGAATCCATTAAAGTTGCAGGTTTTGTTCTTCAAGTAGGATAGTTTCAAGTTCTGGATGTTTTATGTTGCATGACTCGCAATAGATCCCACTAGGAATTGCATAAGCCAAGCTCTGTACTCTTGCGCTATCCCTCTCCTACTTGCATTGTATTCAGTCTGTATTCTAAAGTGGTCCCTTATTCCAATATCTATTTCTGTTGATGCAAGCATTACACGCTTTTCTGGATCCACGTGAGCACGAAAGAACGAGGAGATCACACTAAGGGGACAAGATCACACACACCATCGGATTCGCCACTATTCTGTAGAATCCAGGTTCTAGCTTTCAAAGTTCTAGTTAGAAACATATCAAATAAAGTAGCCAATCACTTTATTTCAGTCAATTCTACTCTTGATATTGCCAGGGAAGCTGTGGGGATTGATAGTTTCTGAGAAACTATGATTCACTCCTCACTTCTGAGGTAGGATCGAGAGCCTTGCAAATAGATTAAGTCAATTATTTCATTATTTAGAATAGGTTCACAATTGCACAGACAAATAGCTATACTCGGTTATCTTGTTTGTTTTAATTTGTTAGATTAATTGTCAATTTCTAGATATGTTAAAATAGTTGCTCTTTCAAATTCATTCAAATAGTTCATCAGAAAATACAAAAAGAGAGAAATCATATATGTTATAGATATACTTAACGTGATTAAATTTTACTTTGCTGCATTTAGTTTAAATTATTTGTTTTGTATGACAGTCACGGGACCTAGGGAGCCCAGAGAATACGTATTCGAGCCAATCGTGCTACAACCTAATCTCATCACAGTGATAACTGACATAGATCAAAATCTCAGGATCCAAGTCTTCCGAACAACAATAAACTTACAACAAATCAATTCCCAGTTGAGCGGATTAAACATAGAAGACGATCAAGCACACACGTTTTGGTCAAATCAACCAAACTACAGATTACCCTAGGTAAACATCCATATGACTGTAGGAGGGCTTGAAAGATAACAAACCTTTGGTTGTGATCCTTTGGTCCCACAGCCAGGCGCAGGAGACACTCTCACAAATATAGATACCAGCTTAAGAATTCAGGTTGCACGAACGCCTGTAAAATATTATGATAAAATCACACAGTTATTGATTCTAAATATAGAAGATGAGAAAGCATACGAATATTGGATACTAGGGATTAGGGGTTGATCCTGCACATGACCATAGCAGGTCCACAACAACTACGAGTCTATGGTTGTAACCCACAAATCCCGCAGCCCAACGAATCCATATGTGAATCGGACATAGACGCTGGCCTATGTACACTAGTATTCCGGTCTACTCCACTTCCACCTATCATCATCGAACAATTATCCTTGCTAGACACAGTAGCTAATGAAGCTAGGGAATTCTGGACTAGGCTAGAGAATCACCCATAGAGATAACTATATCCATCATTCATTTTATGACCCTGTCCGGAGACATACATGAAACTATTCCCGGTCATTTTCCACGTATTCCGCAACCCATAGATCAAATCACGCTAGAGCTCAATATTGATTGGAGCCTTCGAGCAGTCATCCTTGTCGATCGATCTATCACACTAGCTCAGGTTAGGAGGGCTTTCTTTGCCTTAGATTCACAAATTCCACTAGTGCGTATTGAAGACATCAGATTGCCTAACTAGTTTGTCTACATCCCACACATATTCCATCCCCACCGGCTGTCTCGGCATGACCTCGGGAGGTCGGGTGCGAGGAAGAGTTACTTGTAGATTCCCAAGCTCGCTTGTCACTTTTCCGTCGTACAAAATTGGTGAACCCGACGTGAACATTTACACAACCTTCTAGTTCAGAGTCAGACTATTACTTGTTCTTCCAAATTATTTACTTTCGTTTTTCCCACCTCATTAGCTTTCACTTTCACTCCTTCCCATTATTCTGTGGGTATTCATATACCCACCAAATATGTCGGGATTCGATGCATATGGCAGACCCCTCTTGGGTCTTGAGGCATACTATGCTCAACAGAATAGACCATCATCACCCTCGCTCTCAGTATGGTGTGATAACTACTCAACTAACCAATTGACAACACAAACTCCAAGGGTCAGATAAAGCTCATCTTTCCAAACAAAGGAGTTGGATCAGCTCGCGCAAACACAACAAACAAAGCCTTCAGGCTCGAACAATATGACGTTAACAAGAGAGTCTAGTTCGTCTCCTGAGGAGCTTCTTAGACCACAAATTAGTGGAAAATCAGACCCATACCAGGTTTTAGATGATGAATGTTCTGTACGTCATGCCAGGAATGAACAACACTCTCGGATTACGTACCCACCCGTAGGGAGTTTGTAAACACAACCCGAGGTCTCTTTTCAAGAAAATACCTCTATGCCGCTGCATATAGGAAATACCCTCAGGGAAGCCTGGCAATATAATGATCAGTTCATAGCGGGGTATCATAGACATATACAACATCAAAATATACAACAAACGCCACCAAGGAAAAATATCGTGACTTCACCAAATGAAGTCATTTCAACACTAATAGAAAAGGTTAGGGGGTTAGAACTTGCCCAAGCAAGTCAAAATTCTCAGTTCATGTAGGCAGGAAGTTCCAATCCTCCACACCATCCCACCCAAGTAGACATCCTCACAGGAGTAGGCACGTTAGGCATGACTCCTCAGTACTCACAACAAATGCCAACTAGACCCACCATCCCTTACACCGCTCCTCCCGGTTTAGTGCAAAATAATCCCTTCCTAGATAATACCCCGTCATACTTAAACATGTACTCCAAATCACCACAAGGGGATATGTTCTCCTCTCCCAACATGTTTGCTCAAACACAGGGGTTTCCTTATGCCCCTGTCAATGCGTACACTACACCATATCGACAACCCATTCCACCGCTGCTCCCTCAGCAGGCACCATCAATGGTCGAGACTTACGGAATAGGGACTTACTCAAAATATTTGAAAGAGCCCTTGGATTTCACCATACAAAGCGTCATGCTTCCAAGACCTCTCCCCGATTTTCCCAAATACAAAGGTGAGGGAGATCCGAATGCACATATCAAGGCTTACGCTATGGCCAGTCGAGAACTACTCCCATGGGATGGGGTTGTTGCCAAAATATTTCCCAAAACCTTGGAAGGTATCACTCTCGATTGGTATTATAGAATACCTGAGGCTTCCATCCATTCATTCAAACAACTCGTGTCAGAGTTCATCAAGGCCTTTGACATGAACAAACTATTAAGGACATGAATCAGGGAATTCTTACAGATCAAGCAAGAACATAATGAATCTGTCGCCCATTTCATCCAAAGGTGGCATACAGTTCTTTATTCTTCGGCAAGTGCTCCCAATATGGATCAGATGGAACTATGAGATTTATTCCTTCATTCTCTCAGTAGAGAAGTGAAGGAAGAAGTCCAAAAATTCCCATTAAAAACTTACGACGAAGTACTTGAGAGCGCTCTTCGAATAAATCAAGCAGTAATTGACAGTGGTCGCAAAACGTATGGAACAAACAGGAGGTTAATCACCTCCAACCAGAACACTACAACTTATCCTACTACCACAAATGTCAATCAAGGACCTTAAATCCTTAATAAAAATCGCATTGTAACAATGGATGGAATAACCGATCAGCCTAAAAAAGTAAATGTTGTTAATACTTCATCACAAATAAACAATCAACGAAACAACAACTTTACCCCAACAATCAATGCAGTGGATTTCAATCATCCACAACAACAACAACAACAACAACAACAACAACAAAGACGAAACCCCACATAGGGTTCAAGCCAAAACTCAACTAGTTATCAATATCAAACTCAAAATCAAAAACATCAAATGCAAAACTTTAATAGACAACGGTTTGGTCAGAGTTTTGGGCCACAATACGCACCAAACCAACACACTAGGAATTACAATCCTAATTCATATTGTGGTTTCCACAAAATTCAGGGCCATGACACTAGGACGTGTCGTGACTACGATAAATTCATGCAATGCTTACTAGAAGAAAAAAGACAACTTTTCATAGACATGTTCTTAACAGATCCTGTGTCATCGGCACCAAATACTTTTACAGGAGTTGTTTCCCCTCAAAACGCACCCCTGAAGATCTTTAACGACCCACTCCCAAATCACGATAAAAAAAGGCCAAATTTAACTGGGAGAAACAAAGGTGTAATGACAGGAAACAATGATCATGAAGCCTCGACTTCACTAAATCCATCGGTTGCGCCACGGTTAGGAAGTCAGCCGTGACCCAAGATAGTCGGTTTAGTAGAGTTAGACGCCGAACTACACATCGAAGTTGTAACAAGGAAATGAGAGTATTTCTCTCAACCAAGTTCAAGCCACCTACCAATGACGGATAACATTCAACAAATAGTAGTAAAACCTGTGGGTGCCTATGATTTAATTAACGATCTAACGAAAACCTTCTCGCACATTTCATTTTTAGACTTACTAAAGAACTCTCCTACCCACAGGGCTGATCTTTTAGAAGCATTGGGTTCAAGTCATTTAATTAACATCACTCCACCTCCTAAAACATAGGTAAATCATATAGACTGTGATGTTCATCCTCTGGGGCATCCAGATAGGGATATCGAGTTCATTTTCGAAATAAACAAAATGCCAACAGATGCTGAGATTGCACGCCGAGGCGATCCAGCCTTACATTTGCAAGTATGGGTTTATAACAACTATGTAAAGCGTGCGATGGTAGACGATGGGGCAACAGTTAACATAGTCCCCTTCTCTTTCCTTCAAAAGCTAGGGTATGGAGAAACCAATTGTTCCACAACTTGAAACACACTAAGGGGCTATGATAGCCTTAAAGCCACCTCGGTTGGAACTATAATATTACCGGTCACCTTAGGACCCAAAACCATCTTGACTAAGTTTTATATTATAGATCGGGAAACTAACTATAATATGATCCTCGGCCGACCATGGATACACCGTATGAAGGTAATCCCATCTACACTATTTCAAGAAGTAAGGTTTTTACACTTAGGAAAGATATTTGTAGCCAAAGGTGATCCAAAACCATTTGATATACACCTATTTGACTTAAAGAAAAGACCAGGCGTGCACTCGGAGTTTGAACTCCCAACGAACCAACTTAATAAACCCATTGAATCAAAACCAGAGGAAAAATTGGTACCTACAACGGATCTTGAAACTATGAGCCTAGCCAAGGCAACCCCAACCCCCAAAAACGAGGCTAACACTATAGAAACAGTATCATTAGGAACTACTACAAAAATCGTTGAATTGCTAGAACAAGATCTACCAATGTTCTTACCATTCGATTCAGTAGGCATAGGACATTCCCTAGGTGTTGGTTCTCTTCCAGCAGAGGATCTCTGCATGGTGGAAGTAGAATGCGCAAACACAAAAAATATCCCAATGTCCACATTCCCAACTAAATATTGGACTCTCCATTTTGATGGGGCTAGATGTCGTTATGGAGCTGGGATAGGTGTAATCTTTACTTCCCCCGAGGGAAAAGTCTTGCCATTTTCCTTTAAACTAAATTTCGAATGCACAAAGAATGGCGCTGAGTACGAAGCCCTCCTCCTTGGCCTCATCTTAGCTAAGAGAATTGGTGTGGATAACATCAGAGTATTAGGAGACTCACAATTGGTATCAAACCAAGTCTCTGAGATATATGAAAACAAAGCCGAGCACTTACAACTTTACAAAACAGCTGTATTAGGATTAAGCAAAAAGTTTGACTTCATATCAATAGAAGCAATCCCGCGAGAACAAAATATTCTCACCGATTCTATAGCAACCTTGGCGTCACGCTTCACTCCAAACAATGAATTCCAAGATACCCATTTCATGGTGTCCCTTCGTACCGAATCATTGGTAAAAAAATTATTGTTAACAAGCAAGGATGAGAACAAATTTACTATCCTAGGCCACGTTGATAGTGATATGGAAACTCTGAATTACTTAAACGCCTATGCGGCATTACATCTCTCCCATCACATGATAGATTCATCCTTAATCCCACATTCGTCTTCCTACTTTAGAAATCCCATGATGGAGCTTCCCTCACAAATGGAACCTAACATAAACACAGTAGAAAATAGGGACGATCTGGACTTACCTCCAGCCCCGCCTAAGTTTGAAGAAGGTAACACCTCTTTAATCGAAGAAACGATTGATGTTAACATCAGAACGAAAGATGAACCAAAGATTTTGAAACTAGGATCTTTGTTAACTCCAGAAGAAGTAGAAATACACACTCAAATCCTCAAAGAACATCAAAAATCTTTCGCATTTAGTTATAAGGAAATGACAGGAGTTGCACCCCACATTGCGGTACACAACCTCGTCACTAAATCAGATGCAAAGCCGGTTAAACAAAAATCAAGACCCATGAAACCCAAGGTAGCTCTCATGGTGAAAGAGGAGGTAATAAAGCTCCTCCAAGTAGGATTCATCAAACCAGTCGATTACTCTCAGTGGGTATATAATATCGTTTCCGTTCTTAAGAAAAATGGGAAGATACGCATCTGCATAGATTTCTGAGACATCAACAAAGCATGTCCTAAAGGCGACTTCCCGCTGCCATCCATTGATGTCATCGTTGATGCAACAGCTGGATTTGAACTCTTGTCTCTCAAATTAGAATATCTGAACAAGATCAAGCTAAAACCACGTTTATAACTCCTTGGGGAACTTATTGTTATGCAGTTATGCCATTCGGTCTCAAGAACGCTGGTGCTACATACCAGTGAGCTATGACATATATATTTCATGATTTAATTCATAAAATTGTGGAATCCTATGTAGATGACTTGTTGGCTAAGGCCAAGAAGCGTTGTGACCATCCGGAAGTACTACGCGTCATTCTTTCATGCCTGATAGAGTACAGAGTCATGCTAAATCCATAGAAATGTGTCTTTGGTGTAACAGGAGGGAAGCTCCTAGGTTACATCATATTGTCACGAGGGATAGATGTTGACCCAACCAAAATTCGGGCTGTCCTCGAATTGGTCCCACCTTCAGATGAATCAGGAATCAGGGCATTTCTCGCAAAGCTTGGTGCAATCCGGAGATTCATCCCAGACTTAAGTTTCGCCATTCATCCAATCAACAATCTACTCAAGAAGGATTATAGCATTGATTGGACCGAAGACTACAATGAAGCTTTTGATGCAGTTAAGCGTTTCCTGTTATCACCACCTACGCTAATGCCACCTAAGCCAGATCGCCCGTTAATTCTATACTCGCGAGCTACCAATGTCTCGCTAGCTTGTATGTTGGCCCAAGAGGACAATGACAAGAGAGAGCACACAATTTATTTCATTAGTTGAACATTGCTCGACTACGAAACATGTTATACATAGGCAGAATGAGAATGCCTTGCCATAGTCTTTGCAACCAAACGCTTAAGACATTATATGCTAAATCAAGAAACAAGGGTCATGGTAAAAACGGACCATTTACAAACTTTCCTCACACAGGGGTCCTTGTCTAAGAAGGCTGGACGTTTTATAACCTTAATGGGAGAATTCGAATTAACATTTGTAAATCAGAAATCCATTAAGGGACAAATCATCGCAGATTGGTTAGCTGATAACCCATTAGACGGAGGCAATCTACTAAACCTAGACTTTCCGGATGAATGCGTATACTACATTGAAACCAGACCTCCTATCTCTGAGTGTCCTTGGTGCACTGATATCATTAATTATATTATGGACCATACATATCCAGAAGGGGCTACACCGCAACAAAGAAGACGGTTACGCATTATTGTAGCCAAATACGTCGTTATAGAGCAAGTGCTCTATCGAAAAGCGTTTGATGGAATGCTTCTAAGATGTGTCGACACAGAAGAATCCAAGAAGATTCTCCATGAATCGCACAGTGTTATGTGTGGAGGTCACTTTGATGGCCATGCCACCACTCGTAAAATACATCGAATGGGCTATTTCTGGCCCACTCTAGAACACGACGCAGTAGAGTTTGTACGCAGGTGTCATAAATGCCAAGAGTTCTCCCATGAGATCCGCATGCTAGCACAAGCTCTACAACCAATTGCTACTCCATGGCCCTTTTCTACGTGGGGCATAGATTTAATAGGGAAATTATCTCCCTCATCCATAGATGGCCATAATTTCATAATCACAGCCACCGAATATTTTACCAAGTGGGTAGAGGCTATGCCTCTTACTACTGTACCGAGTTCTGTAATCGCCAAGTTCATTTTGAACCAAATCATTTACAGGTATGGTATCCCACAAATCATTATCTCAGATAATGGAACTTATTTTAAGAATGAAGAGGTTTGCGAACTATGCAATAAATTTAAAATAAGTGATCATACAGCTTCCTTGTATTACCCTCAAGCTAACAGACAGGCTGAAGCGATGAATAAAACACTAAAAGCCATTCTCCTTAAAACGGTGAAAGAAAACAAACAAGATTGGCACGTGAAGTTATATCCGGCCTTATGGGCCCACCGAACCTCAATAAGAACACCAACAGGAGCAAATCCTTTCTCACTAGTATTTGAGGCAGAGGCAGTTCTCCCACTTGAGGTTGAAATACCCAGTCTTTGTATTTCATTACAAGGGATTCTGGATGAAGATGCTTACAGAGAAGCACATCTCTCCCAACTAGAAATCCTAGATGAAGCTAGGTTAGATGCTGAACAGTGGCACAGAGTCTATGCTGACCAGATGTACCGACAGTATAACAAGAAGGTCTATGAACGTGACATATATGAAGGTGATCTAGTTCTAAGGCTAGACAACCGGATCAACAAGAAGACTGGCGAAGGAAGGAAGTTTCGACCTAAATGGTTGGGCCCATACCGAGTCATGAAGGACTATGGAAATGGTGCATACCTCTTATGTACGCTGGAAGGTGAGGAATTTGGCGAAACAGTCAATTCCCTACACCTCAAACGGTTCTATGCGTAAGCAACTAGCACTACTTATAAATATATCTACATTACATCTTCATATAGATTAAGATCATTTTGTCCACTTGTTTCGTACAAAAATTGTGATCAAGGAATTTTGTTCTCAAAGCAATTCATTACAAACTCATGATGTTGTTGGCATAAACACTCTAATCATACTTCTCCTTTTTCCATGATATCATCAAACTATCTCGAAATCATTTTATCAAATAAAGCTAGATATGACAAGGTCTTACCGGATAATCATGCCAAGATTTGCGGGTTTATTCTCACCTTTCGGTTTCTTCTTAGGATGGGTTTCTTGCCTATGGTCTGTTCTAGAAGCTTCATCATGTCACATCTATCCCGTATATATGTCTCTTTGGAAATAAGAACACACTGACATTTTTCTCAAATAAGCAAGTCAGAATATAGAATCAAACAAAAAAATTTAAATTTACACATTTCCTTGCCCCACCAACCCTCGGCGATGAGCTTGCGTCTCTTACTAGTGACGTAGGGTTGGGAAAGGATGGAAATGCCCTTACTCGCCTATGCCTTTCCCACTGTGATAAACCCACACTTCTTACTAGTAGCATGGGGCAAAGTGTAGGGGATCCTCTTGACAAACAAACGTAAAAGGTCATAAGCAAACAATTAAAACCTTGAAGCTTTGAGTAAAAAACAAATGAATCAAATGTTCAAAATTCCAAGAGAGTTAAAAGCCTAAAAACCCAGATCTTGTCTACTATGTGGCCATCTATGGATATAAGTCTAGATAAACTGCAAAGAAAGTTGCATCCCAAAAACTATGAAGTCACTCGAGTGGAGTAGGCTTGTAGTATCCTAATTTGGTTCCACAAAAGCTTTGTCTATCTTTCATCACTATCATTTCAACACATTTCATAACTTGCACCCTTTCCAACTCTTGGTGATGAGCCCTCGCATCTTACTAGTTGCGTGGAGTTAGGAGTAGGGGCAAGTTTATCTGCTCATCATATCGGCTTATCTTCACCACTTTGCCAAAACAAATATGAAGTATTCAAAATTGCTTAAAGAACCTAAGATTCAAAATCACATCATGTCTACATTATCATATATCAACATCATGAAATACAAAAAGAAAGTAAAACACTTGCATCATTTTTTCTCCATTGCATGCATTTTAAAGAGTGTACAAGCATAAACATCATAATCTAACATGAGGAAACTAGAAATGGAAACAAAGCCATAATTGCCAAGGGTTTGATCCAAAAATAATACAATATATAAATGATCAAGTTTCTATACAATTCCATCATGCGCTACGCATGGTCAAAATGCTCAAAGAGCCTGGGATATACAAAAGAATATATCCTGAAAAATCTAGGAGAGCCAAGTGGATTCTCAAACCCTACCAGACCCCTCTGAAGGCACACACCCATGCCTACGACTTCAGCTATGTCGGACCTCTGAGTGTACACGGAGGGCTCAGGATCCTAAGGGGCAGCCGCAATCTCACCACGAGAATGACTCCTTATCAGGCGCTCAGCTGTCCTATACCCCGCTAGCTCTATACGGAGAATCGATACCATCTTGGCCACATGCCAGACTAGGGCGAAGACGTCAGTATGTCTGCCAGCTGTTGAGGGCTCCCGAGCATCCATGGACAGCCTCTGTGTGGGTCCTCTCCATGGGAATCATTACGGTATCAGTACATACTCTACGAATCAAGTCCCGCAACTCATCGGCGGTCTCTGCAAACAAAGGAGAAAACAAATTAGAAACAAAACAAGGAGATTAGAAATACAAAACAAAACAAAAGGAGAGATAGCAACTAAAACGATCCTAAATTAGACAAACATTAAAAGGGGAGAAGGTAACTTACTCGGATCACTAGGCCTCCAGGATGGATCTATAGGATTAGCACCTGCCACAGATGTCACCGCTGACTAGGGTACTCCTCCTGTGGCTGGGGTGACGTAGCACCCTACAACGGACTCATCCTCCCCACCACAGCTCTGGGAGAGTGGCTCCTCTAAAACTAGAGTAACTCCCTCTGCACTCTACTCGGCCCTCGCTGCCTACATGATATCCTGAGTGTCATGCCACTCAGGATCGCTATCCTCCTCAGTCTCCTCCTTCATCTCTCCCCCTGTAAAATCCTCAGACTCAGAGTCTATCTCAATGGGGTCATCGCTGCTGTGGGCAGGACCCGCGACAATTTGAAGCAAGGGTGCCTGAGGTGCACCAGCTCTCCCTCTGGCACGTACTATCCTCCTGGCTGCAATAGGAATGCCAGGAGTAACCACTGTCCAACCCCGGCCTCTAGGCCCCCCTCTGGCCTCTCGGACTGATCTATATACTGGTGCTACCGGGGGAAGCATACCCATGTAGGGTAGGCCAAACTGCTAAGGAACCCGATCAAAGGGGTGTATCTCCACTCGCCCCACTCTATCAATAAGCTGCCCTGTTGTGGAGCAGGAGATCAAAGTAAGAGCCTCCTCGCCCCATATACCTGCCATAGTTTGATATGGTGTGGCCTCCATGTCGGTAATAGTCAGAGAGGAAACCGGTTGATGAGGTGCTCTAAGCACCGACATATCTGTCCATCTGGCTGCCCTCACAGCTCCGGGATCTGTCACCTCTACACCTCTGCCATAGGGGATGAAGTGCTTGTAGACCCAAATCATGACCAGGGTCGGGTGGCTCAAGGACTACCCCTGTAAATGGACTACCCTGTATAAATCATGGTAGGTAGTCCCAAGAATATCTGGTCCCCAGGCATATATCCGGCCATGTCCCTCTATCTGTGTAATAATGGGGGACCAACAGTATAACAATGTGTCTCCTCCCTTGTCCCCGATCAGTCTCGAGGAAAGGATCCCCATGATAGCCTAGCGAGGTAAGGGGATGGGAAAACTAGGAATGGATCGAACTCTAACCTCCTTCTTCGACCCTGTGGAGATGACTGCATCTCTCATATAAGCGGCCCACTGTGCTATCTGGGCTCGCGAACCTACTGTCTCAAGGGTGAGACGTCTCCCAATAATCGGGACTCCCAAAATGCAATAAACATCCTCCAAAGTGATAGTCCACTCACCACGGACCCCTAGAAATCAGAAGGTGTTCTGATCAGCATACCAATAGGAGAATTGGTCACAAAGAATGTGACTGGATGGTGTAACATGGGGCACGCATGAGATGCGTAGTATCCCGGCCCTCTGAAGAGTTTCCTCCTCATCCTGTGAAAGAGCATCTAGTACTCCTGGTATCCAGTCACACTCCCTCTCTCGACTCCACCGGATATACTCTTCTCTCGCCTGCATACACCCAAAAACACACAAAACAAAGCAAGTTAGCATCTGAGTAATACTGGAAAAATCATGAAAACACGTAGAAATGCTAAAGACACAAAAGCAATTTCAAATAGATGTTCTTTTTGCATTTTGTGCAAAACCGCCGCCTTAAGGGCGGTGGTCGTGGCCCGAAAACCCACGTGGGTTTTTAAACCTAAAAAGCCAAAAAAATGACAAAACAAGACAATTTTGACTAAAACAAGGCCTACCCAGTAGGCGCCCCCCTAGATGGACCTTTTGAACCTAACATTTTCAAAAATTACCCCCCCATGGTAAAGATTTTAGCATTTCAAAATTAAGGAGGTAAAAAGGATAAATTAAAGAAAACTAACATGTGATCTCACGGGTCGATGTTCCGCATGCGGAGGCATGATCGCTATCTTGTCACAGACGTTTTGACTGTACTCACGCAAGAAACCGTCACTGTGGGTCCCAGAGCTCAGAATCAATCAAATCAACTCGCACAAATGAATAGGAAAATGGGCCCACTTTCATATATATAGCAACCTGATTCGTTTCAAATGCCTTTTTCATAGGTTTGGACCGCCGATGGAAGTAAGTTCTTATCCCCGCACAAATGGTACGTTCTCATTTCCTATTATTTTAGCATTTATTTTCCAAACTATCGCGTCTATCTGCACTTGAGTTCTCTTTTCGTTTTGCAGGTAGCGGGAATTTTGGACGGCGTCATTTCAACACATGGATGTATCAGGTATAACTTCTAACTTCCCATTTCGGGACCGCCATACACGGACCCACCGTTTTATGCCTCTTCATCGCTAAAACGCTTCTCCGAGGGGGCAATATCTACGTACCCAAAATTGTAAGGTATTGTACTGCTGAAACAACGTGACAGGTGCCCCAATGATGATATAGGTCTCCTCACAAGGTGTTTAGAATCTGGAAAAGCTCCCCAAGTATGTGTTAACATCCTGCATGCCCCGCTTAGCCCCCACGTGCTTTGTTTTTCCCTTTTCCCCTCTTTTCTTGGCCTTTTTCTCTTCAATGACGAAATCGCCGCCCTGCCTGGGCGGCGGTCCTTTACGCGTTTTCCAGAAAGCTCTTTTAACACGACTCACGTAATTTCAACATATTACCAACTTTCTTTCACCGCCATAAGATTGCATTTATGATTCTGGTTCCATGGAATAGTGTTTTGCCATTGTTTATAGTTTAAGAGTTCTATTTGGTTTTTACCTTGGGTAAATGCAAATGCTATAAATAGTTGGCTGCTGCTCAAGCAAATGGCCCCCAAATTTTCCTCTAAATTTCTCTTTGCAATAGATTAGTCTTTCATTTTTCTTAGAATCCTTAGTTTCTTTCATTTCATGCTTAGTTGGTATTGTTTTGCTGCTAGGAAGCCACATATCCATCTTGTGCAAGTACTGTTGATATTTCATCCAATCCATTGGAGTAGAATAGTTTGTTTTCCATTAGGAATCCATTAAAGTTGCAGGTTTTGTTCTTCAAGTAGGATAGTTTCAAGTTCTGGATGTTTTATGTTGCATGACTCGCAATAGATCCCGCTAGGAATTGTATAAGCCAAGCTCTGTACTCTTGCGCTATCCCTCTCCTACTCGCATTATATTCAGTCTGTATTCTAAAGTGGTCCCTTATTCCAATATCTATTTCTGTTGATGCAAGCATTACACACTTTTCTGGATCCACATGAGCACGAAAGAATGAGGAGATCACACTGAGGGGACAAGATCACACACACCATCGGATTCGCCACTGTTCTGCAGAATCCAGGTTCTATATTTCAAAGTTCTAGTTAGAAACATATCAAATAAAGTAGCTAATCACTTTATTTCAGTCAATTCTACTCTCGATATTGCCAGAGAAGATGTGGGGATTGATAGTTTCTGAGAAACTATGATTCACTCCTCACTTCTGAGGTAGGATCGAGAGCCTTACAAATAGATTAAGTCAATTATTTCATTATTTAGAATAGGTTCACAATTGCATAGACAAATAGCTATACTTGGTTATCTTGTTTGTTTTAATTTCGTCACTAGATTAATTGTCAAATTCTAGATATGTTAAAATAGTTGCTCTTTTAAATTCATTCAAATAGTTCATCAGAAAATACAAAAAGAGAGAAATCATATATGCTATAGATATACTTAACGTAATTAAATTTTACTTTGTCGCATTTAGTTTAAATTATTTGTTTTGTATGACAGTCACGGGACCTAGGGAGCCCAGAGAATACGTATTCGAGCCAATCGTGCCACAACCTAATCTCATCACAATGATAATTGACATAGATCAAAATCTTAGGATCCAAGTCTTCCGAACAACAGTAAACTTACAACAAATCAATTCCCAGTTGAGCGAATTAAACATAGAAGATGACCAAGCACACACATTTTGGTCGAATCAACCAAACTACAGATTACCCTAGGTAAACATCCATATGACTGTAAGAGGGCTTGAAAGAGAATAAACCTTTGGTTGTGATCCTTTTGTCCCATAGCCAGGTGCAGGAGACACTCTCACAGATATAGATACCAGCTTAAGAATTCAGGTTGCACGAACACCTGTAAAATATTATGAGAAA
Source organism: Taxus chinensis (assembly GCA_019776745.2). Lineage (NCBI taxonomy): Eukaryota > Viridiplantae > Streptophyta > Pinopsida > Cupressales > Taxaceae > Taxus > Taxus chinensis. The sequence continues at coordinate 476,247,943 of CM034155.1, forward strand.
ATCACACAGTTATTGATTCTAAATATAGAAGCTGAGAAAGCATACAATTACTGGATACTAGGGATTAGGGGTTGATCCTGCACATGACCATAGCAGGTCCACAACAACTACGAGTCTACGGTTATGACCCACAAATCCCGCAACCCAAAAAATCCATAGATGAATCAGACATAGACATTGGCCTACGTACACTAGTATTCCGGTCTACTCCACTTCCACCTATCATCATCGAACAATTATCCTTGCTAGACTCAGTAGCTAACGCAGCTAGGGAATTCTGGACTAGGCCAGAGAATCACCCATAGAGATAACTATATCCATCGTTCATTTTATGACCCTGTCCAGAGACATACATGAAACTATTCCAGGTCATTTTCCACGTATTCCGCAACCCATAGATCGAATCACGCCAGAGCTCGATATTGATTAGAGCCTTCGAGCAGTCATCCTTGCCGATCGATCTATCACACCAGCTCAGGTTAGGAGGGCCTTCTTTGCCTTAGATTCACAAATTCCACTAGTGCATATTGAAGACATCAGATTGCCTAACTAGTTTGTCTGTATCCCACACATATTCCATCCCCACCGGTTGTCTCGGCACGACCTCGGGAGGTCAGGTACGAGGAAGAGTTACTTGTAGATTCCCAAGCTTGCTTGTCACTTTTCCGTCGTACAGTACCCCTCCTACCTTTTCCTAAGAACTCTCTCTCTCATTTCATTTCTGATTTAAGTTATGCTTTAGTCTTTTAGAGTCACTTCATTCATATTTGATCTATTTACTTTTATTTGTTAAATCTCTCAAAGCTTGAAGTAAATGGGAGAAGCCATTAATGGCGAGACCTCATTCTTAATATTTTGAGACATCAATAAACACATAACTTATTGTTATAGCTTTAGTAGGTTCATTTTATACATAGCTTTCATGGAGTAGAGAACTGATATAGTCATGTTTAGAGGTTGATTGTTTGTTTCAATCTTTATATATGCATGCAAATAGATAGGTCTTGCTTAGCTCTAATCTGATGGTCATTGCATTGTTTGTTCCGAAGATTTTGGGGTTTCTTTAGAGATTATTACCCCATGTTCATAGCTTTAACAAAATTTTCACTGTACACAGCCTCAAGTCATGTGTATTGATGGGGGAGTGATTTAAGGAGTGGGCGACAAGTTATTCTTGTCCCACATGCCTTTTTTACTAGGATCAAGGCCCAAATTTGAGTTTTAGGCTATGGGTGGCTCAAGACACATGCAATAAAATATTCAAACAAGAGGGAGGAAGGAATAAAGCATATTCCTTAGAATCTCTAACCCTCCCATATGTCACTTTCCTAAATAGAATAATCTAATTAAGTTTAGTCAACTTAATTTGAGCATTCTCATAAACACTAATCAAGGTGACTCAAAATACACAATTAAATTCAATTACTCCCAACAATAAATGAAAAAAAGGGAAAAGCAATAATATTTCAAATAATAAACTACATACACAAAAATTCCATCATTTAAAATAAATAATAAAAAGAAACACATTACACCCATGACCACATAAATAAGATTATTCCCCCATGGGAATTCTCCTAACTAAGCAAAACAAGTACACCCAGCCACACAAACATGAGTTTTCAATAGGCCATGTTGCAAAGACTTGGCATTTTTCCGTGGTTGGTCCCCAATCCCCTTTCGATGTGTATCGACATATTGTTCCTACATCCATAGACAAATACTCTATGGCCTTATGACCATATTAAGAATATCGATAAATAATCTAACACATAAGTAATAATCAATATCTAAATTTACACATTTCTAACAATTATTTGAAACATTGAAAACATCTTAATCCTAGGAAATTCATACATCCCAAAATTATAAGGTTAACTCAATCATTTGAATATAATCACGATCAACAGAATCCATAACGCTAACATATAATAAAACAAAGCAATAATCATCATCTATCAATGTCTGGTAAAACAAGGTTTGATCATAATGTCCATGTCTAAACAATATTACTCAAAACCTTAATATAATAGTCAGAATGTCAGAGTCCCTATGGAGTCCATAATAAAACCATGATGAAATAATATCGAGAGAAGTGGGCATTACAGGTTTCTCCTCTTATTGGATTATAGATTGGGAGGATGGTGTTGCGTACCCCCCATTCCTTATTTATTGTGTTGAAGATGGAGGAGAAAAAAAAGAAGCTAAGTTTGCTTAATGAGATGGAGTTTTTAGTTTGATTCTATGAGATGGAAGTTAGTCATTTTTTTAAAACCATTTAGATTTGTGTAACATTTTCCCCCTTTTTGTAAAAAAAGGCAAAAAAGGGGGGTCCTATTGTTATACTCATTGTGACCAATGTAATATTATCTTATTTGAATGTTGAAGTATATTTTATTATAAGATAAAAGCAAAGTTGAAAATGATAGTGTGCAGCTTGTGTACCTCTACATAGAAGAAAATTTAATTAGATAAGTTGATTTTGAGTAGAATGTAAGTTGATTTCAAGGGGAAAGAAGAAAGTGAATAATTATTGTAGACGTTTGGATTCTTTCATTTTACTTGAATGGAAATAAGAATATTGTTGGAATGTTGTATGATTATGTCTCTTTTACCCTCTTGAAAGAGTTAGGCACAAGTGAATGTCATTTTAGCGCATGTAATGAAATGGTTTAAAACTAGCATACTTTTTATTTGACAAGTTATTGTGGATGTATTTATGTAAGTTGGGAATGTGAGATTAAGTTTGATATCTTGGGAAATGTAAATTAATTTTATATTAATCGATACCATTTTAAAGATTACTTTACCTATTAATTATCTCAACTAAGAACCATTAGAAAAGGAATAATAAACGTTTAACGTACGAACCTTGTGACTATTTAAAGGAAAATATTAAGATACAATAAACATAGTACACATATTCGTAATGATGTGATTAAACTATCTAACATGTATCATAAAATTAAAATTGTATAAGAAAATCCCTCAATTCATATACATTTATAAAGATAAATCAATTGTTTTTGTTGTTGTATTTAATTTCTTTATAACTAATATATAAAGAATACATATTTATATATATTAGTGTGTTAATCTAATACATTAAACATATTAATATTGTATATACAATATTAATAAGTAAATCTAAAAATAATAATGATGACAGTTGGAAAAGACCTAATTCATTAAATTAAAAAAAGGAGGGGCCGAGCATGGATAAAGAAGGTTTCAGTCAGAGAAAGAGTGTCCCCAGACAAATATTGCAGAGACATAAGTGTGATAGCAGTAAAGGGAACATTCAATGTTTTAATCAATAAAAAAACTACTCGAAATAAAATATAAGAGCATAACAAAATAAAAAAACACGGCATTACAAAGGTTGCAGTGTACATAACACAGGTGCGTTGAAGCACAAGAAGCAAAACCAGTACAGCGTTACCTCCTTCCCATCGAAGTGCCTCCCTGATCTTCTATCTTCTTCTAGTTTTGTGCATTCAACACAAAAAAAAAACATAAAAAATAGAAGAACAGGGAAGGAAATAGTTTCCTCTCTGAACCAAACGAACCAGCTTCAGATTTATATATAGATCTAGATCAAATGATTTGTATGCAGATTTATTTGTGTGCGCTGGGTAGACTTAGCCAATAATATTGATGACACTGATTTTTGGATGGTTGTTCATGAAGAGATCCGATTGGCATAGTTCCCCATAACATCTTGTTTTTTTAAATTAAGAGAGTACAGAGATTTATTATCCGTTCAGTGCTAAACCTAAGGTATTAATTTAGGCAGTGGCGTGCTCAATATTAAAATGCTTGAAACTCTTATGCAACTGGTAGATTTGTAAGGCCGTATGGGCCGTGTCACCTTCATCATTAATCAGGTTAGTGGGATTGTTTGTTATGGGTCGATTCCTCCCACTCAACTTTTATCCTTTTTCCCAATACATGGAGATAACAAACAACAAATAGGATACCTTGAAGCTATACACATCATATAACAAGCTTTATAAACCTTAATCTTATTACTAAAAGGAATGTATTTATATCTTATATTATAAGATATATGACTTATTTACCATGTACTTACGTGTATGTTTAGGTGAATACAACTAGCAATCGCACGCGAGGTGTGCGATGTTAATGCCGAAAGCAAAATATTAGCAAGTGGAAAACGAAACGAAAACAAACAACAAAACCATATGATATTTGGAGGAGGAAAATGAAAAACTACGAAGTAGTGTAAACTGGTGTGGAAGAAAATATCTATATTGCAAAAGAAGTGGAGTAGTTTGAAAGGGAAGCCCCATTGGGGATTAAGAGGGGAGTGTGAAGGGTAGGGAATGAAGTCGGAATTTTTCTTGTATGCGTGATCAAGGAAGAGATGTTGAAGACTTTTTTTTCATAGCGGTTGAATGAAAAAGGGGGTTAAATTGGAAGGGTGGATATGGAGGGAACTCTTGATAGAGATGGGAAGGTAAACCCACCCCTAATGTCAGCAATGGGTCTCCGCAAAGTAAGCCCTTCAGATTTATGGATTGAGAATGCCCAAGCTATTTCAAGTGGTCATTGCCCCTGTGCACCTTTAGAAATTGGTGGAATTTGAACATGGGAAGGGTTTTCCGTATCCAATTGGGCCCTCGTGTATGGATCAAATTTGACGATGATGAGTGAAGGCAAACTAGGCGGGCGAAATGAAATGGTGCAAACAATCTCGAGGATAGAACCAATAGCACCATTTAAAAGACATGTTTCACCCCACAAATTTGTAGAGAGCATGTCATTTTGGTTGACGCAGAGAAGAAGTTTGTGTTGTAATTGAACCATAATTAGCCTATCATGAGTCAGTATGCTCGGTGTTTAGAGAAATGAGTACTCAAAGGCCATAAAATTAATTTGATTGTTGATTCAATTGTTCCTTTTACAATTAATTTTGTTTTGAGTTATGACTCTCATAAAACAATAACAACATTGACAACTCTATATTTAACATTAAACTGTATAAGACACGCATTAACTGCGACTAAATGACAAACGTGAGAAACTTATCTAATATAGCTACAAGCTATTATTAAATAATAGTTTTTTAATATTGGCAAATAGTCTTTTGGGAGGGACTATACCCCAATAAAATAATACTTTTTTACACACACACATGTATATATTTACTAAGAAGATGAATAAATATCAATAAAACGAAGATCGTCTATTTGAGTTTATAAAGCTATAAAAATTAGACTAAAATTAAACACTACTTCGATCACCAATTTAAACATGAAAATAAAACCTATTAAAAATTACAAAAAATGTTTCAACCAAGATTTATAATGAAAACGATTCACAATGAATGGACTTGTATATATCACAATTGCGAAGTTTTATATGGGTTGATTAATCGATGTCGAGATGAACACATACAATGCAAGTTTGTTAAAATAGAAGATTCAAAAGGGTAACAAAAAAATATGGTTGCAACTGTTAGAGCTTCCATGGAGATAGCAACCCAAGATGGAAAATAATAGATTTGAATTAAATTAAGGTGAACGTGTTGGCGAGTTCAGGAATTGATTTTACACAGGATTCGAGTTGGTAGGTAAGGAAACCAATGCTAACTTGGATACTTCCATAAAATCAAAACGTAGACAATGATGTTGGTCTAATGCATGTATTTTTCACAGAACCATATGTAGACTTTAGTGATTACATGTTGGGTGATGATGTGGAGTAGTATAAGCTACAAAAAACATAGATAAACCCACAATCATATGAAGACACAACTATTCTACGCTAAGAGTGATTCATGCAAGATTACAAATACATGGCCTCCCAAACTACTCAATTGCTATCAATATGTGTAGTTGTCGGGAAAATACATGATTTGTTTAATTTCTGGTTTCTTTTTCTTTTATGCAACACTTTGAGGGTTTTTCTCCTTCTTTTTCTTGCCCTCTTTTTAGCTTCCTCGCCACTCCACCTCGACCATCCTATTCTTCGTTTGTGTCCCACAATATGTGCATGCTCAAGTTTACGGTGGATTTGGGATGTTCATAAATCAGAGGCCTAAAGTCCACCATTAAAAAGGCCTTTGATGCGACATTGCTCAGGTAATTTTCTTTGGTACTCACTCTTCAATCTATTTCCCTAAATTAATCTTTTTTTGCAGGTTCATCGCTCCTTCTGCCATCTTGAAAAGCTAAAGAACTCTTGGCATGGTGTCTGAAAAGAAACTCAAAGTGTCCATGCAAAACATCAATGCATTTACAACACAATCAGGTGATGTAATCGTTGCTCTCGAGGAAATCCATGAAGATTTTTTTCAGACAAAACCCTGATTAAGGAAGAAAATGCCTTGTCGAAAAGCTTAAAAAATTAAATAAAACTAAACTCTACTTCTACGACCAATTTACATGAAACTAAAACCTAATAAAAATCACAAATAATGTGCCCATAGTGGAATCGCAAAAATGTTCATCAAGCTCAATGTGCAAGCTCCATAGTTCGTTCTCAAAGTGTAACTGCCAAGACCCGTTCAAATGGCGAAACCCACTCAAAGGCCAATATTTGTGGACTGCATGCCTCTGCCACCATTTATGACATCTTCACCATAGTCTTTCGAGCAGCAGCAAGATGCAGAGCCCACAATGACCTTCACTTCTGCTCGAAAACCCTAGATCGATGAATCCAAGTTAAAAATTCTTGAGCGAGTCAATGCAAAAAATGGGGTGAAGCGTTCTGCATTTGCTAGCGTATTAACATTTTTAAGATAGTTTAGATTTATCCTCATCGTCTACGCCATTATCAATATTTTAAGTTTAATGTAGTTTAAATTCATTCGATATAGATATTCCTTAGATTGATAATGTATGAATCAAATAGCTTTAAAATTTTAGGATTTTTTAGATTTATCCTCATCGCCTACGCCATTATCAATAGTTTAAGTTTAATGTATGAAATTTAGGGCTTGGAGAGTAAGAACACATTTAAAGGGAATTCAATATAAATATTCCTTAGATTGATAACATATGAATCGTATAGCTTCAAAATTATCTACTATTTGCTTCTCCATGTATTTAACAACAAAATAAAAATTGAATGTGAAAAAATACCCGTGTCAAACAAACCCACCAACCGGGTTACGCACTCTTCAAAACCCAGGGCAGAACATGGAGAGCGACGCACCCTAAATTGCCTTTCAGACCTGTCATTTTCCTTCCATAACAATAGAAACACTTTATTTCAGATCCAAATGCGTTAACTGGGACTCATCAATGTAAAATAATTTTAATGCATGAGTGACATTTGTCGCAACAAATGTGATCAACCAAAGTCTGCATTGGTTCGAGTTTGCAACAAATGTGATTCATGCATTATATAGTGAGTATAGATTGGCACACGGGTAGATGCTCTCATTATTAATGTGAATTTATGTACTTATATTGAAGTATATATACAGTGAGTATATATTGACTTGTGAGTTTAACACAACACATAAATGAATGTGCTCATTGTGTATACTCTTCACGCATGCTGTTAATGTCAATTTCTATAGACTTTACTCTGTGTACACATATTTAAGTATATATAAATTGAGTATATATTAATTAGTGAGTTTATGTATATATGCAACATACAGGGGGGTTCAGGTTGTCGCATGGCGTAGGAGAATGGACTGCTGTTGTGTTCGAGATTGTGATGACATTTGGCCTAGTCTACACTGTCTATGCCACAACCCTTGATCCCAAGAAGGGGGATTTAGCCACAATTGGTCCCATCGCCATTGGGCTTATTATTAGTGCAAACATTTTAACTGGAGGGCTATTTTCACGAAGCATTTGGCCCTACTCTGGTTAGTTGGGCACGAAGGAACCATTGGATTTACCAAGTATGCCCTTTTGTTGGAGCCCACCTTGCTGGATCATTGATGAGTTTTTCATGATTCGATCTGAACTCACTCACCACCAGCCATTGGCGACTAAGGATTAGTGAGCTTCAATCAGTGTTAAATGGTGCCTTTGTTTTCCTCGGGGTCGAACTCGTGACCGGAGAAGGGAAAAACTTGTTTTCTTAGTGTTTGTGTATGGTGGATGTATATTTGATCTTATTGTTTGTATTGTGTCTGTGTCTATCGCGAGAGTATATGTACGTACTTCATTTTCTATTATAATGTGGTGGATTCTTATGAATAAAATGGACTCCTATTATGATTTATTAAATCTGGCACACCCTTGGTTTACATTTTCCAAAATATTTAGAATTTTTTCAATGTTTTCCAAAATAATATGTATAATCGATTTACCAACACACACACACACACACACACACACACACACACACACACACACACACACACACACACACACACACACACACACACACATAAAATCTCATTAAGTAGATACAGTAAATATTGATGATGACACTTCTACACTGCAAATGTTCAGCTATAAAATGTTTTGTAATTTAAGAAACAATAAAAAGGGGTAAACTAGGCTTTGATCACACTTTAGTTTTACAAGAGTCTGCATTGGTTCAGGTTTGCAACAAATGTTACTCATGCATTAAAATTATTTTACATTGATGAGTCTCGGTTAACGCCTTTGGATTTGAAATAAAGTGTTTGTATTGTTATGCAAGGAAAATGACAAGTCTGAAAGGCCATTTAGGGTGCATCCCTATCCATGTTCTGCCCTGGGTTTTGAAGAGTGCGTAATCTGGTTGGTGGGTTTGTTTGACATGGGTCTTTTTTCTCATTCAATTTTTATTTTGTTGTTAAATACATGGAGAAGCAAATAGTAGATATTTTTGAAGCTATACGATTCATATGTTATCAATCTAAGGAATATTTATATTGAATGCCCTTTAAATGTGTTCTTACTCTCCAAACCCTAAATTTTGCACATTAAACTTAAACTATTGATAATGGCGTAGGCGATGAGGATAAATCTAAAAAATCCTAAAATTTTAAAGTTATTTGATTCATATGTTATCAATCTAAGGAATATATAAATCAAATGAATTTAAACTACATTAAACTTAAAATATTGATAATGGCATAGACAATGAGGATAAATCTAAACTATCTTAAAATTTTAATACGCTAACAAATGCACAACGCTCCACCCAATTTTTTGCATTTACTCGCTCGAGATTTTTTTACTTGGATTCATTGATCTGTGGTTTTCGAGTAGAAGTGGAGGTCATCGTGGGCTCTGCATCTTGCTGCTACTCGAAAGACTATGGTGAAGATGTCATAAATGGTGGTAGAGGCATGCAGTCCACAAATATTAAACAATTACAAGGCATCAGAAAGATTGATCGTTCCATCAAGACCGCCTCAATTTACAAAACTAATATTACATTTTCGATCCTTTCACCAACAAGGTTCTAAAGTTTTATTTAAGAAAACTTCATTAGCTGTTCAAAACATGACTCCATTAATCCCAATTAAATTAAATTATTTAAAGACCCTTAATTAAATTTTAAAATTTAATTAGACAAGACCCAAAGTCTTATAGCTCAAAGTCATACATATAAAATAATTAGTTACTTTCATAAAGGGTCAAGTGTACACAAATTTTGCTAGCCCCCCCCCCCTTTACTTTTATTTTTTCATTCCCACCTAAAACCCCATCACTTAAGTGATGTAGGGTACATCCTCCACCATTAGATCTAATATCTCCTAGCCCTTAGATTTAGGTTTGACAAAGAAACCCTAGAAATCGTTATAGATTGTCATATATTATTTTTTCTAAACCAAATCTCTCATTTCTTTTGTTTTTCACTTGCAGGTTAAGGAAGAAGGGAGGAGGAGGTCAAGCCATGGAGGCCTTTATAGTCATGGAAGCTTTACTTGATTAAATTTCGGGCTTAAGAGTTTATTGGAAGAATTTTTCTTGCAGGTTCAATGTGTGTACGTATGGATCTGCATAGATTTTAATTCATTTTAGAATACTTGAACCCCATGTGCCAAGCTATATATATATAGCTATACATACATACATATATATATATATATATATATATATATATATATATATATATGCGTGAATGGCCATAGAAGAGAAACAACAAAAGTGCCAAGCCGTATAAAGGTCGAACCAGATATCAATGGCTGCGTTTGATAATCTCAGGTTTCATTTTTTTTTTTTGAAAACGGTTCTTAAAAAATATAAATGTACAGTGGGGAGTTTATGTTAATGGGGGGAGGGGCACCGACCCTACCCCCACCCCATATAAGTATACGGGTTGGGGGTGGGATTGGCGCCCCTCCCCCCTAACCATTAAAATATACTATTACCTAAGTGGCCGCGACCAACACTCAGGCAACCAGGTTGCTCTTACATAATAAATTTGTATTTTATGTTTTTACTTTTTTCATTTATTAATATTACTTTTTTCCTTAGTCGATTTAGGGGTGGTTATTAATTTTGATTAATAATATTTATATTCTAGTATTTCAAAAGAAACTATGAACCTATTAATTTCTAATAATATAATAGGTATGATTATAAAATGTGAAAATAACGAAAGTATATTGTGAATACATATATCCATTATAACATAATATAAATAAGTAAAAAAAAAACATTTAATAATTTGGTTTCCCATTCAGATTAGGGAGTGGTGGATAGAGTGGAAGATTTAAACATTGCGATAGTAACAATTGTATGGGTAAGTATTTTTACATACATCTAGGAATTTGTAGCAATGCCCAAATTTTCACATATATCAACTTTCAATAATTTACTACTTCAAGTTCATTTAGGTGATTATTTTAAGGTATAATTAGTTGTGATTCATAACTTTGCTTACAATAAATCCAAAAGCAACAAGGAGGGGATTTATATTAATGAACCAATTTTATGTAATCGTTTTATACAACTAGTTGGATAAGGGAAGACAAACCATTTTTAATGAAATTTATTTGAATATTCAAGTAACAAGGATTTTCAATAATGTCACTAATAAATATTTATTTCCCATCTAAGAGCAAAAATCTATAAACAATGAACTCCTAAACTCAAATTTAGATTTGAAAGAACTTAATTTCCATTTATAAGATCTTTGCAAGACTCATATTCACGTGAAATAATGTAGATAAATATAAGCCATTTCCAAGAATGAATACATTATTACAATTTCTTCCACTCTAAGTGGGTAAACTACAAGGAAGTTTCACATGGTCATCAACAAGACTCCAATGCTCCAAACACCAATAGGGTAGCTCCTCCAAAAGTTTTCTTGATTCACAACAAAATAGGGGGAGAGGCAACGCTCTCCACCCAACCAATATACCCAATGGAGAAGAGAAGCCATCCTCTCCATTGGCCCCTGAGCCCCAACCACATCACAATGGGAAAAGATCTCAACTCATGGCAACTACTAGCTTCCACACTACTTAACATGTAGTTTCACATTCATTCCATTTACATACAAAACACAGCAACAACTCAACAAGAAGAAAAAAAACAAAGCAACAAGATCACAAGGCTTATCAAGAAAGCCAAAAGAGTAAGACCTATGGGGAGGCCACTTATGCCTCCCAATGGGGATGGGTGCCACCTAAAAATCCTCCAATGCAAAACACAATACCCCTAACAACTCTTATGCCTCCCTCAAGTACCTCTTATCCCTCCATCCACTCTTATGCCTCCCTCAACTCTTATGGCTCCCTCAAAGTAAGAACAAGAAGAAAAATGCAAGCATTTCTCATACTAGGTGGGCACCCAACCCAAACTCCCTCCTCAAGAAAATGATCTCTTATGCCTCCCTCAAATAAACTCCCCATAGTCTCCTCCCACTCCCAACTTAGGCATTCTACCCATTCCCAACAAGCATTTCAAAGAAACAACAACATTCAACACAACATATACACACATACATATAACAATAACATAATATAACAAAGGTAAAGCTCCTACCTTTCCATGGTAGAGCTTGTTCCAAGTATGAAGTTTCAAACCCCTCCAAAGATCAAGCAAGCATCCACAAGCTCCAACAAAATTCCAACAAGTATCAACAAGCTCCAAAATCCACAAACTCCTTCAAAATCCTCTACTCTCCAAAAATACAAGAGACTAAAAATGAACATCCAACCCCAAAACAAGCAACAAGGATTCAAATAAATAGAGAAAAGAGAGGGAGGGATGATGTGGCTCCAACTAGGATGCCACCTCATTTCCTCTCCACTCCACATCACTAGGTCAACTTCATATTCCAATGCACCATTAATGGGTGGTTAGAGGAATGACAAGCACCTTACACACTCCATCTAAGCCCACTCCCCCAAAGGACAAAATTAAATTTTTGAAAGAAATTACAATTAATATTTTACCTTTTCATCCCCCCAAAACACCTACATGACCCTAAATTTTACCTCCCAACCCATAGGTAGGGTTGGCATGGGCTTTTAAGAGGTGTGGGACAAGTTTGACTTGTCCCACAAGCTTCCAAATTTGGCCTCTAAGGCCAAATTCGAGTTTCCCATGTGGGGTAGAGTGTGCTACACTCAAAACTCAAACACACATCACTCAACACAAAAATCCAAAGTAAATCAAGCCTAATAAATGAACTCCCTTTTTGGTCACATCTTTTAATTGGTTTAAACCAAATTCAAACTAACTTAATTAAGACACTACAACCCAAGACTAATAAAGGGGTAAATACCATTCCAAAATCTAAATAATAAAACAAGTAAAATTTCACTTACCAAGAGAAAACACATACTAATCATAATAGAAAGGGAAATTTAAAACAAAACAACACATGACCCCTAGGTCACAATTTTCCCTTAACCAAATAATTCTAAACACACACAATTACTTGTTGCCATGGTGACCCTAGTTGGATTCTTCTCGAATTCCGATGTGGTTGGTCTCCACTCCCCCGATGTTGTTGTGAATATAATATACCTACAGAACAGAGAATACCTCCTTCGGCCTCGTGGCCGCATTAAAACAGTCATGCCAAAATATGCGATATAAATCTAAAATCAACTATATATGAATTATTATCATCTATGCAAATACGATATCACTTACAATTTCTAGCACATTTCTATTACACATTTCATTCATGTCAAAACGATCATCACATTAATCCAATTATCAAGATCTACTCAGTATGACTTAAACATATCACATGTCAGGATTACAGATAAATAACCCTGTCAAAAGTGTATCAATATCAACAATAAAAGTCTCCAGTAGTCCATATGCATCATATAAGAATCAAATCAATAACAGTTCAATATCTCTGATATCTACTAACATGCTATATCAAAAACTATAATATATCCATAAGTGCATATGACAATATCAAAAAAAATAATAATAATCAAAAGGTGTCGAAGGAAAGTGGGCACTACATCCCCCTCCCCTTAGACTTGACTTCCTCCTGGAAGTCACTGGAAAAGTGGAAACTATCCTCGTAGCAAAGTAGCATCCTCCCAAGTAGCTGAAGTCTCGTCATATCTATCCCATTGGACCTGAACCTGATCAATCTCTCTGCCGCGAAGGCCCACGATCCTGCGCTCTATAATGCGTACAGGCTCCACCATCACCTGCCCCTGATCCTGCACCTGCAATGCGGTCCAATCTAGCACGTGAGAAGGATTAGAAATATATCTCCTAAGCACAGAAACGTGAAACACATCATGGATGTGAGACAGGCTAGGTGGCAATGCTAGACGATAGGCCAAGGGACCGAGGTGCTCCAAGATCTCAAAGGGACCCACAAACCTAGGAGCAAGCTTAGAACCTTTTCCGTAACGAATAGGGCCCACCTCAAAACTACGATCTGTCCTATGCTGGTCCGCATACTTCTTCTGTCTATCCTGCGCCTCCTGCAATCTCTGCCTGATCAAGGTAACCTGCTGCTCCATATCCTGTAATAATGTTGGCCCAAGGGAAACCCTGTCCTCAATCCTGTCCCAACTAAGAGGTGTCCTGCACTCTCTGCCATATAATGCCTGAAAAGGAGCCATGCCTATCGAACTCTGGAAACTATTATTGTAGGAAAACTCCACCAAATACAGATACTCATCCCATCTCGACTGGTAATCCATAACATACATCCTAAGCATGTCCTCCAAGATTTGATTCACCCGCTTAGTCTGTCCATCTGTCTCTGGGTGATATGCTGTGCTGAAATTGATCCTCGTCCCAAGAGCATGCTGCATAGTGGTCCAGAAATGGGAAGTGTACAAAGGATCGCGGTCGCAAATGATTTTCCATGGAATCCCATGTAATCTGACAATCTCATCAAGATATACTCGTGCCACAACACTAGCTGTATAGGTGGTCTTTACTGGAGAAAAATGAGCTACTTTCATCAATTTATCCACCGTGACCATGATGGCGTCGTGGTGGTATCTCGACGTCGGTAACCCAACAATGAAATCCATAGAAATGGTGTCCCACTTCCACTCCGGTATGGCGTGAGGATAGAGAAGGCCAGCTGGATGCTGATGCTCGGCCTTCACCCTCTGGCACTCTAAACAGCGTGACACAAACAAAGCCACGTCTCTCCAAAGTCCTCTCCAAAAATACAACTGTCTCAGGGTGGTGTGCATCTTCTTCACCCCGGGATGGGCTGAATAAGGTGCACGATGGGCCTCTATCAAAATGTCCTGTCTCAAGCCTCCATCTCTAGGAACATATATCCGACCTCTGTGTCTGAGAAGACCATCTACCTCTAGTGAAAATCCATCAAATCTCCCCTCAAGGGGTCTCTGAGACTCAATCTCTGCTCTGGCTGCAAGGTAGAAACTATCCTGAGGAAGCTGCTGCAAGATCCTACTCCATAAATATGTGCCCACTGAGGTGGCCATAGCCACATGTCTCCATCTACTCAAGGCTTCTACAACCACATTCTCCTTCCCCTTCACATGCTCTATCTCCATGTCATACTCACAAAGTAGCTCCATCCAACGCTGCTGATGAGCATTTAGATTGGGCTGCGTGAAGAGGTGGTGAAGACTCAAGTGATCAGTCCTGAGTGTGAATCTCTGGCTAAGAAGAAAATGCCTCCATCGGACCAAGGCGTGCACAACTGCTGCAAGCTCAAGATCATGGGTCAGATAATTAAGCTCATAATCCTTGAGTTTGAGAGACTCAAAAGCCACAACTCTACCCTCTTGCATCAGCACTCCTCTAAGGCCTGCCAAAGAAGCATATGTGCAAACGTAGAACTCACCATGAGGATTTGGTACTACAAGAATAGGTGCTATGGTGAGACACTCCTTCAGTGTCCTGAAGGCCTGCTCACATCTGTCTGACCAATCAAACTTCTTCCCTTTTCACTGAAGAGAAGTGATAGGGTGCGCAATCTGAGAGAAATCCTGAACAAACCTCCTATAGTAACCTGCTAATCCCATGAAGCTGCGCACCTCTGTCACAATAGTGGGTGCTGGCCAATCCATAATGGCTCTAATCTTGGAAGGATCGACTGCAATACCTTCCCCAGAAATGATGTGGCCCAAATACTGCACCTCAGTCTGAAAGAACGCACACTTCTCCAAGTTCCCGTAAAGGTGCTGCTCGCGAAGACACTGAAGAACCTGGCGAAGGTGCTCCTCGTGCTCCTCACGTGTGCATGAGTAAACCAAGATGTCATCAAGGAAGATGAGCATAAAGTGATCTAGAAAATTCCTGAATACCCCATTCATCAAACTCATAAACACTATGGGGGCATTCGTTCAACCGAAAGGTACCACAGTGAACTCATAGTGGCCATATCTCATACGGAATGCGGTCTTATGAATATTCGCCTCCGTAATCTTGAGTTGATGATACCCTGACTTAAGGTCTATCTTGGAGAAAACTGGTAGCCCCCTTCATCTGATCAAATAAATCATCAATGCGTGGAAGGGGGTAACGATTCTTGATCGTTACTTTATTCAGCTGACGGTAGTCAATACACAACCGAAAAGATCCATCCTTCTTCTTCACGAAGATCACTGGTGCACCCCAAGGGGATACACTAGGATGGATTAGGCCCTTCTCCAGAAGGCCCTCGAGCTGTAATTTGAGCTCACATAGCTCAGGAGTAGTCATCCGATAGGGTGCTCGTGAGATAGGCTCTGCACCCGGAACTAGATCTATATGGAAATCTATCTCACGTGGGGGAGGTAACCCTGGTAGCTCCCTTGGAAACACATCAGTAAACTCTGTCAATATGGAATGGTAATCGAGGGATGGTCCACTCGACTCATCCTCTGATCTGTCACTAACCGTAACAGCAAACAATTGACAACCCCGTCGTTTACACCACTTAAGCTGCATAGCGGAGATGGTGCGAATGGAAATGGCCCTCCTAATCCCCGATATCACTGACTCCACTCCAAGATCATCTATGCAAGCAATAGTCTTATGGTAATAGTCCACTCTAGCTCTATGAGTAGACAACCAATCCATGCCTAAAATAACACCATAAGATCCTAATGGAAGGATTCGAAGATCAGAAGTAGTGGTGAAAGGTCCCAAATCCACTACACAATCCTTAACTAGGGAGTCTACAGAAATTTTGGATCCCGAAGCCATCTCAACATCCCAACTGCGGCCCTACCTAACTACCACCAACCTACAATGCTCTACTAAGGATGGTGCAATAAATGAATCAGAAGAACCGGAATCAAATAATATAGAGGTGGAAATACCACCAATACTACCTGTCGTCTCAATCACAGTACTCTGGTGCTCAGCTTGGCGGTTCTCGACCACTGCGTAGATCTGATGACTCTATGCCATATCTCCAATAGTATGCTCTGAGCTCTGCGTCTTACCCTTATTAGGGTTTTGTGGGAAATCTCTCCAATGATGTCCAACAACACCACAACCATAACAACTGTCTGGTCCTCTCCAATGGGAAGTAGCTCCAGTCGGTACTCTAGATGTCTGAGCTATGGATCCTGATGATCTGGCTATGGACTGCTGAGGTCTCTACTGACGAGCTCCTGCTGACTAAGCTCTCAGCGCACCCTGTGTCCTGATGGGACCCCTAGGAGGAGGCCCCATACTACGTCCTCTATGTGCATCAAATCTTTGAGGAGGTCGGTAAGGTGGGTGCGTGTGCTGCTGTTGTGGTGGTCTGAATGAAACTTTCCCTGAACTTTGTCCACCTCATGGAGGAGGAACTGACCCCTTCAACCTACCATCCTACATCTACTGGATACGGCTCCGAACTCTATCTCTAGCCTGTTGTGTCTTCCCCCGTGTCTCCTCTGTAATATAGGCCTTCTCCACAGCCTCTGCTAATGTCTATGGGTAGTGAATGTGCACCGCGCCACCCAAATCCAAGTTCAGGCTTCGAATGAACCTGTGAATCCGTACCTACTCATCCTGCATATAGTCGACATACTAGAGTAGGTCCAGAAATCGAATCTCATACTCAGCTACTGTCATCGATGCCTGACGGAGGTCATGAAACTCATCTATCTGCTACTGTATAAACCTCCTAAGTAAATACCTGCTCCTGAAAGTACTCCTCAAATAGCTCCTTGGTAACCATCTCCGAGTCAACATGGAGCTTCTACTCCTCGGTCCTCCACTAGACTCCTGCTCCATCCCTCAGAAGATGGATCGCAACACGAGCTTTCATGTTGCTAGTACAAGGACAGAGCTTGAAGCATCCGCTCAAGCTCACCAACCAGGCCTCTGCCTGAAAATCACCTGTATCACTAGAATAGTGAGATGGTCATAGCTTCAGGATCTCCCTGATATGGTCTGCAGCTGATGTCTGACGACCCCTAGGTTTATCTATATGCTCCTCCCTCTATCTAGGGCTCCGAGACTTGTCCCTATGTCCTGAGATCCTATCCCCATGTCCTCTTTGTGGTGACTCTGCCCTAGCCGACTCTGCGTGGAATTTCTCTGCCCTATGCTCCTCGCTGTGTCAAGGGGATACCTGGGCATCTTCTGACAGCTCCAAACCATGCCTAGCAAATCATCCTCCCAAGGGCTCTCCACATATAGCGGCATTTACGTCCTGAAGCGTCTGTAAGATCTGAGGTAGAATGGCCACTACAGCTGCTTTGGCGGTGGTATATCTAGGTCTATATGAAAAGACCCCTCACCTAATCTGCGCCTCGTACATAGATCAAGGCGAGAGTTAGTTCTTTGTTCTAGGTCTTGTCTTAGTTTTCTAAGTTTTCTATTTAATACAATTTTAAGACATTGTGGTTTTCTAGATTTAAAAGAATCAATTGTTTTTTTGCACTAGATTAAAAGTTCTTGTTTCATGTTTTCTAAGTGTGCCCAAGGGTCCAAGATTTGAACCCATGGCTCTGATACCAAGTGTAAAGCCGGCTAAAATGCTCGCATGAGTTCCAAGAACAACCTAGGTTTAGTGAGAGAAATTATGAAATAATTTTTTTTTTGAAGGGTTCTAAGGTTTTAGCCCCCCCCCCCCCTTTTTCAATTAGATTCCGATTATGAGAATTTTAAACAATTACAAGGCATCAAAAACATTGATCGTTCCATTAAGACCGCCTCAATTTACAAAATTAATATTACATTTTCGATCCTTTCACCAACAAGGTTCTAAAGTTTTATTTAGGAAAACTTCATTAGCTATTCAAAACATGACTCCATTAAAAACAATTAAATTAAATTATTTTAAGACCCTTAATTTAATTTTAAAATTTAATTAGGACAAGACCCAAAGTCTTATAGCTCAAAGTCATACATATTAATTAGCTACTTTCATTAAAGGGTCAAGTGTGCACAACTTTTGCTAGCCCCCCCTTTACTTTTTTTATTTCTCATTCCCACCTAAAACCCCATCACTTAAGTGATGTAGGATACATCCTCCACCATTAGATCTAATATCTTCTGGCCCTTAGATTTAGGTTTGACAAGGAAACCCTATAAATCCTTATAGATTGTCATATATTATTATTTTTTTCTAAACCAAATATCTCATTTCTTTTGTTTCTCAATTGCAGGTTAAGGAAGAAGGGAGGAGGAGGTCAAGCCATGGAGGCCATTATAGTCATGGAAGCTTACTTGATTAAATTTCAGGGCTTAAGACTTTATTGGAAGAATTTTTCTTGCAGGTTCAATGTGTGTACGTATGGATCTTCACAGATTTAATTCATTATAGAATACCCGAATCCCATGCGCCAAGCTATATATATATGCGTGAATGGCCGTGGAAGAGAAACACAAAGTGCCAGGCCGTATAAAGGTCGAACCAGATATCAATGGTTGCATTTGATAATCTCATATTTTATTTTTTTTCGTTGAAAACGGTTCTAAAAAAAATATAAATGTATAGTGGGGAGTTTATGTTAATGGGGGGAGGGGCACCGACCCCACCCCCACCCCATATAAGTATATGGGTTGGGAGTGGAGTCGGCGCCCCTACCCCCCCAACCATTAAAATATACTATTACCTACGCAGGCCACGACCAACACTCAGGCAAACCAGGTTGCTATTACATAAATAAATTTGTATTTTGTGTTTTGTTTTTACTTTTTTTCATTTATTAATATTACTTTTTTCCTTAGTCGATTTAGGGGTGGCTATTAATTTTGATTAATAATATTTATATTCTAGTAATTGAAAAGAAACTATGAAACCTATTAATTTCCAATACTATAATAGGTATGATTATAAAATGCGAAAATAACGGAAGTATATTGAGGAATACATTATATCCACTATAACATAATATAAGTAAGTAAAAAAAAACATTTAATAATTTGGTTTCCCAATTAAAATTAGGGAATGGTGGATATAGTTGAAGATTTAAACATTGCAATAGTAACAATTGTATGGGTAAGTATTTTTGCATACATCTAGGAATTTGTAGCAATGCCCAAATTTTCACATAATCAACTTTCAATAATTTACTACTTCAAGTTCATTTAGGTGATTATTTTAAGGTAAAATTAGTTGTGATTCATAACTTTGCTTACAATAAATCCAAAAGCAACAAGGAGGGGATTTATATTAATGAACCAATTTTATGTAATCGTTTTCTACAACTAGTTGGATAAGGGAAGGCAAACCATTTTTAATGAAATTTATTTGAATATTCAAGTAACAAGGATTTTCAATAATGTCACTAATAAATATTTATTTCCCGTCTAAGAGCAAAAATCTATAAACAATGAACTCCTAAACTCAAATTTAGATTTTAAAGAACTTAATTTCCATTTATAAGATCTTTGCAAGACTCATATTCACGTGAAATAATGTAGATACATATAAGCCATTTCCAAGAATGAATACATTATTACAATTTCTTCCACTCTAAGTGGGTAAACTACAAGGAAGATTCACATGGTCATCAACAAGACTCCAATGCTCCAAACACCAATAGGGTAGCTCCTCCAAAAGTTTTCTTGATTCACAACAAAATAGGGGGAGAGGCAACGCTCTCCACCCAACCAAGATACCCAATGTAAAGGAGAAGCCATCCTCTCCATTGGCCCCCCGAGCCCCAACCACATAACAATGGGAAGAATATTTCAACTCATGGAAACCACTAGCTTCCACACTACTTAACAACTAATTTCACATTCACTCTATTTACATACAAAACACAACAACTCCTCAACAAGAAAAAGATCAATCAAAACAACAATATAACAAGGCTTATGAAGAAAGCCAAAAGAGTAATACCTATGGGGAGTCAACTTAGGTCTCCCAATGGGAATGGGTGCAACCTAAAAAGCATCCAATGCAAAACACAATACCCCTAATAACTCTTATGCCTCCCTCAAGTAACCCTTATCCCTCCATCCACTCTTATGCCTCCCTCAACTCTTATGGCTCCCTCAAAGTAAGAACAAGAAGAAAATGCAAGAAGTTCTCATATTAGGTGAGCACCCAAACCAGACTCCCTCCTCAAGAAAATGATCTCTTATGCCTCCCTCAAATAAACTCCCCGTAGTCTCCTCCCACTCCTAGCTTAGGCATTCTACCCATACCCAACAAGCATTTCAAAGAAACAACAACATTCAACAAACATACACAAACATACATGTAACACTAACATAATATAAACAAAGGTGAAGCTCCTACCTTTCCATGGTAGAGCTTGTTCTAAGTATGAAGTTCCAAACTCCTCCAAAGATCAAGCAAGCATCCACAATCTCCAAAAATAGCAACAAGTATCCACAAGCTCCCTCAAAAATCCTCCTACTCTCCAAAAATTCAAGGGACTAAAAATGATCATCCAAACCCCAAAATGAGCAACAAGAATTCAATAAATGGAGGAAGGAGAGGGAGGGGTGATGTGGCTCCAAGTAGGATGCCACCTCATTTCCTCTTCACTCCACATCACTTAGTCAACTTCATATTACAATGCACAATTAATGGGTGTTTTGAGGAATGACAAGCACCTTACACACTCCATCTAAGCCCACTCCCCTCAAAGGACAAAATTAAATATTTGAAAGGAATTGAAATTAACATTTTACCTTTTTATCCCCCCAAAACACCTAAAAGAGCCTAAATTTGACCTCCCAACCCATAAGTAATGTTGGCATGGGCTTTTAAGAGGTATGGGACAAGTTTGACTTGTCCCACAAGCTTCCAAATTTGGCCTCTAAGGCCAAATTCGAGTTTCCCATGTGGGGTAGAGTGTGCTACACTCAAAACTTCAAACACACATCACTCAGCACAGAAATCTAAGGTAAATCAAGCCTAATAAATGAAACTCCTTTTTGGTCACATATTTTAATTAGTTTAAAACAAATTCAAATTAACTTAATTAAGACACTACAACGCATGACTAAAAAAGGTGTAAACACAATTCCAAGAATCTAACTAATAAACCAAGTAAAACTTCACTACTAAAAGGAAATACATACTAACATAATAGAAAGGGAAAATTAAAACAAAACAACACATGACCCCTAGGTCACAATTTTCCCTTAACCAAATAATTCTAACACACACACAATTACATGTTGCCTCGATGACCCTAGTTGGATTCTTCTCGAATTCGGATGTGGTTGGTCTCCACTGCCCCCATATTGTTGTGAATATAATATACCTATAGAATAGAGAATACCTCCTTCGGCCTCGTGGCTGCATTAAAACTGTCATGCCAAAATATGTGATATAAATCTAAAATCAAATATGTATTAGTTAATATCATCTATGCAAATACGATATAACTTACAATTTCTAGCACATTTCTATTCCACATTTCATTCATGTCAAAATGATCATTACATTAATCCAATTATCAAGATCTACTCAGTATGACTTAAACATATCACATGTCAGGATTACAAATAAATAACCATGTCAAAAGTGTATCAATATCAACAACAAAGTCTCCAGTAGTCCATATGCATCATATAAGATTCAAATGAATAACAGTTTAGTATCTCTGATATCTACTAACATGCTATATCAAAAACCATAATATATCCATAAGTGCATATGACAATATCGAAAAATAATAATCAAAAGGTGTCGAAGGAAAGTGGGAACTACAAGCTTGATGAACTTTTTGGTGATTACACTATGGGCACATCATTTTTCATTTTTAATAGGTTTTAGTTTCATGTAAATTGGTGGTAGAAGTAGAGTTTAGTTTTATTTTATTTTTTAAGATTTTCGATAGGGCATTTTCTTCCTTAATTAAGGTTTTGTCTAAAAAAAATCTTCATGGATTTCCTCAGGAGCAACGATTACATCACTCTTCAAAACCCAGGGCAGAACATGGAGAGCGACACACCCTAAATGGCCTTTCAGAAAAGTCATTTTCCTTGCATAATAATACAAACACTTTATTTCAGATCCAAAGGCATTAACCGAGACTCATCAATGTAAAATAACTTTAATGCATGAGTGACATTTGTTGCAAACCTGAACCAATGTAGACTCTTGTAAAATTAAAGTGTGATCATAGCCTAGTTTACTCCTTTTTATTGTTTCTTAAATTACAAAACATTTTATAGCCGAACATTTGCAGTGTAGAAGTGTCATCATCAATATTTACTGTATCTCCTTAATGAGATTTTGTGTGTGTGTGTGTGTGTGTGTGTGTGTTGGTAAATCGATTATACATATTATTTTGGAAAACATTGAGAAAATTCTAAATATTTTGGAAAATGTAAACCAAGGGTGTGCCAGATTTAATAAATCATAATAGGAGTCCATTTTAT
Organism: Taxus chinensis; assembly: GCA_019776745.2. Lineage (NCBI taxonomy): Eukaryota > Viridiplantae > Streptophyta > Pinopsida > Cupressales > Taxaceae > Taxus > Taxus chinensis. The sequence goes on from CM034155.1 coordinate 476,271,075, forward strand.
TCATAAGAATCTAGCACATTACAATAGCAAATGAAGTACGTACATATACTCTCGCGATAGACATAGACACAATACAAACAATAACACCGTATATACATCCACCATACACAAACACTAAGAAAAAAAGTTTTTCCCTTCTCCGGTCACGAGTTCGACCCCGAGGTAAACAAAGGCACCATTTAACGCTGATTGAAGCTTAATAATCCTTAGTCGCCAATGGCTGGTGGTGAGTGGGTTCAGATCGAATCATGAAAAACTCATCTATGATCCCAGCAAGGCGGGCTCCAACAAAAGGGCATACTTGGTAAATCCAATGGTGCCTTCATGCCCAGCTAACTAGAGCAGGGCCAAATGCTTCGTGAAAATGGCCCTTTCAGCTAAAATGTTTGCACTAACAATAAGCCCAATGGCGATGGGACCAATTTGGCTAAATCCCCCTTCTTGGGATCAAGGGTTGTGGCATAGATAGTGTAGACTAGGCCAAATGTCATCACAATCTCGAACACAACAGCAATCCATTCTCCTACGCCATGTGACAACCTGAACCCCTCTGTATGTTGCATATATACATAAACTCACGAATTAATATATACTCAATTTATATATACTTAAATATGTGTACACAGGTGAAAGTCTGTAGAAATTGACACTAACAACATGCGTGAAGAGTATACACAATGAGCACATTCATTTGTGAGTTATGTTAAACTCACAAGTCAATATATACTCACTATATATATACTTCAATATAAGTACATAAATTCACATTAATAATGAGAGCATCTACTCATGTGCCAATCTATACTCACTGTATAATGCATGAATCACATTTGTTGCAAACTCGAACTAATGCAGACTTTGGTCGATCCCATCCCAATGTAGAGCTAGCACTGAGAGGTGTGATAGGGTGCAGCAACAGTGGCATTAGCATCAGCATCAGGTGCTGGTATCTCATGATGAGTCGTCACCTCCTTTGACTGTGGTGATCCCAAGCTCGAGAAACTCCTTCCTTGAAGTCCAATAGACCTATACCACCAGCAACCGTAGGCACAGCGGCAGCCCCAATCGCAAGACGATCACCACAAGCAGAAGAAGGGAAAAAAAATTGGGCGTAGACGGGTTCCTCTCAGCGGACCGTCCCATGGTGATGGGTGCAGATTCACAGGAATCCGACGTCCGTCTCGTGCACATGCTCATGGCCTACGCGGAAGTAGTTTAGGAAAACCACCATCAATGGAAATAGATGAAACACCAAATTTAGTTCCATATATTTATTTTTATGGGGTTAATGGAAACTCGGTGTAGGATTTACAATGGAGGAGATCTTAAAGATGTTGTGAGAGACTGCACTGCATGTGATGTATTCAGTGCAATATCTGAAAATTTCACTGAAAACTTTCAAGACGACATTCGCTTCTCTGCAACACCCTATGTGTTTTCCTTTTCAAAGAGTCAAGGATCTCACAAATTTATGATAGCCAATACCAAACAGGAACTGGCTGGTGATGAGAATATCCCCACTATTGAGTCTCCCTCTACTGTGTCTATAGATTTGAAATCTTCGACAAAAGACAACAACAGTACTCAACTATGCGACCATTGTTCCACTACCACTAAAACAAAATCGAATGGCCACAGTTTAACCAAGCCACCCATCCAGAGCGAAAATAAGGTATGAGTTTGACCAAAATTAGTTGTTCTAGTAAAAACCTCAACCTGCATACCATTTGGCAGTGACATGTGTACGACGGAAGATTGGACGTACTTTGTTGACCAAACGGTCTCGGCCCTTGCTGTCGTCGTCCGTGTCAGAGTCCCTTAGGTTTTCTAACTTAGAACATGCCTTTCGACGTAAAAATAGATCAGACACGTGGCATGGCCGAAACGCATTAATTGTTGGATAAACAAATCGATAAGCAAGATCCGTTGTCTTCTTCTTCTTCTTCTTGGCCTTAAATTAACTAGTCTTTAAATCCGTTTTAAGTTTTAATTGATAGTGATAGAGTGGTCCGATATGCCACGTGGTAAGCGCCTAGTCAACCGTCGTAGGGGTTTAGGTAGTGACAATGACAGAGTGGAAAGGCACGCCACGTGCGTAAAAATAGATCGGACACGTGGCATGGCCGAAATGCATTAATTGTTGGATAAACAAATCGATAAGCAAGATCTGTTGTCTTCTTCTTCTTCGAGGCCTTAAATTAACCAGTCTTTAAATCCATTTTAGGTTTTAATTGACAGTGACATAGCGGGCCGATATGCCACGTGGTAAGCACCCAGTAAACTGTCGTAGGGGTTTAGGTTGTACTGACAATGACAGGGTGGAAAGGCACGCCACGTGGAAGATGTAGAGTAGCCTCGCGTGCGAGCAATATGTTGGGGTGTGGGCTTCCCACACGTGTGGCGGAGACGTGAAGGTTAAGTCGTAGGTGCTGTTGGAAGGTGAAAAAACGAGGTGACATTGGCGGCATAGTTAATTAATTAACCTTTTATTCATTTATTTTGCACTTTTTTTAATTACATGCTTTTTTTTAACCTTTTTTACACTTACCGTGCCTAATTATTTCTACCGTAGGGAATCGATCTCTGATACACCACTAGTCTTAAATTGAAGATGTGTGTATTTAAGCAGGTGTGAAATTTGTATGCGCATTTGGATTTCATGGAATGGAACTGTTGTGATGAAATGGAACTAGGCATGGATTAGGTTTGGTTGGTTGGATAGACTAAGCAGTCACTGTATCAGTTTATTTTTGTTTTTCCTTTTTTCTCTGCTTAGGGTTGGTACCTAAGCGTTTCAAGTTCAAATCCCGTGGAGTCCCTAAAATTGATTTTTTCAGGACAAGAAAAAGTTTGCAACGATTTTTGGAAGGGTTTCGAGTTTGAATCTCATTTTGCCCCAGAATTCAAATTTGTGAGAAGAACAAAGGTACCTATTTAAGAGATTCGGGGTTCGAGTCACACAGTCATGCCCCGAGATTGAAATGTAAAAAAGTAGTGGATGAGGTTTAGGATTTGCGTCTCTCTCGTAATGCGGCCACGTTGGAAATGCAGGTAATTTTTTCTCGAATTCTGTAGGCAGATTGTGTGGATTTATTTTATTTTTTGTTTCCGAGGGGCAGGATGATACTGCCATGGTTTGGAAAGTCATCTGCGAAGAAGATCAGTAGTGGCAGTAAGAGTAAGAATAAGAAGAGCTTTAGGGATAACAGTTTTTTTGATGCGTTCCATTTTAGGAGATCATCGAAGGGGGGAAATTCGAGCACATTGAAGGAAGATTCGGATGTAGATTTCGGCGTCCACTTCGACGTCTATAACGCGATCCCAGAGCTTTTCTTATCCCGTGCCTCTCCCGCTGCCAGGGGGAATGACCCCTGGTATGGGGCGTTGCAATTCTGAAATGAGTGCGAGCCAGCCTCAGTCTGTAAAGGATAGATCTGGACGGCTCGCTACTTTACTTCCATTGCCTTCGCCTGAATAGGTCATGAACAGGTTGGACATTGCAGATGGCGTGGCATCCGGGTCGGAATGTAGCACGAGCTCTGTTGGCAGTGACGATCCATCAGACCGTGATCTTTTAAATAATACCAGGTGAGCTTGCTTTCTTTATGCGATTGAATCAAATCACGCAGTGCTGTGGCAATCGGAGGTAGTTTTTACACGTGTAGGGAGAAAGATTGGACGTACTTCGTCGACTAAACGATCTCGGCCCTCGCTGTCGTTGTCTGTGTCAGAACCCCTCGGACTTTCGAACATAGAACACGCCTTAAAATGTAATAATATATACCATGATATATATATATATACTAGATAATATAACATTTAAATAGCGTTATCTTATTTATATGATCTTGTTATTTTATATTTTAATATTGCTAGAATGTTAAAATATTATAATGTTTAGGAAGCCCAAACTTAATACCTTTTATAATGCTTATAATATTATGAGAGGTGATAATATGTTCCATAATATACTAATGTTATCTCACACGTAGTATTATTATGAGGTATAATATAATATTTTTATAATACAATATAAATCCATGTAATTTTATGATTATTTATAAAATAAAATATTTCTATTAATTTAGGTTTTTACCACAATAATAATAATAATATGGTAAAGTATTTTAAGGTTGTTGAAAGTATTTTATGTTTGGCCGATAGATGCAAGCTCATCTCTTTGAAAGATAGAGAAAAGAAGGAATTGGATGTGGCATCTGCTCTTCAATTTCTCATAGGACAGAATAAGGAGATGAGTACTGAGGAGGGGTTGAATGAAGCTAATTTGTTTGTTAATTTTCTTGCAAGTAAAACTGAGAGTCTTGAAGATGTGTTGAACTGGATGAAGGTTGAGAATAAGATTTTAATTAGAGGTGCCCAACATCATGGTGCTTAGATTATGATGTTAAGTAATAGGGTGGATGTTCTTCAGGAGATGGTAGCGACAGAGAAAGGGAAGAAATAATGTTGAAAGTCAGTAACTCTGATGATGATGATGACGGTATCGAGAAGGAGGTGATTGCCGGAGCAAGTTCGAGGACTCATGCTAAAAGAACTTGAGGGGATTTTTGTAGCTCTGTTGCTGACTAGTCTTCTATGTTTTCTGTGTATATGTTGGTTTTCTATTTGGTTTGGTTGGATCCTAGTTTTTTTGTGTTTCTGCTCTTGCTGAGTAAATGTCTCCTTGACTCAACCTGGGTTTTTCCTTTTTGCTCGGTTTTTTTAGATTTTTTTTATTTGTAATGAGATTTCATTGTAATATATTCATGTATATGGCCATTGGATCCATTTCCAAAACTTTATCTGAAAAAAAAAATATTATAGCGCCAATATAACATTTTATATATTACCACTATAATGCTATAATATGTTTTATATAATATTTATTTATAATTAATATAGTACAAACATAATATTGTAATGGTTAAAAGGTATATATGCTAGAGGTAGGACTTCAGAAAAATCCCTGAAACCCTCTCAGACAATACCGACACTAAAGATTGAGGAAGATCTACTTCACAAGGTATTAAAAGATGAGGAAAATCTTACTCAACTTGGCCTCATTTGTAGGTTTAATAAATTTTGGCCTAAACTCTCTCAACTACATGACTGGATTGCACAAAGATGGAGAGAAAAGTACACTGTAAGATTGAGCTTTATCCTTGTGCCAAAGCATATTTCATTGTTGTCTTTGAAACCCCTGAGGATAGGGATTTGATTTTCAAACAATATTGGGTTTGGGGAGAACACGGGCTCATGTTCAAGCCATGGTATCCATCTTTTGATCCCTTAAAAGATTCTTTTGATACCTACCCTATTTGGGTTCGTTTTTCAGGACTCCCACTTCAACTCTGGAATAGATCGTGTTTGCTTGCCATAGGTGATGCTCTTGGATCATGTGTAAAAGTTGATGATAAGACCTTTGTTCAGGTACATACCACTTATGCTCAAATCCTTGTAGATCTTAATACCTCTCAAGATTTACCAACAGAAATCAATCTACAAATTGGAGATAGAATCTAGGCACAGAGATTGGACTACAAAGGTCTTGCTTTCAAATGTCGATGTTGTTTTCAAATTGGTCATATTTTAGAGGATTGTGAATATTCCAAACAAAAGATCAAACCTGCATGGTGGAAGGATTCCCTTCCCAAACATCTAACAATCAATCCCCATACTGACTTAGTTGTAGAACTCACGCAAGATGAGAAATATTCTGAGAAGAAAGCTTCCTCTCCTCAGAATATGGATTCATCGATAGATTTGACACTCCTTGTTGCGGGCCACATCCCTATCAAGTCAATTGAAGTTGTTCTTCAAATCTCAATGGAATAAGGAAATGAGGAACGGAAGGTAGTGGATAGGAAAAAGAAGGGATCTAAACCCTTTGATGTCTCAGACAAGGCATGAGTCTTGTCCTGTTGTGTGTTATCATCACTACATCTAGGCTATTGGCCTGCTGTGTTGCTACAGAGCAGTTGCTATTTAGCTATTTGTTTCCTAGTTTTTGGCTGTGATCTTGGCAGATTCTTCTCTGCTGTTGGGCTTTGTCGTTATATCTTGATTTTGATCTCTTTTTGAAATATTGAATTTGTCAAATTTGACGTTTGAGCACTGTTGTACAAGGGTATAGTCCCTTTCAAAAAACTATTTAACTTTAATAAAAAAATGGTTAAAAGGTATATGTATTTGATTATAATATCAAAATGCGTCTTGTCAAGAAGTTATAGGGTTATAATATTATGTATTATAATAATAATAATAATAGGATGTATTTAACAATTATAACATCATAAGTAATGATTTAATGTATAATATGTTTAACGCATTTCTATGAAGGTTATGATATATTGATATACTATTTATGATGCAATATTGGTATTATATATAATATGATATATTGTTATAAAAGGTATAACACTTCCAACTACACAATAATACACCTAATATAATAGAATATAACATAAAATGTAATACATACATATATACATTGTAACATAATATAGTAATTACGATCTCTATAATATCATAGCGTTATAAGATTATTTTCTTTTATATAATGTAATTGATTCATTAAAATTATAAGGTTGTTATCCTTTTATTATGAGGTTATTGATAAGTGTAATATAATATCTTACTATTGTAAAAAAATAAATCAATATATATATCTTATAATTCCATTATATTATACACATATATAAAACAATCTTACTATGGTAGTTTATTAGATATTATAACATATCGGCATTATAACAAGGTAGTTTTCATTGTAATGTTATAATGTTTATTAATTAGTTAATGATTTTATTTATATGCGTTAAGGTCTATAATGGTATGAATTATGGTACTTTACACGTATTATTATTTTATTTATAATAACATTATAGATATAATGTTAATAGTTTCCTAATGAAAATAATGATACTATAATATATACGATCTAACGTAGTAGTCTCTTCGGAGACATATGATAAAACTAGAATGATACAATAAAAATATTAACATGGCTCTTGCATAAGGATGAGATGCGCAAGCAGTTGAAATGTAACCCATCGATTGTTGCAATGCAATGGAAAGAAAATGGAGATTTATCCAAGCATCGTTGTTGCACTATCACAAGAAAAATAAAAATATAGATGGTTTTTTTTTTGGGGCATGACAGTTTGGGTTATTCTGTCCTAACTAGGCACTAGTTTCTAAGGCCATAAAGAATAAATCATTCAAGTTTTGGAAAATTTGTAAGATTTTTTACACTAGTAACGTGCAAGAGATGAAGAAAAATGCCCAAAAGAAGTTGCCAATCACTAATTTCATTGTTTTGGTATAACATATACATTATTGTGCTTTAGGCCATAGAAATGTACCTAAGTGCATGGATTTTGTGTTTACAACATCCTTTGGAAGCCGACACGGAAGTCTCAACTCATCTGGGAGTTTTAAAGGAGAGAAGTGAAATTATTCAAGGTAGTTTAGGGAAAATATGTTGAAGAAATTGATATTAGGAATAACTTAAGAAAAATTAGGTCATTTTACGCACACGAAATAAATTATTCAACTGTGAAATCCAACTTTTTCTAAATATTCTACGAGTTCCATGAGGATTGGGAAGATAAATAAATATACAATAGAAATACCTTGGAAAAATCCATTTGATGGACACATCAATATTTTTCTGAGACTTCAATATCTTCCATGATAGCTCAAATCATTATTGCAAAGAATCCTCCTGTTGTACGCTTTGCTGTAGAGGTTTTGAAATCCGAGACTTATTTCAAGCAAAATGGATTGATATGCAGATTTAACAATGTCTGGCTTGGCTCCTGGTAGTGCATGATTGGATCTCAATTCACTGGAGGCCTCTAATGTCAAGTAAATTAGACATTTACCCTCAATCTAGAGGTCTCTTCATTATTTTTTTGATAAAACCCCTGATAAGGATGAGATTTTTGGTAAAGTTTGGGATTTTCAATCCAATTTTTTGTTGATGAAACCTTAGTTCCCTCTCTTTAACCTAATGACTGAAAATTTCTATGTTAATCTTATTTGGGTCCATTTACCAAATTTAGCCCTCCAGTTTTGGAGTGAGAACTGTTTACTGTCAATTGGGAATACTTTGGGTAAATGTCTGGCTATTAACCCAAGGACTTCGGCCTACGACTACACCTCTTTTGCCCATATATTGGTGGATTTGAATATTTCTTTAGATTTCCCTATATCAACTGAGCTCAAAGTGGAGGATAGGGTTTGGATTTAGAATTTAGACTATGAAGGGTTTCCCTTCAGATGTATAACTTGTTTCTCTCTCGAACACTTAGCTTCATTTTGTTAGGTTATGAGGAAACCTGTCAAGAGTAGAACCTCGTGGTGGAAGAATTCTTACCCTTGTAATTTGGTTGTTAAAGGTCGATTAGATAGTGACTCAGAGGTGGATTCAGAGAGTGAGGATGATTCAGTCTCTAAGAATGAGGAGCCTGCTCTTCATTATTCTTCTACTTCACTTGATGGAAACTCTCTAACTTTAGTTTCAACAGAGCTCCATGTTCCTGTGGAGAAAGAGGACTTCGAAATACCAATTCATAGAAATGAAAATGAAGATCTGAATATCGAAAAGGGCTGGACTACAGTGTGTCAAAAGAAGAAAGGGAAAATTGTAAACGATGTATTTAAAAGGAATTTAAGATCCCATGGGAAGGGATCTCTTGGTTAAGTTTTTTCTGTTTTGTTTTTATTTTTTTTCTTGTTGTGCCATTGGAAGAGGTTGGATCTACTTGTTTCTTTAGTGCAATATCTTTGTCTCCATAATGTATTAGGGTACGGTCCCCTTAACCCATTTTTACCATTAATAAAAAAAATTTATTGTTGCTCCTTCATGCTAAAATAGTGAATTGTGTCATAAATCAAATTTAAAGATGAATAAATTATTTCAATTTTTGATAATGACTTCATTATATTCTTTAGATTGAAAATAATAATATATTTCACTTCCGAACTCCAAATTTCACTACCAGGGAAGAAAATGAAAATAGTTTGTTCTACTTTCACATTGGGATGATGACATCAACATCAATTAAAGGCTTGAGCATCCTTTTTAAGTTATTTTTTACTCTTTCACTTGTCCCAAGGTGAAAATTGACATGAGGGACACAAAAGTGTGTTCCTTATGCATGGTATGTTTTCATCATTTAAAATTTGTGAGTTGATTTGTTAGGTGAGAAAAATTCAAAAATACGCCCCTTCCTCATGTTGTGGCCCCCCTTGGCACATTTTACAAGTTCAAGTGTCTCCTTAAGGCTTACACTTTTTCCAAGGTGAGAGGGACATGAGGGACACAAAAATTAACTTCCCCTTCCATTTACAAGTTTTTTATCTCTTAAAATCTCTAACTTAAAGTGTATAAAGTGATTGGACAACTCAAACTTGAACCCAAATTGAAATCAATCTCCCTCCTCATGACAGATTGTCCCATGGCCCATTTTTCAATGTGTGATTACCATTTTACTTTTATAAAGAAAAAGAGATATTAGGGACAAAAAATTGTTCTCACCCTTTTTTCATCTAGCTCCTCAACACATGGAAAACCTCTATTAAGACCCAAGTGCTAGTTTTCAACCCCTTGCTTCTCACTCTCATAAAATCAAAATCTGACACTTGGCATAATATGATACAAAGAAAATATTAGAGCCCCTATTTTCCCCTATTTTTAGGTTTTAACTCCACATCAACCCATATTAAGCCTGTTTGGGTAAAACTTGAGTTAAGGTGTGAAATTGAAATATAAAATCCTTATATTCAAACACTTTTTATATTTCTATAAATATGACAAAAACCTCACATACAAAAATTAATTCTTTCTCATATCTCACAAACCCCTTATCTGATACCCATGAGATTTTAATAGCAACTTCTTTTCAAAAAAAACTTTAAAATTATTCCAACCTTACACCTAATAGTTTTCTACATTATTTTTAATGGCCATATAAATTTTGCTACTATAACAACTCATTTTTCATATCTATAGAGTTATGGAAATTTAAACTATCTAAAAATTGGATCAAACCCTCGTTATGAAATAACAACACTTTTGAGACCATTCTATTTCCATTATAGTACTAGGAAGACGCACTTCTAAAAAAATGTAATACTTCCTAAGATTCATAATCTATAAATAGTAAGTACCGTAAATAGTGCATGCTTATAGAAATGTAATTTATCTTTACACATCTGGAAAACTCAAAAGTGTTAAATTGAGCAAGTGGTAACTAAAAAAAGACTTCATACATTAACTATTACTAAAAATAGTAAGTATCAGACCATTAGTCTAGAAACAAGGATGTTGAGTCACCTATGATGAATAAAGAGTACCTAGATGTGATTGAGACAGGTGCAGAACATCATGATGACTAGAAAGACTCAAGATTTCATAATACATGCTTTCAGTTGAGAATGGAATTAACTATTCTATCTAGAAAATAATTCATTTTCCAATAAGTAACAAATGAGGAAGAATATGTTTGAGCATCATGAGGTTGATTCAATTCAAAAAGGAGACATCTTTGTCACATAGGTTAATCTTGATATCCACAATCCAACTCTGACCTTGTGTTCAAATCTCTCTCCAAAGAGGATAATATCATCATATTTTTAGAATCATGCAGTCATCTCAGTGTAGATCTCATTTTTTTTTTGAATACGTATTCAATTCCTTAGAGTGTTTCCACATCTCACGGGAGGAGGAAGTTATAATCAAAGTTTTTTCTATTCACCCTTGAAGGTCAAAGGAATTAAACTTCATTCATTGGAAACTCTCTCAAGATCCATTGAAATCAGGTTCTTCATAAGTAGGAGCTTCCCCATGTATAGATTTTCATTTCCCTATCTTTTCTCTCCCCCACTCCCTTTCTCTCTAACATTATATTTCTTCATTAGGAACATAATTTTAACTCTTTCATATTATTCAAATAATTGACTTAATTTTGCATTGTAAATGGACGTTTTTAAAAATAAGAAAAGGACTTACTGCACTCCCTAATTTCATATGTGAAAACCACACATTTGTATGAAGAAGATCATGGGAAATAATTAAGTTATTTCCATGTGACAATTCCAAATAATATTTTAGATATTGGTAGATATATGCATACAACTAAGATGCATTCATGGACATGACATGATACTCTAACAATGCATACATTTATTATGTAAGTAATTCATAATCATAGGATAGTGTTGTGTTTTCAGGAATCTATTAAATGGTTTTTCCCAAAGGTGAGCATAAAAGTGTTAAAATAGTGCACACAAGTGTTTCTTCCTCATTAAAGGTTGTAAAATATATTTATGTATGATGAGGAGGGGTGAAAATGCATTTTTAATATTCTTTGGCTACACAAAACCTTTAAGATGCTGCACAAATCGATCAGTCCTTAATGATAATTTATATTGTATTAAAAAATACCTCCCATATTTTGTGCTTATAAAAATTGGTACTTCACATGAGAGGATACCTTAAAGGTATAATCTAAGGAAGAAAATACTAGAGCCTTGTGCCAAAAAGCTCATAGGTTTCCAATGTTAAATGCCTTGAAACGTTGTCATTTCTTTCTTCATTGAATTTAACAAAATTGTGTGATATTAAAAATGGGCCTCATAGCATGTTGTGTTCTCACATATCCCGAGAATTCAAAAAACATTCATCTTATCAAAATAAAAAAGATAAAAGCAATATCTACAAAATTGGAGATGACCTAGCAAGAGATTTGACTTACAGGTCTTGCTTTCAATTCGCTGTTGTTTGAAATTGTCATATTTTAGAGGATTTGAAATATGCCACACAAAAGATCAAACCTGGCATGGTGAAGAGATTCCCTTCCCAACATCTAACAATTCATCCCCAGCTGACTGTAGTTGTAGAACTTCACGCAACGCAAGATGGAGAAATATTCTGAGAAGAAGTTCCTCTCCTCAGAATATGGGTCCTCGATAGATTTGACACTCCTTTGGTGCGGGGCCACACCCTATCAAGTCCCTGAAGTTTGTCTCTTTCAAATCTCAATGGACTAAGGAAATGAGGAACGAAGAGGTTAGTGTATCAGGAAAAAGAATGATCTAAACCCTTTGATGTCTCAGACAAGGCATGAGTCTTGTCCTATTGTGTGTTATCATCGCTACATCTAGGCTATTGGCCTGCTGTGTTGCTACAGAGCAGTTGCTATTATAGCTATTTGTTTCCCTAGTTTTTGGCTGTGATCTTGGCAGATTCTTCTCTGCTGTTGGGCTTTGTCGTTATATCTTGATTTTGATCTCTTTTTGAAATATTGAATTTGTCAAATTTGACGTTTGAGCACTGTTGTACAAGGGTATAGTCCCTTTCAAAAAACTATTTAACTTTAATAAAAAAATGGTTAAAAGGTATATGTATTTGATTATAATATCAAAATGCGTCTTGTCAAGAGTTATAGGGTTATAATATTATGTATTATAATAATAATAATAATAGGATGTATTTAAACAATTATAACATCATAAGTAATGATTTAATGTATAATATGTTTAACGCATTTCTATGAAGGTTATGATATATTGATATACTATTTATGATGCAATATTGGTATTATATATAATATGATATATTGTTATAAAAGGTATAACACTTCCAACTACACAATAATACACCTAATATAATAGAATATAACATAAAATGTAATACATACATATATACATTGTACATAATATAGTAATTACGATCTCTATAATATCATAGCGTTATAAGATTATTTTCTTTATATAATGTAATTGATTCATTAAAATTATAAGGTTGTATCCTTTTATTATGAGGTTATTGATAAGTGTAATATAATATCTTACTATTGTAAAAAAATAAATCAATATATATATCTTATAATTCCATTATATTTACACATATATAAAACAATCTTACTATGGTAGTTTATTAGATATTATAACATATCGGCATTATAACAAGGTAGTTTTCATTGTAATGTTATAATGTTTATTAATTAGTTAATGATTTTATTTATATGCGTTAAGGTCTATAATGGTATGAATTATGGTACTTTACACGTATTATTATTTATTTATAATAACATTATAGATATAATGTTAATAGTTTTCCTAATGAAAATAATGATACTATAATATATACGATCTAACGTAGTAGTCTCTTCGGAGACATATGATAAAACTAGAATGATACAATAAAATATTAACATGGCTCTTGCATAAGGATGAGATGCGCAAGCAGTTGAAATGTAACCCATCGATTGTTTGCAATGCAATGGAAAGAAAATGGAGATTTATCCAAGCATCGTTGTTGCACTATCACAAGAAAAATAAAAATATAGATGGTTTTTTTTTGGGGCATGACAGTTTGGGGTTATTCTGTCCTAACTAGGCACTAGTTTCTAAGGCCATAAAGAATAAATCATTCAAGTTTTGGAAAATTTGTAAGATTTTTTACACTAGTAACGTGCAAGAGATGAAGAAAAATGCCCAAAAGAAGTTGCCAATCACTAATTTCATTGTTTTGGTATAACATATACATTATTGTGCTTTAGGCCATAGAAATGTACCTAAGTGCATGGATTTTGTGTTTACAACATCCTTTGGAAGCCGACACGGAAGTCTCAACTCATCTGGGAGTTTTAAAGGAGAGAAGTGAAATTATTCAAGGTAGTTTAGGGAAAATATGTTGAAGAAATTGATATTAGGAATAACTTAAGAAAAATTAGGTCATTTTACGCACACGAAATAAATTATTCAACTGTGAAATCCAACTTTTTCTAAATATTCTACGAGTTCCATGAGGATTGGGAAGATAAATAAATATACAATAGAAAATACCTTGGAAAAATCCATTTGATGGACACATCAATATTTTTCTGAGACTTCAATATCTTCCATGATAGCTCAAATCATTATTGCAAAGAATCCTCCTGTTGTACGCTTTGCTGTAGAGGTTTTGAAATCCGAGACTTATTTCAAGCAAAATGGATTGATATGCAGATTTAACAATGTCTGGCTTGGCTCTCTGGTAGTGCATGATTGGATCTCAATTCACTGGAGGCCTCTAATGTCAAGTAAATTAGACATTTACCCTCAATCTAGAGGTCTCTTCATTATTTTTTTGATAAAACCCCTGATAAGGATGAGATTTTTGGTAAAGTTTGGGATTTTCAATCCAATTTTTTGTTGATGAAACCTTAGTTCCCTCTCTTTAACCTAATGACTGAAAATTTCTATGTTAATCTTATTTGGGTCCATTTACCAAATTTAGCCCTCCAGTTTTGGAGTGAGAACTGTTACTGTCAATTGGGAATACTTTGGGTAAATGTCTGGCTATTAACCCAAGGACTTCGGCCTACGACTACACCTCTTTTGCCCATATATTGGTGGATTTGAATATTTCTTTAGATTTCCCTATATCAACTGAGCTCAAAGTGGAGGATAGGGTTTGGATTTAGAATTTAGACTATGAAGGGTTTCCCTTCAGATGTATAACTTGTTTCTCTCTCGAACACTTAGCTTCATTTTGTTAGGTTATGAGGAAACCTGTCAAGAGTAGAACCTCGTGGTGGAAGAATTCTTACCCTTGTAATTTGGTTGTTAAAGGTCGATTAGATAGTGACTCAGAGGTGGATTCAGAGAGTGAGGATGATTCAGTCTCTAAGAATGAGGAGCCTGCTCTTCATTATTCTCTACTTCACTTGATGGAAACTCTCTAACTTTAGTTTCAACAGAGCTCCATGTTCCTGTGGAGAAAGAGGACTTCGAAATACCAATTCATAGAAATGAAAATGAAGATCTGAATATCGAAAAGGGCTGGACTACAGTGTGTCAAAAGAAGAAAGGGAAAATTGTAAACGATGTATTTAAAAGGAATTTAAGATCCCATGGGAAGGGATCTCTTGTTAAGTTTTTTCTGTTTTGTTTTTATTTTTTTTCTTGTTGTGCCATTGGAAGAGGTTGGATCTACTTGTTTCTTTAGTGCAATATCTTTGTCTCCATAATGTATTAGGGTACGGTCCCCTTAACCCATTTTTACCATTAATAAAAAAAATTTATTGTTGCTCCTTCATGCTAAAATAGTGAATTGTGTCATAAATCAAATTTAAAGATGAATAAATTATTTCAATTTTTGATAATGACTTCATTATATTCTTTAGATTGAAAATAATAATATATTTCACTTCCGAACTCCAAATTTCACTACCAGGGAAGAAAATGAAAATAGTTTGTTCTACTTTCACATTGGGATGATGACATCAACATCAATTAAAGGCTTGAGCATCCTTTTTAAGTTATTTTTTACTCTTTCACTTGTCCCAAGGTGAAAATTGACATGAGGGACACAAAAGTGTGTTCCTTATGCATGGTATGTTTTCATCATTTAAAATTTGTGAGTTGATTTGTTAGGTGAGAAAAATTCAAAAATACGCCCCTTCCTCATGTTGTGGCCCCCCTTGGCACATTTTACAAGTTCAAGTGTCTCCTTAAGGCTTACACTTTTTCCAAGGTGAGAGGGACATGAGGGACACAAAAATTAACTTCCCCTTCCATTTACAAGTTTTTTATCTCTTAAAATCTCTAACTTAAAGTGTATAAAGTGATTGGACAACTCAAACTTGAACCCAAATTGAAATCAATCTCCCTCCTCATGACAGATTGTCCCATGGCCCATTTTTCAATGTGTGATTACCATTTACTTTTATAAAGAAAAAGAGATATTAGGGACAAAAAATTGTTCTCACCCTTTTTTCATCTAGCTCCTCAACACATGGAAAACCTCTATTAAGACCCAAGTGCTAGTTTTCAACCCCTTGCTTCTCACTCTCATAAAATCAAAATCTGACACTTGGCATAATATGATACAAAGAAAATATTAGAGCCCCTATTTTCCCCTATTTTTAGGTTTTAACTCCACATCAACCCATATTAAGCCTGTTTGGGTAAAACTTGAGTTAAGGTGTGAAATTGAAATATAAAATCCTTATATTCAAACACTTTTTATATTTCTATAAATATGACAAAAACCTCACATACAAAAAATTAATTCTTTCTCATATCTCACAAACCCCTTATCTGATACCCATGAGATTTTAATAGCAACTTCTTTTCAAAAAAAACTTTAAAATTATTCCAACCTTACACCTAATAGTTTTCTACATTATTTTTAATGGCCATATAAATTTTGCTACTATAACAACTCATTTTTCATATCTATAGAGTTATGGAAATTTAAACTATCTAAAAATTGGATCAAACCCTCGTTATGAAATAAACAACACTTTTGAGACCATTCTATTTCCATTATAGTACTAGGAAGACGCACTTCTAAAAAAATGTAATACTTCCTAAGATTCATAATCTATAAATAGTAAGTACCGTAAATAGTGCATGCTTATAGAAATGTAATTTATCTTTACACATCTGGAAAACTCAAAAGTGTTAAATTGAGCAAGTGGTAACTAAAAAAAGACTTCATACATTAACTATTACTAAAAATAGTAAGTATCAGACCATTAGTCTAGAAACAAGGATGTTGAGTCACCTATGATGAATAAAGAGTACCTAGATGTGATTGAGACAGGTGCAGAACATCATGATGACTAGAAAGACTCAAGATTTCATAATACATGCTTTCAGTTGAGAATGGAATTAACTATTCTATCTAGAAAATAATTCATTTTCCAATAAGTAACAAATGAGGAAGAATATGTTTGAGCATCATGAGGTTGATTCAATTCAAAAAGGAGACATCTTTGTCACATAGGTTAATCTTGATATCCACAATCCAACTCTGACCTTGTGTTCAAATCTCTCTCCAAAGAGGATAATATCATCATATTTTAGAATCATGCAGTCATCTCAGTGTAGATCTCATTTTTTTTTTGAATACGTATTCAATTCCTTAGAGTGTTTCCACATCTCACGGGAGGAGGAAGTTATAATCAAAGTTTTTTCTATTCACCCTTGAAGGTCAAAGGAATTAAACTTCATTCATTGGAAACTCTCTCAAGATCCATTGAAATCAGGTTCTTCATAAGTAGGAGCTTCCCCATGTATAGATTTTCATTTCCCTATCTTTTCTCTCCCCCACTCCCTTTCTCTCTAACATTATATTTCTTCATTAGGAACATAATTTTAACTCTTTCATATTATTCAAATAATTGACTTAATTTTGCATTGTAAATGGACGTTTTTAAAAATAAGAAAAGGACTTACTGCACTCCCTAATTTCATATGTGAAAACCACACATTTGTATGAAGAAGATCATGGGAAATAATTAAGTTATTTCCATGTGACAAATTCCAAATAATATTTTAGATATTGGTAGATATATGCATACAACTAAGATGCATTCATGGACATGACATGATACTCTAACAATGCATACATTTATTATGTAAGTAATTCATTAATCATAGGATAGTGTTGTGTTTTCAGGAATCTATTAAATGGTTTTTCCCAAAGGTGAGCATAAAAGTGTTAAAATAGTGCACACAAGTGTTTCTTCCTCATTAAAGGTTGTAAAATATATTTATGTATGATGAGGAGGGGTGAAAATGCATTTTAATATTCTTTGGCTACACAAAACCTTTAAGATGCTGCACAAATCGATCAGTCCTTAATGATAATTTATATTGTATTAAAAAATACCTCCCATATTTTGTGCTTATAAAAATTGGTACTTCACATGAGAGGATACCTTAAAGGTATAATCTAAGGAGAAAATACTAGAGCCTTGTGCCAAAAAGCTCATAGGTTTCCAATGTTAAATGCCTTGAAACGTTGTCATTTCTTTCTTCATTGAATTTAACAAAATTGTGTGATATTAAAAATGGGCCTCATAGCATGTTGTGTTCTCACATATCCCGAGAATTCAAAAAACATTCATCTTATCAAAATAAAAAGATAAACAATTAAAAAAGTTTAGCATGAATATTGATTATGTCAATTTTTCACAATTCAATTTCATTAATTTTTGTCATTAGATTGTTGACACATACATTAAATTTCTAGCAAAGTACTTCTTTCAATTTGATGTTTTTATGACTTAATATCATGTTTATATGTTTACAAGTTAATGTGTTGTGTGCATGTGGTCTTCGATAAATGGAGGGAATTGTTGAGGATTTCAATAGGGTTGACCACCTGACCAAACTTAGTTTATTGTATTCCTGTTGAATACATTCATATTTTGCAATGTAGGGAACAAAATCGCAAATATTTCATCATGATATCTATCATCAACATCTAATTGTGTATTTTAAAGACAATAGGTCTCATGAATATCCACATCGCTCATAAAATATGTATAAAATTCATAATATTAGATTTAAAATATTTTAATTTGTTTCTTCATGGGACATGTTATACAATGTTTTTATACTATATCGATGATATTTGTTGAATATAACATCATTTTTTCTTAAATCAACTATCCTTCCTATCATTGCACACACACACAATAAAAAAAATCTCATTTAATGAATCAATGGTTAGTGCATTTTTTGGAAATATCTATAAGATAAAAACACTAGTTATAACCATAAAATCCATGTCTTTGACTGAGAAATAAGAAAAATAATAAGAGTAGTTCAAGATAGCGTGGTCAATATTTAATGATAATATATTGTCTAGTAAATATGACCCATCTTTTGTGCTAATCAAATTTAGAAATTTACAAAAAACACTACCTTGGAGATTTAATCTAAGGAGAAAATTATCATGGCTTGTGCCAACAAATATTTTCCACCTAATGTCAAATGCCTTGAAATGTTATCACTTATGTAATTATTAGATTTAATTATTTTTTTGATACATAAGATGGGTCCAAAATCATGTTGTGTTCTCACATAGCCCAATTAGGAGTCAAAATAATTTCATCTTATCAAAATTAAAGGAGGTAAAATAAGGTAATGTACTATTGATATTGATTATGTAATCATATTAAGTGTTTGATTTCATTGTTTTTTATCATTGGATTGTTTATACATACATAAATTTATTATCAATATATTTATTTTGATTTGATGTGTTTATGAATTAATCTCATGTTTATATATTTACACATTGATGTATTTTATTAATGGTTATGTGCGTATGTGGTCTTTGATAAATGGTGGAGGGAGTTATTGGGGGCTTTTAACTGGGATGACCACCTCCCCTTAATTCCCGTATTGTATACCTTTTGAATCCATTCACCTTGTATGATGTAGGGAACAAATTATAAAATCTTGAATCATCCAAACTATAGTTTCCTAATGTCATATTTGAAAAATATGTCTCGTGAATAGAGACAATGGTAATAAAAAAATACATAGAGTTAATAATATTTGAATAATCATATTCAAATAGGTTTTTTCATGGGGCATGTTATAGAATATTTTTACACAATAATGATGATATTTGTTAACTATAACATCCATGTTGATGAAACCAACTACCCTTACTATCATTGTGTGTATGTGTGTTAGACCAAAAAACAACATTTAATGACTCAACAATCAGTGCATTTTATTTGGAAAAATATAAGAGATAAAAAGCCTAAATATAGTGCCAAAATCAATGTCTTTGACTGAAAAAAAGGCAATAATAAGAACAATTCCAAGTTTTGTATTCATTTTTTATGATAAAATTGCTAAAAATTTCATGAAAACCTTGCACAATAAATATTGTATGTATAGAATAATAGAATAAACAACATTTAATGAACTAATAATTAGTGTGTTTACTTTCACTATATTATTTACAATATTTATTAGAAGACCGACATACTTTTTCTTTTATAGTCTTCTTTCACCACCCAATATTTTCACAAACATCCCCCTAATATTCTCCCCTTCCTAAACATATCCTCTATCAACTCCATTTTACAATACCTCTATTCCTCTTGTAACATTTCGCCACAACATTCAAAACATTCTTATAAACATCTATATTACACCACTGACATGTGATTTCTAGCATGCATTGGCCTTCATTTGAATTTTCTAAAGTGTACATAAAATATAATTGAAAGGTAAAGTTTTTTAAAATTTTGAAAATAATTAAATGCTCATGCAACAAGTAAAACTCCATTAGCAATAGGAATTTAGAGTTTTTTAACTAATTAAAAAAATATTATGAACTTTTTGAAAATATCTTAATAGTTCTACTCCAAAATACAATAGAATTATTGAATATAATTGGTTTTTAAAAAAAGAAACCAACCAAATAAAAATTCTCCACATGTTTTCACTTTTTCCCTATTCCTATTACATGAGAAGTTATAATACCTTTTACAACCCTATTTTCATGTGTCCAAGTTGTATTACTCATACACCTATAAAATATAATCAAACTTTTTATTGAACTAAATAGTAGCAATCGCAAATGTTGAAGGGGGTGTGTTGAAAAAGTTAACTTTGAGGGAGAGAAATGACTGAGGAGGTAGGGTGAAAAAGTAGAAGTTTGAGGGAGGAGAATTAAACTAGTGTGGGATATGTTGGTGGGAACAATTGTCTGAAACATTTATTTCTTATGAGCAGATACATATGGTTCATGTTCCTCTTTAAAAATAATTTGAAAGATAAAGGGGGTATGGTGTTCAAGTTGTTGAGGAAATGTACTTTAGATGATGAATAATTTGAAGGGAAACTTTAATTTTTAATCTCAAACTTTATATATGTTAAATCCAAATAATATGTGTTAAGAGGTACCTTGTGTCACTGATCGATTTCAAACACATTTGTGAGTAGGGTTTCTCTTTATTGATTAACTTAGTTCTCAAGTTTTCTCCTCAACAATAGTCATGATGATGTTGTTTATTAATTATTGTTAGCATATAAAATGATCCTTTGAGACTCTCATCAATGTTTGAATCCTAAACTCGACATATGTTAGATATGGGAACTCTATGTATAAGGTTCCTTATGTGGTCAATTCCATGGAAATATGTAATAAGGGTTTTTGTTTAGCATTTTAGTTAGTAATCAAGGTTCACTTTAGCTAAAATGTTGATGACATAGTCCATCAGTGGCCACTGAAACAAAACCTTGACCTTCCACATTTTTCAAATCATGTTAATAACATCTCAAAGGCTCCTATTTGGAAATGCCTAATTATGTAATTAATGGTCAAGGCATTAAAAATAATAGGAAAATAATTTTTTTCATTCCTGAGACCTCTTTTAATCATGTAA
The DNA here is from genome assembly GCA_019776745.2 of Taxus chinensis. Lineage (NCBI taxonomy): Eukaryota > Viridiplantae > Streptophyta > Pinopsida > Cupressales > Taxaceae > Taxus > Taxus chinensis. The sequence continues at coordinate 476,292,275 of CM034155.1, forward strand.
CGTATCCAAGGCTATAAATAGCGAAAAAAAAATTATATTGCAATTTTCTAGTTTCTATAATTTTCTCACATTGGTCTAATTTGGAAATATAACTATGAATGTAACTACTTGTTAACATAACAATTTCAACAACAATATTGTGTAGTATTGCTTATGGATAATTCATTGGTTGTCTATCATTTTTGTGTATATATAAGTTTTGGTCCCTGATTTCTCAATAAGCATTTTGTACACATCATACTTAAGGTTTTCTTATTCCAATGTAGGTTTTGTGGACATGCTTATTACTGTGGTTAATGTTTGAGGCATCAAAAAGGAGGAAAATTAAATTTCACGTCCACATCAAGGCCCTTTGATTATCTAGTTCATCCAACATTATAAAGAATTTTTTTCATTTTGAATATTCTAATTTTATTTATCAATTACCAAAAAAAATTCACATTAATCTATTTTGAATTTTTTTAAATTTGTGTCTTCATGGGACATGTTATACAATGTTTTTATACTATATCGATGATATTTGTTGAATATAACATCATTTTTTCTTAACTCAACTATCCTTCCTATCATTGCGCACACACACGATAAAAAAATCTCATTTAATGAATCAATGGTTAGTGCATTATTTGGAAATATCTATAAGATAAAAAAAACTAGTTATAACCATAAAATCCATGTCTTTGACTGAGAAATAAGAAAAATTAATAAGAGTAGTTCAAGATAGTATGGTCAATATTTAATGATAATATGTTGTCTAGTAAATACGACCCGTCTTATTGTGCTTATTAAATTCATAAATTTACAAAAAACACCACCTTGGAGATTTAATCTAAGGAGAAAATTATCAAGGCTTGTGCCAACAAATATTTTCCCCCTAATGTCAAATGCCTTGAAATGTTATCACTTATGTAATTATTGGATTTAATTTTTTTTTTGATACATAAGATGTGTCTAGAATCATGTTGTGTTCTCACATAGCCCAATTAGGAGTCAAAATAATATCATCTTATCAAAATCAAAGGAGGTAAAATAAAGGTAAGGTACTATTGATATTGATTATGTTATTATATTAAGTGTTTGATTTCATGTGTTTTTTATCATTGGATTGTTTAAACATACATAAATTTATTATCAATATATTTATTTTGATTTTATGTGTTTATGAATTAATCTCATGTTTATATATTTACACATTGATGTATTTTATTAATGGTTATGTGCATATGCGGTCTCTGATAAATGGTGGAGGGAGTTATTAGGGGCTTTTAACTGGGATGCCCACCTCTCCTTAACTCCCGTATTATATACCTTTTGAATCCCTTCACCTTGTATGATGTAGGGAACAAATTATAAAATCTTGAATCATTGAAACTATAGTTTCCTAATGTCATATTTGAAAAATATGTCTCATGAATAGAGACAAGGGTAATAAAAAAATACATAGAGTTAATAATTTTTGAATAATCATATTCAAATAAGTTTTTTCATGGGGCATGTTATAGAATATTTTTACACAATAATGATGATATTTGTTAACTATAAAACATCCATGTAAATGAAACCAACTACCCTTACTATCATTGTGTGTATGTGTGTTAGACCAAAAAACAACATTTAATGACTCAACAATTAGTGCATTTTATTTGGAAAAATATAAGAGATAAAAAGCCTAAATATAGTGCCAAAATCAATGTCTTTGACTGAAAAAAAAGGCAATAATAAGAACAATTCCAAGTTTTGTATTCATTTTTAATGATAAAATTGCTAAAAATTTCATGAAAACCTTGCATGATAAAGATTGTATGTATAGAACAATAGAATAAACAACATTTAATGAACTAATAATTAGTGTGTTTACTTTCACTATATTATTTACAATATTTATTAGAAGACCCACATACTTTTTATTTTATAATCTTCTTTCACCACTCAATATTTTCACAAACATCCCCCTAATATTTTCCCCTTCCTAAACATATCCTCTATCAACTACATTTTACAATACCTCTATTCCTCTTGTAACATTTCACCACATGTTTAAGTTCTTCAAAACATTCTTATAAACATCTGTATTACACCACTGAGATGTGATTTCTAGCATGCATTGGCCTTCATTTGAATTTTCTAAAGTGTACGTAGAATATAATTGAAAGGTAAAGTTTTTTAAAATTTTGAAAATAATTAAATGCTCATTCAACAAGTAAAACTCCATTAACAATAGGAATTTATAGTTTTTTTAACTAATTAAAAAAAAATATGAACTTTTTGAAAATATCTTAATAGTTCGACTCCAAAATAGCAATAGAATTATTGAATATAATTGGTTTTTTTAAAAATAAACTAACCAAATAAAAATTCTCCACAAGTTTTCAACATTTTCCCTATTCCTATTACATGAGAAGTTATAATACCTTTTACAACCCTATTTTCATGTGTCCAAGTTGTATTACTCATGTACACCTATAAAATATAATCAAACTTTTTATTGAATTAAATAGTAGCAATCACAAATGCTGAAGGGGGTGTGTTGAAAAAGTTAACTTTGAGGGAGAGACATGACTGAGGAGGTAGGGCGAAAAAGTAGAAGTTTGAGGGAGGAGAATTAAAATGGTGTGGGATATGTTGGTGGGAACAATTGTCTGAAACATTTATTTCTTATGAGCAGATACATATGGTTCAGGTGCCTCTTTAAAAATCATTTGAAAGATAAAGGGGGTATTGTGTTCAAGTAGTTCAGGAAATGTACTTTAGATGATGAATAATTTGAAGGGAAACTTTAATTTTTAATCTCAAACTTTATATATGTTAAATACGAATAATATGTGTTAGAGGTACCTTGTGTCACTGATCGATTTCAAACACATTTGTGAATAGGGTTTCTCTTTATTGATTAACTTAGTTCTCAAGTTTTCTCCTCAACAATAATCATGATGATGTTGTTTATTAATTATTGTTAGCATATAAAATGATCACATTTGAGACTCCCATCGATGTTTGAATCCTAAACTCGACATATGTTAGATATGGGAACTCTATGTATAAGGTTCCTTATGTGGTCAATTCCATGGACATATGCAATAAGGGTTTTTGTTTAGCATTTTAGTTAGTAATCAAGGTTCACTTTAGCTAAAATGTTGATGACATAGTCCATCAATGGCCACTGGCACAAAACCTTGACCTTCCACATTTTTCAAATCATGTTAATAACATCTCAGAGGCTCCTATTTGGAAATGCCTAATTATGTAATTAATGGTCAAGGCATTAAAAATAATAGGAAAAGAAATTTTTTTCATTCCTAGAGACCTCTTTTAATCATGTAACGTATCCAAGGCTATAAATAGCACAAAAAATAAAAATTTATATTGCAATTTTCCAGTTTCTGTAATTTTCTCACATTGGTCTAATTTGGAAATATAACTATGAATGTAACTACTTGTTAACATAACAATTTCAACAACAATATTGTGTAGTATTGCTTATGGATAATTCATTGGTTGTCTATCATTTTTGTGTATATATAAGTTTTGGTCCCTGATTTCTCAATAAGCATTTTGTACACAATCATACGTAAAGGTTTTACTTATTTCCAATGTAGGTTTGTGGAAATGCTTATTACTGTGGTTAATGTTTGAGGCATCAAAAAGGAGGAAAATTAAATTTCACGTCCACATCAAGGCCCTTTGATTATCTAGCTCATCGAAGGTTGTAAGGAGGAAATGTTTCAGTTTGAATATTATAATTTAGTTTATCGGTTATAAAAAAAACGTATTAGTCAAGTTGGAAAAGATAGCTTTAAACATATTTACTTCTTAACATTACAAATTCAACTACCATTATCAGGCAATATTATTTGTGGATTATTTTTAGCCTGCCTTTCTTGTAAAAATATAAGTGGATGTTCTCTTTTACACTCTACATTTTATTGGCATAAAGAAGGATTTGTTATTTTTGGGTTTACTTCTATTATTTTATGATATGTAGAATGTTATTGATCATTAGAATTTCACTTTGGTGTCTTTCCACCCGAGAACTAAGAAGTACATCTACAAAATGTGAAAATTAAATATCCACATGTCCCACACTTTTTTCCTTGGCTCATATTATTTCCACCCAAATAATATTTGTTATTTTTGCTCCACTTTTTTGTCTTGATTGCAATATGAGTGCAATTTATGGTTAAAGCAAAAAATAAAAAAAGAGAAGTATTAATAGGCCCCAAAGTCGAAACCCAACCACAAGGTTTGATTTTTCTAGCACTTTGAAGCCTCTCTTTTGAAATTTTATTTTCAGTATTTATAGGAAAACATTTGATGCACAAACAATAAAAAATTATTGATCCCCTCCATCGGTTGGTCATATGAGTGCCATAATCATTTTATTTGCCAACTAAAATTTTTAGAATAACTTTGATAGGTTGTTATGATTTTAGTTATTTTATTTACTTTTGAAGGTGTAATTTTTTTTACATATAAATTAATAAGGTCCAATTAAAACATTTTCCATCTTTGCGAGAAAAAAGGAGAGAAGTTTTTGAGGGTGATGCACAAATATGATGAAATAAATATTGAATAACATGTGTCAACCTAATAAAAAAATATCAACCTTATGAATAACATTGTATTGTGTCTATTTTAATCAATATGGAGGTGTCACTCAATCAGCATTGTTAACTTGACCTTGAATTCTACGATGCCGACACCCAACCCTTAAATAAATGAAATAAATGGATTTTTTAAAATTATATGGGAAAATGGGATTTGTTAGTTTTTAATAGTGCCAAGTTTGTCCATTGGATGGCATGTAATGTTGTTATATAAGATGAAGAGTCTGAATGTAAAGGTAGAAAAAAAGGTGTTCAATTGGATGACATTTATATTTGTTAGATTAAGACAAAGACATAAATGGAATGTTAGAAACAAAAATGCAGAGAATTAAATACATACATGTCCCACACATGTTGCATGACTCAAATTGCTCATATCCAAAAACCATGTACTATTTATACTTTGCTTTTTCATCTTGATCTCGCTCTTATTATTCACATGACTACAATTTACGTTTAAATGGGCCAAAATAAAAATTAAGGAGAATATGACAAGTTTCACGTTCGACAACCCACATCGCATCTTCCACATGATAAAAACATGACTATGAGACATGATTATTTAAAGCTAAAATTAAATTTCATAATATAATTATCCCCTCGCCATATTATAGTTTAATTATTGCAAATATGGGTTACTAGTGTTGTTCTAAGACATAATATTTTAGATTAACATGCATAGAAATAGTTGGTTTTAAATATCATGTAGGTTTGTAATAGATAGGCTGCCAAAAAAAAATTCATTGCAAACCATTTGAAAAAAATGCTATATATTTTTTCATTTTACTATCAACGCTTTCTTAGACTCAAGTTCTTGACCTATATCTCATAATGGTCATGATCTATGTGTATCTAAGAGCATGTTTAATATTGAAATAATATGATACACATTTTTTAAAAAGAAATAATTAAATGTTGGCATGGAAACATAGATAACAACATATTATATTGTAAACCTAAAAAGTTAACATATTAAGTTGCTATATTTTCCATATAAAATAATGTAAACACCATAATAATCAATGGTGATAAATATAAAATATTTTTTCACCAAACAACATAATTTAATTTTTGGTCAAAAATTATCATTATTTACTATTGAAACCCTCAAATTTGTCTTTCAACCCCACATCCAAATTCATCTCAATCAAACCTATTTTAATAAGGTTGTCATATCTTAGAAAATCTTATTTTTTAGCCATCGATAACCCTTTGGGTAGAAATCTAGAGATAGAAATCTGATACCGAGGTGGTATCTTACCCCACATATGTTCACATCTTAGTCAATTCTAGACACCTCTAAGGACTTAACTAGCCCATATTGAGCTCAAAGTTTATGATTGTGCTTGGTCACAACCTCTCAATTACAAGGGCCTTCCTTTCATATTCCCAAAATGTTTTGAGTCTAGGTCTCTTGGCTACCAAGTGTCATAGCTTAAAACATAGAGGACAAGAGAAATTTTCATGGTGCAAGGATGCTATTCCCCATCATCTAGGAGTGAAAAGCAAAGTGGAAATACTTTTGAATCAATATCTTGACTCAGAGGCTCACAAGAGCAATTCTATGGGCCAAGAGGTGGAAGCAGATACCATGACATGATTTGTATCCTATGTTTAATTCCTTATGTAGGGCTACAATCTAAATCTAGTAAATCACAATGTACAAGAAAAGTCTCAATGGATACTTTTGCAGCTAATACAGTGAACTTAGTGATGGAAAACCTAGATGCTATTTTGGAAAAAAACATTTTCTTCCAAAACATTTCAAAAGATTAAGTCTTTAGAGGTTCGTATCTTCCGTGTGAATCTGGTCCTGAAAACATTGTTTATGAATGGAAAACGGTTCAAAAAATACAAGATGAAAGGAACTCCATGACGCTTGAGATGATGGTTTCTAACTAGGATTTTTTGTTGGAAATGGTTTTGTGGTTTGTTGTAAGGTTATTGAAGGTTGGTTGTGATTAGCTCTCTAACTTTCAATCGTTCTCTTTCATTGAACCTTGTCTAGATGCTTGGAATTCTAGACCTTGTTTTACAATTAATTTGGTCTTTTCTCTTTGGGTTGTCAAAATTTTGATATCCATTCAAAACCCTTATTGAAAATATATAACTATTTACGATGAATACAAGTTATTGATATTTAGTTGCTACACATCATTAGAATGCAATGACATTATTTATATGTGGATAATAAAAAGTGAGGGATAACAGTTTTATACTTCAATAAGATCAATTTGATAAGTTTATATATTCCATAGAGGAACCCAAAAATTCAACCGATCAACTACCTTTTGCATGTAATACTCCCCACAGTTCATTCCCTTATGTGTTCAGTGATGGACTGAATAAAATAAAATAAAGATCATTCTGTGATGTCTGCAAATTCTGCGAACCCTAATCATTACGGTCTGCTTGAAGGCGGTGACTCTGTGGGTTGCGTTGGGAGACAAGATGGGGATTTCCCGGTGGTTCGTGCAAGTGCTTGTTTTCCTGACGGCCCGGTCCCGATTTTGAAACCATCCTGTGCAAGCGACCAGTCCTCTGGTTCATTTTTTGTTCTTGATTGTGGTCGTGCTCCTTCCGGTGGCGGCTGGGCATAAAAGGTGAGTTCTGGTGCTATTCCCTTCAAGATTCGAGCTAGGAGCGATGACTTAACCCTCATAGGTCAGATCTATGGTGATGACGGGTCAATTTTTTATGGTGGATCCTCTGGCGCCTCTTCCGGAATCGTTATGGAGGGTGTTTCTGTGGGTAATGTAGGTAGGGGTGAAGCTCTTCTCTGGGAGTGTGGAAGTGATGGCCAGGGTCAGTTCATGGTTGCCAGGTTGCAGAGCATAAGTAAGCCTTCCTCTTTCCTGGAGGCAGTGAAATCCGGTGGCAGAGAGATAGTCAAACCTATGGCTTATTCCAAATCTACTCCGGTGGTCTCTTTTGGTGAGAAGGTTTCTGAATCTGTGGATTTCTACTGAAACAGGGGTCTAATCTGAAGATTCAATAGTTGTTTCCCTAGCCTTCCAGGCCTTCAAAATGGATTTCTGAACATTGAAGGCCTTTTTTAGAAGCTAAAGTTAACATCTATCCCTCTGGCAGTGGAATTTTTATTGTTGTTTTTGATATATCTTCTGATAAGGACAAGATTTTTTGAAATTCTTGATTTTTTCAGTCACATAATCTCCTTATGAAGCCCTCGTTTCCCAATTTTAATCTGGTAACTGAAACTTTTTATGTTAGCCCTGTTTGGATTAGGCTGCCTTATCTACCCCTGCATTTCAGGAGTGAGGAATGCTTCAGGTCCGTGGGTAGTGCTTTGGGTAAGTTCCTGGATGTTGATCCTCGGACTGAAGCCTTTGACCACACCACATATGCCTGTATTTTGGTAGATATGGATATGACGGCTGATTTCCCAGCCACGATGGAGCTCAAAGTCAGGGACACAATTTGATAGTTTATGCTGATGAGGATGATGTTCAATCGAAAGTTTCTGATAGTCTCTATGGGCATCAGGATGAGGTGAAAGAAAAGACAATGGAAGAAACGAATGCACAAATGTTGGGTAGGACCTCCCCTCCCACTTTATTAGTTAATTCGCTTCAGGTTGCAGATATGGGGGATGGGCTTTCGGTTCCCTTTGCCATTCCAGGGTTAAATATCGATTCTCTTGAAATTTGTCTTCCAATCCACTCAAATGAGAATGAAGATCCCAATACGGGGGTGGGATGGAAGGTTGTGAACTATAAAAAGAAAGGAAAAGATGGACATTTGCCTCTCAAGATGAGCCTTTGTTCTCATAAAGGAAAAGACCAATGTTAGAGGTCCTTGGTTTGCGGGCCAAGATGTTTTGACCTCTTTATTTGGGTCTCTTTCGGATGCTTTCTCTTTCCCTGGATGAGGTGTTTATCTGGTTGCTTCTTTCTAGGCCTATGGGCCTTGTCTATTGTTTTTTCTCCTCTTGGGCCTTGATTTTTATCTTTCGTCTTGTTCAGGGTTCCCAATCCCTTCAAAATCTTTTTTTTTTTACCCAATCTAATAAAAATAAATAAAGATAAGATTCCTCAACATGGGAAAACATATTTGTAATGCCCACTATTTCAAACACAAATACACCACTAAAAAACTTGGATAACTTTTTTTTACTTAGAGTTTAGACGACAACACAGGTGACCAGAAGGAGCTACAACCAACTCTCAATGAGCTTGACACAATGTTGATCACATAGGAAACAAGTAAACATATACACCCAACATGAAAAAATCAATTTTCTCTTTTCGACACGACATCACATACTACTCCAACCATAGAACAAACTTACGGTTAGGGGCATCCCATGGTGAAAGTATTTTTATGGTTTCTTATTTACTAAAACATCTTTTAACTATTAAATTGCTTTCTCAAAGCCTCATGTTATACGAATCAAGAAATCATGTTTCCTCTTGCTAGGATTTCTCAAATATGTTGAAGTATTCTTACCGTAAGTCCCATTTATAAGATTCATTGAAGTTACAAATTAGGTTTTATAAAATAAAGTTAGCTTTATTGGTTCCTTGATCATTTATCCCCGTTTAACAAAACCTTGTACCCTCATAAATTACTAAACATTGGTTTACATTCTAATATCATTTTACATCCCATCGACACTAAGATTAATTTATTAGTATAGATTAAGAGAAAATAAGGTACATTCCCTTTTTTTTACACAAGAAGATAGTTTCCTTTTATTCCATTTTAAGAATATTTACTTCGTCTATAAGTTAACAACATCATAATATTTTCTCTTCAGTATAGCCTTTGTATGGATTCTAAAACCACTTGGTGATACCTAGTATTACGTTATTTATGTAATGAGAAGGGTTTGCTAACTCAAGGTTATAACTTAGTTTGCTACCATTATCCTTTTGATAACTAGACAAGGAAACATTATTTCCTAACAAAGACAACACACAAGCCAAAGATGGCTAAAAGGTATAATGTAGTTTAACTCGGGATTAAATAGGTAAAATAATAATGGGTCATATCGAAGATAAACTATCTTTCAACATTGCAATCATACAATAAGATTTTCGTAATAATTCAGTGATCATTTTATTCCATTCACAAATTTTTTCAAGAGTTTTAGCTTCAATACATATGTGCAAACCTACTCCACAATTACAAAAATACCAAGGCATTGTCCTTTTAAAATTTTCTCCACAATTATCATCCCAAAGTCTTACTACACATTAAGCATTCATACAATAGCACTTTATAGGCAAAAACTGAAGAAACTTCTAGTAATCCTTTTTCTCTCTCTTTTATTTTTCTACCCGTGAAATCCATCTGCACAAGTATTAACTTGAGTCTATTCGCGAGAAATGAGCATGATAAAGACTACACATTTGGAACAGAATGCTACCATTAACAATATCATTAAATGATCCTTTTATTTAATGAAGGTATGAAATAATACTGGTCATTAATTATTACATTACCCTCAATGATATCTTATCCTACCCAATTATAAATATGTAGGTAACTTTAAGACTTTATATCATCGATATACCCTTACTCACACTAGAGGTGTGGAATTGCACATTTCAACAGGATTCCAACCCAAATAGGTATCTAATAATGAATGAAGGTAAAATATTTGACAACAAAACTACAAGTACTCAAATATCTAGGATTTAGTTCTAGTATAAAAATATATCTCTTAAGGAAAACCCTCGTTTTATAGGAATATCTTCTATACACCTCCAAGACAAGATACATAAACACATATAGAAATAACCAAAGTTATCGACGATCTCTCTTATCATTGACCTAAAAGGGAAAAGAACAACTAACAGTAAGACATCTGAAATTTTTCCTGATATCTATCACTAAACATCAAAGCCTGGTATTGGTATCACAACAGTATATTCAGGATCCGTAATTCAAATTTTTTTTTTGATATATTTTATAAAACAAACTCTTACCCAAACATCCCTAGACAAAAATTCCATAGCAAGTATAACTCAGTTTGGTTAGTGTAGTCCAAATTGGTTTATCATTTAGTATCAGAGCGATGTAATCGTGAGGATTAGTAGGGGAGATCATTCATTTTTTTGCCCCAGGATATGACATATTATGAGAGATTCTTTCAGTGGGAAAGCTTGCAAAGTCATACGAAGCTCGAATAAACTGACTGTTCCTGGCATCTAAGAAGCGCCCTGATCGGCTTGGGAGAAAATTGCAGGACTGTGCATATTCTGTAATTTATTGGATTTTGAGGCTTGTGTTTTTGAGGCTATGCTCCCACTCTCTTTGCGTCTGCTCCACTACTGGTCAGATCCTATCGACCCTCAAACCCCACGTTTCAATAAAGCTGTCAAGGAGGAAATGTGTCAGATTTCCTTCATTACACTTGCATCAAGAATTATAGCCTTCCACGTATTATTCCAAGTTTTGTTTTGGTCTTAGCATTTCATGGTGTCTCCCTACCGCACCTCTTGGCATTCAAGCCCACACCAGTAATCAAGAATCTATAATTCTGCTATCAACAATCCATATCCAGTGAGCTACCAACAATTCATTATTAGATCTATTCATAATCGCGCATGCAGCTGTGTAAGTGGGATTCGGTGGTCAAAGATTTGCTAACATTCTATATCGTATCCGCATTCTCCTTACATCCATTTGGATCTGTACACTTTGCATTGATTTCCAAATTGCTCGGACTCAACAGTGTCAACCTTTGTATGCATCTTGACATTCTGCAGACCTGTCTCAGTGATCTCCTCTTGTCAGACTGATCTACACTCAGAAAAACAGTCCTCTCTGGCTCCACCGGCATAATTTGCATTCTATAGTGAACTCAAACCGTTCGTTGCATGTACATCCATCTATTGAATTGCACTGGACAGCTGTTCAGGAATTCTACATTGGATGCTTCACATCACATCAAGATCGATGCTGCAGTCAATAGTAAGCACACTGTTTTTTAGTATTGTTTTTAGTATAGTAAGCAGTCAAAGGTGTATTGTTTGTCTTTATTCATTATATAGTCCTCATGGTTATAAGTTTTTATAACTTGATCCGTGTTCAAGTTTTTAGTATTTTGGTCTATGTTAATGGTAAAGTGGTAGTTCCCACTCAAAGTTAAACAAAAGATAAAGTGTATATATTTTTTGTCAAGTCGTCACTTGGTCAATGTCAACATGTCCATATAGTATTGAGTCTGTCTCCATTTTAAAATTAAAAAAAAAAGAGTCGAAACATTTTTTGTTATTGTCATTGTTATAGTCGTTTTCATTTAAAAATTAATCTCAGTTTATTATTTTTTAAATTTTTAGTCTAGTTGTCATATTGTCTTCTGGACGCATTTTCGGTTGAAACCGACGTCCATTTTTTTTTTAAACATGGCTAAGTTGAATCGAATTGAAAAATTAGAAGGCAAAGATTTTTACACATGGCAGGTGAAAACTCAGTTGTTATTAATCAACAAAGATTTGTGGGAGATTGTGGATGGCAAAGCAAAGAAACCAAGAGATGCAGAGGAAGCGGCAATATGGGACATAAAAGATTGAAAAGCCATAGCAATCATTGGATTGGGATTATCTGATGCATATTTGCATCATATAGATTTGTCAAAATCCTCAAATACAATTTGGACTACACTAAACAAACTATTTGGATCGCAAGCTGGAAGCGCAGCAGTATCACTAAAACAAAAGTTGTTCGGACTCAAAATGGAGGAAGGTGACAACATGGTGGAACACATAAGTAAGTAAGGATGTTAATCCTTCACTGCGACAAGGTCGAAGTCAACAAAAGGTCAATGAGGCACACACCACCATTCTACGCTTAGTAACAACGTCACTGAGGCAAAATTGTGGTAACATCTAATGAGGCATTACATTCTCCTCCCCTTAAGAAAGCATCATCCTCTATGTGACATAAGATAGAAGGAAGGAAATGTGGTAAGCATCAAGGAAGATATAAAGGCAAAGGTGCACCCTAAGGTTAAATTTTCAGTCATTAAAGCATGGCCACGGGATAGCCTTAGAAACATTTTGGTAGAATTTTTAACTTTCAAAGTTCCGATAAGATTGGTAGTTCCATCTTATTTGTTATTTAATTAGACTCTTTCCATTTACATTATTCTTAATTCAAGTTCTTTAAAATTTCATTGTTGTAGATTTTTAGTTTATTCATTCTTGTGGGTTCCCAACATGAACTGCTATCACAACACCCTACGAGGGTCATACACAACACTAATGATTCACAAGCATAATTTTACATACTTTCATGATGGTACCACACCACAAGATCTTAACCAAATTATGGAAGGGAAATAGGCATGGTCCACATAACATACTACTTGTAAAACAACTATGATTGACAGATAATACTTGAACAAAAGTGTACTATAACAACCAGAAATTCCCACAATTCCATAGATGAAGATTTCACATAACTCAGAACAATAGGTACATGTACATAGTGTCACCAAGGGCATCAACGTCATATCCACAACATCATAAAGCATATCCAACTAACATTAGTAACACATACATCATAACAACTATGTATACCTCCCAAAGAATCAATCACACACACACAAATATCTTATGCCTCCCTCAAGTATTAATAAATAAAATAAATTTCCTTTTCGCTCCCTAAAGAGGTCGGTTTCCCTATGGCCCTAGGCACATAGAGTCTAGGCACCCCTAACCCAAGTGACATAATAACTTGTGGTTCGACAACCAACTAGTTATCTATAACTCCTTGGGGCGTATCCCCATACATCAAAGCGGGTCCATAGATCCAACAATTCTATGGTGCATCCTATGACCCTATTCCACACATCGCGATGATAGAACCAACACAAAACTCTTATTCAAATGCCAAGTAGCAAAGTAAAAGACTTGGGAAAGGCAACAAAATTTTAAGATTTAAAAGAGGATCCAAATCTAAGAGAAAAATGGCCAAATAGCCATAGTTAGTGCAAAAATCCACATGTTAGTACCACAAACTAAAGAAATTCCAAAAATATAAAATATGGCAATCAAGAAAATTGCTGGTCTTTGCAGAAATGAAATAAAAAGTTCAATTTACAAATAAAATACACATATAAGAATAGCATATTACGATGACTATGTGGCCTTATCTGGCCACCAAGGGGGTACTCAACGAGTTGTTGGCAATCAGAACGTCGAACCTCAACTTGTAAAATAACATATCAATAGTACAACTGTCATCATTTCTATCTGAATCATCTTGCCACCACTTCGACAAGGCTAAACAGAGTCATAGCTACGCTTAGGTTGCATCCATACAACAACCACATAGGGAGAGAGGAAAGAAGCATAGGTTGTCATCTACGGAACTGAAGGTCAGCTCGAGTTACTGGCCCATGGTACACAATTCCTCACTCCAAACATACACTTTTACCAATTTCCCTTAGGGTTAGTTAGTGTAAGGTTCACGACATAACACGTATGCACACTACTAACAAAATGGAGGTTCACGCACATTAACCATAGAATTTTACGCATAGCACCAATACATGGTTTATCACATACATTACATTCAAGTTTTAAAACACATCACATTACCACATACAACACCCAAGGTGCAAGCATTACACAATAGGGATCATACGTTCATCATATGTCCCTAAATTACGACATGAACCATTACATATACATGGATTTTACTTATGATGAGCACAATTACAACATAAAGTAAAACAAAACACAAACAAGGTGATTTACACATTTCTTCACAACATAATGACAACATCATTATACAATCCAATTTATTATAAACCAACCTTGTCATATAACATCTCAGCACACTCACACATCACAAATGGAAAAAGGATCCAACACTCCGCAATCAACAATCACATTCCTTTCACACACACAATGAGACAGTACATCACACTCGAATTATAATTGAATTCATGAAAAGGAGAGAGAATATTCTCATCTCCAACACATCAACATGCCAACAGTTACGCACTAAGTGACATACACAACATGTGTGTTCACAATATCACAATTACGACATAGTTCACATCACGCTTAAATCACATTACTCTTCCAATCACCGCCACCACCACCATGCAACCTCATCACAACTCCAATATGTCCCAGAGGTTTGAGAGCATGAACCTCGCTCTGATACCAAGTGTAACGCCCACTATTTCACACACATATACACCACTGAAAAACTCAAATAACTTTTTTTTGACTTACTTAGAGTTTACATGACAACACAGGTAACCAGAAGGGGCTAGAACCAACTCTGAATGAGCTTGACACAACGTTGATCACATAGGCAACAAGGAAACATATACACCCAACATGAAAAAATAAATTTTCTCTTTTCGAGATGACATCACATACTAGTCCAACCAGAGAACAAACTTATGGTTAGGGGCATCCCATGGTGAAAGTATTTTTAAGGTTTCTTATTTACTAAAACATCTTTTAACTCTTAACTTGCTTTCTCAAAGCCTCATGTTATACGAATCAAGCAATCATGTTTCCTCTTGCTAGGATTCCTCAAATTTGTTAAAGTATTCTTACCGTAAGTCCCATTTAAAAGATTACGATTAATTTATTAGTATAGATTAAGATAAAATAAGTTAAGATAATCAAGTTTTATAATCATAGAAAGTTGGCTTTATTGGTTCCTTGATCATTTATCCCCATTTAACAAAACATTTTACCTACTCTATAAATTACTAAAAATTGGTTTACATTCTAATATCATTTTACATCCCATCAACACTAAGATTAATTTATTAGTATAGATTAAGATAAAATAAGGTACATCCCTTTTTCTTACACAAGAAGATAGTTTCCTTTTATTCCATTTTAAGACTCTTTTCTTCGTCTATAAGTTAACAACATCATAATATTTTCTCTTTGAACCCAACCAGTATAACCTTTATATGGATTCTAAAACCACTCGGTGATACCTAGTATTACGTTATTTCCGCAATCAGAAGGGTTTGCTAAGTTTCGCTCAAGGTTATAACTCAGTTTGCTACCATTATCCTTTTGATAACTAGATAAGGAAACATAATTTCCTAGAAAAGATGACAACACAAACCAAAGATGGCTAAAAGGTCTAATGTAGTTTAACTCAGGATTAAATAGGTAAAACAATAATTGGTCATATTGAAGATAAACTATCTTTCAACATTGCAATCATACAATAAGATGCTACAAACCAAAGATGGTAACAATTTCAATGTTCATTTTATTTCATTTACAAACTGTTTCAAGAGTTTTAGCTTTAGTACATATGGGCAAACCTACTCCACAATTACAAAAATACTAAGCCATTGTCCTTCTAAAATTTAATCCATAATTATCATTCAAAATTCCTTCTACACATTAATCATTCATACAATAGCACTTTACAAGAAAAAACTGAAGCAACTTCTAGTAATCCTTTCTCTCTCTCTTTTATTTTTCTACCCACAAAAGCAATCTGCACAAGTATTAACTTGAGGCAGTTCACAATAACTGAGCATGATAAAGACTACACATTGGAATAGAATGCTACCATTAACAATATCATTAAATGAACCTTTTATTTAATGAAGGGGTATTAAGTTCTAAGAAAAAAGCAATACAATTACACATGCTAGGAATATACCATGTCAAAAGTAAGAAGGGAGCCATAAAAATCCAATATGAACATTGTTTTAAGGACAAAAAATGATTAATCAACATATAACAAGTAGGGGTCAAAGACCCGGTAAGTCGGAAACAAAGTGTCAAGCGTATTGGGATTTCAATCATATAATCGCATAGATTATATGATTGAAATCCAATACTCCAACATTATCAACATTTTCCCAACAAAATCCCAGGATCCAAAAGATTAAAGGTTAGAAATACAACATCATGTGCTAACCACTATTTACGCATTCCAAAGAAAATCTACCCCACAAAAATCCTACCCCTAATTGATTGCCAAAGACACATGGAATAATTTTAAAAGGAAAGTTCAACATTTGATCATCTTTCCATACTATGAACAATGGTCAAACAATATGATAGGATGAATAATCCATATTTAGTAAATCAACACATTAAAAAAACAATCTAATGCCACTGTCTTATAAATATTTAAATTACAGTCCAATTAATTTATTTACCCTTAAACCTATATCAAAACAACTTAAGTAAATTGTCCCCAAGGAACCAGGATTATAAAGGGGTCAATCAATTTAATTTTACTCAAGAAATACTAGTGTTGAATACTATTAATCCTTAATTCATATACCAACACCGATGATATTTCGTCATGCCAAACTCCATACTGGTAGCACTAATACCAATTAGATGCAGGTATGAAATAATACTGGTCATTAATTATTACATTACCCTCAATGATATCTTATCCTACCCAACTATAAATATACAGGTAACTTCAAAACTCTACATCATAGATATACCCTTGTTCATACTAGAGGCGTGGAATTGCACATTTCAGTAGGATTCCAACCCAAATAGATCTCCAATAACGAAATAAGGTAAACAAGTCGACAACAAAACTACATGTTCTCGAATCTA
The DNA here is from genome assembly GCA_019776745.2 of Taxus chinensis. Taxonomy (NCBI): domain Eukaryota; kingdom Viridiplantae; phylum Streptophyta; class Pinopsida; order Cupressales; family Taxaceae; genus Taxus; species Taxus chinensis. Next base: position 476,309,433 of record CM034155.1, read on the forward strand.
TAGGATTTAGTTCCAGTATATAAATATATCTCTCAGGTGAAACCCTAGTTTTATGGGTATTTCTTCTATACACCTCCAAGACAAGATACATAAACACATATCAAAATAACCAAAGTTATCGATGATCTCTCTTATCATTGACCCAAAAGGGAAAAGAACAATTGACAGTAAGACATATCTGAAATTTTTCCTGATATCTACCACTAAACATCAAAGCCTGGTATCGGTATCACAACAATATATTCAGGATCCGTAATTCAAAAAAAAAATCGATATATTTTATAAAAAAAACTCTTACCCAAACATCCCTAGACAAAAATTTCGTAGCAAGTATAACCTAGGGTATTATCCAGTGTGTCCACTAAGCAATAACGGAAACACAGCCACATTTTTATATTAAACCATTCTTTATTCCTTAATATCATAGAATATGCACAGATTCGTTTACCTCCCCAAATAACAAGGAACACAGAGATTCACAAGAAATTAAATGAGATATGAGTATATAAATAAACATATCTCAATACCCAAAATAAAAACCCACAAAACACCCCACAAGCACAGAAGAGAATTTCCAATACAATCATTACAGAGGATTAAACAACAAGAAGATGGGTAAGTCAATCCATGCAACCATTGGCATAAAGGAAACAACAAGAATAAGTTAAAATCATGTGCCAAAACCATTTGCAGACCCACATCTAGCAATGAGACATCCTAAGAAACAACTCACAGAGGAAGGAAACTAAAAGCATAGCCTGGTAGATGAGAAACAAAGGCAAAACAACTATGAAACTCCGAACAACTGCCAGTTTAGAAAATAAAAGCACTTCCTTTCCTGATATGATCAAAGCTAGCATAAAAAAATTCAAATAGTAGAAATTATCATGCTTATGATGAGCTCTAGCATTTACAAACAATGTCCACCTGGCACATGCAACAACAATCAGACATCCCTCCAAAATCTTTTAGTTGGGCATCCAAACCTCATACACATCCATGTTCGGCACAAGAAGGGAGCTCCATTCCACAAGTGACCTTTGTCTAGAGAAATGGGGGCCTCAAAGATTATCATTAAAGAAGGGTATACACCAAATGGGTTAAATTAAGAGGCCCAGGAAAAAAATAAAATGTGAGAGGTAGAGGGGAAAAAAAACCAGACCCCACAACCTTGCAACCATCCTCCCATCCTACGTCAAAAGGGGCGAAGAGAAACAAGACTAGGACATTCATCAAAGCATAAGGGAAATCAAATTTTGTCAGATGTAGAAATTTTTTCCTCAAAGCAACGCATGGAAGGTGTGGAAGCATCCATGAGGAGTGAAAAATAGTTTCCAAAATGCCTCAAGGTGATGGGGTCTCAAGGGAAAATAGCCACAGTTGTAGGAGAGACACAAAGGGAGACTTCAACCTGGTTTTTTTCCCAATTCGCCCTTGCCAACAACCAACAACCAGTCAAATCCTGGGTGCAACAAACCACCACCAGCACCAGGAAGATACAAAAGAAGACAACCAACAGGTGTCCAACCTGCAGCGAAGCATGCCCATTTCCCAAATCGTGGGCCAAGCAAGACAAAACAGAACAAAAGAAGGAAATAACAATGGACAACAAAGAAAGGACATGTTTACCCATCAAAGCATTTATCTGAAAGTTCAAAGCCTTTTCCAACGACCCCCAAATGTAAATCCTTCACCAGAGAAGCTCACGCGGCCAAAGTAGAATGGTGGAGGCATACAAGAAAGGTCAAAGTAGATTGCAAATCAAAAATAATAAATGAGAGGTGGTGTGGCCACCCACAAGGAAAAGTCCAACACAATGGCATTAAAGATGATTAAGCAAATGGCAGGTGGCCATCAAATCCACCCACCTCCAGCCAAACAAGGAAATAAAGAATCAAAAGAAAATAAATGGAGTCCACATCTCCTCACGCCAAGCTTGTCGCATCAATAATCCAACGTGGGAGGCAAAATAGTGGAAGCAACAATTAGTTCACCCTAGAATTAACAATTACAGCAAGGCATGCATGCAGGGTCAGATGGTCAAGGTGGGAGCTGGTGGCTGGAGTTTTCAATAAAATATAAAACATGAACACCACTTCCCAAACAATGGAGCCACCAATAAAAAAAGCACCTCTCTTACGTGAATCGAGGATCACTCTTCGGTAACGATCGAAAAGATACAATAAAATAACATTAAGATAATTAATATTAATGTCGATAACATTCGACAATAAAATAATAATAAAAATAAATTGTCGATCGACAAATAAAATAATAATAATAATAATCATCATTATTATTATTTTTACTCCTCACAATAATTATCAGTGATATTAATAATGGTCGCATGTCAAGCTTGACAACATAATAACAATAACCAAAGATCGACAATTCAATGTAATTATTATTATATAGATATTCCTTCTAGCCAAACATGCCTTAACAACACCAAGTCGTCATTCAAGCCAACTATAGAATTCGAGAACGCGATTCTCCTTTATTAGGATAATCCTAAAGGATGCCACAAGGTCCACAACTAGAGGCATCAACAATGACACGAGGAGGCAAGACGGAGAGGAAGGATGCTAATCCTTCACTGCAACAAGGTCAAAGTCAACCAATGGTCAATAAGGCACACAACCATTCCATGCTTAGCGACATGGTCACCGAGGCAAGAATTAGGGTAACGTCAGACAGGGCATTACAGTATCTAGGAGGCATGCAACTCAGAGGAATTTTTTGTGTAGATTATCTTCAAGCCATTTTTGGTGGGGCTTATGTCATATTATATAAACTCTAACCTTTACGCATCCTCCCATACTGAGTCAAAATATGAGTTTTGAAATGTGGGCTTTGTCAGATGTCATGGGACTTCCTGGTGGTATAGAATGTTGTCTGGTGGATGCATAGTCAAGCTATATGAATCATCAGATAGAATATCCCAAAAGTAATGTGTTTTGTGGATGGTGTTGATTAGATAAATTTTTCAAAATCATTTTTTTGCAATGAATTTTTAATGCCCATCTTTGCAACATTTGATAATATCCTCCATTTAGCACCCGGATGAGAGTATTAGAGTAGGGTGCACGCATCCATCAAAGCGTATTGGACGGAAATTTTGTTAGATGTTGTGGTTACAGAAGACACAAAAATGGTCTAACTGGCATGGCCTTTCAAAGATTTAAGCAAGCATGTTAGGAAAGAGAGAAGGCAAACTCGTAGACCCTATTGGTATTTTCCCAACATGTAGCAAGTTGGAATTCATAAGGGGGTGTTTGAAACACATGTTGATTATGGTGAGAAACCCCCCTTACCTGTGCTGGTTATCTTGAAGAAACTCTAAACTTTATTTTTTAATCCAGTTCCAACCTGAAGTGGTTTGCTAGATTCATTTCTTGATGTGTGAACTATTAGGTATTTAGCATATGGACTCTTAATTTCTCTAATAGACTAATATGCAAAATGTAGGAGCACAGGGAAGGCACACAAATTTTTTGAGTAAATCATGGGATTTTTTTCATGGAAAGTCATGATTACAAGATACGCATCAACTTAATTTATCTAAAGGTTGTAGATAATGTCAAGAAAATGCAATGGGCAGGGTAAGCAGAGTTTTACAACCTGTGTTGGTGTTCCATGTATGCAAAATTTCAATCTTAGTGAATGGGGGGCTTTAAATAAACCCATGCGTAAATATTATGGCTTTTCACCTGCAACTGATCATTATGTGTGCATGGTTTACCTTCTTGTCAAGACAACCATCTTGAATACACCTTCAAATTTATTTATTTTTAGATGCCAGTTTTATCTATGATAGTTATGTGGAAATTTTGGATTAGAACCTTTGACCTGTCGTAAATGAGGTGCAAAATAGTGCTATGAGGTACAAAACGAGCGAATGGAGATCACGAGCGATGGAGAAAACTATGACAACACAGTTTCCACAGTTTTGGTTGCAGAATGTCTATGCACTAAGCTTAAAATTGCTAAGGAGAGGCTGATCTGTGGCTAGAATCGAATGGTTGTAAGCACGAGTACGAGTGAAGGAGAAAGCATTGGAGGTACTGTCAGTGCAGTTTCTGCAGTTCTGGCCGCAGAAAGTCTGCGCGCTACACCTAAGAATGCTGAGGAGAGGCAGATCTGTGGCCAAAATCAGACGGTTGTAAATGAAAATGTGGAAATGCTGGGATCTAGACCTTTGGCCTGGAATAAGATGCTTCAAAGCCCTAACATCAAAGTGGGTCTAAAAATTACTGGTCAGTTCATGTGGGAAAAGGAAAATGAGGGTGCCACCTACCCGAGGGTCCCAGATGGATGTGTTGATAGAGCTTTAAGTAAAGCGAATCTCTCCCTCGTTGGTAAGTTCCTTGGCTCTAGACCTAATATTGATTTCATTAGGAAATGGGCTTTGAGAAAGTGGAAACCTAAGGGAGACCTGAGCATCACCATCATGCCAAAAGGCTTTTTTCTGGAAAAATTTAATCAGCAAGAGGATTTGGAATCGGTGCTTCTGGGAGGACCCTGGTGGCTGGGTAATATGGGCCTTTTTTTGAAAAAATGGTATCCTGGATTTGACCCTAATACTGAAAATATAAACACCATTCCAATCTGGTGTAGGCTACCTGGGCTACCATTGCATTTTTGGGATGATGAAATTCTGCTAAATATTGCAAAATCCCTTGGTGCCCCTATCGGGCTGGATGGGCCCACGAGAAACAGATCCAAACTTGCTTTTGCTTGTTTATGCATTTTCTCTGCAATGGAACATGATTTTCAGGATCACATAATCTTGAAATCTAGATATGGGTTATGGACCCCAAAAATTGAGTTTGAAACTTTGAGATGTAAACATTGTCATAGCATAAGACACTCTGACAAAAGTTGTGCCAAGAAGAAGGCATCTTCAATGGAAGCTAAACAGCCTATGGAGGGCTCAGTTCTGAGCAAGGATGGTAGGGTTCCTAGCACGGATAGCTGGAATAAAGACAAAGCCCCTAGCCAGAAGGAGATGGAGTTCAATAGAAGGGGGAAAAAAGGGGTTTTAGAACTCAAATAAGGAAACATCTGGTCTGGCGTCCCAAAGTCTCAAAAGTAGCTTTTCCTGAAGCACCTAACAAGGAGAACTTGGAAAATCCTGTGAAGGTATCCATGGTGGTGAACGAGCAAGAAGGATCTATGAAGATTAATATAGTCCTAATTGAGTAATTTCAGTGCAGTAAGGAAGTCGAGATAGATAATCAGTTGTGCATCATTAAAGAATCTTCGAACAAGGACTGTATGGTTTTTAAAGAATCTTTGCAGAAAAACACTCCTAGGGAAGATGGTAAATCATTTGCAGATTTTCCTCCTTACTCCAGTAGCATATCAGCGGTTTCACCTACTTGCTTCAGTGCCAGAACAGCTGATACACACACACCTGATAGGATTTAGAAAGAACGTGAAGAGGGAGAAGTCACGCCTATCAAGGATGAGGAGGATCCAGACTCTGGATTCACAAAGGTCATTTCAAAAAAGAAAAAAAGAATGAAAGGATTTGAAATGATCCCAGAATCACTCTATAGTGATAAGAAAAAGAAAAAAGACAACTGGGACACCTCAACATCCAGAACAAGTAGATCTTCTGTTAGACGATTAGTTGACTTTGGAGGAAGCACAAAAAGAGGAAGGGCCTCTAAAAGGCTCTTAGAGCTAAGAGAACAGAAAGAGACATTACAGATGGCGTGCAACAACAGTTGAACCATCAGGTAATTCCAACCAATCTTTCCAAATGAAGATTATTTCTTGGAACATCCGAGGCCTAAATGGAAACTCCAAGCAGAGAATCATCAAGGAGTTACGGGATTCTAGTAATCCTAGTATTTTGATTCTGCAAGAAACTAAAATGAAAGCTAAGACCCTAGAAACTAATAAAAAGAGTTTCTGGGATAACTCTGAAATGGTGGTTGTTGACTCCCAGGGAGCTTCTGGAGGACTGGCTACTCTTTGGGATAAAAGGAACTGTACTGATACGGTTCTCAATGCTAGTATTAATCATCTTGAAATCAAATTTATTGTTGTTGAGAATAATGGTGAATGGAACATTTATGCCCCTGATACGGTTAGTGGTAGAAGGAAGCTTTGGGCTGACCTTAAAACATTTAGAAACCAGCATTGTTCTGCTAACTGGCTTATTATGGGGGATTTCAACTCCCCACTAAACCCAGGTGAAAAGTATGGAGGCATCTCCAGATTTTCTACTGGTATGGAGGATTTTGCTGATTTTATTGCTGAACATAACCTCTTCGATGTGGATCTTCATGGGAATAAATACACATGGAATAATAGAAGGTTGGGAAAGGAGTTTATCCAGGTGAGATTGGACAGGGCACTAATTTCAGCGAGCTGGATTCTCAATCAAGACTTCCACCTCTCTTCCTTGCCCAGAGTTGGATCGGATCACAATCCAATTGCTTTAAATTTTCTCAATTGGACTAAACCCACCAGAAGCTCATTCAAATTTGAAAATATGTGGATGGAGCATGACAATATCCATGACAAGATAAAATAATGGTGGGGATGGAATGGTGAAGGCACTGCTCAATTTAGATTGGTTCAAAAGCTCAAAAATGTTAAAAAGCAAGTCAAAATCTGGAATAAAAGCGTTTTTGGCAATGTGTTTGAAAATAAATAAAAAAGTTAAAACAAAAACTTCAGGATCTGGAAATAAAAATGGATACTATGGGGAGATCGGATGAAGATGAGGTCAATGAAAAGAATATTCTTTCAGAGTTGCATACGATCTGCAGCAGAGAGGAATCTTTATGGAGACTTAAATCTAGAGCTATTTGGCTTAAAGAGGGAGACAGGAATATGAAGTTCTTTCATATGACCACTTTGAAGCACAGAGCCTGTAATAGGATCTTAGAAGTTTCTAAAAACAACGGAAATATCATAAAAGATCCCAATAGTATCAAGAAAGAAGCGCTTGATTTTTATAAAAAACTTCTTGAGGAGAGGAATAGCATCAATTCTGAAGCTATTTCTTTTATGTTGGAGGCCATTCCCCAAGATAAAATTGAGGAACAGAAATTTAGAAGTATCACCAAAGTGGTCACGCTTGAAGAGCTGCAAAAGGCTGTATTTGCTTTAGAGGGAGACAAGGCTCCTGGTCCGGATGGGTTCTCCATAAATTTTTTCCAGAAATTTTGGGAAATCTGTTTGGAGGATCTTCTCAGAGCGGTGAATGAATTCTACAGAACGGGAAATCTTTTGAAAGAGCTTAATAACACTCACATTGTGCTGGCCCCCAAAAAAATGGATGCTAAAGATTTCAAAGACTTCAGACCTATCAGCCTTGTGAATGCCATCTATAGAATTTTTACCAAAATTATCACTACTAGGCTTCAGCTCATTATGAATGAACTTATCTCAAGGCAGCAGAGTGGCTTCATCAAAGGCAGGATTATACAAGATGGAGTGATTATGGTTCACGAGACTATACATTCTATGGAAAATAATAAAAAGGCAAATATGGTCCTCAAGCTTGATATGAATAAAGCTTTTGACAAAGTCTCTTGGGTTTTCCTTGACAAAGTCTTAACTAAATTTGGGTTTCTGGAAAAATTTAGAAGAATTATTAAGGCTTGTATCTCTACGGCCAGATTCTCAGTGGTGGTTAATGGTGAGCCTGTGGGTTTTTTCACTAGCAGCAGAGGGCTCAGGCAAGGGGACCCTATCTCCCCCTTGCTCTTCATTCTTTTGGCTGACAGCCTTAGTAGAACAATTGGCAAAGCTGTTAATGACGGGCTTTTAAAAGGCTCTAAGCCCACTTCCATCAGTCAAGCTGTCTCCCATCAGCAATTTGTAGATGACACTATCCCCCTTCTTCTAGCATCAGTCATTGAAGCTAAGGCTACCAAGGCTCTGCTGCGACTCTATGAATCTACTTCTGGGCAAGAGATCAACTATGATAAAAGCTCCATCTTCTTTTTTAACACTCCTGAGGAAAGGCAGCTTAAAATTGCTAAAATTCTGGGTTGTAAAATAAGTGCGCTTCCAGCCACTTACTTGGGCCTTCCTCTCGGCACTAGGAAAGTCTCTTGCAAGGTGTGGGATGATTTATTGGAGAGATTCCAAAAAAAAATGGCTGGTTGGAAAGGAGCCATTTTATCTAGTGCTGGTAAATGCCTGCTCATTAAAAGTACTCTTCAAAATCTACCCATTTATGTCATGTCGCTCTACAAAATCCCCTCTTCCTTCAGAGATAAGATTGAAAGGATTCAGAAAAAAATTTTATGGCAAGGCATGGAAGAGAAGTTCAAATTTCACTTAGTGGCTTGGGACAAGGTTTGCACCCCGAAGTTTATGGGAGGTCTGGGTATAAAAGATATTGAGAAAATGAATGAGGCCCTCATTGCTAAAATGGGCTGGAGAATGTTGTCTGAGGAACAACCCTGGATTGATCTAATCAAAGAAAAATACCTAAATCATCAAACTGTGTTCTCTTTCCTACAAGATGAGCACCTCCCCCATGGTTCCATTTTTTGGAATAATCTAGTCAAGAGCAGAAATTTCATCAAGCAGGGTAGTAAATGGAAAGTTGGGGATGGTAGGGATATAAACTTCTGGGAGGATAATTGGTTTAATGGCAATCTCATGGATAGATTTGGGATTGTTAAGGACAGTCTTATAAGCAAGTATGGCATTAAAATCAAGGACTATATTGAGGGAAATGGTACCAGCAAGAATTGGAAAAAACTTACTGTGGAGCGAAAGGATTTGATGCAAATTACTTCCTCCCTTCAAGATCAGTTAGATCTTATTCCATTAAGTCAGCTGGATTCCAAGGATGAGCTAGTTTGGAATAATTCCATGGATGGAAAATACTCTGTCAAAACTGGATATAATAATTTCTTCCACAGTAGTCAAACAGAGTTCAATTGGAATAAGATTTGGATGACTGAATTAACTCCTAAAATCAATTTTTTTCCTTTGGCTGGCTATCAGAGGCAGGATTCTTACCACTGACAACCTGAAGAGAAGAGGGTTTATAATCCCTAATAGGTGTCATCTTTGTAAGAAAGATTCTGAGGATATCAGCCACCTGTTCATACATTGTGAGTATGCTACCAGAATATGGAGTTTTTCCCTCTCTAAATTTGAAGCTCTCTGGGTGGTGCTGAAGGATCTTAATCAGCTATGGACTCAATGGAACCCACCCTTTAGGCATTGTGTTGTCAAAAGGATCTGGAAGCTGGTTATCCCTCATTTAATCTGGAGGATATGGAAGGATAGAAATGATATTATCTTCATAAATAAGAAGCAAAACTATAAACTTAGTATTGGTAAAATTTCTAATGGTATCAAAGAGAACATTGCTAGATTTAAACCCCCCAAGAACAAGAGATATCCAGAGAATGAAGAATACATCTTATCCAATTGGAAGATTGGAACTGTCAATAGTCGGAGCAATCCTGGGAATAACATTGATAGATCCTTGATTAAATGGCATCCTCCTGATTTTAATTGGTATAAGTTGAACTTTGATGGGGCCTCTAAGGGGAACCCTGGGATTGCGGCAGGTGGAGGAGTGATAAGGGATCATAAAGGTAATCTGATTGTTGCGTATGCTGGGAAAATGGGAATTCAAACTAATCATTTTTCCGAAGCATTATCTGCTCTATGGGGCTTGAGAATTGCCCAGACTCAAAATATACAGAACCTCATTATTGAAGGAGACTCCCTGAATATCATTAATCTCCTTAAACAGTGCTCATCTCCAAGTTGGAGCATCAAGGATTTTATCTCAGAGTCCATAAAACATTTTTCAAACATTCAATAACATCAGGATCATGCACACTTACTGGGAGGGTAATAAATTGGCAGATGCACTGGAAAATTATGGCATTAATGTTAATCTTATTGTTTGGGATAATATTAGCATCCCTAAGCAGCTTAAAAATAAAATTCATGCGGATTTCTATACGCAAGAAAAATCTTGAGTTGAGTTATGATTATTGGGTGTGGATCAGCATCAATAAAACCCCCACACGTGTTGACTTAAAAAAATATGATTATGAAAATCTTTTCAAATAATCAATATAGGGTAAAGTATAGGGGGAAATCCAAGTGGAGTTACATAGATTTGAAAATCACGCATGCGGGCTGCACTGCGGCTGCTAAAAGTTGGATACACGGCTCCACGGAAACCGAAGACAGTAGTAATGTGACTGATGACAGGGAGCGGACTAACAAAGAGGCCATTTTTCTCACATGTGATTTTCCGCAGGCTCTGATCAGCAGGCACGCAGACATTCATGGGAAAATAAACGGCTACCATTTCCTATTTTACGCGGATTACAACAGTAAAAAGCACATTGGCTTCAGTGCTCTCAGGGATTTGGGAATTTTCTGCAAACAGTTACGCACAGTGAAGATGGGGGGTCCTCCTTGTCCAAATTGAGCCTAGTGCGGACCCTGAATGGAAGGATAATATTGAGCTATGGAGTATTCTCAGCAAGGGTGGCATCACCAACTTCATAGAGAAGGTTCAGGGGCATGATCAAAGCATTTCTGTGCATTTTGCGAAGGATTGGAAGGAGTGGACTGTGGAATATGGGGGGCAGAAGATCTTGGTCAACGAGGAACTTATTGCTGAAGCGACCGGCCTTGGCATGGAGGGCTACCGTTTTTTCAACAAAAGGGTTGACAGAGATGTTGAAGAGAGGAGATTTGTGGAGGGATCTGAGAAGCTGATATATGTTACAATGGGCCTACTTGTTAGCTCAATCCCTCTGCCCTATGATGAGGTTACTCGCATGATGATACGGTTCATCTCCTTGGAAGGAAGGTTTGTCACTGTACCTGCTAAGCACCTTATCTTTCTTAACCACTTCCGTAGGAGTCGCATGGTTTGTTTCCCCCATTACTTGTTGAACTCTCTTGAGCGCTCCATTTTGGAGTTTCAAAAGCATACCCAGGTGGTTCCTTTACACCAGGGGCTTATTTTGCTACTGCATAAATGTTGTCTCCTCAAATACCCTGGCCTCCCATCCTCTCCTAGCACAATTCTGCCTGCCTCTGCTGCTGCTAGCCCCGTTTCTCCATTCTCTGCCCCTGCCACCACTGCTGTCACCCCCCTGCCGGTCGTCCAGGATTCTTCTTCCATTCCCCCTACTGCTGCTCTTGTCCCCCACTTCGCTTCCACCTCGGCCAGGCTGGTCACCAGGGCTTCTAGAAAGCTTAACCTTGAGACTCTTGCTTTAGAGAAGGGTCCTCATGAAATTGAAATTGCACATGACCTACTGAACATTAGCAGTGCCAGTCCCCTGGATGTGCATATGGAAAGCTCTTCAAAAAGGCTGGAAGCCTTAGAGGCTGATATGAAATTGTTGAAGGATGAAGTTAAGAACTTGGCAAAACAGAAAGGTAAGAGGAAGAAGGAGGAGGAGGTGGATATTGATAACAGCCAGATTGATGATATATACAAGAAGCTGAATTCCTTAGACTCCCGTTTAGGGAAGGCCAAAACTCGTCATGACTACAATATGGCCATCTTCAGTGCGATTGAGGAGTTCATTGAGCAACATGTCAAAAGTGTCTCCAATCTCAGCGGAGTTCCGACAACACTTTGGGGCAATGATAAGGAAAGCAAAAGGACCATTGATCAGCTGGATAAGACTGACGCTGCCCACATGACAACTTTGGGTATGTTCAAATCCTGGAAGAATATCAAGACCAGCATTGAAAAAGCTGCCAAGAAGTAGATGTTGGTGCTTTTGCTGTACTTGTCTGTTTTTTTGTTGTTTTTTCGTGGTCTCTTTACTACTTTTTTGCAGTGTTTTTGTTATTTTGTCTTGTTTGGTAGCTATTTTTTGGCTACTTTGGGCCTCATTGTCACATTTAGATTTTGATCCTTTATTCTGTCTCCTAGGCCATCTTTTGTACTCAAGGGTATAGGCCTAAAAAAAAAGGACGTTTGTTTTATTATATTTTATTTGGTTGCTTACCTTACATTGTTGTTTCATCATATACAACTTACGTGTAATTTTTAGAAAATTCCAGTTATTGCATGGAGTTTACTTAATAGGTGACTGCCTTGCCACATCACGTGGCCTATTTGGAATTGGAGTTGTGGATGATGGCAAGTTGGTGGATGACTTGGCCATTAGTTGGCACTTTTCTTGTAATTTTTCACACTTAAATTTAAACGTGCTTTGGTCAACCTTTAGGTTCAGTGGTGGACTTTTGGTCCCCATGGTGATTTGGCCTTGAAAATCAACATCAAATTCCATGAACCATGTAATTAAGTAACTCGGATAAGGAAACTAGGTAATAAGCGAGTTGAATAGCTACACCTAGCTAGATCACAAGATCAACTATAATAATCATGACTTTACAAGCTACTTGGAAAGTAACGATAATGTGGAATGAACTATATAGCATGAGGACAGTCTGACGATATTCTTGGACGAATGGAAATTGGACACATTTTAATCATCGATCACTCACAGTTCAATTAATCAGGCATGGTTTTATCTCTATTCTTACTTGTCTTCACATTTAAAGTTTTTTTCCTTTTCAATGTAGTTAGAAAATTAAATTGAAGAAAAAGTATAACTTTTGTACAAAATTTGGAAATGTGTTGTAGCCCGAAAATGTTGAATATGCTTCATTGCTTCACATTTAAAGGATTTATATTAAATGCTAATCTCACTTGGTAAAACTTACTGTGACAATACAAAACTCAGATAATTGGTTAGGATAACGATAAACTCCCAAATGATAGAAAAAGAATGTGAGAATTCATGATAATTGCTAATTGTACTCTTGCAAAATTTAATAAAACACAAATTTTTTTAGACGCACAAAATACCCCTTCAAATCATGCAATGGGAAATGATGCCTTAAACTTTTTAAGTGATGATGTGGAATTCCACATCGACCATTAGAATTATTGCATATATTTTTTTGAAAAAAATTTGTCGCTAGTTTAGGACCGCTCTGGTCAATATTGTAGCGTTGGACAACTGCTACGAGTTAATAATTTTGTTTGGAATCAAGCCTCTTTGTTTTGACATCGTATCGAGAAACAAAGTTTTATCACCTTATACCTCTATTATCTCTAGAGGAAACTCATAGTCAAATCTTAGTTTTGATAAAATAACCTTCGAACCATGTGTCAAAAGGGGTTTTTGTAGGCCTTCAGTCTTTTGGTGACAAGATGAACTGACATGATCACGACAAGTAGCTCTAGACAAGTGGCTTCCATTTGAACCTTGTTCTCCAAATCTAAGTTCTGTCAACTTATTGGTCCTCCATGTACATAGGAAAATAGAGGAAATGTTACTCTTTTTGTATTTTTAGTTCATAAAAATGGTTTTTTGAATCTAGTTTTTGGGCCATTTGGGGTAAATTAGACGTTACTTTAATAATTAATGTAATATTAGAAAAAAAGTTGTTGTACCTTATCCTATCCAAATAACTATTGGAAACTCTACTAACATTATTACATGACCCTATAGAACTCGTTTATGTTCCTTGTTTAGTCAGAATAACTTGTGGATAATATCTTGTTTCTTTCTTTCTTCTCCTATTTCTCTCTCTAGTTTGAGAATGAAAAGAAACTGCTTCTGTGATTTTTACTCTCTTTTGTTTCATACAAGTGCTTGAATTTATTTTTTAAATTGAAAATCATATATATTTGAAAATGTTTATCATAGGGGAAATCCATGTCAACGTTCTTTTGGTTGACCATGTTTTACACTAACTTGGCAGATTACAGGTAGTGTAAGAAGAAAATAAAATGGATGTTGGAAATCTAATTTTAATGATTATTACTGAAAATGTATAATCAAGACAGAAGTAGAATAGTCTTATATTTTAGTAATAGTACATGTATTAATATTAAAGAAAGAAGAGCGCATTTCATTGTGTACATGTGTTAAATAAAATGATAGATAAATTTTATTTGGAATCTTACCATTCAATTGTATTATAGAATAGCGTATTCAGTAAATTTTGTTGAATCCTCATAATTTTGTATATTGGTATATTAATGATCTAAAACTTGAAAATTATTTCTGTCATAAGCATGTAAAGAAGAAGGTTGGTCATTGATAGTATACATTTTCACAGTTCCTTGAAATTTTTCTACACCCTTTTTTGCCTCGAATAAGAAATCATGTGTTTCAAACATAACATAATTATTGCACTTATAATCTTTCATAGAATTTTTATAGTAATTGCTAGATAGGAAGGTCAATATTTAATTGATAGATTTTGTAATGATTTTTGATATGTAGTGGTCACATTTGTCTTATAATTCTCTCAAATCGTGTTTTGTTTATAAAATAGCCAGGGTCAACATTTCCTCTTCCCAAGGTAAAATATATTGCCTCTAGGTTAAATTGGACATCTTGGTTGTACATGAGATGGAAAATTTGTAATAGGGAAATTGTTTATTCCATTGAAGAGTGTTATAACTCCATTTGAATTTTAAGTCTTATTGCTATCTTATTTTCCACTTTTTTAAAAAAGGACATTTCATACCCACCATGGCCATGAACACATCCCAACCTTCACAAACTAAACCACTTTTAATTCTCAAGAAATATAGTGTTGGGTTATAGGTGTTTAGAGAAAAAATTGAATAGTTCTATAAATTTTACCACAAGAAACAATGAGTGAAGAGTTAATCACAAGGGCATTTTTTCTCTTAAAATAATCAATAAAGGACATTTTTTAGCTGCCAAAACTTCATGATGTTAGAATACCATTTATACCCTAATTCTTAACAATTGAGGGTCATGATCCTTTTAGATTCAGATGAATTACTCTCAAAGATATCTTAATAGGATTTCAGTGGATGGAATCTCAATGTATGTTTCCTACCACTTGCAATGGTTCCCTAAGGAACCTTATATCACTATATATGGATTTAATTTCTCTCTGTTAATATGTGTGCTAATACTTGGGTGGCCAAATATTAATGAATTTTTTTATATGGAAATATGCCCTTTGGATCTCCTAAATCTCTAAATGGGAAGATAATGCTTCATCACTTTCTATTCATATTTTAAACAATGTTAAGGGGTGATTTAACTTCCTAATCTAAAGTTAGAAATAATCCAAGTTAAAGAGAAGAACAATGGAAATGTATGGTCTCTTAAAACATAAGTAACCCGGATGTTATCTAGTGATTAAAATGAAAACATCAATGTAATATAAATAAAAGTAAATGAAATTACACTTGATGAGCTAATGCGAAGATGAGGAAACTTTTAAATTGTACATGACAAAGGATGGTTTGATGATTGTTATAAGTGGGATAACATGGTGTGTTAACACAATGATATCTAATGAAAAATATAAATCTTGAGACTATGTGAATGATTGTTAAGAACTCAATCTTTACTTCTTATAGCCCTTTTTACTTGTAATAGACTATGAATGTATGAGTGATTATCGTTGACAAGATCATCTCATTCACGGAACAAATGTGCTCATGAGGCTTTGTTATCATTAACCCTTGTTATTTACCAATGGTTTAGAATAAAAAAATGTTATTCATGTTATAGGTGCATATTTATGGTTGTAATACCTTATCTCGCTTCTTTGAGGTTGCACTTATTTCCTTCACTTTAGTTCAAAGAATTTATGAAATGCGTAGGTGCTAGTGGAATATGTTCAAATGAGGAATCAAACTAATGGGTCTAATTGTGACCATACTGGAAAAAAGAGTTGTAGATACTTTATGTGTACCATCCTAAAGGAATTTTTATGCCATAGTTTGGAAGGGATCCAAAAAGGTAAATTTTGTAAGGTTGTAAAGAATATTAGATGGCGATGACACCTCAAGGATTAATGGAATAGTACTTGTTGAAATTTCTCACGCATCATCCATGATGTGCAAGGGGTCATATTAAAACTTTTTGTTTCTCATATTGGAGGGGTTAAGTGTTGACCATGTTTGGTTAATCATGGTGGAAAGGGGTATAAAATATTTTGAGTTACTCATTTTTAATGGAAGATTGGGTGGCCCACAAGCACTAAGAAACTGGGAAATTCTTTTCTAGAATTTTAATTCCTCACATAGGATGTTATTCCAACATTCTTCTTTGTCATGATCATGCAGAAGCCATTCCAGACTGTTGCATGGTCATGATAAAAATGAGAAAAGCATCAAACATCATAAATAGAAATCATGAGTAGAAAGCTTTTAGTTTGTTCTTTTGAAATTATTAAAGGAAAATATAGTTGTAAAGGTGGTAACTTATTCATTTATCAATTTGAGATCAAGAGAAGGTAAAATTAATTAATTTTATTCCTTTAAGAGTAAGTGAAATTTCATTAGTGTGTTAAGTTGTTTAGGTTCACACCACATTATGTTATTGAAAATAAATGCAAAAAAAACATACACAACTCATTACACAAAATCAATTTTCATTTATTCATAAGGAATAATTACACGTTTTCTCATGCAAACTGTGAGAAATAACCAAAAATAAAAGAATGCATATAAATGAAAAAGAGAGAAGGGACCTATCATTTCCTGTTGACTGGATCCCCTCTGATTAAGACTATTGATCCATCTTGTTTCATTTCTTCCATGTACCTGAAAGAGAGAGAAATGTTTCGATTAGAGCTCAAGATGACCTTAAATCCTTTGTATTTTTAGTTTTAATATATATGCAACCTTAAAGTATTCAAAAATCAAGTCATAGCATTCATTCAATAAATATGAAGTGCAGAAATGGAAATTTTTTCAAGAGCTAAGCATGATAAACCAAAACTGATTTTCAGATTTCAATAATCATGTTTTATATGAAAGGATAGGTTTCAGATTCAAGTTAAATTTTGCAGCCAATGAATTAAAAAAAAATGTATTCATGTATAGATTGGAAAAATTTTACCATTAACTTTGATTCAAGAGATTTATATTGCCTATTGATAAGGCAAGTGCTTGCAGTACTATAAAATTGATGCTTTGGGCCTAAAAGTGATTACATGATCACATGGTATATCACTAAGAAAGTACATGAAAATCACTTACAAATGGTTCAAGCTTCATATTTTCAAGATAGAATGATGTTATTTTCAATCAAATTTAGCAAGTACAAATGCTACATTTTGTTCAAAGATAACAATTCTTTAAGAAGGTACAAATTTTCAGTCGTGAAATTGCAAGTTCTCCATCAAATCTCCAAATATACATCTAGATAGTGTTTATAGTATGGATTTACAAGAATAAAGTTTCTTTTTACAAAGTTTGCAAATAATATAAGAGGAGCCAAATATTAAAGACACTTCTCAAGAATGGGTAATACTCTTAGCATGTGAAAAGAGAAGTACATATATTTCCGTAATGATCACAAATCTCCCATAATTCACAAGCTAAAAGAAGGATATCATTTCCAACAAAGAGAAGTTTCAGTCTTCTGAACAAGAATAAGGTTTGCATAGGGTATACAAGATTTCATTTATCCATTTATAGTCATAACAATGTGTAATATGCTCAAATCGATACATTTATGAACTCTGGATTTGTTTTGATACTAAAGGTAAGCATGAAAGCATATGGAATGATTTTTTTCAGAGTAAATAATAGAAGTTGCAACACGATTTTTAAATCTAATATTTTAAAAAATAAATAGAACACTACATCTTGCAAGACTCAATAAAAAAAAATTATAGTTTTCAAAATATGAATGCATTTGAGAAGGTGTTTCAAGTTGCAGAAAATAGGCAACAAGAGGTGCACTACAAATTTTAGAACATGTTTTCAAGCATAAATATTCTAGATTCAAGAGCTATAGGAAAAAATTGAAGATGGCATGTTATCCCCTCCTACAAAAACAATTTTTCAAGTAGAATAAATACTCATATTTATAATCAACTTTCAAAATGCCAGGACTGGTTACAATCCTAAAACTTGAAGCTTAAAGGATGCACAACGAGCATTGACAAACATCCAAATCAATTTTTTCTATCAAGTTAACGTGGTTTTTAAATATATTCTCTATTCAATGTGAGTTATAAAATATGCATTAAAAGGTAAGAACCTAGTTGAATGTGTGGTGAATAAGAATAAACAAATTCAAAAATGAACAATTACCAATAATGGGCCCGATGACAGAGATGGGGATCACATTGCACCGCTTGTTTGTTTCTTCAAATGGTTGGAAAATATAAAGGCGTGGTAATAGTGGATGTAAATGAAGATTGCGTGGGTGATACTACTAAAATGGTTCAAAATTCAGTAGGTTTTTCCATTGAAGCTATAAAAGAGTAAGAATTTATACTTCTTCGAGATAGTGTTGTCTTGGAATAAAGAGCTTAAGCTTCACTTAGGGATACATTACATATAAAAATGGGATATTGAAGTGTGATGCAACACCATAAATCAATTCATATATGAACAAATAAAATTTAAGCAAGCCACACACGGTTTCTTCACAATATAGCGAGTCAGGGTCTTTTTAGGAAACTTGAAGAAGAAAAATAGAACAAGCATCAAATAGAGATAAAAGCAGAAAAATATAAGGTTAGTAAAACATGGGGAGCTATTGGAATTTAACAATCACAATAAAAGATTCCCAGATGAATTTCTTAAGGAATAATGCAAGGTAATTAAAAGCTAGCAACCAAATTCTAGATCTAGAAAGGCCTAGATCTAAAATTTGGTAAGTTCTAAAAATTTAAAACATGGAGGAATCTTCAAATTTTCTCACCAAGATTATATTTTTACAACAACCCAACATATTACTATGTAAATATAAGACTCAACACTATCAAACACTAACCGACATGCTCAAGAATTTAAGATTTTCAAGAAATTGACAAAACTAGCATGTAGAATGTTGAAAAAGTAATCTCTAAAAATGAAAAGATGGAGAAATATTTAAATTTTATCATCAAGATTCAATTTTGATAGCACTTCACCTACTTTATACCTACAAGGAAGACTCAACACATGCAAACTCAACAAAACAAGTTAAGAAAAACAAGTTATGTCAATATATGCAAAAAGAGGGTTAATAACCAAAATTGAAACTTAACTACAAAATTTTTAAATTAAGTGTAAAGGACAATGTATTAAGTCCCACTGGGCATGCCAAATGTGTACATGGATTAGTTAACTAAGATAGATAAATGAAACTAAAATAATCTACATTAGTTCCAAAGCAAATTAACTAAACATGAACCATCATGATAAGAACTTAAAGAGAGTAAATATCAACACTATGCATTAGAACTTTGAATGAAAATCAATCTAACATGTTAAACATTTATCCTCTAATCTTTGAAATATAAAAATGGGATGGACCTATGTATATCCTTAGCTATAAAAATGTGATAGTTTTTTTTATCTCAAGAGTTTGAGAATGAAGATCAATCAAGACTTGGCTACAAGACCTTCTTGATCTTCTCCATATGATCCAAAAGCTTGTATGGATGAATGTAAGATGAAGATACCTAGCTCAACACTAATGGAAGATGCTCAAAGATGAAAATGCCTATAGTTTAAGTTATAAGCATGAAAAAGGTGTAGATAGAAAGGCTGGAGGAGGGTTTCTTTTATAACCAAATGGTTTGAAGAAGCTTTGCATCCTATTACATATGGGATAATAGAAAAGCTAGGTTAGTTATGGATAAGCATGGTTTAGGAGTCGTTCACTTTACTTTAGGAGAGTCAAATTTTTCCTCTAGTGACTCATGGGGATTGAGGGAGTTTATTAATTAACCAAAGTGATTAATTAATAGGTGTGCAATCTTATAGAAGCTTTTTAGAGGAATAGTTAGTATGATTTATGTTACGAGAGGATTTTAATCAAATAAATGACGATTTATTGATTAAATAGAAGAAATAATTAATTAATTAAGAATAATTAATTAATCTAGATAGAAAGGGGTATTAATTAATGGAACGTTGTTAATTGTAATCTTTTGAGAGAAGAGAGAGTTAATTAACTAGCGTAATGTGATTAATTAACAATGATATAAGAGAAAAGATGCAATATTGAGGATGTGTCGTAAATTTATTGGAAAGAGTACAATTTAAGCATTTAAATTTCTTAAAATAGATTATAAGTGTGTACAAAAACCTAGGAAATCATTACAAATCCCATAGATATGGAACAGAGTTCAAAAGAAAAGGAATTCGAAAACCCAGCAATAATGCACAACGAGCTCAAAGTAAAGGGCAAACCCAACCCAGAGTCTATCTTACCAATGAATGCAAGGGTTTTAAGTTTTAAATTTTGGCATCCAGGTAAAAAGTAAATACAGAGCTCCTAATAAATATCGAGTTACATCCGAACCAGAGACTCAACATGGATAGGGAAAAGCTAAGCAATTTTTTGAATACCTAGAAAGGAAGAGAATTGCCAGAGTAAATGATTAAGAATATAGTGATATGAGGGAGTAAAGAATATACTAAGATCCAAAGATGGTAGTTGGTTAACCCTAAAATCAACATCAATCTCAAAGACCACAAAAAAACTCTTAATCATAGTAAAAGGTGGCCCAACTGTAAAACCAGATCAAAAAAATGTCATGAATGGCAGCCCCAGTTCGGAGCTAGTAGAAATGTCGAGCCCAAACACAAAATATGCCTCTCCAGATTATAGAGCACAAACTCATGTATTAAAAATAGTTACATATTTCGTTATAAATAAAAAGTCAAAGCCACAACAATGGCACTTTCCTGGATCTAAACTTTAAATAATAAAACCAAAAAAAGCAACATCTTAAAGCACAAGATGGGCATGGTTTTTATGGAAACAAGTTAGGGATTACCTTCTGCAATAGTAGAGCTCAACTTTTCCACATCAATCTACATTTCAGGTGAGCACTAAGAGACATCAAATCCATGGAGACTTGTTTTGACAACAGAAACCCTCCATAACTCATGCCAAAAAGTATTACGTCACAGGTGAAATGCATATAAAACAAAGATTTGAAGAGCATGGTTATAAAATTTCAATAAGCATGAGATGTGCCTTCCAGCAATAAAATCAGAGCTCTATATCTCAGTAATGGCCACATGTGAAAGGAAATTTTGCACGAGTTTTTCCTTTTCGGAGGAAGTTTCTAGAAAGTAAGAAAAGAAGCAAATCAAATGAGATTATTTTTAGGTTTCCTTTCCCCTAATCCATGCTAAACAAACCATTGTCAAGGGCTAATTGTAGTAGACCCTAGGTTTGGGTTTAGGTCAAAACCCTTTAATTATGCCAAGGCCCCCGTAGATGGGACTACATATGATTAATTATTGCATGCAAAAAGATAAGGGAACCTTTGAATATTTAATAATCAATGTGTTTCAAAGAAGGAGGAGGCCAAAATTAATTTGCATGATTCTCCAAAAATTATGCATTATGATGCATGTAATCCAAAGATGGAATAATGACAAAACTAGACTTTTGGAGTAAGACAAAAGTGGTACTTTACCTTGTATTCCCCAAATTTACCTTAATGTATGTTAAAAATGTCGTACAAATTCCTTAGCCCTTTCAAAAGTAGAGCTGATTTGAGAGTCAAAATTAGTTTCACAATTCAAAAAGGATTTCACATAGGCTAAAATTAGAATTTTTTAGTTTATTTTTTGACTCATCAACTCATGCATGTCAGGATTGGCTCACTGCTTTTGAAGTTGTATTTCATTACATGCAATTGGAAAGAGCTAGTGTTGTAACTGAAGTGTTGAGCTTTAGCTCCACCTGATTTTTATTATATATTCTAATGCCTTTGCAAGCATTAAGGTGAGGAATTTTTGATGTAACAAGGTGTTGTAAGATTTTCTACAGCAAGTGCCCAATAATGAGAAGAAATATTTTTCCTTTTTAATTTTATTTTAGTGTTTTTCTTTTCAAGGTAGTCATTCTTGATATTTATTTTCCTTGAATTCATGAAGTTAAATGGTTAAGCTATTCGTCCCATGTTGCAAATAACATGTGTTGTGTTGATTTTAGTGTGCATGCATATTGGAAACTGGTATTATGAGTCATCCCATCATACCTTCCATTATTTTTCCTTATAATTCACCCAAATCTCTCTAGAATGTGCAATTTCAGTATTTCTTTTTATCAATTTATACATATTCCTATATCAGAAAACTCCAACAATATATGGTGTATCACTTCCTTTTATCATTTTAAACTTTCATTCTAACCCTTACACCCACCAACTTAGTATAGCGATACAATGAAAAGGAACTAGCCCTTTAAATCTAGATATTCACCTCACATTCAGGATACCCGCATCTCGTGAGGTGTTTCCATTATCTATCCATAGAAATAAGGATAAAGAGAGAAAAAATATTTCATTCCTCACATAGAGTGCACTTTCGCTAGATAACAGTTTTTGGCACACCCAGTGGGACTAGGACTAATATTGACGAGTTAAAAAAATCAAAGATTCAAAGAAGAACTCATAAGGCAACTCTGACAAGTTGATTTCAAACCAATACTACATTTTTAAATCCTTTTGGATGTATTTATAAAAACAAATATCACTATTTTTCTAGTTCAAATAGCCCTTTTCATTTTCAACAAACCTATTTTTCTATTTTTCCATCTTTTATGAGGTCATGCAATCATGATTCCCCATTTTTAACAAAATTATCAGCTAAATCCACCTCCTTTCTACCAATATCCTCTGCCAAATCAGTACCATAACCATAATCAAAATGGATACCCCCATAACCTAAAACTTGATTATCAAAAAGGTCATCAATATATAATCACTACGATGTCTAGGAACACAATTATGCACAGAAATATGTAGGTCATGTAGATTATGCAGGTTATACACAGGAGGATATTTCAAAAGAAAGCTTTGTAGAATAGAGAAGACATATCTATCTCTCAAGGAATGATTTGAAAAACTGCAAGCATTAGAGGATGATAGGCATCAATTTGAAGAACCATGTTAATGGGATGTTTCTACTTACCTTCCCTATAAAAATCCAATGCCCATGCCTTGTCAACCAATGCATCCCAAATATCAGATTACAAGTTTTCTAAATGCTGCAATTTCAACCCCCTCCTCCATAATTAGCTTTTGAGCCCAATTTTTAGATTCTAAGCTTCCTCATTGCATTGGTCCCCCTATATTTTACTCACATACAAATTTTGAACCCCATCTCTTTGTCTAAAAATTACAAAATCGGGTTAAAACCCACCCCACCCCTCCTCCTTCATCCTCAAGCCTAGAAAAGGAAGGTGACAAGCAAAAAATAATTCAAGTGGGGCAGCCCATCCAAGAAAAAACCATCCTAGAATCCATGTAAAATTTGAAGCAATGGGTTTCCAAGTTTGGGATTAGTCATGTTCCATATTTGGAGAAAGAATGCATGAAACAAGTGGATTTTTCTTTGGCAGAGGAGCAAGCACAAGAGGGAGATGATTAACAATCTTTATGTTCTGAGTGTAGTGTGCATGTTGGCACCATATTCACGGATGTTGTTGATTCCTACCATCTTGCAAAATCAAAAGAGAAGAAGAAATTAGCTTCAAATGAAGAGCGGTACAAGGAATTTTATAATCAAAGGGATTGTTGTAGAGCTTAACAGTGAAGAGGGTGATTTCTTGTTAGATTTGGAAGATTGCATTGGTGGGAAGAACCTATTTTAAGTCAATAATTTTGCAGCTTCACCATTTCTCATCCTTTCCAAAGATCCTCTTATTAGTAATGTCTCCCTTGGACTTGAAAAGGAGACATAAATTCCATTGGATGCAAATCATTTCTTTCCCCTTTTCACAAAATTAGATTTGGAGAACATAAAAAAAATAGCCTGCTGCCAAGATTAGAACTTGTGAAGATGAAAGAGATGAGTTTGTTCTTGAAAACTTTATGTTGAGTGATGAGGAAAAGGAGGAAGATGATGAAAACGTTGCCAAATCAATCACCGTGGAAGAGAAACAAGTGTTTGATGAGGAAAAACAAAGCACAAATCATCTTGCAGATACCCAAAGAACATCCGAATACACTGCAACATGCCAAAAGAGGAATGTTTTTCTTGAAAAGGACTAATTTGACCTTTCCAGCTATATGTTAGGACACAATGAAGATAAAAAGGTTTAAATTATTAATAAATCAACTTTCAAAGAAAAAGAACAATAGTTTCGTGAAGTGGATCAGCGTACTTGTTATTTTCTTAACGTGGTCAAAAATGGAGAGGAAGGCAGTGAAATAGTGAAAAATAGAAAATTCATCTTTTCAGCTATGAAAAGACCATATCCCATCCGATATTAGGTAGATTTTCATTCTGTTTGAGTTATACCAGTAGTTATGCTTTATTCAAAGCTTAAATATTAGCTTCACATTCTCAAAGGTCAGCCAGAAAACCTCCCAAAACATATTACGGATCTGATAGACATATTCTTCATATTCTTGATTTATCTTTTGAACAAATTAAAGGTAAAAATCTTGTTTCTAGCTATGCCATGTAATTTGATTGTCAAAAGGATCTCATGGCCCCGTTTTCTCATAAAAAGAAACTATTTTTATTATCCTATGTCAGTCTTTGTTTATCTTCACTTTTCATCTTATTAGAGTAAAGTAGGTAGGATTTCATTTCAATAAAGGGCTTATGCACACTTACAGTAGTTTCATTTTCAATAAGTGCATTACATGGAAAAGATTTGGTTTCTTCCCAGATCATTTTTTGTTTTGTTGTTTGGTAAAGGAAGAATTGTTATTTAAAGGGAAGAGTTGTTCAGGGATTTGACTCCATGCCCAGTGGACGTATCAAGGCACTAGTATTTTTAGCTAACAAGTAGCTAACCCCATAAAATCACCAAAAATGTTGACATTATTCACACATCAACCATGATGTCTGAGGTGTCAACTCAAAAAATTTTGTTTCTTAGATTAGAGGGGTTAAGTGCTGACAACGTTTGGTTAATCAAGGCTAAAGGGGTACAAAAAATATCAAGTTACTAGTTTTCATTAGCAGATTGGGCAACACACAAGCAGTGAGCAGTCAAGAAATGCTTTTCTAGAATTTCTATTACTCATATAGGATGTTATTCTAGAATTTTTCTTTTTCATGATCATGCAACAACCTTTCCAGACTTCTACAGGGTCGTTACATAGATAGGAATAACATCAGAAATAGACATCATGGGTAGAAAGCTTTCATTTTGCACATTCAAAATTATCAAAGGAAAGTATAGTTACAGACGTTGTAACTTGTTCATTTATAAGTTTCAGATCAAGAAAAGGTACAATTAATTCATTCGACTCCTTTATGATAAAGTTAAATTGCATTAGTGTGTTGAGTTTTTTAGGTTCATACCCCTTTATGTTATTAAAAAGAAATTGAAAAAGAACATACACATCTCATTAAAGAAAAGGTAATTTTAATTTATTCATGAAGAATAATTGTACATTTTCTCACAGAAACAGTGAGAAATAACTAGAAAGAAAATAATGCACATAGATGAAAAACTAAAAAATGAAAGAGAGTTAAGGGACTCATCATTACCTAATGACTGGATCCCCTCTCAATTAGATTGTTGATCCATCTTCTTTCACTACTAATCTATACCTGAAAGAGAGAAAAAAATTATTAGATTTCAAGGCGACCTTAACTCCTTTGTATTTTAATTTTCTAATGTATGTGTTGGCAAAATAATTTATCTATTGGGAAAATTAGTGGATTCTCACCAACAGTGTGCGGAACTGAGTCCTTCTACTTGAATGGGGAAAATCAATTTATTGAAAACAAGGAAATGATAAAAATATAAACTAATTTTTGGGGTTGTCAAAAGACCAGGGATCAATCAAGAATACTTTCCTTAAACTTGTGGCTATTGTTTTCATTCAATACAAGAGAAGAAAATAGTTTAGTGATGGAGAAAGGAGAGAAAACTAAGAAAATTATTTTAATAAACAAATAGCATAACATAATTTGTTGTATTAAAACCATAACATTTCACTTGAAATAAATTAGAAGAAACCATTTGCAAAGAAAGAGGAACAATCAACAAGAAACACAAAGTCTTATTTCATCATGCTGCACAATTTACAATGCTCCTGGAATATAAGTTGAGATGGAGATAGAACAGTAAATGAGGAATAGAGGAAATGAATACACTTGCTTCTATAAATATAGTGAGAGATAGTAAACAAGTCTTAACCATCCCCCCAAAAGTAGGGAGCCATTCATATTTATAGTGCTATGACTGACTTTTCATCTCCCCCACATGAAATTTCACCTTCCTTCGTGAAGGTTGACTTTTCAACTTTTGACCTTTGGTGTTCCTTCGCCACTAAGAACTTTCGAATTCTTGAGCTTTGGTGTTCCATTTTTTTTAGGTCAACACATTCTTCTTATTCCTGGCTGGCAACACGTTTTTCTTGTTCACGGTCGTTAACACATTCTTCATGTTCTCGACTGTCATCAAAATCTTGCTCCCAGAAGTCATCAGAATCTTCCTAGTCCCAGTCGGCATCAAAATATTGTTCCCAGTCAGTAATACATCCATTTTTTTACCATCTGGTAACACTTCTTTATTGTTTTTGGCCGATAACACATGTTGTCAGTTGAACACATGTTGTCGGTCGGTAACACATTGTTGTCGTAGGACCAAATTTTATTTAGTTCATTTTAGGGTCAAAACATAATGAAATTTGGTCATATAATATATCAACATTTATGGAAAAGGGAAAATGAATATAATGAGGATATTTATAATTCCTGAAAATGAGTTATTCATCTTTTTTTACCAATATTTTCTCTTTTACCTTGAGGTGTGCACCACTAAACTAAGTGATAGGAAGATTTTATGATCACTTTGAACTAACACATAATATGGGCTACGAAGAGATAAAAATAAAATTTCATTTGATCTTTAGTGAGGTTCTCAAATATTCATGAGTCTCCTAAGACATTTTAGACAAGTTACAACTTATACAAGGGCATGTGTGTCGCACTGTCAGATAATTTTCCACCTCTCAAAATTACTAAAATATTTCCTTGATGATTCCAACATGAAGTAGGATATTTTATCTCTCCAATTCTTGAGGTAAGAGATTTTAACTCTTTACACGGATCCTGAAACTCTTCAAGAAAGATGACTAGCATTTTTAGAACATGCATTACCCAATATCTTTCTCATAAAGGCCCTAATTTTGTATAACATATTCGTAAACCATAATTTTATTCTATAAATTTCCTAAACTTCCTCAAAAGATCACATATCTATGTCATACACTTCTTAGAGGCAAGTGCCAAAAGTATGAAAAATAGGCGTTTTGGGCCTCTGGGAGCAACTCCATGGTGAATCAAAATGAATCTATGAATTTTCTCCTAAAAACTTACCTGCACATGGAAAAAACTTTAAAATCTATTTAGCACATCCCTCTCAGCCATAATGGGGTTTACATAGTCAGATATTGGCAGGAGGGCAGGTTTGCATTACATGGTTCAGGGATTTTTGAGTGTGGGCTTGATTGTCATGGAAATATTTTCAACTTTGTATGCTAGACATTTATCATGACAACAGATGGCTCTAGCTTGGGGAATTTCCTTGGATTGAACAAAGTGAATATGGGGTAGGACGGAATCCCAGAATCTCAAGACACTAAGGGAACCAATGCCTTATCTATTGGGCTATAGGAGTAATTGAAAAATAAGGGTGGATACAACAAAAATTTATTTATTAAACACAACACAAGACAAAAAAAAACATATAACAAAAAGGGAAATACACACACCTATATTCACCTATGGTACATGCAGGGGACAACCCATTTTCAGAGTTTGTATAATTCCAGGTATTGCCCACTGTGAGGCAATTCCAAGTGAGTGTTATCTAGATAAGATAGTAGGAAAGTATTTTCTCCACATGTTTCTCATATCTGAAATGGTCTAAGCCATAATGAATCAAAATTTCCATGGATTCCTTTTTGTTCTCTCCTTTTATCCCATAGTAGGACAAGATCACCAATCTAAAAATATTTTTCCTTTTCATTTTTATCAAAAAATTTCTTTACTTTTAACTAATGGTCCTTATCCGATCAACCACTAACACTCTATCTTCACATAGTTTCTATAGGTATTAAATTATTTTATACAATGAGTCTTGGAACTCACCATCCTCCACTGCTTTCATCACTTGCAATGTTATGAATCTATAATGATTGAAACCTGTGCATTGATCCCATATAGGATTTGGAACAAAGATATACCAATGGATCTTTTTGGAGTGATCCAATCAGCCCATAATACATCATATAGCTTCTTGTGCCAATTTCTTTGATTATGATCTATGAGCTTGCTCACAATTTTCACAAGATTCTTATTACTAGATTCTACTTGAAAATTCCCCTAAGGGTAATAGTTAGATGTGTGAGCTAAGGATATTTTGTATCCATGGTAGAACTCAGTTAATTCCATAGAAGATAAATAAGTTGCATTATCAACAAATCTCTTCTTTGGAATGCCAAAATGGACAATAATATTTTATTTGATGAAGTTACATACCATTTACGAATTAGATTTCCTAACTAGTATGGCATCCACCCACTTAGTTAAGTAGCCCATTTCTGTGAGCATGAAGATATGACCTACACTAGAATAAAGATTAAGAGAATTGATAAATTACAAACCCCATTATTGGAAAGGCTCTTCAATCACCACCAGTCTAAGTGGAAGTGCAGCAAGTTATGGCCTTCCCACAAACTGTTGACAAGGATCACATTTAGATATCCATTTATGAGAATCTTCAAAGAGAGTAGGCTAGTAGTACCTCCCTCAAAGTATTTTATATGCAGTGACCATGGCAGATAAATTCCCACCACAAACTTGTTCATGATATGATTTCTGCAGTTTCTCCTAGTTGCTCTTTATCAACACACTTTAAAAAACATCCATCAAGGGCTCTCTTATACAAGACATGATTCCAAATCACATACCTTGTAGCTTTGAGCTTACAATTTCTTCTTTGCTTGTAATCAATATTCTTCTTATAATCACCATACGTGAGGAAGTAGGAAATATCACTGTACCACTCATTGGTGGTATATACAAAGAGTACTTGGGGCAAGTCCTTACTTACGCATCCATAGTAATGGCATTATTTTTCTTCATATTTATTAATGAGGGAATCATTTTCAGATATCAATCTGCATAACCCATTGCCCCTAATTAGATTATATGGCCTTATTTCTGGGTCATACTCTTGAATCTTTAACACCCATTTTCCTCTTTTTTCTCCAAGATCTTGTTGAGTCAAGATACAATTTATAGATGATCCAAGAACCATTACAATAGTGTGAGAGTGTAGTACGTAGAATCTGAAGTTTTTAACTTCCTTGACCACCACATAAGAGTGTATTTCTATGGAGGAGTATTTGAACTCATAACTCTTCAATGATAATCTCATAAAGGAAATATGAGCCTCGATCCCTTCCTCATTCTTCTGAACTAAAATAACTGAAATAGTGTGCTCAGATGTATAACAATACACAATGAAATCTTTAGTGAAATCAGGACATACCAGGGTGAGAGCTTTGGTTATGGCCTTATTGATATCCTCGAAAGCATATTTTCCTTCGTTTTTCCACTTAAATATCTCTTGGGGCTTCATAATATTTATAATATGCTTGGTCAACTCAGCAAAATAAGGAACAAAGCAGCAAAGGAAATTGACCTTACCAAAGAATGAATGGACCCCTTTTTATTTGTAGGTAAGGATATATTTTGAATGGCTTACACTCTTTCTGGATTAATCTTTGTTCCCTCCTTGTTCATAAAACATCCTAAGATCTTTCTTTTTATCACTCCAAAGATTGATTTTTTCGGATTGAATGATATATCATGTTCTAAATACCTTAGAGAAACTTGTTCAAGGTGTATCAAATGTTCCTTTCTCTTTTTGGAGAAGACTGTGAGATCATCTAGATAAATGAAAATACATTTGTTCTTCCAATCCTTAAAATCCAAGTCCATTTCTCATTAAAATGTGGTCTCGGCATTGAGGAGACCAAATGGCATCCGCCTATAGGAAAAGGTTCCACACAGAGTTGTAAAAGTAGTCTTATATTGATCTTTTTAATCAAATTCAATTTTATTGTAGCTGGGGAATCCATCAAGCATGGAAAGCATTTTTGAACCTATGACTGCTTGTAAATTTTGATCCATAATCGGAAGTGGATATTGTCCTTTAGAGAAGCTTGCTTCAGATTCAGAAAGTCCACAAAAATCCTTATTCCTCTAGTTTTCTTCCAAACATGGACAATATTTGACACCCATGTAGCGTGATGGATTGGAAAAATGATCCTTGCATTTAGAATTTTCAACACATCCTCTCAGATTGGTCAATAAATATTTAGATTATATTGTCTTTACTTTTTTCGGAATGGCTTTTCTTCAGACTTGAGTGGTATTTTGTGTTTTATCACTTTCGGTTTGAAATATTTCCAGTTCATCAAAACAGTATGCCAATACATATAAATATTTTTTTAATAATGAAACAAAGTTTCTCTTTTCCTTTGGTGACCAACATTTCCCTATATTCACAAACTGGGGTTGTTTCTCTTCTTTAATATTTACCTTCTCAAAATTGGCAATGCTCTTGGGAGGTTCCTTATCTTTATCCTTCTCATATCTATCAAAAAATTCTTCATGCAAGGTTAGGCCCTTAAGAATATTATTACCTTTCAACACGATCACTCCATCATGATAAACTTATTCAGCTTCACCTTTGTCTTCTTCTGAATTCGACTCCCTATGTTAGAGCTTTGTTCCTTCAAAGAAGAGGTTGTTGAAACTATCTCTTTGTTCTAAGAAGGTCAAGAGATAATGTTCATCGTTGAAAAATTGTCAGTGTTTTATATTATTGGGCACACTAGGTTTGAAAACCATCTGTATGGAATATTTATCTTTATCAAAAGAGGGGTGTGTTACCATCAAAGAACCCATCATGGTAAGAAAATCCGCATTTTCATTTTGTTCATGGGTAATAACTTGTATATAGAAATCATCAAAGGATTCAATGCAATCCCATACTCTATTCCTGTAATTTTTTAGCCATGAATTCTTCACTTGGTACTGATTCCAAACTTGTTTCACAATTACCTTTGCATATCAATTATGTGATCCTCATGGACTCAACTATGTCCATGCACAAGAGATGGGCTTCATATTCGCTAGTATTTTTTGTATTTTGAAATTGGATCTTGAGAGAAAAAGGAAACAACTAATCTAATGGGTAAATCAAAACCACACCAACTCTAAAACCTAAACTGCAATGGATTCCATCAAACTCCATGTTCCATAGTTTATATTTAAATTTTTGGGAGTTGTGTTTAATGGGTTTGAAGTGGTGTTATGTGTGAACTTTATCTTTGGTCTATGATGCATCTTGTTCATCCTCTCCATTTCTCAACTCTTTCCATTTCAGAAAGTTAGATTTGTGATCAGCAACCTCCTTTTTTTGGTGTATCACCGCGTTAGTTTAGGATTTAATTTCATGAAATATCTCTCCCTGGTCCCTTGGAAAGTTAGATTAGGATTAGATAGTTTTCCTATATTAGAGTAGATTGTGGCAGGCAGTTTAGGAGAAAGAACCTACTTTCTCTGGAGGTCTATCTCAAGTAGCAAGTCCCACAACTTAGAGATAGTACCCATGTTATCTGGTCATGTTGTAAGCTCAAGCACACACACTTGTGTAGATATGAGGGTTTTTTGGTTCGGCGATAACAAGTCTTAACCATTTACCTAAAATGAGGGCATCATTCATATTTATATTGCTACAACTGAATTTTCATCTCCCCCACATGACCTTTCACCTTCCTTCGTGACTGTTGACTTTTCAGCTTCTAACCTTTTGTGTTCCTTTGCCACTGTGACCTATAAAATTCCTGAAATTTGGCATTCTAGTTTTTTACATCAACACATTCTTCTTATTCCCATTTGGTAACATGTTTTTCTTATTCCTGGCCATCAACAAATTCTTCATGTTCCCAGCCGTCATCAAAAACTTGATCCCAAAACTCATTATAATCTTCCTGGTCCCGGTCAACATCAAAATATTTTTCTCAGCCAATAATATATCCATTTTTTTACAAGTTGGTAGCACCTCTTTATTTTTCTCGGCTGGTAACACATGTTGTCGACCTATAACATATTGGTGTCGCAAGACCAAATTTTATTTCTTTGTTTTGGGGTAAAACATTGATGAAATTTGGTCATATAATATATGAAAAATTATGGAAAATTGAAAATGAATCCAATGAGAATATTTAGAAGTCCGAAAATTAGTTATTCATCATGTTTTACACATATTTCCACTTTTACCGTAAGGTGTGCGCCACTAAACTGAGTGATAGGAAGATTTTATGATCACCATGAACTAACACATCATATGGGATATGAACATAACTAAATAAAATTTAATTTGAGCCTTGTTTATGCTCTCAAATCTTCATGAGTCTCCTAAAACCTTTTGGACAAGTTACAACTTATACAAGGGCATTGATGTCCCACTATCAAAATTCCTAAAATATTTCCTTGATGATTCCAACATGAAGTAGGATCTTTTATCTCTCTATTTCCTTGGGTAAGATATTTTTACTCTTTACAGCTCTCCTGAAACTCTTCAAACAAGATGACTATATTTTTTAGAACATACATTTCCCAATACCTTGCCCATAAAGGCCTTAATTTTGTATAAGATGTTCCTAAACCTTGATTTTCTTCCTGAACTTTCCTAAAATACCTAGAATGATCACATAAATCTATAATACACTTCTTATAAGAATTACATCCTCTTGGTACGTCCTAGTAGGTGCTTTGCAAGTGCCAAAAATCTAAAAATAGGGCTTTTTGGGCCTCTGGGAGAACCTCCTTGTAGGTGAATCAAAATAAATCTATGAATTGTATCCTTCCAACATACCTACATATGAAACAAAATTTAAAAATATAGTTATCACATCCCTCTCGGCCATGATGGAGTTTACATTGTCAGATATTGGCCGGAGGGTAGGGTCACATTACCCGGTTCAGGGATTTTTGAGTTTGTGCTTGATTTTCATGGAAAAATTTCAACTTTTAATGCTATAAATTTAGCATAAAAATAATATTCAAGCTTAAAGTATACCTCAATCATTTCATAGCATCCATTCAAGAAATATGAAGTGTAGAAAAAGGCAATTTTTCCAAGAGCTGAGCATCATAAACCAAAATGATTTTTAGATTTCAAATAATCATGTTTTGTATGACAAGATAGGTTTCAGATTCAAGTTAAAGATTGAAACCAATGAAGCAAAATAGAATGTATACAGTTAAAAATTGGTAAAATTTTACCATTAACTTGAATTTAAGAGAGTTATATTACCTATTGATGAACCGACTACAGGAAGTACTATACAAATTTATGTTGTGGGCCTAAAAGTGATTACAGGATCACATGGCATATCAATAAGATAGTACATTAAAAAAACTTATAGATGGTCAAGGATTCATATTTTCAATATATAATGATGTTATTTTTAATCAAATTCAACAAGTAAAAATTATACATTTTATTGAAAGATAATTGTGCTTTAAGAAGGTACAGATGTTCAGTTGTTCTCTGTCAAATCTTCGAATATACATCCAGATAGTGTTTCAAGAATGGATTTATAAGAAAAAATATTCTTTTCACAAATTTTAAAAATAGTATAAGAGGATCTAGCTATTAAATATATTTCTCAAGAATGGGAAATCCTCTTAGCATGTGAAAAGAGAAGTATAGATTCTCGGTAATGATCACAAAGCTCCAAGAAATTACAAGCTAAACAAAGGATATCATTTCTAGAAAAGATAATTTTTATTCTACTAAAAAATAATAAGCTTTGCATAGGGTTAAAAAGATTTCATTTATCCATTGATAGTCATAACAGTGTGTAATCCACTTAAAAAGGTACATTTCTAAACTTTGGATTTGTTTTGATACTGAAGGTAAGCATGAAAGCATATGGAATGAAATTTTCCACAGTAAATAATAGAAGTTGTAACACCATTTTCAAATCTAAGATTTCAAAAGTGCATAGAAAACTATAGATTGTAAGACTCAATAAGACAAATTACAGTTTTTTAAATATGAATGCATTTGAAAAGGCATTTTAAGTTGCAAAAAACAGCCAAGAACAGGTACACTACAAATTTTCAAAACATGTTTTCAAGCAAAAATAGTCTAGATTCAAGAGATACATCCACTACTTGAAGGATGCATGTTATCCCTTCCTATAAAAAATAGTTTTTCAGGTAGAGGAAATACTTAGATTTCAAGTCAAATTTGAAAATTCCAAGACAGGTTGCAGTCATAAAACTTCAAGCTCAAAGGATACACAATGAGCATGGCCATACATCCAAAGAAATTTTTTCTATCAGGTTAACATTGTTTGTAAAGTTATTTTCTGATCAATGTGATCCTTAAAATATGCATTCAAAGGTAAGAAGATAGTTGAATGTGTGGTGAATAAGAATAAACAAATTCAATATTGGAGAATTACCAATAATGGGCTCGTTCATAGAGGAGAGAATCACATTGCACCACTTGTTTTTTTCTTCAAATGGTTGGAAAAGCTAAATGCATGGTGATAGCGGATTCAAATGAAGATGTCATGGGTGATAATACTGAAGTGGTTCAGAATTCAGTATGTGTTTTCATTGAATCTATAAAAGAGTAGAAATTTGTACTTCTTCAGAATAGTGTAATCTTGGAATAAATATCTCAAGATTCACTTAGTGATACAGTACATACAAAAATGGGATACTGAAGTGTGATGCAGCACCATAAATCGATTCATAATGGAACCAATAAAATTTAAGCAAGCCATACACAAGCTCTTCACAATACATCGAGTTGGGGTCTTTTTAGGACACTTGGCCAAGCAAAACAGAATAGAAAACACAAAATAGAGCTAGAAGAAGAAAAATAAAATGTTGGTAAAACTCAACGTGATGTTTGAATTTAACAAGCACAATAATAGATACCAAGATAAGTTTCTCCAGGAATAATGCAGGGAAGTTAAAAGCTAGCAACTAGATTTCATATCTAGAAAGGGCGAGTAATAAGAAATGAGTTGAATTTTAATCAGATAAATAAACAATGGAGGAGATATATCTCAAACCCAGGAATGCAATACAAATCCCATAGATCTGAAACAGAGCTCAAAAGAAAGGAATTGAAATACCCAACAATAATACACAATGATTTCAAACCAAAGGCAAAACCCAACACATAACCCAGCTCACCAATGAATGCAAGGGTTTCAAATATTAAAATTTGGTAGCTAGGTGCAAAGATAACATAGGGCTCCCAATAAATCTTGAGTTACATCAGAACTAGAAACTCTAAATATGAGCTCAAAAGGGAATATTTTAGTGGTTTTTTTTAATACCCAAAAAGGTATAGAAGTGGCAGAGTAAATGACTAAGAATATAGTGAGTTGAGGGAGTAAATAATATATTGAGCTCCAAAGATGTTTTTTGGGTGACCCTAAAAGACACATTGATCTCAAATCCCATAATGGAACTCACAGTCATATTAAAAGGTGGCGCAACTATAAAATCAGATCAGAAAAAGCTCACAAATGATGGCCCCAGTTCATAACTAATAGAAATGTGGCACCCAAACACAAGATATTCCTCTCTAGATTACATAGCACAAACTCAAGTATCAGATATAGTTTCAGATCTAGTAAAGAAAAATTAGAAACCACAACAAAGGCAATCGCTTAGATCCAAGCTTCAAATAAAAAAATTAAAACAGAGCATGATCTTAAAGAACGAGTTGCGAGAGTTTTAATGTAAACAACTTGGTCATACCTTTAGCAATAGTAGATCTCAATTATTCAACATCAATCTCTATTTCAGGTGAGCACCGAGTGGCATGAAATCCATGGCGAGTTGTTTTGACAACAGAAACCCTCAATAACTCGAGCCAAAAATCATGACGTTATAGGAGAAATGTGTGTAATATAGAGATTTGAAAAGGAGAGAAATAAAATGTAAAGAAGCACAAGATGTTCCCACTGCCAATAAAACCATAGCTCTATATCTCAGTAATGGCCACCTGTGAAAGGAATTTTTGTAAGGGTTTTGCCTTGTCAGTGGAAGCTTCTAGCAAGCTGCAAAAGAAGCAAATTAAAATAGATGAGTTTTAGGTTTCCTTCATCCCATTCCATACTAACCTAACCGTTGTCAAGGGATAATTGTGGTAGACCCCAGGTTTTGGTTTAGGATAAATATCTTTAATCATGCCAAGGCCAACATAGGTGAGAATACATGTGATTAAGTATTGCATGTTTAAAGGTAAGGGAAACTTTGAATATTTAATAATCAACGTGTTGCAAAGGAGGATGAAGGAATTACTTTTCATGATTCGCAAAAACAATAGGCATTATGATGAGTGTAATTCAAAGATGGAATAATGAAAAAAATAGACAGTTATAGTAAGACAAAAGTGGGACTTTACCTTGTATTCCCCAAATTTACCTTAATGTATGCTAAATTTTTTGTACATATTCGTTAGCCCTTTCAAAAGAAGAGTTGATTTGAGAGTCAAGACTAGTTTCACAAGTCAACAAGGAGTTCACATAGGCTAAAATTAGACTTGTTTAGTTTATTATTTGACTCGTCACCTCATGCATGTCAAGATTACCTTGTTGCTTTTAAAGGTGTATTTAGTTACATGCAATTGGAGAGAACTAGTGTTGTAACTAAAGGTGTTGAGCTTCAACTCCACCTGATTTTTCATATATATTTCAATGATATTACATGTATTAAGGGGAGGAATTTTTGATGTAGAAAGGTGCTACAGGATTTTCTACAGTAAGTGCCCACTAATGAGAAGAAATATTTTTCTTTTCCAATTATTTTACAGTGTTATGCTTTTCAAGGTACTCATTCATGTGATATATTTTCGCTGAATTTATTAAGTTACATGCTTAACCTATCTGCCCCATTGCAAAAATAGGTGTTGTGTAAATTTTAGAGTTCATGCATATTGGAAGCTATCAGGATCACAGCAATTTCATTATTTCATTTTATCACTTTGTGCACATTCCTCTATCAAAAACATCCAACAATCCATGGTGTATCACTCCCTTTTATCATTTTCATCTTTCATTCTTACCCTTAACCCCACCAGCTTAGTTTAGGGATACACTGAAAGGGAAGTAGCCCTTTAAATCTGGAGATTCACCTCACATTCGGGATACTCATAGCCCGTGAGGTGTTTCCATTATCTATTTACAGAAGTGAAGAGAGAGAGAGAGCAACAAAAAAATTGTCATTCCTCACAAAGGGTGCACTTCTTCTAGAATTTTTTTTTTGGCACACATGAGGGGATCAGGACTAATATTGATGAGTTCAAAAATTTTAAGATTCAAAGAAGAACACATCTAGCAAATCTTACAAGATGATTTCACACCAGTAGTGCATTTTTAAATCCTTTTGGAGGTATTTATCCAAACTAATCTGATTATTTTTCTAGTTCAAACAACCTTTTTCATTTTCAGCAGACCTATTTTTCCAATTTTCCATATTTTATGAGCTCATGGAATCATGATTCCCCATTTTCAGCAGCATTATCAGTCAAATCCACCCACTTTCTACTAATATCCTCCACCAAATCAATACCATTACCTTTATCAAAATGGATACCCCCATAACAGAAACCTTACTTATTAATATGGTCATCAATGTAATCATTATGTTGTCCAGTAACAAGGTTATGCACAAGAATATGCAAGTCGTGTATATTATGTAGGTTATACAAACGAGGAAGAGTTCAAAAGCAAGATTCATATAATAAAGCATACATATCTAGCTCTCAAGGAACAAGTTGAATAATTGCAATCATTAGAGGATGATAGGCATCAGGTTGAGGAACCCTCTCAATGGGATGTTCCCACTTACCTTCCCTATCAAAATCCAATTCCCATGCCTTGTCAACCAATGCATCCCAATTATCAGATTTCAAGTTTTATAAATGTTGCAATTTCTCCCCCCCCCCTCCATAATCAAATTCTAAGCCAAACTTTCAGATTACAAGATTTCTTATTGCGGTGGTCACCACTCCATTTGACTCACATGAAGATTTTGAACCCCATCCCTTTGTCCAAAAATTATAAAATCAGGTTGAAACCCAGCCCACCCCTCTTCCTTCATCCTAAAGCCCAGACAAGGAAGATGAGAAGCAAAAAATCATTCAATAAGGGAAACCCATTCAAGAAAAAATCATGCTATAATTCATGCAAAATTTACAGCAATGGCTCTCCAAATTTGGGATTAGTCATGTTCCACTATTGGAGAAATTATCCAAGCAAGAGGTGGAGTTTTCTTTTGTAGAGGAGCAAACATAAGAGGGAAATGATCAATAATCTCTATGTTCTAAGTGTAGTGTGCATGTCGGCACCATATTCACAGAAGTTGATGATTCATCCTAGCTTGAAAAATCAAAAGAAACGAAGGAATTAGCTACAAATGAATAACAACACAAGGAAGTTGATACCCAAAGGGAATGTGCTACAAAGCTTAATAGGGAAGTGGCAGATTTCTTATCAAATTTGGAAGATTGTATTAGTCAGTGAGAGCCTGTTCAAGTCACTACTTTTGTAGTTTCATCATTTATCTTCCATTCTAAATATCCTCTTGTTGCTAACGTATCGCTTGGACTTGAAAATAAGAAAGAAATTCCATTGGCTCCATAGATTCTTTCTTTCCCCTTTTCACAAAATCAGCTTTGGAGGAGAACATAGCCGAGTAACCTACTGACCAAATCAGACCTCATGAAGAAGAAAGAGATGAGTTTGATCTTGTAAAATTCATGTTGATTGATGATGAAAAGAAGGAAAATGATGACAATTCTGCCAAATCATTCATCATGGAAGAGAAAGAGGTTTTTAATAGGAAAAACAAAGCATAAATTATCTTACAAATATGCAAGGAACATCGAAATACATTACAACATACCAAGAGAGGTAAAAACATTTTTGAAAAGGACCAATTAGACCTTTCCAGTTGTATGTTGAGACAGAATGAAGAATAAGAGGTTAGCATTATTACTAAAATTAGCTTTAAAATAAAAGGAACATAAAGTATCACGAAGCATATCACTTTTGTATGAGTTTAGAAATGTGTTGAAAGATGGACAGGAAGGCAGTGAAATAATTCAAAATAGAAAATTCATCTTTCCATACATGAAAAAGACCATGTCCCATTCGATATTTGGCATAATTTAAGTTTGTTTCGGCAGTACCAGTAGTTATTCTTTATTTAGAGCATAAAGATAAGCTTCACATTCTCAAAGGTCATCCCCAAAACCTCCCAAAATAGATTACATATCTTATATAATTATTCTTCATATTCTTGAGTGATATTTTGAGCAATTTAAAGGTAAAAATATTATTTCCAACTGTGTCATGTATTCCTATTGTCAAAATGATTATGTGGCCTCGTTTTCTTAGAAAAGGAAGCTATTTTTCTCAACCTATGTTGGGCTTTGTTTAGCTTCAATTTTCAACTGGTTATAGTAGCGTAGGTAGGATTTGCTTTCAATAAAGTTCTTATGCATGCTTGCAACAGTTTCATTTTCGATAAGTGCATTTCATGCACAAGATCTAGTTTCTTCCAAGATCTTTTCCTCTTTTGTTGTTCGAGAAAGGAAGAATTGTTCTTTCAATACAAGAGTTTTTCTAGGTTTTGAATCCATACCCAATGGACATATCAAGGAACTGGTATTTTCATCTAGTAGGTAGCTAACCCCAAAAAATTACCATAAATGTTGAAATTGTTCACATATCACCCATGATGTGTGAGGGGTCAACTCAAAACTTTTTGATTCTCAGATTGGAGGGGTTAAGTGATGACCATATTTGGTTAATCAAGGTGGAAAGGAATTTTTTAAAGAGCATCCTTTTAAAAAATATGAAGTGTAGAAAAGCAAATTTTTTAAAGAGCTAAGCATGATAAACAAAATTGATTTTGAAATTTCAATAATCATGCTTTGTATGAAAGGATAGGTTACAGATTCAAGTTAAAGATTGTTGCCAATGAATCAAAACAAAATTTATATGGGTACAGATTGGAAAAAATTTACCATTAACTTCAATTCAAGAGATTTATATTTCCTATTAATGAACCAGGTGCAGGAAGTACTATAAAAATTGATATTTTGGGCCTAAAAGTGATTACAAGATCACATGGTATATCACTAAGAAATTACATGAAAATCACTTACAACTGGTTCAAGCTTCAGATTTTCAAGATAGAATGATGTTATTTTCAATCAAATTTAGCAAGTACAAATGATACATTTTGTTCAAAGATAACAATTATTTAAGAAGGTACACATTTTCAGTTGTGAAATTACAAGTTCTCCATCAAATCTCCAAATATACATCCAAACAATGTTTATACTATGGATTGACAAGAATAAAGTTTCTTTTCACAAATTTTGCAAATAGTATAAGAGGATCCAACTGTTAAAGATACTTCTCAAGAATGGGCAATCCTCTTAGCATGTGAAAAGACAAGTACATATTTTTTAGTAATGATCACAGATCTCCAAAAATTCACAAGTTAAAAGAAATAATCATTTCCAAGAAAGAGAATTTTTTGTCTTCTGAACGAGAATAAGCTTTGAAAGGATCTACAAGTTTCCATTTATCCATTTATAGTCATAACAGTGTGTAAGCTGCTCAAAGAGATAAATTTTTTAACTCTGGATTTGTTTTGATAC
This sequence comes from Taxus chinensis, assembly GCA_019776745.2. NCBI lineage: Eukaryota > Viridiplantae > Streptophyta > Pinopsida > Cupressales > Taxaceae > Taxus > Taxus chinensis. Next base: position 476,350,154 of record CM034155.1, read on the forward strand.
CGAAGGTAAGCATAAAATCATATGGAATGAAATTTTCTAGAGTAAATAATAGAATTCACAGCACCGTTTTCAATTCTAAGATTTTTAAAATGCATAGAATACTATAGATTACAAGACTTGATAAGACAAAATTACAGTTTTCAAAATATGAATGCATTTCAAAAGGTGTTTTAAGATGCAGAAAATAGCTAAAAAGAGGCACACTACAAATTTTCAGAACATGTTTTCAAGCACAAATCTTCTAGATTCAAGAGCTACATCCACAACTTGAAGGATTCATGTTATCACTTCCTAAGACAAACATTTTGTCAAGAAGAGGAAATACTCATATTTTGAATCAACTTTTAGAATGCTAAGACAGGTTGCAATCAAATAAATTTAAGCTCAAAAGATGCACAGCGAGCCTAGCCAAACAACCAAAGCAATTTTTTCTATCAGGTTAACATAGTTTTTTTATGATATTTTCCTATCAATGCGAGCTTCAAAATATACATTCAAAGGTAACAAGCTAGTTGAACACATTGTGAATAAGAATAGACATATTCAATATTGGAAAATTATAGATAATGCGCCTGATGATAGAGATTGGGATCACATTACACGACTTATTTATTTCTTCAAATGGTTGGAAAAGATAACGGCATGGTGATAGTGGATGAAAATGAAGATGTCATGGGTGATACTATTGAAATGCTTTAGAATTCAGTAGGTGTTTCAATTGAAGTTATAACTGTGGGTGAATTTATAGTTCTTCATATTAGTGTTGTCTTGGAATAAAGAGCTTAAGCTTCACTTAGTTATACAATACATACAAAAATGATATATTCAAGTGTGATGCAGTACCGTAAATTGATTCATAAAGTAACCAATAAAATTTAAGTGAGCCACACACGAGCTCTTCACAATATAGTGATTCAGGGTCTTTTCATGAAACTCGGCCAAGCAAAATAGAACAACAAACATCGAATAGATCTAGAAGCAGAAAAATAAAAGGTTAAAAAAACACAATGAGATGTTGGAATTTAAAAAGCACAATAATAAACACACAAATAAGTTTCACTAGGAATAATCCAGGGCAGTTAAAAGATAGCAATTAGATTTTAGATCTAGATAGGGTGAGAAATAAGAAATGCATTGAATTTTATTCAAGTAAATACATATTATAAGAGATGTAGCTCAAACCTAGGAAAGCGATACAAAGCCCATAGATCTAACACATAATTCAAAAGCAAAGGAATCCGAACACCCAACAATAATGCACAATGAGCTCAAACTAAAGGAAAAACCCGACACATGGCCCAATTCACCAATGAATGTAAGGGTTTTAAATTATAAATTTTCATAGCCAGGTGAAAACTAAATACAGAAATCTCAATAATTTCAAGTTACATCAGAACTATAAACTCTAAATATGAGCTGAAAAGGGAAGATTTTAGCATTTTTTTTTAATATCCAGATTGGAGAGAAGTGGAAGAGTAAATGATTAAGAATATAGCGAGCTGGGGGAGTAAATAATATACCAAGCTCCAAAGATGTTGGCTAGGTAACCCTCAAATCCACATTGATCTCAAATCCTTCAACGGAACTCCCAGTCATATTAAAAGGCATCCCAATTGTAAAACCAGATCAAGAAAATCTCATAAATGGTGGCCCTAGTTCAGAACTAGTAGAAATTCCAATCCCAAATGTAAACTATGCCTCTCCTGATTACAGAGCACAAACTCAAGTATCAAAAATAGTTTCATATTTGGTAAAGATTTAAAAATGTTGATATCAGACCAGTAACACATTTTTAAATCCTTTTGGAGGTATTTATAAAAACAAATCTGATTATTTTGTTTGTTCAAACAACCTTTTTCATTTTAAGCAGACTAGTTTTTCCATTTTTACATCTTTTATGAGGTCATGCAATCATGATTCCCCATTTTTAGTAACATTATCAGTCAAATCCACCTCCTTTCTACCAATATCATTTGTCAAATCAGTACCATAACCCTTATCAATATGGTCATCAATACAATCATTATGTTGTCCAAGAACAAGGTTATGTACAAGAATATGTAGGTCATGCAAATTATACAGGTTTTACACATGAGGAATATTTCGAAAGAAAGCTTCATAAAATAGATTAGACATATCTAGATCTCAAGGAATGATTTGAACAATTGCAATAAATAGAGGACGATAGACATTAGGTTAAGGAACCCTGTCAATGGGATGTTCCCACTTACCTTCCCCATCAAAATCCAATTCCCATGCCTTATCAACCAATGCATCCCAATTATCAGATTCCATATTTTCTAAATGTCACAATATCTGCCCCCCTCTTCCATAATCAGATTATGAGGCCATTTTTTATATTCCAAGCTTCCTTTTTATGGTGGTCCCCACTCCATTTTTCCTCACATGCAGATTTTGAACCCCATCCCTTTGTCCAAAAATTACAAAATTAGGTTGAAACTAAGCTTGCCCCTCCTCCTTTATCCTCAAGCCCAAAAAAGTAAGGTGACAAGCAAAAAATCAGTCAAAAGGGGCAACCCATCCAAGAAATTAGCAGGATGAAATTCATGCAAAATTCAAAGCCATGGGTCTCCAAGTTTAGGATTATTCATATTCCACAGTTGGATAAATAATAAATGCAAGAGGTGGAGTTTTTTGTTTGCAGAGGATCAAGCACATGAGGGAGATGATCAACAATCTCTATGTTCTAAGTGCAGTGTGCATGTCGGCACCATATTCACAGAATTTTTTTGATTCATCCCAACTTGCAAAATCAAAAGATAAGAAGGAATTAGCTTCATATGAATAGAACCAAAAGGAATTTGAGACCCAAAGGGAGTGTGCTGCAAAGCTTAACAGTGAAAAAGTTGATTTCTTATCACATTCAGAAGATTGCATTGGTGGGGAAGAACTTGTTGAAGTCACTACTTCTGCAGTTTCACCATTTTTATTCCATTCTAAAGATCATCGTGTTACTAAGGTCTCCCTTGGACTTGAAGAGGAGAATAAATTCTCTTTACCCTTTTCATAAAATCAGCTTTAGGGGAAAACATAGTAGAACAACTCAAGAAGAAGAAAGAGATGAGTTTGATCTTGCAAACTTCATGTTGAGTAATGAGGAAAAGGAGGAAGACGATGACAATGGTGCAAAATCATTCATCATGGAAGAGAAATATGTGTTTGAAGAGGAAAAATAGAGCACATATCATCTTACAAATACCAAAGGAACATAAAAAAGCACTGCAACAAACAAAGAGAGGAAACAAGTTTTTAACAAGGGGCAATTTGACCTTTCTATATGTATGTTTGGACAAAATGAATAATAAGAGGTTGAACTTATTACTAAACCAACTTTCAAAGAAAAGAAACAGTAGTTTCATGAAGCATATCAATGTTCTTGTCAATTTCCAAACGTGCTCAAAGATGGAGAGAAAGACAGTGAAACAATGTAAAATAAAAAATTCAGCTTTTCAGTTATGAAAAGACCATGTCCCATCCTATATTTGGTATATTTTCAGTTTGTTTCAGCTCTACCAACAATTATGCTTGATTCAGAGAAAAAATATGACCTTCACATTCTCAAATATCATCCCCAAAACCTCCCAAAATGGATTAAAAATATGATAAAGGTATTCTTCATATTTTGGACTGATATTTTAATCAATTTAAAGGTACAAATTTTATTTGTGGTTGTGCCATGTAGTCTGATTGTCAAAAGGATCTCGTGGTCTCATTTTGGCAAAAAATAAAATATTTTTCTTAGCGTGTGTCACAATTTGTTTAGCTTCACTTTTCAGCTGGTTATAGTAGGGTAGGTAGGATTTCATTTCAATAATTTTTTTATGCACGCTTGCAGCAATTTCACTTTCAATAAGTGCAGTTCATGCACAAGATATGGTTTCTTCTCATATGTTTTCTTTTTTTTTTGGGAAAGGAAGAATTGTAATTTCAAGGAAAGATTTGTTCTAGGATTTGACTCCATTCCCAATGGACGTATCAAGGCACTGGTATTTTTAGGTAGCAAGCAATTGACCCCATAAAATTGTTGAAATTTCTTGCACATCACCCATCATTTGTGAGGGGTCAACTTGAAATTTGTTTTCTTAGATTGGAAGGGTTAAGTATTGACCATGTTTGGTTAATCAAGGTGGAAAAAGGTACAAAAAAATTCAGGTTACTCATTTTCACCGGTAGATTGGATGGGACACAAGTAGTAAGCATTCAGGAAACACTTTTCAAGAATATTTATTCCTCAAAGAAGATGTTATTCCATCATTTTTCTTCATCGTGATCATGTAGCAGCCTTTCCAGACTACTGTAGGGTCATGATAGAGATAGGAATAACATCAAACATCATAAATAGACATCATGGGAAGAAAGCTTTCAGTTTGCACATTCAGAATTATCAAAAGGAAAGTGTAGTTGTATAGGTGGTAACCTGTTCATTTATCATTTTTAGATCAAGAAAATGTACAATTAATTCATTTTATTCCATTATGATAAAGTGAAATTGTATTAGTGTGTTGAGTTATTTATGTTCATACCACATTATTTTATTGAAAATAAATGCAAAAGGAACATACACGGCTCATTAAAGAAAGGAAATTTTTATTTATTCAGAAGGAATAATTGTAAATTTTCTCACACAAGCCATGAGAAATAACCGGAAAGAAAAGAATGCATATAGATAAAAAACTTAAAATTAAAGAGAGAGAAGGGACCCGACATTACTTGATGACTGGATCCCCTCTCATTAAGATTGTTGATCCATCTTCTTTCGATGTTGCTCCATACCTGAAAGAGAGAAAAGTTTCGATTAGAGCTCAAGGTAACCTTAAATCCTTTGTATTTTAAGTTTTTAATGTATATGCAAGCTTAAAGGATTCAATAATCAATTAATAACAGCGATTGAAGAAATATGAAGTGCATAAAATGAAATTTTTTCCAGAGCTAAGCATGATAAACCAAAATGATTTTAAGACATCAATAATCATGTTTTGTATGAAAGGATAGGTTTCAGATTTAAGTTAAAGATTACAACCAATGGAGAAAAACAAAATGTATACAGGTACAGATTGGAAAATGTTTACCATTGACTTGAATTCAAGATAGTTATATTTCCTATTAATGAACCAAGTGTAGGCAGTACTATAAAAATTGATGTTTAGGGCCTAAAAGTAATTAAAGGATCACATGGCATATAACTAAGACAATACATGCTTTAGGCCTAAAAGTTATTAAAGTGATTAAAGGATACGATGGCAGTTTTGATGCAACAATGACTGGTTTGTGTGACCGGTGATGTGGAGTTGGGGTTTCACCTAGGGGTCCTGTGGAATTTAGGTCTATGGATTTCATTGGTAGTTTTTCTCCTTTCCCTGACTCGTCTAGTGGCTGCACCGGCCCTATTTTAGAGAGGGGTTCTGGTAATGTTCTCTTTGGTAGGGGTGATTACAGGGTTGGTTAAGGTGGTAAATATTCTCCCTTTGACGAGGATCATTTCAAATCCATCGGATCTTTTGGGGGGGTGGGTTCCTAGTTGGGTGGGCGATCTTTCCTTGCTATGGCTAAGGCCAGTGGTCACCCCATCCCCAAACCTATGGTCTCTGCTAAAATGGCACCAATGGTCTCTTTTGGGGAGGATTTTATTGAAATTGTTGATTTTTTCCACAGCAGGGGTCTTATTTGAAGGTTTAACGGTTGTTTCCTTGGCCTTCCTGCCTTGCACAATTAGATTTTAGAGCATTGACGCCCACTCATTGAAGGTAAGGTGAACATATACCCCTATACCCATGGAATTGTTTTAGCAGTATTTGATATTTCCTTGGATAAGGAGGTTATTTTAGGGAAAGTTTGGGATTTCCAGTTGCATATTATTCTTATAAAGCCCCATTTTCCCCACTTTAATCCTTTGACTGAAACATTTAATATTAGACCTATGTGGGTAACCTTTACCTACTTTCCTTTGCATTTTTAGGATGTTGAATGTTTTAAAGCTATGGGCGATGCTTTCAGTAAATTTTTAGCAATAGATCCCCAGACTGAATCTTATAACCATACCACTTTTTCTCAGATTCTAGTGGACATGGATATGTCTGTTGACTTCCCAGCTATAATGGATCTTAAATTTAAGGATATAGTATGGAAACAAAACTTAGATTATGAAGGATTTCCATTTAGATGTAGAACTTTTTTTGCTCTTGGACATCTAGCCTCTAATCGTCCCATCACTAAGAAATAGATCAAAGGACGTATCTCGTGGTGTAAGGACTTTAAGCTAGAGAAATTAGTGGTATTTTCTCTTGATAATAGTGATAGAGATGTCAATTCAGCTAGTCTTATGGATAATCACGATGTGAAGAAGGGTGAGACTGTTTCCTCAACTTCTCGACTATTTATTGTTCCAAAGAAGGATGCATGAAAGGGGGATGCCTCTTTGGTGCATCCTGCTAGATCTATGCAGATTCATAGTCCTAAAAAATTAAATAAAGAGGCTCTTGATATCTTCCTACTTGTCCACCCAGATGAGAATGTGGATCCTAATGGGGGTGACAGATGGAAGTTTGTGATCAACAAGAAGAAAAATAAAACTGGAAATTATCCTCTAAAGATGAGCCTTAGATCCCATCGGGGAAAATATCATGATAATTAAGGCTTACCAGGGGGTCAATGGTCAAGTTGTTTTGACTAGTTTGCTTTGTGGGGTCCTTTCTCTTTTTTCATTTTTTCCCTATGTCTGGTTTCTTTAGGATTGTTTGGTTGTTTCTCTTTAGGCACCTATGGCAATTTTCCTTAATGTATATCCTTTGTGATTCAATTTTTTATTCTTCATTGTACAAGGTTCCCTATCACTTCAACATTTGTTTCTACCTTATCTAAAAAAATAACGAAGACATTACATGAAAATCACTTACAGTTAGTTCAAGATTAAGATTTTCCAGATAGAATGATGGTATTTTCAATCAAATTAAGCTAGTAAAAATGATACATTTTGTTTAAATATAATAGTGCTTTACGAAGGTACAATTTTTTGGTCATGAAATTGTAATTTCTCCATCAAATCTTCAAATATACATCTAGACATTGTTTCAAGTGTGGATTTAAAATAATTAAGTTTCTTTTCACAACGATTACAAATAGTATAAGAGGATACAAATATTACAGATACGTCTCAAGAATGGGAAATCCTATTAGTATGTGAAAAGATAAGTATAGATTCTCAATAATGATCAAAAATCTCCCAGAACTCACAAGCTAAACGAAGGATATCATTTCTAGAAAAGAGAAGTTTTAGTCTTCTGAACAAGAATAAGATTTGGAAGGGTCTACAAGCTTCCATTATCCATTTATAGTCATAATAGTGTGTAAGTTGCTCAAAGAGCTACATTTCTGAACTCTGGATTTGTTTTGATATTGAAGGTAAGCATGAAAGCATATGGAATGAAGTTTTCCAAAGTAAATAATAGAAGTTGCAGTACCATTTTAAAATATAAGATTTCAAAAATGCATAGAACACTACAAATTTCAAGACTCAATAAGAACAAATTATAGTTTTCAAAATATTAATGCATTTTAGAAGGTGTTTTAAGTTGTAGAAAACAACCAACAAGAGGCACACTCCAAATTTTTAGAACATGTTTTCAAGAACAAATATTCTAGGTTCAAGAGATACATCCATAACTTGAAGGAGGCATGTTATCTCTTTCTATAACAAATAGTTTTTCAAGAAGAGGAAATACTCATATTTTGAATCAACTTTCAGAATGTTAAGACAAGTTGCAGTCATAAAACTTCAATCTCAAAGGATGCACAACAAGCATGGCCAAACATCCAAAGAAATTTTTTCTGTGAGGTTGACATGGTTTTTAAATCTATTGTTCGATCAATGTGAGTTTTAGAATATGCATTCAAAGGTAAGAATCCAGTTGAATGCATGGTGAATAAGAATAAACATATTCAACAATGAACAATTATTGATAATGGGCCCAATGACAAAGATGGGGATCACATTGCACCACTTATTTGTTTCTTCGAATGGTTGGAAAAGATAAAGGCATGGTGATAGTGGATACAAATGAAGATGTCATGGGCGATACTACTGAAATGGTTTAGAATTCAGTAGGTGTTTCAATTGAAGCTATAAAAGAGAAGGAATTTATACTTCTTAAGAATAGGGTTGTGTTTGAATAAAGAGATTAAGATTCACTTAGTGATAGAGTACATACAAAAATGGGATATTGAAGTGTGATGCAGCACCATAAATTGATTCATAAAGGAACCAATAAAATTTAAGCGAGCCACACATGAAATCTTCACAATACAGTAAGTCGGGGTCTTTTTAGGACACTGGTCCAAGCAAAACAAAACATCATTACAGGTTTAGCTATGCTAAAACTGTCATACACATTCCTTAGCCCTTTTAAAAGAGGAGTTGATTTGAGAGTCAACATTAGTTTGAGAAGTTAACAAGGAGTTTACATAGGCTAAAATTATAACTTTTTAGTTTATTTTTTGACTCATCACCTCATGCATGTCAAGATTGGGTTGTTGCTTTTTAAGTTTTATTTAATTACATGTAATTGGAGAGAACTGGTGTTGTAACTAAAGGTGTTGAGATTTATCTCCACCTAATGTTTATTATATATTACAATGCTTTTGAAAGCATTATGGGGAGGAATTTTTGATGTAAGACAGTGCTGCAGGATTTTCCTTTCCAATTATTTTTTAAGTGTTATCATTTTCAAGGTAGTCTTTCTTGTGATTTATTTTCCCTGAATTCATTAATTTACATTCTTAAGCTATCCACCCCATTGCAAATATAAGTTTTGTGTTAATTTTAGTGTGCATGCATATTGGAAACTGGTATTGCGAGTCATCCCTTCACAACTTCCCTTATTTTTCCTTGGAATTCACCCAAATCTCTATGGATCATGAAATTTAACTTTTTATTTTTATCTTTTTGTCCACATTCCTATATCAGAAACCTCCAAAAATCTATGGTGTATCACTCCCTTTTATCATTTTCTTATTATGTTCTAATTGTTACCCTCGCCAACTTAGTTTAGGGATATAATGAAAGGGAATCATCCATTTAAACATAGATATTCACCTCACATTCGGGATACCCACATCTTGTGAGGTGTTTCCATTTTCTATCTACAGAAGTGAGCAGAGAGAGAAAGAAAAAATATGTCATTCCTCAGATAGGGTGAACTTCTGCTAGATAACAGTATTTTCATACTCATAAGTAGGGAGTTAGGCCTTCTTCTCAACATCTTGTGGAATAAATGTCCTTCAAATTTTATATGAATAATGTTGTCACACACCTCAAACAATTAAGACGTGTGAATATGTTATTACATGAGTTTTTATTTGTTAATTACATTGTGGAATGACTTAGAAATTTTGTGAGAAAGGTAACGCAAACCAAGTTTGGTCTTACCTTGAGATGACTTCCTATATGAATCCTTGTGGTACATAATTTATCATCTCTTCAACCTTTTCACTTGTGTTAGGATTGTGTGAAGGATCTCATATGGAGGAATTTTTTGGTTTCTTTGTGGCATTGGTGGACATTTTCCTACTTAGTGTAGGTACAATGTACATTCTGGGTCAGTTCAGATTGGATAATAGACTTGGACCCAACCCTTTTGTTGTGAATTGAATTTGAATTTCTTGTTTGAAAGGAGTAACGCAAAAATATTTTGGAATGTAATATAGGATCAAACCCTATAGTTAAATGAACCTCCCTTGTCGTGTTATATTGAGAGCCATGATAGTTGTAACTGTGTTTCTGCAAGGATGTTAATCCTGAACTAATAACATGTGATACATATAAAAATATGATGGTATACTTTAAGTACAATTGTTTCTTGCAAAGTAAAGTGTTAGTGTTATTTATGTCTGGTGAGTTGGGATAGTGTCTTTAGTGTTGCATTTTTTAAAAGAAAAAATACAATTTTTTTGTTACTTTTTATGTGGTAAAATAGTGGGAATCATAGCTGGTATCAGAGTGTAGGCTCAAACAATTGAACATATGGGATAAATTTGTAATGAGTTTCATGTACTTATTGTTTACTTCACATAGCATGAGTGTCATTTCAGGTCTAGTTGGTGTGTCACGTGAAGTTATTTAGATGTTCTTTGGTCTAGTTTTTGTACAAGGTATGTGATGCCTAACGAGCATGTTGTGTAATGGGTCCCTAAATTCCTTTATATGGACCGTTATTGTGTCAGATCCTAAAGCAATTTATAGATTTAATCGCAATGAAGTAGTTTTGTACCTTTATGGACAATAATACTATTTGGGGAACATTTCTATATATATTTGTAGTTAACAGGAGATTGGTTTATTGTTATTGATTTCTACATCATTAGTAGTTTTGACATGTGGAAATAGACTGGTATTTTATCATGTGATTGGTTTATTATTCCTGAGTTCTATATCATTAATGGTTGTGGAATTTTGTTATGACATTTGATAGTGTCGATAGATATTGGTAGTTTTTGGTGATATGAAGATGTATTTCCACCTGGGAGAGCAGATATCATGACATATATATTATTGGATCCATATTATTTATATATATTGAGATGTGCACTTGATTATTAGGACCCCTACAGGTGGCCCTCAAAAGGCTTCGTAGTAATTGTGATGTGGATTTCTCGTATGTTTTAATTCTTAAACTTTCCTTTTCTTTTCAGGACCAACATTTTTATTTAGTTGGTTTATAAAAAAGCATTAAGGATATTGTTATTTTTGGATTTATTGTGAGATTTTCGTGGTTTTTATATGCTACTTACCCATTTATTTTGACTTTTGAGATTCCATGTATTTTATCTCTATTTTTTGGTGAATCCGAGCTTTATTATTTTTTAGGCCGCTTGGAAAAGATTTTGTTAATAATGTTATGTGTTTTTTCGTGTATGTTCGTGATCTGGTCCTATTTTGTTCGTGTTGTGTTCTCTTTTCATTTGGAGGTATGCCCAAGGTGTCATGACTGCATACTTCAGGCTATAGGACATGCCCTTGGTTGTGGAGGTGACGGGGCTCTATGCTTCTAAGACCATGGAGTGACCTAGCCTCACTTTGATACTGAACACTCATTCCTCCTTTGGTGGAGTGACACTAGTGACATTTGGTCCTCCTTTGGTGGAGACACATACTTGATTTAGAGTCCTCTTTGGTTGAGCAACCCTCATGATTATCTGTTATCTTCAGTGGATTTGAGTTTATGTTATGCATTATGGATCATAAAATGTTCTTTTATGCTATATAATATCGATCAGTGGAATGGCCTTTATGCTATGCAGTATGATCAGGGGATTAGGTGGTGATTTGTGCTTCTAATTCCTTTCTATGATGATATTCTTCACCATTGAGATGGATATGGTAATCAATTCAAGCTTTACAGATTATGTGTGGGAAAGTTCACTCTTACATAGTTATGGGTAGTGTACTTTCGGGTACGCAGGGAATACATCGATAGACATTTAGATGGGATCTCTGATAGTTTTACTTGTTTCTATTAGCTCCCTTGAGTAGAGGTTGACATATTGGAGTAAAGAATGTTGACATATATTACTATACTTAGATTCAGTGGGCACTATATCTAGAGAGATTTTTTACCACAAGTCTTGTGGACCCCACTACGGATAGGTTTTTATTATACCCCACTATGGATGTGTTTTTGTTATACCCTGTTATGGATGTGTTTTTTGTTATGTCATGCTATGGATGTTATTATTTCATACCCTATTGCTATGTGTTGCATTTATCCCTTTACAAACCTATTTTTTGGGATGTTGTGTTATAGTGACTATGTTTGGATGATCTGTTACATTCCCTTTTAGTTATGTGGGTATTCCCCTTAGTGAGGAAATTTGGTGTTATGGTAATTTAAGTGGGTCTTGATAGACTTACATTTGGCTAATAATATTTCATCTCTTTGGTATGGTGATATGTATGTGTATACCCTTTCCTATTTGTGGTCGTATTATGATCATTGTGTCAAACATGAAAATGTGATAAATATTAAGTGGCTTGTGATATGGTTATAGATCTTGGAAGACATTGTGATGTATTACATCATTTTAACCCTTGTAAAAATAGTGCAGTTCTCTTGTGAAACAATAGAAGCAAGGACATGGAATTAGTAAATGAAAATGAAAATGATTATGAAACATTGAACAAGCCCACTTTTTTCTCATGACAAACTAATAACTAGAAATACATCTATGATAAAACACTATTAAACAAGTTTGGATATGCTTACAAAATATAGTATGAATATATTAGGGTAAGGAGAACTACCACTCCATACATAACATAGACAATTGAGAAAAAAATACGAGAATTTTTGTTCCCTTTTGATCACATTTTAGTGATAGGGTCAGGGCAGTAAACAACATTGTCATTGTTGACCTCTTTCTTCTATTTTATCCTTCCAACTAATCTTGGTGTTGTGTTGCATCGAGAACAATACTATTATAAGGGGAGGGAGATGGGGAGATGTAATTCCCCTTTGTTTTAGTCCTTGATCCATTCAGTGATGAACTGAATAAAATAAAATAAATTAAAGATTCCTCAACCTGGAAAAACTATCTAGGAGGCATGCAAGTGAGAGGGGGCATTTTTAATGTTTAACTTTTTTTTAGATTATCGTCGAGTTGCTTTTAGCAGGGCCTATGTCAGATTATATAAACTCCAACCTTGTACACATCCTCCCATCATGAATCCAAATATAAGTTTTGAAATGTTATGGGACTTCCTGGTGGAATAGAATGTTGTATGGTGGCCACATAAACTGTCAGACAGAATATCCCAAAAGAAATGTGTTTCGTGGATGGTGTTGATTGCATAACTTTTTCAAAATTATTTTGTTGCTAGGAATTTTTAATGCTTAGCTTTGCAAGATCTGATAACATCCTCTAACCAGAACTTGAATGGGAGTATTAAAGAAGGGTACACACATCCATCAAAGCGCAGGGGAAATTTTTGTTTATCAAATTTTGTGGTTGCAGTAGACACAAAATATGGTCTAACTGGATTGGGATTTCAAATATTTAAGCAAACGTGTTAGGAAAGATTCAATGAAAAATATTCAACCCTGTCGGTATTCTCCCAGCATATATCAAGTTTGGATTCCTAAGGGGTTGTTTGAAACATATGCAGATCACGATGGGCGACCCCACCTTGTCTGTACAAGCTATCTTGAATAAATTCTAAAATTTATTTTTTTATTCCAGTTCAAACCTGTGGCGCTTTGGTAGATTCATTTCTTGATGTGTGGACTACTGAGCATTTAGTAGCTGTTTTCTTAAGTTCCCTAAAAGACTAGTATGGAAAATGTGGGAGCACATGAACTGTTTGACTGAGTAAATAAAGGGATGTTTTTCATGGATTTTCATGATTGCAGGCTATGCATAAATTAGATTTGTCAAAAATGTGTAAATAATGTCAAGTAAATTCAATGGGTAGGGTGAGCCAAGCTTTTCCACCTGTGTTGGTGTTCTATGTGCATAACCTTGCAATCTTAGCGGATGGGGAGGCGGTAAATAAACCCATTCGTAAATATTATGGATTTTCACCTACAGCCGATGATTATGTGTGCATGGTTTACCTTCTTAGATGGCTATCTTGAAGACACCTTAAACTTTAATTAATTTTAGATGTCAGTTGTACCTGTGCTGATTATGCAGAAATTTTAGCTTGGTGCCTTTGACCTGTGATAAAAAGGTACAACACGGTGGTATAAGGGATGTTTTTTTTTTTTTTTTTTGATGTGGTCTCTTACCTTACATTTTTGTTTCATCATATACCACTGGACGTGTATGTTTCTGACCAGTCTAGTTATGGCATGGAATTTAATTGATAGGTGACTACCTTGCCACATCACATGTCCTCTTTGGAATTGGTAGAATGGTCAGCCGCTTGGTAGGTGAGTTAGGGATGATGGAAATTTGGTGGATGACTTTCCCATTTGTTGGCACTTTTCATGTAATTTGTGGCACTTAAATGTAAAATGCATTTAGGTCATCCTTTGGGTTCAATGTTGGATGTTTTGTCGACCTGCTGACTTGGCCATGAAACTCAGTATCAAATTCCATGAACCAGACAATTAAATAACTCGGCCTTGGAAACTAGTTAGCAAGAGACTTGAATAGCTGCACCTAGCTAGATCACGAGCTCAGCGATCTCAATCATGACTTGATAAGTTATTTGGAAAGTAACGACAATGTGGAATGAACTATATACCAGTACGGTTTAACGCTATTCTTGGACAAATGCAAACCAGACTTTTTTTAATCGTTGATCACTCAACAGTTTGAATAATTAAGCATGATTTTCTCTCTATTCTAACATGTATTCACATTTATAGTTTTTTAACTTTTCATTATAGCTATAAAATTATAATGAATAAAAAATATAACTTTTGTATAAAAATTGGAAATGTGTTGTATCTCGAAAACGTTCAATATGCTTTCTTGTCTCACATTTAAAGGATTTATATCAAATGCTAATATCTCTTGGTAAATCTTAATATGAAAATAAAAAAGTTAGATAATGGGTAAGGATAACGACAACCTCTTAAAAGATGAAAAAAAAATAACTTGAGACTTCATGATAATTGTTGATTGTACTCTTGCAAAATTTAATGAAACACAATTATTCTTAGATGCACAAAATATCCCTCCAAATCCCACAATAGAAAATGATGCATTAAAAATGTTAATTTATGATGAGGGATACCACATTAACCACTAGAATTATTGCATATAGTTATTTGACAAATTTATGTCACTAGTTTAGGACCGCGCTAGCCAATATTGTAGTATTGGAAAACTGTTGCGAGTTAATAATTTCATTTAGTTTTGGATCCCTGTTTCTACACTGCATCGAGAAACGAAGTTTTGTCACCTTATACATCTATTTTGTCTAGAGGACAATAGTAGTCAAACCTTATTTTTTTATTAAATCACCTTAGAATCCTGTGTTGGAGGTGTTTTATAGGCCTTCACATCTGCATCGAGAAACGATTGTTTTGCGACAAGCTTGACACGATCACGACCTCTAGTTTCGTCTAGAGGTAGCCGCCATTTGAACCTTAGTTCACTATATCTAAGTTTATTCAACTTACCTTAGCCTCCTTGCTAGATAGAAGGTGTAGAGGAAATAGGCCTTACTCTTGTTGAGCTGGAGTTTGAGCTGAAATGACACGATCATGACGAGTAGCTCCAATAAGGTAGCCACCATTTGAACCTTGTTCATTATATCTAAGTACTGTCAACTTATTGGGCCTCCCTATAGATAGAAAAATAGAGGAAATGTTACTCTCGATGAGCTGGAGTTTGAAAAAATGGTTTTTTGAATATCGTTTTGTGGGCCATTTGGGTGAAATTGGACGTTACTTTAAGAATTGATACAATATTATAAAAATTTTGTTGAACCTTCTTCTAGCCAAATAACTATTGGAAATTCTACCAACACTATTACATGACCCTATAGAACTCATTTATGTTCATTTTTTGGTCAAAATAGATTATGGGTAATATAGTACTTCTCTCTGTCTTCCCATATTTCTCTCTCTAGTTTGAGAACAAAAAGAAATCGCTTCTTTGATTTTTACTCTCTTTTGTTTCATACAAATGTTTGAATTTCTATTTTAAATTGAAAATCATGTATATGTGAAAATGTTAGTCATAGAGGAAATCTTTGTCAACGTTCTCTTTGTTGACCATGTTTACACTAACCTAGCATGTTTTTGGTACCATAAGAAGGATTAGAATGAATGTTGCAAATCTAAGTTTAATGATTATTACTAAAAATGTGTATTCAAGATGAATATAGAATAGTATTCAATTTTAGTGATAGTACTCGTAGTATTAAAGAAAGAAGAGCTCATTTCATTGCATACTTGTGTTAAATAAAGTGATGGTGAAATTTTACTTATAACCTTACCATTCAATTGTATTGTTAGAGTAGGTATTTATCTTAGCTCATGTTCACCTCCGTACTTTATTTACCTTTATTGTATTTATCCTCACCCACTTACGTGTGTGGATATTTCTTTTTATTTATTTAAATATTAGGGGGATATTATCTAGTTGTTAGGTATAGTTCTTTTCTTGATCTATGGTATTGAATAATTCTTTCATTGATCTATGGTATTGACTAGATCCTTAATGTCTAGTTCTTTTCTAAATCTATGGTCTTGACTAGTTCTTTGATGACTAGTTATTTCCTTGATTTATGGATTGATCTATGACCTTGACTCGTTCTTAGATTGTTATATTCCTTTCCTATATAAGCAAGGCCCATTCTCATTATATTTCATTGAGTTCCATAATAATATATGATATTACTACTCATTGTTTTGCAAGGCTTTATTAAAGTTATTCTAGTGAATTACGTTTATCTCATTGATCATGGTGTTTGATTAGCATCTGAGTTCTTGGATTGGTACGATCCTGTTATCATTCCTTTTATGTATTTAGTTAAGTTTTTTGAATCCTCACAACTTTGTATATTGGTATGGTAATGAGTTAAAACTTGAAAATTATTTCTATCTTAAGTATGTAAAGAAAAATGTTGGTCATTGATACTATAATTTTTAACGGTTCTTTGAAACCTTTCTACACCCTTTTTCTCCTTCAATAAGAAATCACGTGTTTCAAACATAACGTAGTTAGCGTGCTTATCATCTTGCATATCATTTTTATAGTAATTGGTAGATAGGAAGGATAATATTTAATTGATATATTTTGCAATGATTTTCGATATGTAGTTGTCACGATTGTCTTATAAAGGACTCCAATCATGCTTTCTTGATAAAATTACTAGGGTAAAAATTTCCTCTTCCCGAGTAAAATATGTTTCCTCTAGGCTAATTAGACATCTTGGTTGTACACTAGATGAAAAATCTGCAATAGGGAATGTGGTTATTCCATTGAAGGTTTATATAAATCCATTTGAATTGTAGGTCTGTTTGGTTATCTTATTTTCAAATTTAAAAAAAAAAAGGAAATTCCATACCCACCATGGTCATGAACAAATCCTAACCTTCATAAAATTAATTTTTTTTAACTCTAGAGAAAGATATTGGTGGGTTATATTGTTTTGAGAAAACGTGAATAGTGGTATAAATTTTACCGCAAGAAACAATGGGTGAAGAGTTAATCCTAAGAGCCTATTGTCTCTTAAAATAATCATTAAAGGACATCCACTATGTACGAAACTTACATGCATCCAAAATACCATTTATTCGCTACTGCTTACCCATTGAGGGTCATGTTATTTTTTGGATCTAGATGAATTAGTATCAAATACCTCTTAATAGTATTTAAGTGGATAAAACCTTGATGTATATTTCCTACCTCTTGGAATGGTTCCCTAGGGAAACCCTAGATCGATATATCTAGATTTTCTTTCTCTCTTTTACCACATTTGCTAATACTTTGGTTGAAAAATATTAATGAAACCAATTTTTATGGGGAACTTTACTCTTTGGAGCTCCTAAATATTTAAACGGGAAACTAAAGCTTCATCACTTTACATGCGTATTTTAAACAATGTTAATGGGTGATTTAACTACCCAATGTAAATGTAGAAAGAATACAAGTTAAAGAGAAGAACCTTGGAAATGTATGGTCTCTTAGAACATAATCACCCCGACTGTTATCTAGTGAATAAAATTCAAACATGAATGTAATACAAAATAAAAGTAAAGAAAATTACTCTTGGTGAGCTAACACAAATATAAACAAACTTGTAAGATGTAAATGATAATGTACTGTTTGATGATTGTTATAAGTGGGACAACATGGTGTGTTAACACAATCAATTCTAATAAAAAATATAAATCTTGAGACTATCTGAATGATTGTTAAGAACTAATTATTTACCTTTTTCAGCTATTTTTACTTGTATTAGATTATTCTTGTATGAGTGATTGTGGTTTACAAGGTCGTCTCTTTTGTGGAACGAATTTTCTCATGAGGCTTGGTTATCATCAACCCCTATTATTTACCAATGGATTAGAATAATAAAATGATATTCATGTTATAGGTGCATAGTTGTCGTTGGAATACCTTATCTCCCTTGTTTGAGGTTGTTTTATTGTCTTCACTTTAATTCAAATAATATATGAAATGCGTAGGTGCTAGTGGAAACTATTCAAATGGGGAATCTATAAAATGGGTCTAATTGTGACCGTAGTGGTAAATGGTTATAGATTCCTGATATTTTTACCATCCTAAGGGAACTGTTATACCACAATTTGGGAGGGATCAAACAAGGTAAATTTTGTAAGGTTACAAAGACTATTAGGTGACAATGACACCTCAATGATTAAGGGAATAATAGTTTCATACTCCTAAGTAGGGAGTTAATCCTTTTTATCAATAGCTTATGGAATAAATCTCCTTTAAAATTATGTGAATCATGTTTTCATATACCTCTAACAATTGAGACGTGTGTAATGCCCCGATTGGCGTTACTCCTATTCATATTGTTGACCAAAATAAGCTCACACTTATTTTTGGGTCAACTAACACCATTTTCCCCATTTTTGTGCTTCAATCTGATTTTTTATACATTATAAGTACTTAAGGATTCTTGGAAGCATCTTAATCAGATAGGAAATTTCTTCCCCTTTCCAAAAATATAAAGAAGTCCTTATAAATCTTCATATTTTGCAAGTTACGGGCAGACGGGCCTAAGAAGGATATTTTTTTGCCAAATGCGGGTCTACGGGCTTGGGGAAGACTTTTCACCCAAGTGAATTTCGGACCAACGGGGTGGCCGGAGATATTTTGGCATTTTGTATTTTTTACAAAAATCACAAGTTATAATTGCAGGTCCGCGAGGCCAGGAAGGATTTCTCTTGCTAAGTGGAAAATGCGGGCCTGCAGCCCTGGAGAAGTCTTTTCGCCAAAGGTGAAGTTGTGAGGCCGCGGACCTGAGGAAAGATTTTGGCACTTTGACATTTTGCGCAAATGGAAATTTTTTAATTGCCGACACATGAGCCCGAGGAGGAGTTTTACCAAATGTAAAGTTGTGGGGCTGTGGGAGTTTTTTTTGCATTTTTGGCAACTTTCATAAAAGCGCAGTTTGTAAGTGCGGGCCGGAAAGCCTGAGGAGGTTTGTTTGCCAAATGGAAAATGTTAAGGTTACGGGCTTGCGGGCTTGAGGAATAATTTCACACTTTTGTATTTTTATGCAAAAGTGCAATTTACAATTGCCTGCCCGCGGGCTCGGTGAGCTTTTTTTTTCACCAAACAGAAAACTGTGAAGTTGTGGGCTTTTAGGCCCGAGGGAGACTTTTGCACTTATACAATTTTTGTGCAAAAAGCGAAATTTCAATTTCTATGAATTTTGGGCCTGTGGGAGGTTTTTATAATTTTGCATTTTTTTCGCAAAAAGCGCAAGTTTTAATTTCGGGCCCACGGATCCGTTATGCAAAACTTTTTTTTTGTGCCATTTTTGTACGGATTCGATTCAAATATTCAAATGGGCATAACTTTCAATCAGTGTTCGAAATTCGACAAATTTTATACTGTTGGAAATATCTCGACCTCCTTTACGCCATGGAAGCATAAAATGTTATTTTCAGTAGGATTGAATGGGTGAGGATATGGAAAAGATCTTTCATGTCATTAATATGAGATCTGATTACTTTACCATATCAGATTTTATTCGATCCACCTTTCTTCCTTCTCCAACATGCCAAACAGACATGGAGAACCAGACTTGGCAGATTATAGGTGGATTTACAAGGCATTGATGGTTGGTGGTTGAAGACCTATCAACTTTAATTGCTTTAATGAGTGACACCCCCCACCCATTACTCCACCCTACTGGCCGACTGCTTCCATTTGTTTGGGATTTATTGACTCCTTGGCCTGCGTGTTGGTGGAGTTTTTCCTGGCACGTTTTGTGGGACGCTTTAGGGGAAATAACTCTAAATTTTCATGTTGGCCACTTACTTTATGGGAGCCCTTTTTTTTAATTTTCTTCTCTGACTAGTAGGGTGCGCCATGTCTAGCCGTGTGACCTGCTTTGGGGGGAAGTGTTTTGGAGGGTTGTTGTTTAGGTGTGCACATTCAGGAAAGTGAATGGGGCAAGAGCAAGGCCATCCACCACGACTGCATCACATTCTTCCCCTTCCTATGCCAAGTGTGACTATGTTTGGAGTATGGACGTTTTGCTAGCAGATAAAAGGAGATGATTCCTGTCATAGCAAGCTTGTGGCTCTGCCGTGGGGGTGTGACTTGGGGAAAAGAATACTTTTCAGGCATGTTAAGCCTAAACTCTGAAATTTTCTGCTACCATTTCTTTAATCCCATGAAATGTATGTTTCTCTTCCTGAATGGCATCTTGGAGTGGTTTGGTTTGTTGTTAGTTATTGATTTCTCTGAGTATACTGGTTTCCCTCTGTATCTCCTTCTAAATCGTTGGTTTTGGCATGGATTCTTTATCCCATCTGTTTTGTTACTATGAGATACTGAATATCAAATGGTTTTTGCTTCTCTAGCTATTTTATTTTTGATTTAGTATGGATTAAAGGGAAGAAAATCCGTGGTTAGAATAGAAATTTGTGGTATTAGGGATTCGACTCACTTTTACTTGATGTAGAGGCCATTTTGATTTATCTTTATTAGTTTAGCCCAAAGGACTGCGTGGGGTCGGTATGAGAACAGGATAATCTAAATTTTTGGCTGAAAATTTTATCCAGGGTAGAAGACCCTCTATAATATATATCTATCTATAAAATGGGTTATATCGGGATGTCAGTTGAGTGTTTGTGCAAGCTTATCCATTTCATTAGACCCAATATTCTGGGTATAGACGAGATGACATATACTTTGTGCGTTGCACATTCTCTGTAAAAAATATATTAGCAATAGTTATAGTTTTCTAAGACCCTTTGTTTAATCAATGAAGAGCCCATTAAGCTCGCTAATGAAGTGAACTGAGTATACTGCTACTATAAGTTGAGAAGGGTAAATTTTGTTATCGGGTTAATTTTAAAACTATTGGTAAATTTTGATAAAATATGTGTTGGAGTTTGGATTAAACCTTTCTCTTCCCTACTGTTCCATTATGAATTGATGTGTAGTAATTTGACTTAAATTTCTCTGTTATTTATGTGATATCTAGTAAGGAGTTTAATAAATGAAATATGGGTACTTCCGTAATTGATTATTTTTGTGGTTGTGTGGAATACTGGTAAACACTGTATTTTGTGATTTTGTGAGGGTATTCCATGGCTCATATTATATGTACAACCCAGTAGCCTTGGGATTCTATATCATGGGGAAACTTCTAGATTGAAATAAGTGTCATTAGAATGTTGGGTATTATGTTGCCTTTGTTACACCATTTAGGGGTATGCATTTTTGGGTCTTGTGAAAGAGGGATTACATTCCCTGACCTTTTTCTTCCCTTTGTTATGGTTAAACTAATTTTTGTTAGCTCGACCTTTTGATGTCAACACGAAGTATCTAGATCTATATCTATCTCAAAAATGTCTTACGGTCTTATGTTATTTTGATTATTTCATTCCAAGTCAAGTTTCGAGTTGTTTCGAGTTGGAAGCCAAAACCATGTATGCGTATTCTTTTTCTATTAACATAAGGATGACATATTTGTTACTATTAATGAGTTATGGAATGGATGTAAGGATCTCGAATGGGTGCTTTCCTTAGAAATTCGTGTACTCCCCAAGCTATTGGAAACTCAGAGCAATCCTGTAAGATGATTTTATGAATCAGCTTACTTTTTGGGCTTAAAGCATTGTAGATATATTCTATGACCATTTCTCCTTATCTATTGAATGCACACCTAAAGATACGCTCTGTAGTTTGTTTCCTTTCGTGATGGATGGTATTAGTATTAGATTTCAATCATGTAATCCATAGGATTACATGATTGAAATCTCAATACTGCTGACCTTTTTGTTCTTAACTTATAAGGTCTTACCTTGTTTATTTGTGATATCGTTCTTACAAGAATATTTTGTTGTCTTCTTGTTGTCTGGTGGGAATTTTATTTTTATCTCGTGTGAATAATTTTGATAAGTGGTTGGTGCTTTGATCCATTCTTGAAATAGATCATTCCTTTCATGACATTGTTAAATGTTAGCTTACTGTTGCAATGGGTAGTCTTAGCATGCTCAATTCTCACGAACTGACTCAAGTTAATACTTGTGCAGATGAATTATGTGAGTAAATAAAAGGAAAGAGTTGTAAAGGTTTCATCGGGTTGATATATGAAGTTTGTTGTACAAATGTCAAATGTGTTGAAATCTTGTAATGGTGCTTATAAAGGATTTTGGAAGGCCTCTTGCCTTGGATTATCAATATTTTTGAAATATAGTTATCTTGTCCTTTTGTAGCGAAACCTGTAATTATCTTTGTGAGGAATAAAAAAAACTTGATCATCTCCTTGTTCGTGTACTTTCTTTTGATTTATTTTAATTTCAATCATAACAATGTTGTAGCATGGGTGACCAAAATGTTACCTTCTTGTTCTCAGTTAAAGTTCTATTGAATCTTGTGACACATTTGGTTTGTGTGCCATGTTAAATAGAAATGTTATAATCGTGTTTATCCCTCTCGTTTAGCAATGGTGGTTTCTTCTCTCGTTTCCTAAAAATTTCATGGTTAATAACTTCCCCCCCCCCCCCCCCCCCCATGGTCTTGGCACTAGTGCAATTCTTTTTATATTTTAGTGAGTGGCAATCCTTCTTCTAAAGTTAAACAAAAAGAAAATAAAATGAATTCATAGATGAATCAATAAATAAAATAACAATGAAATTTGGGTTTCTCGTTGATAAATTTAAGAACATTAAATTAGAAAGAAATGAGTTTTGTACCAGTGTAAATAAACTTACCCTCATTATCTTTAACTATGGATTAAGCTTTATCCTCCTTGTCATGAACGTTAATTTTTTTCTTAAAGTTTTTTTTTCCTGTTGGCTTTTGGGGATGTAGTCATAACTTAGTATGGGAGTTTTTTTAAGGACACTCTAAGACTTATGCTCTTCTTTGGAGACCCCATGTGTTTCCTTTTCCGTACTTAATCAAGAGATTGCTAAATGAAGCTTTTACCCAAATCTAGTTGAACTCTTAAGTCTCATTAAAAGGCCGGTTAATAACTAAATATATCATAATGAAATAAATTTACCTTCCCTCTCTAACCATTTCCTTAGTGCTTTGTACCCCTTTTATTAAGCAATCATTAAACTTTGATCCTTTCTCAAAGGGGTTTGTCATTCCAAACCTAAAATGGTACCTCCATCAATTGGAGCTTACACTCGTCTCATTTTTGCAACAGAAGTTGAAACGAGGATTCTGTAGCTTTTGGTTGTTGAAATAACCTTGTGGGATTTATTTCACCCCACCCATTGTAGCGTTAATCTAATAACTAATTAAAAAAACTTTTGTCAAAGTAAAGATGATCCTCTTTCGGTAATTTTTTTATCTAAGCCTTATGTCTCTAGTATAAAAGAAAGGAATATAACCTTTTAAGAAGGATTATATGGTTCACAACCTGAATCTCCTGGAACATAAGTTCAAGTTTGAAGGGTGTATTTTTAGTAAAATAAATAACCTTAACAATATTTTCATAGTGGGATGTCCTAAGCTGTAATTATGTATTGTGGTTGGTCTTTTATGTTGTGCCTCGTTGAAGAGAAAAGTGAACTGTCCTTGATGGGTGCTGAATGTTTTCTTGATGTCCAATGGGTCATCGTTGTGTCAAGATGTTTGAAGAGTTAGTTGTAGCCATTGTGACCACCTGTTGTGTCATTTTGTACTTCAAACAAGTCAAAAAAAATTATCCTGTACCTTGCTATGTTGGATTGTGTGTCTGAAATAGTAGGTGTTACAACGTGCATATGTTATTACATGATTTTTAATTTGTTAATTGCATTCTGGAAAGAATTAGAAATTTTGTGAGAAAGGTAACTTAAACCAAGTTTAGTCTTACCTTGAGAGGACTTCTGATATGAATCCTTGTGGTTCATAAGTGATCCTCTCTTCAACCTTTGCATATGTCTCAGTCTTCTGTGAAGGATATCTTATGGAGGATTGTGTTTCTTTCTTCGTGGAATTGGTGGAATTATTCCTACTTAGTGGTACAGTGTATATTTTGGGTCACGTTAGATTGGCTTATAGACTTGGACCTAACCCTTGTGTTTTGAATAAAATTTTAACTTTCTGATTTGAAAGGAGTACAAAAAAAAATAGGATGTATTATAGGATCAAACCCTAGAGTAAAATGAACCTCCTTTGTTGTATGGTATTGAGATCCATGATGGTTGTAATTGTGTTTCTGCAGGGATATTAATCTTGAACTAATAACATGTGATGCATACAAAAATATGATGGTAAACCTTGGGTACATTTATTTATTGTAAAGGAATGTGTTTAGCGTTATTTATTTATTGTGTGTTTGGCTAGTATCTTTACTGTAGTATTTGTGAAAAGAAAAAACTACCTATTTTTTTGTTACTTTTTGTGTGCTAAAATAGTGGGCATTACAGTACATGGTATTGTTAATTTGTTGATATGGTTATGCCACTTTTGAGGAGGAATATAATTTTATCATACTCACAACGCATTTTCATGAGTTTATCTTGTGTACATGTCAGTTTCTTTTCCAATTCAATACAAGGTGATTCAATCTCACACTTTCTTCATACACCATATTTTTTACTACATCCTTTCTTTCACTATGATAAAAACCCTAACAAGTTACAACACATTTAGAGTCTATGAATTACTAAAAAAATTCATAGTAAAATTACATGATAAATCTTGAGTCTATCCACGTTAAAATATGGATGTGAACAGATACTATTTAATGTATTTATGATTTAATAAATCTTGGTTCATTATTTAGGATGAAGGATGTATACTTGAAGCATTTTGATAATACTACTTGTTCCAAACACTTTATGCACCATTACGATCTTGTGCGGTTCCTCTACCAGAAATTAAAGAGTCAACAAAGGATCTTATGAACATTTCTTGCATTGAAAGAAACCATAAGAAACTTTGGACACGAAAACAAAAGGAAAAAAATTATTTCTATTTCCTATTTTTAGAGGTCTACGATGTGGACAAATGAGATCGTGTTGTACTATCAACTTTCTCAAAAACTAAATCTGAGCCATCCACTCTTTGTCCTTTGTCAGACAGGGTAAGCCTTAATTAAATTTTGAGAATGCCTTCAGTGTAATAATCATAAAATTTACAATTTTTACCACCATCATATTTCGAACCCTCCATCGGGCATTTTTACACATGGTCCTTTAATGAGACACTTTTTTTTATAGAAAGTGATTAAAAATATTTTAAACACTTGGAAATGAATTTTATCTCACTTAAGTAATGTTAGGACATATGAAAAGAGTGGCAATGGAAGGTAAGAAGTGAAGGACGAGAGCCATAGGAGGATGAGAGATAGATCTTAAATGAAGACAAGAGTATGCTAAAGCTTACAAAAATCAAATTTGAGATTGGTGAGTCACCTTTGGATGAGATCTCTTTATTTACCAAAGGCATAAGAAGTAATATTAGCTCTACATTCAAATAGGATACAAGTGAGGTAGGTAATTTGTTCTCCAATATGGATACAAGTGAGATGAAAATGATTCATGTGTAAAATGTGGGCCATGAGATATTACAATGATTGCCAAAGCATTGAAGCCATGCTCTCTTAAAGAGCCATGAAAATTAAATGTAAGTGCCTCTAATCCTAGATTGAACTCAAAGAGGGGAACATGCAAGTTAGGAAAAATATAGTAGTCATTCAAGTGCAAGATTGAATTGAGAAGATTTCCCAATTGTTGATCACCCAAGAGACTGAGTCAAGAGCTAGCAGAAAACAAAGGACAAAAATATATAATGTTTAGCTGTCCTAGATATGAGAAAATTAGAGTTGAACCCTAAATATTGTTCAATAAAATAGAAATACTATTTAAGATAACTCAAAAGGTGAATTCTTGATTAACTAAAATTAGCTATACGGAAGGCAATAGTAATGATAGATAATCTAATAGAGGAGAACTAAAGTGTTTTAAATGACTATACTAAAGAAGTATAAAGCAACCAAATAATTAAATATAATAGAATAAAACCATGATTGTGCAAATATGTGAAAGGAAATGACTAAGCTATTTGCATGAGACTGTCGCAGGTCTAACTGTGAATTCCAGGAGTAGGAAAGATCACTCATAAGTCTTGAAAAGGTCAGATTTGGAAGATCTAAGTAGACTGAGGCTCCTAGGAGGGTACTAGGACAACCTGGGGCACCCTGGTCTGAGAAATAGGTGCCCTGGTCTCTGTAAATGCTCAAAAACTAGTTTTGTTAGGGTCACAAGACAGGCTGCAACCCTCTCTGTATGTTACACTGGATTTACCAAGCTACGTTGAATGTGCTGAATAATGATGTAATGACCTGTAAGGAAGAAATAAGTATCAAACCCTAGGAAAAATTAAATATGCAGAATAAACGGGTCATTGACCTCAACCGCCAAACTAGTGGTCTTATTACTGAGCGTTGTACTACATTTTAGACCCGTATGTATTTCTAGTGCATGTTTGCATGTTGTCCCCTAGGTTCGCTTGTACCAATCACACTTTGTGAAGTAGTGAATAATAATAAATATACAAAATTTAATAGCATGTGTGCATGGAATAGATTAGAATCCCTCCCCCTATGTTGTGTGTGTTGATGTAGATCTCATATCCTTAATTCATGGCACTAATGGATGCAAGTGATGAAATGGATGAAACTATAAATGGAATGATATTAGTGTGTGACATTAGGACCCTCATTATGGTCTCATAACTTTATATTTATAGGGTTATCTTTCTCAAATTTTGTAATTAATCCCAACATGGCTGACTAGGAGAAATTTAAAGACCAAAAGCAGCTAGAACGAGCCCAAAAAGAGGCGGGAAACTTGATAAAGGATCAGGGCACCCCGGGTGGGACCGAGGCACCCCAATATAGGCCTGGGAGCCTCAATTTAGGTGTAAATGATGGGAAAGTTTTGAAATAGCTGGGCATACATGTAAAAATATGCGAGAATGACAAAATAAAAAGATAAAATAATATGGCCAAAAGGTGGGATTAATTAGTAATTTATTTACTTAACAACCCTCTAAATATTAGTATGAAATTCGAGCTAAATAATGCCTAATGTGAAAGATTTTGTCATTACAATTCCTAAAAATAAGAAAAAAGTAGAAATTATAAACATTTGAAGCCTAAAAGAATAAATCCATTATTTGTGACACCTTTGGCTCTGGTATGGGTTATTCCACATCCTGATAGTACATATCGCATGATTATATACTCTACCTTATCTTTTAGGTCACATCCTTAGGTGCTTAACCTACCCCTTTTGAGAAGTGGTCTCCTTATATAATGGCCTCATAATTATTTGTGGCAACTATTGTTCCTAATAGTGGTGATTATGGATCCAAAGCATGCACAGAAATTCATTCTCAAATTTTACAATAATTTAATGACCCTATAACCCTTTCTAATGTTGTTATAGTTGCAAATTTTATTGATCGCGTGGTTGAGTATTATTGGAACAATTGTCTAATATGTTATTATTTTGGTTGTATCCCCTACAAATCCTTCCTTTAAGGATAGATCAAGAACCATTAAAAGTCTAGAAGTATCTAGGTCACTGGTATCCACAACCTCATCAAGATATTTTAATTGTTTTCATTCTATGATCCTTCTCTTGTCCAAGCTTTATTTTCGTGCACTGTATGTTGGTACTTGGGTATCGCCTTGTGCTTTCACATTGGACACCTGATTTTCACCCCTCCAGTTGGTGTTTCTTTGCATACATATCGAGTGGTGCTTCCTGGTCTTTCCATGAAGCTTTTGTATTTTTGAATGAGATAGTATGACCCATTAGCAAAATTATTTGTCAAAATATTCCACATTTCTTCCACGCTTACCCTCATAAGTGGGTTTGTGTTGAGATTGATCTTTCTAAGGAATTGTGGGACCATATCAACATCCATGTTGGGTCCACCTAAAAAATTGTGCATTTTAACCATCCTAACACCCTTTTAGGTGTTAATATCCTCATCATTGCATTCATGACTATCCTCTTATTGTGTGTGAGAAAAAAACTTCCAACTCCCTTGGCCCCTACACCTAAATATCATACCACGACTAACACTTAGACTATCATTGGTAGTAAGAAGGCATGTGGGTAAATATCCACTCTTTCAATGACCTCGTCTTCTACCAACCCATAACCAACACTGACTAATAATCCTGAGATGTATCCAATCTAAGAAACCCCAACACAAACTGTATCTCAACACACAAAGATTCATATTTTCTCCTTACAGAAAAATAAGGGAAATGGGACTATTGAGTCAACCTATTTTTCTCAGTTCCATGCCCCTAGTCCACCTCTTGGGGTGTCTATTGGGGCGTAAGGTGAAAATAGGGCTAAACGCCACTCCATTCAAGTTGAGAAACAAAATATAGACCAGTTCTTTGCGCTTTCTAATAGTTTTAGTTTTCTTGATTCTAGGGATGATTTTCAAGACAACCAGGGGGCTTACTATGACTAATTTCTCATGGAATGTGTAAGGTCTCATGCAGTCTAAAATAAAATACTCTATGAAAAAGTCTTGTCAAATTATTGGTAACATAGATATTGTTTATTTACAAGAAGTTAAGGTTACTAGTTTTATGCTCCAAACAATTTTAATGTGTATTGCTCCTAATTATAAGTATGTTAAATCTTCACATATGGAAGGAAGAGGTGGTGTTTCTATTTATTTCTCTCATTTATTTTTCTTGTTTGATTTATTCCATGGGGCATTATCCTCAAAATCGTATCATGTGGAATATTTTATAAATCAATGGTTATTCTTTTAGCATTCTCAATATTTATGTTTCTAATAACGGCATGGAAAGGATGAGATTATTATTAAAAGAAATGATAACCATATCGTACCAAGCCAAAAATAACTCAGATGCTAATTAAACACCATGCTCAATAATTTGAAATCATTTCACTAGAATAACTTTACAAAAACCTTTGCAAACAAATGAGCAACAATATTATATATTATTATGGAACTCACTGAAATAAAATGAGAATGGGCCTTGCTTATATAGGCAAGGAAGAACAATTTAAAAACTAGTCAAGGTTGTAGATCAAGCCATAAATCAAGGAAAGAACTAGTCATCAAAGAACTAGTCAAGACCATAGATTTAGAAAAGAACTAGTCATCAAATATATATTCAATACCATAGATCAAGGAAAGAACTATACCTAACAACTAGATAATATCTTCCTAATATCTTAATAAGATAAAATAAATATCCACACACATAAGTGGGTGAGGATAAATACAATAAAGGTAAATAAAGTACCTAGGTGAACATGAGCTAAGATAAATACATACTCTAACACTCCCCCCTCAAGTGAAGCTAGGGTCCTAACATAAAAGTGGCATATCCATAGTATGGGTCCTAGCAACTGGGCATGATTAGGTACTCATGTAAAATATATCCATAAATAAATATCAAACCAAAAGTAGGAAAGAATCCTACTAAAAGGAAAGAGAAAGAAGGAGGAGGAGGAGGAAGATACTATCACTAACACCCCCAAAGAATAACTTATGAAACCCCAAGCATGCCATGCAATTCAAGGTAGCGAGGTGATGTAAAAAGCTTTGTAAAGATGTACACAACCTTCTGCTGAGTCAGAATGTACTCTGAGAAAATAAATCCATCCTGAATGTGTTGACGATTGAAGTGTATGTGTATCTCAATATGCTTGGTCCATTGGTGCTAAACAGGGTTGTGAGAAATGTGAATTGTAATTTGGTTTTCACACCAAAGTACAGTCGATGAATCCTGTGGGAATCCAAACTCTATTAAAAATTGTCTAAGCTAAATAATTTTTTGACTCACTGTAACTGGTGCCTTGTACTCTACCTTTGAGGATGAATGTGCAATATCTTATTTCTTTTTGCATGTCCAAGTAACTGTAGAAGAACCAAGATAAAAAATAAATCCAGAAGTGGAACGTCTTTCATCAATAAAACCTGCCCAAATCTGAATCTCTATATCTAACCAACTGAGTAGAACCCCTAGTGTAGTGTAGTATAAAGTGGGAAGTTCCCTACAAATAGCAAAAAATTCATTTAGTAACCTTCTAGTGACTACTATTAGGAGAACGTGCGAACCGAGATACAAGCCCTACCACAAATGAAATATCAGGGAAAGTATGGGTCAAGTACATGAGACTTCCAAAAAACTACCTATACAATGTAGGATCGCAAAGTGGAGTGGTACATGTGGAGGTAAGAGTAACGCTAGACTAAAAAAAGGAGATGGACATGGCTTGCAATCAGCCATATCAAAATGCTGAAGAAGATCATTCGTGTAATTTTCCTGACTCAAATGAATCACTGAATCTATCTAAGAAATATGATAACCAAGGAAATAATGAAATAACCCAAGATTGGTCATGTCAAACTATGTAGAAAGAGCCCTCTGAATAGTCTGAAGGTTGGGAGAAGATCTCCTAGCAAGTAACGGATCATCAACATACAAGACAAGCATCATAATATCCTCACCAACATGTTGGAGATATACTATAGGATCAGAGTGGCAATGAAGAAAACCAGTAGATAGAAGAAAATAATTCATATTATCATACCAAGCCCTAAGCGCTTATTTGATATTATAGAGATACCTTCGGAGTCTACAAAAAAAATAAGAATCCTAAACAAATATAATAGGTTGCTCCATGTATATTTCCTCTTGTAAATCTCCATGTAAGAAAGCACTCCTCATTTCAATCTAGTATACGGGCCTCCACTGTGATGCATCAATATCAAGTACAAGGCGTACAAGATATATCTTGTCAACTAGTACAAAATTATTAGAGTAATCAATACCTTGAAACTTGTAAAAAATCCTTTGCAACAAGACGATCCTTATACTTTTCAATAAACCCATCAGTTGGATATTTGGTTTGGTATACCAACTTACACCTAACCATGTTATTTCCTTTAGGAAGAGATGCCAAATCCCAAGTATGATTCTTCATTAAAGAAGAATACTCAGCTATCATCACATCATCCCACTCATGTATCCCATGAACATGTGAAAAATATTGTAGATCCTCAAAAATTCCTAACCCAAAAGTCCAGAACCTGTAGAATATGTGTGATGATTCCTAGTGGGTGGAATATCTTGTATGAAATATGTTTCCTCAGAAAATTTCGTACAAGCCCACTTAGGCATAGTGACAATATCGGTGGGAATAGGATCCTCATCGACATCTATAACCTCCTCATCAACCTCCTCAAAGAAAGGATCCTCAAGATGAGATAAATAATAAGAAGTAGGCCTGGAAGAAGAATAATAATCATGAGGTCTGAATCACTCATCAAATTGAACATGTGTTCAAAAAATAACCTCATGAGTATTAGGATATAGAATTTGATAATTTCTCATCTCCTCACAATAACCTACAAAGATCAAGGGTTTATTCTTCTTATCCAAGGATTTCATTTTCTTCTTTAGCAAAAATTCCCAAGCATGGCTCCCAAAGACTAGAAAAAATGAGACATCGGGCTTAGTGTTGGACCAAGCTTCCTTTGGAGTCAAATGCTGATGTGTTATGTGTGGTGTGTTATTTTGAATGTAGTTAGCACAATTAACTGCTTTTTCCCAGTATATAGGAGGTACATCTCTAGAATGCATCATATAGTTAGCCATTTCCTTCAAAGTTTGATTCTTCCATTCTGCTAAGCCATTATATTGTATATTATGAGGAACAAAATATTAGTGAATAATGTCATGAGTTGCCAATAATTCAGAAAATGCATTGCTGAAGTACTCCCCCTATTATTAGTATGAAGGTTATTTATGAAACTAGAAGATTTTTTCTCAACCAAAACCTTGAAGAATTTGAAGTGTGAAAAAACATCACTTTTGTACTTGAGAAAATAAACCCACGAGAGGTTCATTAGCTAGGAAATATCCTAACACGTGAGTTCATATTGAGGTAATTAAAATTAATAAAAGTAAAGGCAATATACCGGTAGACAAGAGGGGGTGAAAGGGTTTAATTTATTAATATTTTGAATTAGGTATTGGGGTTAGGTTAGAGAGGTGGGCTAAAGGAAATGGAGGTTTAATTTTAATATAAAACTAAAACATTTGAACTCTAGTTTTTAAAACTAAATACCTTAAAAGTGCAATTTAAGGAGTGTGGTCATAAAGTTAAATTATAATCTCTTTTTGAACAAAAAAATCTCAATTAAGAGATTCTTAACCAAGAAATAATAAGATGGTAGAAAACTAGGATTGAGTATGCTTTTTAACACAAGTGATATTATTTCACCATCTTAATTATTTGAAGAACTATTGTTAAATTTTTACAACTTACAATGTATAAGGTAATTGGTAATAGGTCTTGAATGGATTCAAACTATCTTTCGAGAGAAAATGCATATTGAAAACAATTCAATGAGAAATATGATACATTTTTTGTTTAACATGATATATTTTTTGTTTAATATATTAGGGTAGAAATAAAAAGGGCTAAAGAAAAGTGTCGTGGAAAACTGGGTAACCAAGGTACATGGAAAAATAGGGGGTATTTTCATTCAAATAATATAATCAGAGGGGGTATTATAAATTGAATAATTAGAGATAAAAATTGGAATTAAGGGTATTCTTTAATACCCTTCGAATGAACATGTTATACCATACTTTTACTAAGTGAACCCCCCATGAATAAACCCAAGTACACCTTGATAAATTATCAATAAAGGCAAGTGCATATTTAGCTCTATTGAAAGAGGGGCTAGGAAAAACCATCAACTCACTATGCACAAGCTCAAGTGGTGAAGAAGATCTCTTGGACAAATTCTAAGGAAGTGGATTTTGGTGTTGTTTCCCTAATGCACAGATAGGGTAAACTCCCTCATGATAAGAAACGTTGGGAAGACCATCAACCATACCATGAATTCTCAACTCCTTCTAATATCTGTAATTGATATGTCCAAATACTTCATGCAAAATCTTACTCTCTAAATCTGCATGAGAAACCAATCATGTCCCTATAGACGAAGAGTCATCAAAACCCTCAAAGTTATATAGTATAGAACTATGATCAACAATACCTTGAGAAACATGTGAATGATGCTCCAAAAAATTTCATACTTATTCCCCATGTGGTTTAAAATTCACTGTTTTTCCTTGACCAAAATGACAAATTTGATAGACAGAAAGAAAATTTGTAGTGGTGTTAGGAACATATATTTTATCTTGGATACTACTACAATCAAGGTGTTTGTCACCTTTTCCTTTAACAGAAAGAAAGGAATAATCTCCAACCTCAATTTTGGAAGTATAACTCAAACCTAGAGATATAAAAGACTCCTTGGAATAATTCATGTGATGAGAAGCACCAGAATATATAACCCAACTATCTACATGTGGTGATTGATATCTCCCAACAAAATTAAGTTATTTTCCATTCTTATCAGAAGGAGGTGGAGAGGAGATACAATTTGTGTGTTTCTTTACTGCATCCTATAAGGATTTCATTCACTTATAACACCTATGTTCTTCATGACCTATACCCCCACAAAAAGAGCATGCAAGGCTAGACTTATTCTTGGATTTAGAAGACTCCTTGGGTTTAGAGTTGTTTTCTTTTAGTTTTGGAGA
This sequence comes from Taxus chinensis, assembly GCA_019776745.2. Classification (NCBI taxonomy): domain Eukaryota; kingdom Viridiplantae; phylum Streptophyta; class Pinopsida; order Cupressales; family Taxaceae; genus Taxus; species Taxus chinensis. The sequence goes on from CM034155.1 coordinate 476,383,911, forward strand.
ACTTTGAGATGGAGAAGGGGTGGATTTGGTTTTACTTTTTGGTTTTCCCTTTCCCTTAGGATTAGATACAAATAATACCTTTTCAGAGGTGTAAGACTCAAGGTTAGGCAATTGAACGCCCGCTAAAACTCCCACTTGAGACCCAAGAACAACCTAGGTTTAGTTAGAAAAATTATGGAATAATTTTGTTTTAAGTGCAAGACCTTATGTAGAATTAGAAACTATACTTATCACAACAAGTTCCAAAGAAAAATAAATTTAATAGATAAAATTTTTCCTTTTTAAACAAGCAATAAAATCACACTTAGCTCAAAATATCCTTAGGTATCAATCTAATCATTAATTAAATTAACACTACAGTTAAATATTCCTTTTAAATACTTTGAGGGAGTTAGAAGATTCAAAACAATTAAATACCTAAGGTATTTAATTCCACAAGGGTTAAACAACTAACAAGGTCCAATTATAAGGGGTAAAAAATCCATCCAAAATTAAAAGGTTAAATTCTCACTAACCCACTCTGAAACTTACTCAAAAGACTCAACTTGATTTTTCTCATATTAAACTTACTTAAAACTTCCTAAAAACATTCCATTATATAGGAAATTTCCTCACCTTTCCATTGATATAAAGAAGTCCTCCTAACTCCTCATATTTCTCAAGTTATGGGCCGACGGGCTTTGGGGTGAAAATTTTCCCATTTTGGTGGGCCTTGGGAGAAAATTTTCCCATTTGGCGGGTTTAGGCCTCAGGGGAAATTTTTCCCTTTTTGGTGGGCCTACGGGCCCCGGGAAGACAATTTTCCCAAACGGTGGGCCGGTGGGCTTCAGGCCGCTGAAGGAACTTAAGATTTTAAGCCCTCCTTTCCTCTTGAAAAAGCGTAAGGTTTCAAATTTACCTGTGCCTCCACCGGCACCCAGATGGCCATGTGTCAATCCAACAGTGTCTCACGGAAAAGTGGATCTTCAGGGAAACTTTAAACATTAAGATTTTTGAAGAAAAAGTTTAATAATTTATAATGCTCCACGCCTCTGCAGACGCCAAAAGGGCCACATGTCAAACTCTCAAGTGTTGCAGGTTGGCAGGCCATCGGCGTGACTTAGAAAATTTGGATTTTTAAAGAAAAAGGGTTTAGGGGTTTAAAACGCTCTGCGTCTCTGCCGAAACCTAAAAAGGCCACGTGTCCACCAACTATTGGTTACAGGTGGCAAGGCGGCAGAGATACTTTAAAATTTTCACCCAAAATTTCTTAAAACATTAAGGTTGAAAAATCAATCGCTCCTCTGCCGTTGCCTCCTCGTGTCAGCCAACCGTTGCCTCGCGGCAGAAGCCAAAAGAACGCTAAGTAAGGAAAGCCAGCAAGCCACATGGCAGATCCTCATTGCCTAAGGGCCGGCGGGGCCACTGGAGAAAACTTAGACACATATATATCTATATTTTTTTTGAACTTAGATTTTTTTTTGAAGCCAGAATGCCATAAGGCCATTTTGATTTGGAGCTTGATTTTTGAAAAATGAGGACTTTTTGGAAAGGTATCATCATCCTCTTTGCATTGTGAGCTTAATATTTTGATTTTGATAAAGTTTTAAGGGTCAATTTTTAGAAAAATGTCTTTCTATATTCTAAAATGAAAACTGAGCTTTTTAACTTATGAATTTTGTTCTAATCCGCCATGAATTCTTTCTCAACATGCCAAACTGAAATGGAGGATTACAATTGGAAGAATTTACGATAGATTGTAAGAGTTAATTTGTTTGATTGATTAGCAATACAAATTTACTAATTTTTTTATACAGCAAGGTATCTGTAATTTTGTCTTTGCCTAATTTGAAAGGTTCTATAAAAACTTCCGAAGTATTTTAGTTGGTTTGGGGTCGTTTTGATCTAACAAGTCTAATTGGATATTTAATTTTGTCCTTTCAAAGTTATAGGTTCATTTTGTTTAACATTTTCCAACATGAAAATTATCTAACAGATCTCAAATTCGAATAGATTTATTTCACTTGCCATACTATAGAACATTGAATTCATTCAATGCTAGTTTAAAATAGTTATCTTTCCTTCAATCAAAAGTAGAATCCAGGAATGCAGTTTCTATTTTTTTAAAAACATACATTTCAACAAGGTAGAGAAATGTATTTCTTCATGTGTATTCACTTTTCAACTTTCCAAACAAATATTTCAAAATACTTTCAACAATCAGATTTCAATATCTAATAATGCCATTTGAGAAAAGTAATACAATATTTTATTGATTCAAAAAGATATCTTTACAACTTCTTTCTTTCCTTCCTCGAATACAACATTAAGACTACAATTTCTTCCACACCCTTTCAAAAAAAGAAAAACAAAGTATATTTCTTTCATATTTTGAATTACACTTTCATAGCCAATATAGAACATCTTTCCATCACAAAATGTATTACATTTTAATCCACTTCAAGTGGGAAAAAGGTTTACAAAATAAGTTTTAACAAGGGACTGTCAAGACTTTGTCTTCTTCCTCAATTTCCAGAACAACAACATGAAGTCCCTCCATTTTATTTATTTTAATTTGATCACAATAGTACAGGGGGAAAGGTAATGCTCTCCACCAAGCCAAGACATCCAATGAAGAGGAGAATCCATCCTTCTTCATTGGCCCCCAAACCCCAACCACAATGCAATAAGAGATATGTTTTCAAGTCATGGCAACAATAGGTTTCTACAACACACATGTAAATTCCACATTTAAAACATAGTCCAAAATAGAATGCAGTTTGGAATCACCTGAAACACAATAAACAAAACTCGGGCTTCATCATGCAAGCCAAAGGAGCAAGAAACTATAGGGGATACTGCTTATGCCTCCAAAAGGGGAAATGGGTATCACCACCTGATATCAAACTGCCAAAATATATTATATCGAAACCTTGACATTCCATTTACCTCCCCCAAGTACCCCTTATTCCTCACATTTCCTTTTACCTCCCCAACCTCTTATGGCACCCCATAACGAGTAAAGAAATGTAAGCTATTTCTTTGTAAGGTGGAACCCAAATCCCAACTCCCTCCACACTTAAACCTCCCCAAAATCCCTTATGCCTATCACAAAGTAAACCCCATAGTCTTATCCTACACCATTCCTCGGCCATCTACCCAACAACCCACAAACATGACAAAACATTCACAACAAAACAACATTTGCATAGCAAAAGAGAGCATTTCAAGAGCCAAGCTCCTACCTCTCCATGATGGAGTTGTTCCAAGTTCCAAACAACAATTGTTTCTAATGCAAGCAATCCAAAAATCAACCAAGCACAAGTATTCAGCAATCTTTCGAACCACTCCCAAAGCAAGAGCTCCAAAACAGCCAAAGAATTCACCCAAGATCAAGTATGCAAAAGTGAAGCAACCCAAAACAAGACAAGGAATTCGAATTGTATAGAAGAGGGAAGAGAAGAGGATGAGGTGGATCCATGTAGGATGCCACATCACACATCCTCAACTCCAACACAAAAGATAACTTCATTCTCCAAAGCACAATAAAGAGGTGGGTGGATAATATGACAATTTTACTTACACACTCAAATCCAACCCACACCCCAAAGGACTGAAATTAAACCATGTAAGGAAAGTGCAATTAAAACTTACAATTTTTCTTCCCAAAATGTATTATAAAAAGTCTAATTTTAACTTCAAAACCATAGGTATGGTTGGTAAATGAAATTAAGAGGTATGGGACAAGTTGAACTTGTGCCACAAGCCTCCAAGGAAAAATTAGAATTTCAAAGCGGATGAAGTGTTTCATACTCCAAAATCTATTCTTATGACATCTTTTTAATTAACTTAACAACATGATTACTGACAATAATTTATACAACATTTAATAATTAAAGAAAGGGGGTAAATGCACCACAAAATAAACACATGCAAACAATAACAAAGGGACCAAATAAAAAATAGATAAAATCCCTTGGTCACATTCAAAGGTAATCCCACCCTATGGGAATCCCTAACAAAATACAACACACACACAAACACTACATGTTGCCATGGTGACCTTGTTGAATTCATCTAGAATTCCAATGTGGTTGGCCTCCAATCCCCGATGTTTGTTGTGATATTTTAACCTACAAAACACAAATACATTCCTTCGGCCTCATGGCCACATCAAAACATCCAATATAATATAATTATAATAACATATATATAATATATATATATATATATATATATATATATATATATATATATATGAATCACAACAACATCATAGCAATCAACAATATCATTTACAATTTTTATCAGCAATTATATCATCATCAATTAAATTCCATCTCTAGATCTACTCACAATATCCAAATATTACATGTCCGAACAACATCCATAATATATCCATGTCAAATAGTATATCATCATCCACATGTAAAATGTCTCTAATAATCATCATGCATCATAACTGAATCAATATTAACAATAATCCATGGTTTAACATCTAACATCATACTAAATCAAAACCATAATAATGTCCATAATATAATCAGTAGTATCAAGATCAGTATCCAAAGGTGTCAAAGGGAAGTGCGCACTACATCCCCCTCCCCTCAGACTCGACTTCCTCCTAGAATTCATAGGAATAAATGTGGAAATTGAACTCGTAGTAATGTAGCATCCTCCCATGTAGCCGCAGTCTCATCATATATGTCCCACTGCACCCAAACCTGATCAATCTCTCTACCTCGAAGGCCCAAGGTCCTGTGATCTACAATGTGAACGGGCTCCACCATCACCTACCCCTGATCTTGCACCTGTAATGAGGTCCAATCCATCACATGAGAAGGATATGTAATATATCTCCTAAGAACTGAAACATGAAACACATCATGTACATGAGACAAGCTAGATGACAACGCTAGATGGTAAGCCAAAGGGCCGATACGCCCCAAGAACTCAAAAAGACCAACGAATCTAGGAGCTAACTTAGAACCTTTTCCATAACAGATAGGACTCTTATGTGGCCTAAAACAAAGGCACACCTTCATGCCCACATAAAAACTACGGTCCGTCCTATGCCGATCTACGAACTTCTTCTACCTGTCCTGTGCCTCCTGTAGTCTCTTCCTGATCATCACCACCTGCTGCTCCATGTCCTATAGAAGGGTGGTCCAAGAGATACCCTATCCTCCAACCTGTCCCAACTAAGAGGTGTCTTGCACTCTCTACCATACAAATCCTGAAAAGGATCCATGCCTATAGAACTCTAAAAATTATTATTGTAGGAAAACTCCACCAAGTACAGGTACTCCTCCCATCTAGACTGATAATCCATCACATACATCTGAAGCATGTCCTCAAGAATCTGATTCACCCACTTGGTCTGTCCATCTGTCTTAGGGTGATAAGATGTGCTGAAATTAATCCTCGTCCCAAGGGCATGCTACATAGTAGTCTAGAAATGGGAAGTATACAAAGGATCATGGTCACAAATAATCTTCTTTGGAATCCCGTGTAACCTGAAAATCTCATCCAAATATACCCATGCCACTGCACTAGCTATATAAGTGGTCTTCACTGGAAAAAAATGAGCCACTTTTGTTAGTTTATCAACCGCAACCATGATGGCATCGTGGTGATATCTCAACATCTGTATCCCAATGATAAATTCCATGGAAATGGTGTCCCACTTCCACTCCAGTATAGCATGGGGAAAGAGAAGGCCAGTTGGATGTTGATGTTTGGCCTTCACTTTCTGGAACTCTAAATAGCATGACAAAAATTGAGCCATGTCTCTATGAAGTCTTCTCAAGTGATACAATTGACTCAAAGTAGCGTGTATCTTCTTCACCCTAAGATGGTCTGAATAGGGTGCACAATGTGCCTCTGTCAAGATGTCTTGCCTCAAGCCTCCATTTCAATGGGAACATAAATCTGACCTCTGTGTCTAAGAATTCCATCTGACTCTAGTGAGAAACTATAAAAATTCCCCTCAAGGGGTCTCTGGGACTCGATCTCTGCTCTCACTGCAATGTAGAAACTTTCAAGAGGAAGTTGCTGAAGAATCCTACTCCGCAAATCTGTTCCCACTGAAGTGGCCATAACCAAATGTCTCCGTCTTCTCAGAGCGTCTACAACCATAATCTCCTTCCCATTCGCATTCTCTATCTCCATGTCATACTCATAAAGAAACTCCATCCAATGCCACTGATGAGCATTGAGATTAGGCTGCATGAAGAGGTGGCGAAGACTTAAGTCATTTGTCCTAAGTGTGAATCTTCTGCCAAGAAGAAAGTACCTCTATCGAACCAAGGCATGCACAACTACCACAAGTTCAAGATCATGAGTTGGATAGTTAAGCTCATAATCTTTGAGTTTCTGAGACTCAAAAGCCACTAGTCTACCGTCCTACATCAGCACATCTCCAAGACCTACCAAAGAAGAATCTATGCATACAAAGAACTCACCATGTGGATCCGGCACTGCAAGAATAAGTGTTGTAGTGAGACATTCCTTCAGTGTCCTAAAGGCCTGCTCACATCTGTCTGACCAAACAAACTTCTTCCCTTTCCGTTGAAGGGAAGTGATGGGTGCTTAATCTGAGAGAATTACTGAATGAACCTCCTGTAGTAACCTACTAAACCCATGAAGTTGCGCACCTCTGTCAAAGTAGTGGGTACTAGCCAATCCATAATGGCTTTAATCTTGGAAGGGTCGACTGCGATACCTTCCCCAGAAATGATATGACCCAAGTATTGTACCTTTGACTGAAAGAAAGCACACTTCTCAAAGTTCCCGTAAATTTTTTGCTTGCGAAGACACTGAAGAACCTGGCGAAGGTGCCCCTCCTGCTCCTCACGCGTACGTGAGTAAATCAAAATGTCATCAAGGAAGATGAGCACGAAGCGATCTAAGAAGGTCCTGAATACCCCATTCATCAAACTCATAAACACTGTGGGGGAATTAGTCAAACCAAAAGGAACCACTGTGAACTCATAGTGCCCATATCTCGTACGAAAAGGGCTCTTATGAATATTCACTTCTATAATCCTCAGCTGATGATAGCCAGACTTAAGATCAATCTTCGAGAAAATGGTGGCTCCCTTCATTTGATCAAACAAATCATCTATGTGCGGAAGGGGATACCAATTCTTGATCGTTACTTTATTTAGTTGGTGGTAATCAATACACAACCGCAAGGATCCATCCTTCTTCTTCACAAAAATCACCGGTGCACCCCAAGGGGATACACTAGGATGGATAAGGCCTTTCTCCAGGAGGCCCTCCAGCTGCAACTTGATCTTGCAGAGCTCTGGGGTGGTCATTTGATAAGGTGCTCGCGAGATAGGCTTTGCTCTCGGAACAAGATATATATGAAAATCAGTCTCACACGGGGGTGATAACCCCTGTAGCTCCCCTGGAAAGACATATGCAGCTCTCTCAAAATGGGATGGTCATCTAGCAATGGTCCACTAGACCCATCCTCTGATCGGTAGCTGACTGTAACCGCATACATCTGACAACCCTGTCGCACACACCGCTTTAGCTACATAGCGGAGATGGTGTGACTGGAAATGGGTCTCCTTACCCCAGAAATCACTGAATCAACTCCAAGATCATCTACGTAAGTTATAGTCTTATGGTAAAAATCCATCCTAGCCCTATGTGTAGATAACCAATCCATACCCAGGATGACTCCATAAGAACCCAACGAAAGGATACGAAGATCGGAGGTAGTGGTGAAAGGTCCCAAATCCACTACACACTCCTTAACTAAGGAGTCTACAGAGATCTTGGCTCCTGAAGCCATCTCAACGTCCCAACAATGACCCTACCTAACAGCCACCAACCTGCATTTCTCTACTAAATATGGTGCAATAAAAGAATCAGAAGAACCAGAATCAAACTATATGGAGGTAGGAATGCTACCAATGCTACCTGTAGTCTCAATAACTGTGCTTTGGTTCTTCAGCCTGATGGTTCTCAACCACTGCATAAATCCTATGATTGTGCCCCATGTCTCCAACAATAGGCTCAGAGATCTGTGTCTTACCCTTGTTATTAGGGTTCTGTGGGCAGTCTCTCCAAAAATGTCCAGTAATGCCATAACTGAAACAACCGCCTGATCCTCTCCCCTATGTAACAGGTCCATCTAGTACTCTCGAAGTCTATGGTGTGGATCCTGATGATCCAGATGTAGTCTGCTATGGTATCTGTTGGCAATCTCTTGTTGAATGAGCTCTAGGTCCACCATGTGTCCTGATGGGACCCCTAGGAGGAGGTCCCATATTCTGACCACTCTATGCATCAAATCTTTGTGAGAGGTCTATAAGGTGAGTGGGACTGCTACTGCTGCTATGGACTAAAAGATGACTGTGTCGAACCCTGTCCACCACAATGAAGAGGTATTGATCCCCTCGATTTGTTGTCCTGCATCTGTTATATGTGGCTCCGGACTTGGTCTCTAGCCTGATGGGTCTTCCGCTAAGTCTCCTTTGTTATGTAGGCCTTCTCAACGGCCTCGACAAGTGTCTGTGTGATAATGGATCTGCACTGCACCTCCAATGTCTATATTTAGGCCCCGGATGAACCTGTTGATCCATACCTACTCATCTTGCATGTACTCAACATACTGGAGTAGATCCATAAATCTACTCTCATACTTAACCACTGTAAGATATGCCTGCTAGAGATCATGAAAATAATCGATCCTCTGCTGTATGAATCTTCATGATAAATATCTGCTCCTGAACTGCTCCTTAAAGAGGTCCCAAGTGACTGTCTCAGAATCAACATGGAGCTTCTGCTCCTCTTTCCTCCACCATACTCCTGCTCCATCCCTCAGTAGATGGATCACAATACAAGCTTTCATGTTGCTAGAACAAGGACAGAGCTTGAAGCAACTACTCAAGCTAACTAACCAGGCCTCTACCTAAAATCCACCTATGTCACCAGAGTAATGGGATGGCCGTAGCTTTAGGATCTCCCTGATGTGATCTGCATCTGTGGTCTGATAGCCTCTAGGCCTCTCTGCATGCTCATCCCTAATCCTAGGGATCCGAGACCTCTCTATGTGTGATGAAAAATTGGTCACCCTGTCCCCTCTATGTTGACTCTGCTCTGGCTGATTCTAGATGGAAGTTCTCTCCTCCATGCTCCTCGCTGGGTTAAGGAGATACATGACCCTCAAAGGATGTCACTCTATCATGTCTGGCTGGATGCCCTCCTACTGATCCTCCATGTAACACGATATTAACCTCCTGAAGGGTCTGGAAAATATGTGGTAGGATGGCTACCACAGCATGATCCGGTGGTGAAAAATCTAAGTCTATGTGAAAATTCCCCTCGCTTGGTCCACACTCCTTGCATAGACCAAGGTGAGAGTTAGTTCAATATTCTAGGTTTCATTTAGTCTTCCATGTTTACTAAGATATACAATTTCCAAACAATTCTGTTTTCTAAACTTAAAATGGTGTGTTAGGTTTAAAGTTCATGTCTCAAGTTTTATAATGTGCCTAAGGGTCCAAGATTTTGAACCACTACTCTAATACCAAGTGTGATGCCCGCTAAATTCTACCACATGAGACCCAAGAACAACCTAGGATTAGTTAGGAAAATTATGGAATAAATTTTTTTGTTTAAGAGAATCTATAACCAGGTTACAAGACGACAGATGCCACAGAAGGGTTCAAGATCATTTCTAATTACTATCTTATATTTTTCCCACATCAAAAATTATTAAAGATCACAAGGTAAAACTTAGGGTTAGAAAGTTCAATTAGGTTGAGAGGGTAATCTCTCACCATACCCACTCTCTAACTAGCTTAAAAGGTTTAACTTGATTTTTCTCAAAATTAACACATTCAACACTTTCCTAAATCATTCCCATTAGATAAGAAATTTCCTCACCTTTCCAATGATATAAATAATTCCTCCTAACTCCTCATATTTCTCAAGTTATGGGCCGGCGGACTTTGGGAGGAAAATTTTCCGAAGGGCGAGCCTGCGGGCCTAGGGAAGAAAATTTTCCCATGCCTGGGCCGGTGGAGCGGGGAAGAGTTTTGGCACATTTTCCTTTTTTCAGGGAAAAAGTGTGATTTTCCTCCATGCATGCCTATGAGCCTGAAGAGGACACGTGTTGGCTTTTGAAAGCTCTGGCAGAAAGTCGGGCCGTTGGAGAATTTTAAGACATTAAGTCTTTTGACCAAAAAGCGCTAAGGGATCAAAATGATCCGCGCCTCCACCGACGCCCAAGGCGCCACGTGTCGAGCTCTGAATGGTTGCGGGAAAAACAGACTTGTGGGGAAACTTTAGAATTTTTGCCAAGAAAGGTTTAAAGTTTTAAAGTCAATAAAATCTCCACTCCTCCGCCGTCGCTTGGTGAAGCCACGTGTCATCCATTCATTGGCTGTGGGCTGGTGGAGAGATTTAGAAAATTTTCCCAAAAATTTTTTGAAAATGCAAAAGGTAAAAAGGAACCCACTCCTCTGTCGACGCCTCGTGATGCCACATGGCAGCACCTGATTGGCTATGGTCCGGTGGGGAGGTGGAGGAAACTTGGAAAATTTTCCCAAAAAAAATTTTGAAAACGCAAAAGGCAAAAAGGTACTCGCTCCTTCGCTGATGCCTTGTGATGCCATGTGGTAGTGCCTGATTGGTTGTGGGCTAGTGGGGGAGGTGGAGGAAACTTGGAAATTTTTCCCAAATTTTTTTAAAAGGTTAAGTTTGATTTTGCGGGGCCCGCGAAAAGCGACAAAAGGCAAAATTGGCGGGGCGGCGGGTCCACAGGAAATTTTTTCAAAAATTTCATTTTCGGACTTAGGTGATTTTGACAAAAATTAAGGTCTCCAGGTTAGTGGAGTGGCAGGGGAATTCATTCCTTTGGGTCCAAAAAGCGCTAAGGGAAAATTTAGGCCCGCGGGTGATTTTTCCCGATTTTTTTTTTGACAGTTAGATTTATTTTTGACACCAAATGAAGGAAAACTTCAGAAGGCCATAAATTTTGATTGGGAGATCGATTTGGGGAAAACAAGGAATTTCTGGAAATATATCGACATCCTCTTCACACAGGAAACATTAAGTTTTAATTTTGATAAAGTTCAAGGGTTTAATTTCGTGAAAGATTTCTGCAAGCTTTTACAGTGCAAACTGGTAAATTTTAACCTATAAGGTTTGTTCAATTTGGTCTTCTTCCTCTCTCAACATGTCAAATAGACATGGGGAGTTGTTCTTAGATGGAATTAAGAAGGGTTTCAAGATTCAATTGGTTTTATTGAGTTGTAAAATGACATTTTACATCTCTTGACAGCAAAGCGGCTTAAGAACGGTTTGAACTTGATTCTGCTAGGCTTTGAAAGATTTGCTTTAAGTGTTTTGTCTAATTTAATTCCTTTAGGTCACACTACTTCAATTTAATCATTTAATTTATTATTTCATTGTTTTAGGTTTGAACTATGAATTTAGGGTAAAGTATTTTCCAGTGGAAAAAAAAACAGAGATCAAGTTTGGAAGGGTCTATTTATCATTTTTCATCATCCAAGTATGGAAATTCCTTCCAATTCAAATCTAATACATTTAGTTGAATCAATTCAAACTATTCCAAAACCAAAATGCAATTTGATTTCCAATTTGTATACATTTCAAAAGACAGAGTTCTGTATTTTCCTAACATGCATTTCTTTCTTTCAAACAGAGATTTCAAATCACAATTAGATGTTCAAATTTAAAACAACAATGAAAATTGAGAAAGGTATTGAAATCCTTTATTGATTTCAAAAGACAACTTTACAACTTTTCTTTCGTTCCTCGAATACAATTTCTTTCACATTCTTTCAAGACAAAACAAAGTTTATCTCTTTTCCATTTCACTTTACAAATTTCATAATCAACACAACATCTTTCTATTACAAACACATTTACAAGTTCATCCACTTCAAGTGGGAAAGGTTTCAATAAAATTTATCTCAACAAGGGACTGTCCAATTGTCTTATTCCTTGTTCCAAAACAGCAACATGTAGATTTCTCCTTCTCCCAATTTGATCACAACAAGAGTAGAGGAAAGGAAACGCTCTCCACCTAACCAAGAAATCCAATGAAAAGGGATAATCCATCCTTCTTCATTGGCCCCCAAGCCCCAACCATAGTGCAATAAAAGATGTGATTCAACTCATGGCAACAAAGGCTTCCACAACACACAAAAGCACCATTTTGTTTCACATATAAAACACATTCCAAAGTAGAATGTATTTTGCAACTACATTAAATACATCACAATCAAAACTAAGGTTTCATCAAGCAAAGCCAAAGGATCAAGAAAATATGGGGGATGCTACTTATGCCTCCCAAAGTGGAAATGGGTATCACCACCTGATTTCAAACTTCCAAAATATAGTATATCAAAACCCTGACATTCCTTATGCCTCCCCCAAGTACCCCTTATTCCTCACATTTCCTTTTACCTCCCCAACCTCTTATGGCACCCCATAACGAGTAAAGAAATGCAAGCTATTTCTTTGTAAGGTGGAACCCAAATCCCAACTCCCTCCACACTTATACCTCCCCAAAATCCCTTATGCCTCCCACAAAATAAACCCCATAGTCTTCTCTTACACCATTCCTAGGCCATCTACCCAACAGCCCACTAACATGCCAAAACATTCACAACAAAACAAAATTTGCATAACAAAAGAGAGCATTTAAAGAGCCAAGCTCCTACTTATCCATGATGGAGTTGTTCCAAGTTCCAAACAACAGTTGTTTCCAATGCAAGCAATCTAAAAATCAACCAAGCACAAGTATTCAAAAATCTTTCAAACCAATCCCAAAGCAAGAGCTCCAAAACAGCCAAAGAATTTTCCCAAGATCAAGTATGCAAAAGTGAAGCAACCCAAAACAAGACAAGGAATTCAAATTTTATAGAAGAGGGAAGAGAAGAGGATGAGGTGGATCCATGTAGGATGCCACATCACACATCCTCAACTCCAACACAAAAGTCAACTTCATTCTCCAATGCACAATAAAGAGGTGGGTGAATAATATGACAATTTTACTTACACACTTAAATCCAACCCACACCCCAAAGGACTGAAATTAAACCATGTAAGGAAAGTGCAATTAAAACTTACAATTTTTCTTCCCAAAATACATGATCAAAGTCTAATTTTAACTTCCAAACCATAGGTATGGTTGGTAAATGAAATTAAGAGGTATGGGACAAGTTTAACTTGTCCTACAAGCCTCCAAAATCATCCTCCAAGGACAAATTCGAATTTCAAAGAGGATGAAGTGTTTCATACTCCAAAATCTAACTTACACAACTCTTACACATTCTTACAACACTTAAACCAAGAGCCAACAACTCTATTAATTACATTCTTATGACATCTTTTTAATTAACTTAACAACATGATTACTGACAATAATTTATACAACATTTAATAATTAAAGAAAGGGGGTAAATGCACCACAAAATAATCACATGCAAACAATAACAAAGGGACCAAATAAAAAATACATAAAACCCCTTGGTCACATTCAAAGGTAATCCCCCCATGGGAATCCCTAACAAAATACAACACACACACAAACACTACATGTTGCCATGGTGACCTTGTTGAATTCATCTAGAATTCCAATGTGGTTGGTCTCCAATCCCCGATGTTTGTTGTGATATTTTAACCTGCAAAACACAAATACCTCCTTCGGCCTTGTGGCCACATCAGAACATCTAATATAATATAATTATAATTCTAACATCATATATATATATATATATATATATATATATATGAATCACAACAACATCATAACAATCAACAATATCATTTACAATTTTTATCAGCAATTATATCATCATCAATTAAATTCCATTTCTAGATCTACTCACAATATCCAAATATCACATGTCCGAACAACATCCATAATATATCCATGTCAAACAGTATATCATCATCCACATGTGCAATGTCTCTAATAATCATCATGCATCATAATTGAATCAAGATCAACAATAATCCATGGTCTAACATCTAACATCATACTAAATCAAAACCATAATAATGTCCATAATATAATTAGTAGTATCAAGATCAGTATCCAAAGGTGTCAAAGGGAAGTGGGCTCTACAAACCACGTCATTTAAAGGTTTCATCTCTTCATTTCAAAGTTGTTAAAAATTCGTACATATACATTTACAAAGCTCATATCATGAGTGGTATCATTTTGCGGACTGTTTTATTTGAGCTTAACATGAGAAGAATCATATCATGAATGGTAGCCTTTTGAGGGTAATTTTATTTCCGGTAAACATGAGTACATTTGATACCCCTTGAATGGAAATGACGTCTAGGATAGAAGAAGTGTTGAGTAAAGTAGTAGCAGAGGAACTATCAAAGCAGAGTGTAGTATTTATGAAGGGTTGAGTGATAGTAGTATTTATTCATCCTTTCTTATTGCTCTAAGTGTTACTACGTATGCCATTTTTGAGTACCTTTCGAATGAAAAAGGAGCTAAAATGCAAAGATTTGCAAGTGAGGAAACTCTGGAGAAAGATGTGAATGTCAGACCCTGCCTTTCATTGGATCTAATGTCAAAAGTTGCTCTATTCATAGTAATTCCCTGGGACTTGTGGATAGTTAATGCCCAGGCCATTTTATGTAGCAATTGTATTCGATTACCTCTCAAAATAGGGGGTATCAAAATATGTATTGGGTTAGAGGGATCCCAACATGGGCCGTTGAATCTATCAAATTTGACAACAAATAAAGGTAATGTTGGTTGTGGCATTGATGCGTCATAGATAATGTTGGTTATTGTTCCTGTATCACAATTTACGAGGCATGTGTCAACCCATAAATTTGCAATAAGAATGATTTTTTGTTGTTTGCACAACAGAACTTTGTGCTCCAACTGATCATCATCAGGATTTCTTGGTCCATCCCTCTTGTTATTTTCAGAAATGGATTGGGTGATCGAAACATTCAATGCCTTCAGCATCTAAAGGTTGTGGGAGTCCACGAGGTCATTTTTTGCAAAAAAATGTGGTGCACCCTTAAAATGTTTGAGCTCTTGTTGAGTTAGGTGTGTGTTTGTGTGAGACATTAGGAGTTCCCAGTCCTCAATAAGAGGGTTTGAATTTCACATGTTGAGCAGTAAATTCTAGAATGAAACTTTTGCAACAGTTGTTCATTGTTGCCAGAAAGAAACATCCAAACTAGTGAAAAATGACAAAAATATTTTATTTCTTTCCTTCCACTCTTTTTGCAAAGGTATTGCATGAATATATATATATATAAATTCTCCTAACATGATAATAAATAATACACAACAATCAAATGGGAAAAGCCAGAAATAAAAATTAAGCTACCATCATAATACCTTCTCTAGGCTGAGCAAGTATTGCACTGTAGTAATTTTTGCAACCACCAAGAACAAGGGGAACCTCATGTGCGCTATCCTATCACCTAGCGGGCGCTGGGTGCTAACCCGAGGCACACGAGAGGGAGCCGAGTCTCTCTTTTATGTGAGTTAGTGGAAGGCATCATTCATGGTCTTGAATTAGTGATTTAAAGGGACATGAACAAAGCTATAGAGCTCAGAATGGATTTTTATACCCCTTCAGTCATAACAAAAGCAAAGCGCGCAACAGAATTAATAGAACTAGGAAGTTGTAGATCAAAAAATAGACTTAACATTCAAGTAAGGTTCATGATTATATAAGATCAAAAGCATAGTAGAAACATGCAGATACTACAGAGAAAGGATCTTAATACAATTGTCATGGTAACCCTATCATGTTTATTCATAGCATTACTTATAAAATATCACAGAAGGGAGACCGTAGTCATGCACCATATCTGGATCCATACATGAATGCTCATAAAACAAAATTTTCATTCCCCATTCCCGTATTACATTCTTCCTATAATCATCTACCCATTTTATCCCATAGTTCTCACAGTAATTCTGCAGAGCTCCACTACCTCACTTGTGTCTCTCTTTCTTTGCTAAGGGCGCTCATATATATAGGCATCTGATCTCCAAAAAACTCCTCTGCAACCTCAGATCTGGTCCCAAGTGTCAAGGCGTGGGTCACCCTAGGTGCATGCCTCTCCATGTCATGATTAGCTTTTTGGATCTTCTTATCGCAAGGTATATTCCTTCCAGGACACCCTATTGCCAAGTGGAACCTTATCCAAACGGAACATATTATTCATGTGTTATGTCCAAAAGTCCGAAAATAGCTAAGTCCCGAATTGTTCTTCGTGGGTGTGCATCCTTGGTTCTCCAAGAACCCTTTTTGAATTCTGCCTTGCGCGCCTTCACTTGTGTGCTCCCTCCGGCCATGCGCGCGTACGTGACTTTAAGATTTGGTAGCTACATTAGGGTCCCAACATTACCCCACACTTCACCTATTCTCCACCCTCGGGAACCTTCTCAAAGAGTGTAGTACAAAAATGCAAGGCCTTGCCTTGGAAAAGAATAGAGGGAAAGAATAAATAATGGGGGAGAGAAAGAACAGAAGGAAAACTGCCTAAAGAAGAAGAAGGGGAAAATTTCGCCGCAGGTCGGCCTCCAGCATATTCCAAGTGCTAACTTCATCTTGCACTCTTTTACAGAGGTCATCAACCAATGTGCTCACCTCGTCGAAGGTTATCCCTTCCCCTTTTGTGTTAATGGTCTCCACCATAGTTTCTAATTCCTTTACATGGTCTTCCAAGGAATCCATCTTCCTCGTAATGACCTTGTAGAGCTCTTTTAGCCGGGTTTTGATTGAGACTCGCAAGATCTCAATATCTTCAGACTTCTTTTCCACTTTGGCTAGGATATTCTCTCACTCGTCTTTATTTCCTTTATTCTTTTCCCTGAAGTCCTTCAGCTTGACCTCGTCACTGGGAAGTAACATGCTTGTCACCTTATCTTGATCCGCACAATAGTCGTAGGCAACCCCCACGGTTTGTTTGGCTATCTTCACATCAGCAAGAACCTTGTTGTATTCAGCCATGAGTATGATGAATTTTAATTTTTCCTCATTCTTCAAGCATGCATCTACCTCCTCTGCCAACTCCAAGGCCAAACGCTACCTTTCCATAGTGAGGATCTGAGTCAAGTCCTCTAGACATTCCAGGGATGATCCATACTTTTGTGCGGGAGGGTTAAGGTCCGGATGCTTCGTGATAATAGCTTGGGAGATGAGCTCCACCTTCTTGGAAACTTCACGTACCCTGGCCTTTTCATCCTGAAGCTCCCTCTATAGTTGCGTACTGATTAGTTTCTCAAGCTTGAGGTCCTTTGTTAGCTTAACTACTTCTTCCTTCCTCTTCTCCAATAGGTCCTCCAAGACTTTAACCCTTTCATTTCTATAAAAGAGCTTAGTCTCAATTTCCACGAAGACCTTGTTGAGTGTGTTGCACACTTACTCATCCGATAGTTGTTACGTGTTTATAATGGGGTTATCCCCCTTTCCCTCAGATAGCGCTAGTACTGCTCCTTAGTTAACTTCGAACTCGGTCTCATCGAGGTGGGAGTCGAACACCCATGATAGCATCTTCCTTGTGTGTGGGTATCCACCCTTAGGATCAAAGGACTCCACGGCGGTGAGCTCCTTGGTGGGCACGGTACTCTAGAAACATGCGTGTAGAACTTTGTTGGGGTCATCAACATATCCCGTCGTTATTCTTCCCCCTTCTACATGCTTACTTCTCGTGTGTACACCCTTGGGAATAGCTACTGAAATATTTGGGCCTTTTGTGCTACCCACACTCTTCTCCCTTTTCTCTTCCTTGAATTCACCGAGCATGAGTTCCGTGCTGAGCTCCAACTCCTCATCAACCAAGGTATTAATTATCTTCTCTGCCTCCCTTATCACTCTCTCATCCACCTCCTCTTGAGTGAGCTTGGGCATATCTGGCTCCTTGGTACTTGCCCCCTCGCTCCTTTCTTCATTTTGCGCACCCTCCTCCCCTTGGGTTCCCTTCCTCCTTACAAAGATGAAGGCATCATTTGTATCTTCTACTCCCTCTTCCCCCAAATCGTGGACATTAATCGGCTCCTGATCCATCTCCAACTCTCCTTCTTCATCATCATCCATTTCACCTATATAGGTGTTCGGGTCATCTATATCTTTAGACTCTAGTTATTCTATCCCTTTTTCTTCTTCCCTTGCTGAAAACTCTAGAGTCGGGGATGTGGTCTTCTCTTCATCTAAGAGCTCCTCAGGGGATGGTGGCCTCGCAGGTTCTGGGGTCTTCTCCCTGACCATTGTCCTCTTCTTCTTCTAGACGTAGGTACTTGGCCCCGCGCTATTTACGTTCTACTTTTCCACCGCCCTTTGTTCCTCTTTCTCTTCCCTCTCCTTGCGCTTTGGTGCGGGCTTCTTTCTTCCCATAGGGTTGTCCGGGATGGGTATCTCATTCTCCATGTACACACCCTTTTCAAAATTTGGCCTTATACACAGGTAGATCCTTGCGGCATTGCTCCCAGTAATAGGTAAGCTCAAAGGCCTTACAATATGCACATCTTGCGACATGTACCTTTCAACGTACGTGCACTTCTTTGGGTAGACCAACTTCTTCCTCATTTCCTTGTGCTCTCTGTCAAGGGTGGACAACTCAAGGTCCAATTTATTTGACTCTTTGTATTTTTTTACCCCCGCTTGGAAAAATTGGGCAGTACATGAGAATGGGAGTTTGCACCATGGACTCCAACTACCATCCACCAAAATGGACCTGCAATGTAGAAGATCTGGTAGACCGTGAACTTTGCTTCTCCTTCGGTCATTGCGGGGAGTTATTTAGGGATCTTCCATTCAGCCCCGAATCCATTCCTGAGGCACGTATACCATTTTTCTAGGTGTGCCTTGTGTAACCTTGTCATTGATTCACATGTGTATTTCTAAAATCTCTCCGTAGGCGAGGGATCTTCAGCAAGGTACTCCCACACGAACTTGTCAGATTCATCCGGCACCCCGATTTCTGAGAACAAAATTGTTAACAGAATGTTTCCAAACAGGATCTTTCCTCCATTCTTCACGCTACTTATGATTTCATCTACTATGTATTAAGAGATTTTGTATATGGTGCCTTCCACAACCTTCCTGTATACATTTAGCCAGGGCTTACTCACCTGGGTCCACATTTCTTGTCCATTTATCTTAGAGACAAGGTGTGCGGCCATCTTCATCACTAGATCACTGATATCCAAGATGTCATAATACCTTGATCCCTTCTTCAATTCCTCGGATGCTATGGTTTCTTTAATTACCTCCTCATCTTGGAGGTCATCTATGAGTGCGTCCCCTTTACAGTTTAAGCCTGTGAAGTGTGAAATTAGTTGGGGAGTTATGCGCATTTTGCACCCTGTGAAGTAGAAGAAGTCTTCGTATACATGCGTCATCAACCATTGGTACAAGCGCTCGGGCTTCCCGAAATATGGCAATTCAAAAATTTAGAGAAGCCCTGCCTTCTCCATTTTCACCTTGACCATTTCTCTATAGATTGACAACCCATCAGGTGTTCGTTTATTTGTAGGGCACACCAACTCCAACGCCATTTCCTTCGTGATTATACTTGACCGGTGATTGTAGTCGATCATAGTCATCTGTCTTATGTGGGACTCCCACTCTTGCCCTAGCAAAACCCCATTCAGGTATTGCATTTCTGAGTACCATTCCTCATTTTTATCCATGGGTATTTCTTCTTGTTTCTTCTTTCCATTTCCTTTACCCTTTCCCTTCTTGGATTGTTCTACAGGTTTACCTACTGGTTTTGTGGCCATTATTGCAACCTTTTCTTTCATTCCTAGGTTATCTTGCAAGTTGTTTAGAAGTTTTCCTTATGCACCCCGTGCCCTAGAACACAAACCCTAATCTCTAATTTTTCTCCTTTGATCACGGTACTTCTTCACAACGTTCCTCACACTCGTGAATCACTTCTGCTCTGGTTTGTAGATCTAACGGACCGATTGCGCTTAATTTTTTGGGATTTTTCTTCGCATGAGTCAGTTCTCAAAACCCTAGCTCTTGAAAGAAAATCACTCTTCTTGTGTTCGTAAAAGTAAAATAATGAACTACCCATTCTTGTATTTATAGCTATTCCCACTTTTACACATTTAAGGCTAGGATACCTACCACCGTACGATAATCTTTAATGCGGTGTTCTTAAACAACACTCGAGTTCAGCGCTTCTCCTTACATGCCCAATTCTTGCACGAAAAAGTTTCCACCCGCGACCAATTCTTGCGTGAAAATGTTTCCACCTACACCTAATTCTTACACGAAAATGTTTCCACCCGCACATGATTCTTGCGCAAAAATGTTTCCAACCTTATGGTGCTGAAACAATCCATCTTGACAGAAGACTCTTGCGCATGTGTTACCAGCACCAAAGGTACCTCTTCCATCCTCCTGATTCTTGCTTTCACCTACCTCATGTTTTTGAGTTTTTTCTCCTTTGTACGTGGATTTCCAATGTAACCTTATTTTGCCACCTATCCAAATCCTCCTAGTAGAATAACTCCAAGTTTCTCTTCATCATCTCAGTCTCACCCCACACTAAAATGATGCACGATCCTCTACACATTCATAAGTCAAAAAGTAATAAGGTTACCGGCGCCCAAGGTGCAAAACAAAACAACAACGTGAAAGGGAAAATACAAGAAAGGAAAAGTGTAAAAGGAAACTCTAAACTAACTAGAAAAACTGCCTTATTTACAAACACCAAGAATCATTATTTATAGTAGGGCTTCAACCTACTCCCATTGAAGTGCCCAGGTAATTTTGTTCCATCCAACGCTTGTAACTGGCACGCGCCCTGTTGGTCCGAAAATTTGTCGGGTGGGCAGATCTATGGATAGACATGCCAACAGTGTGTAGGGCATAGCCCTTCTTTGAGACAGCAAAGTGAAACTAGTTTATTGTTATCCTACCAACAGGAACCTGTGCAAGTATTATAGTATTCTGCCTTCAAGGGGGTTGGGATCTCATCCCAGTAGAGTTAGTTCCGATGAAGAACAAAAAGGAATGAAGGAAGGAATGGAAGAAATATGGATCTGAATGGAGAAAAGAAATGAATTCCAAATTAGAAAGGTCAGAGGGTTTATGTTTTGGGCCGGTAGTAAACAGAGCCAAACTTACTCACATAAATAAATAAAGCAATACTAATTAAACAAAATGACAAAAGTAGATATGAATCTAACAGAATAAACACACAGATCTAACGTAAGAAAGATATAATGCATATAACACATGAATTCAACACAAAGTCTCAATATTTGTATTAATGTTTTCTTCTGTTACAAGAAAGCTCAAATTCTTTCTCTCCTCACTTCTATTTTTCATACAAGATTGTCCACACTTTGAATACTATAAGTATCCAAGTATTTATAGAAGGAGAAGGAGAAAGAAGACAAAAAGGAGCCAACAACTTATTTACAAAATATCTAAAAGTCAAAAGTTGACTTTGAGGCAATTTTGTGGATGACAACATCCCATGGTGTAACATGGATGATGTCATCACATGTGCCAACATACTTTTACAAAAATGGGATTTATCCCAGGAGGAGGAAGCCTAATCATCATCATCCCTTTGCTCGAATGGAGTGTCTTGCTTCTGCTCTGGAGAGGCGATATGATACTGAGCTCTATACTCCATGAACTTGCTTATCATCTTCTGAATTCGATCATGATCAGGACCCTTTGTGTGATCTCTGATAACTTCACAAGTTTCTCATTCATCTCTAAGCCTATCAGGGAGCTTGAAGTATTTGTTGCTTGCCTCCATCAAGTACACGATGAAATCATGGCAAGCCAGAAGGTTGTTAATAGATTCTTGGTCAAAAGTGACCTATGGCATCAAACCTTGTGATGCAATCCCCTTGAAAAGCTGAATAGTATCGTTTTCTTCTCTCAAGGTGAACGAGGTGTTAAGAAACCCTAGAGACATCTTTAGGACAATCTACTCCATTTGATGTTTCACGTCTATGGCTTCCTCCTTGATTTTGTCTATCTTTTCTAAGACAAACTCCATTTGATCAACTCAATAGTCTAAAGTGACAAGTGCTTTGTTGTGTGCTAGCGGGTGATCAATGACGTCAAATTTTAACAAGTCATTGGCCGGGTAGTCGACCATTTTCTGGAATGTCTCATGTTGCAACCTGACATGGTCTAACTCTTCGGAAACAGGTCCTACTATTTCCTGGAGTTCATGGTTTGCCTTATCTATACTTTGGTAGAGGCCTGTGAACTTCATGATTACTTCCTCACTGTCTCTAAGGATATGCTCTCTCTAGGAGGACATTGCTACACCTTGTTCACCAATCTTTGTGTATTCACTTATCTTCTCCTGACTAAGGAATTTAGGAGTTTTGGCGGCAGCTATAGGAGGTGCATTGCCCATTCTTTGCAAAGCTTGGAGAAGATATTTGTTTTGTTTCTTTAACATTCTCTTCTTCTCCTTTGCTCCTTGCAGTTTCTTGCAAAGAGCATCTATGGCTGACAAGGCCTCTCCTTGCAGGCTCTCTAATGATGTTCCCATTGTGACCTGGGTCACTATAAAATCTGTAGGAGATAGATCTTTTTTCTTCTTTATAGGATCCAGGTAGGCTATCTCCATAACCATTCCACCTGAAACACTTTTTGAGAAGCGATTTATAGCTTTTTGCTTCTTTGGTCCTTTAGTTGGGATGACAGATAAATCCATGGGTGCAATGGGGAATTTCCTCTTGTGTTGGCTTAGGTGGTCTAAGATCTAGTTTGGACTTATGGGAATGGGACCAGAGGACGAAGAAGAAACATGGGTGGAAGGAATAACAACTGTAGTGGACACGGAGAAGTGTGTCGAGACACTTGGTGGTGGCATGGAGAAAGGGGCCGACACACCAATGCTCACAGGATTAGGAGTCACTACAAGAGAGGAGGCCATGGGGGCGGAAGGGATCTGCAAGATGAGGGAAGAAATTTTAGGGGACAGATCCGCAAGGTAAAAGAAGATGGAGGAAGAGGGGGAGGCTTTGGCAGAAGATAGAGGAGAAGACACAACCAAAGGAGTAGTTGTTTGAGTGACATGAGGAGGGGGAGAGGGAACGGTTGGTACCTTGCCATTTGAAGTTGTGACAACATCTTGAGTGGATGTGTCCATTAGAGCACTTACCGCTTCTTCTTTTGTTGGGGACACTAAGTCCACATCTTGCTCTTTTGCGATAGTAGGAGGGCTTTCAGGAGCTTTCTCTTGAGCAGTGCCTGCCTCTCCCACTTTATCTTTCCCTTTGCCTTCAGGCAAGTGTTATGGCCTGGTGGGTGCATTGCCTAAGGGAGATGTGGTAAAATCTACCCTAAGATAGATGATACCATTTTTCTTACACCAATGTTTGGTGCATTGCATTGTAGGTTGAACCCTTCCTTGGAGGGTCTGGGGTGCTTTGTTCCTGTCAATATTTGTGAACGGCCAATCATCCCCATCTGTGTCTAAGTAAACATGATCAATTTCTTGATCAGTTTCTAGGAAATCCTTTGGGATGATGGCCACGCCATATTGAATGATCTCTATCGGGGCCAGCCAGGGGTGATCCTTTCATCTGAGTTTGACTTCATGATTTAGGTCAATGTAGATATCCTCGATCTGAGGAACGTGGATAGGATCGATCTTTTCCCTTAGAAGGTAACTACGAGGATCAAAGGTTGTCCTTGCTGGGAAATTATGCTTAAAATTGAGTAATTCAAGCTCTGCATACATCTCCTGAGCTTTACTTTGTGAGGGGCACATGTACCTGCCTACTATGAGGGGGAATGGAGTTCCTCCCTTCTTCCTCTTCATACACTTCTCGTGATAGGGGATAAGCTGCCTAGACAGCTCCAGAAGGATTAGTTTGGGCCCCACATATCTCGGAAATCTTGTGGGTTCTCCCAAGAAGTTGGTAGCTTTGAGATAGGTAAAGGTGGGGAATTACGTAAACAACGCTCCCCACTTCATTATGGTGGTGATCATGCTTTTGCTTGTCCAACCATGAGTCATGTTGGGCCTCAAGAGGTAGATGATGCCATAGAAGAAGACATCATTGATCTTGTTGAACTGAGCTATGCTACTCTCGAGCCTCAACTCTGGATAGTATTCGTATAGTTTGACCTGGGGCCATACCCCATACCGATTCAACCCTGGGTAGTCTCTCTCTGAGGTAGTTGCATATACTACATAGGAGTTCATATAGAACCTCCTAGTTGTTGAAAGTTGTTGAAGTTGTTCCAAGATTTTATCACTGATAATCTTGCCCCAGCCAAAATGCTGATCGGGCACATTCTTATTCATTGTTTCCAAATACCTGAGCATCCACTTGTGAAAGTAATGGGCATCAAGGAGCCCATGTAATCTACTTAGGAAGGTGATTGTGTCACTCAACTCTTCTAAAAAATCACTGCGATGAATGACTTGGGGCCACCTACTCGCCACCTTTTTATTCTTGAGGTACACCTCGTTCATCATCTGCATGCACTTGTCCTCATTATTAGTCCAAGTCTTCATGTAGTGTTTTTGAATTACTGCCAAAAAATGTCTGTGGTGGGGGATGCCCAAGATATTCTCAAAATGTTGAGCTGTGAGGTTTATTATCACTTTTCCATCCTCATTTTTGACACATCTTGTGTCCTTGTTATAACAATGGCCCACCAACATGATGAATTCATTATCAATTGTGCTCACTGGGAGCCCTGCAGCAAAGTGCAAACCACTGCCAACCAATTTATCCATCCACGGGCTTCTTGTGACCTTCCTGGTTCTGGCCCAAAAGTCATCCATGTCTATATGCCCAAGTTCTGAATCTCTGATATTGAGATCACACTCTGCAAGTGAGTTAGGCATCCTGACCTTTTGGTATTTAACTTCATTTCTTGCTCCGTCAACTTGGCTTTGCCTTTGGATTTGGTTGGCTTCTTACTCAATGAAGACATAAGTGCACTCGAGGATTGTTGCTGCTCTACAAGAAGAGTTAGAGAGTTCCAACGTAGAAGGGCCATGTTAGCCATCAAGTTGCCCATAAAATCTTTGCAAAATGAAAAATTATCAACTTATGGACCTCTGGGCATAAGGCGCAGCTTTACTACAGGCTGCAAGGGCTTTGAAAAGCAAGGCACACTTTTAGGGAGTGTTGCATGGGGGAAAGCAGTGCCAAAAGGGGCGCGGGGCGCGGTCTGGCTACACACAACATTCAAATGTTGATGTCAAGGAATATGCACTTGTGCCATAGGAAGTGCTTTAACTGGGTGCAAATTTGTTTGGTGTAGCAGGGTCTCAGGATGCGCCATTGGTGTAGATGTGGCAGATGTTGCATGAGGTTAAGATGTGCTAAGCGCATTTGCAGAAGGTGTAACACAAAAGTTAAGTGTGCCAAGGGGTTTAGTTTGCGCGGCACAGAAAGGTTTTGCACAACATGAAGTGTTTTTGTAGTTGCCTTGGCACCGGCACTTGCACTTTGGAAATTTTGCAATGTTTTATAACGCACGGGAAAGGCTTATGCTACATGCAGGGACAGTGTGCCTATGGCGCGACTGTGTTTGATGTAACATGAATGAAGATTGCACCGAAGGAAAAACAGTGGGTTGTTTGCTCTATTTTATGATTTTCACTCTTTTGGCTTAGACTTTGATGTCCAGGAGGGAAAACCTAGCAAGGCAAGGAGTAAGGGATAAATGGGTTTTGGCTCATTTTATGGCAGAGCCTTCCAGATTTTCAGATCTCGAAGGAGGAGAAGGGGTTTTTTAGTTGAGTACTTGGGTTTGCAAATGGTGTTATCCCTTTCTTCTAGATTCATGGTTATTATTCAACAATCCTAATCACCTAGCCCAACATCCATAAAAACAACAACAAGGATGGTAGAAACCACTTACCTGGTATAAATAATGACAAAGGAAAGAAGTGGGGTCCACGATCACGACAAATGGCATGCGCGGGATGACGAGAACAACTGACAGGCATAGAGGAATAATTTTCACAATTTTCAACTTGTGAAAATGACAGGTTCAACGTGCATATATATAGAAAAGTCCGCATTTAATGTGCCAACCACTTTTTCCTTTCACACATTGGGAGAAATGTCGACATGGAGGAGATTGCGCCTATGGCGTGAGTTTGGATGTGTCGACATCACCTTTTTAGTGTGCATGGCGCACTTTGGGAAGTGTAAGAAGGATGATGGATGCGCCTTGGCGCACCTTTGGGAGGCACAAAATTTGGAGTGTTGACACTCCAGAAAGTGCGCCAAAGGCAAAGATGGGCACAGTTTTGCAAGATGTTGCAACAATGGTTCTTGCGCCCAACCCAAAAATGTTGAAAATGACCAAGTTCTTAAAAGTTGATTTTATGGAAAGAAGTTCTAGGCCATTCAAGACATTAATAGACCTTATTAGGGGACCGAAACGAAATTTTGGTATGGTTACCTACAAAATTGCCCTTGTCAATTTTACAGGATAACACGCCTGAATCAAGGATGTATGAAATTACATAGGGACCCAACCAATGCACCTTCAAATTTCCAGGAAGGCGTAGGAATTTTGAATCATATAGCAATACCATCAGGCCAACCTCAAACTATTTTTTCTTAATATGGCGGTCATGCCATGCCTTTTTCTTTGCCTTCTTAGTTGTTTGGCTCCATCTTGCTAGTGAGCAGCTTTCATCCAACTTCATCAATTCATCTATTCTTTCTTCCAGCGCTTGCTCATCGTCCAACCCTCCTGCACACACTATATGCAGAGATGGTAGCATGAATTTGACCAGAAAACTGCTTCCGTGCCAAACACCAATTGAAATGGTGTGGCTTTGTTCAATATTTTATACGTTTTTCTGAATGCCCAAACAACTGCTGACACCTTGTCATCCCAATCCTGCCTACCCACGTCACATATCTTAATCAATGTGTGACTAAGGATTTTGTTGAATGCCTTTGCAGTCCCATTTTCCTGAGGGTGATAAGGGGTAGTCTTGTGATGGGCTACCATGAATTCTACCAATAGAATCCTGATGGTTTCATTTAAGAAGTGAGTGCCCCTAGCACTTGTTAAACTTAATGGGCACGCATACCTGCTAATAATGTTCTCCCACAAAAATCCAGCTGTCGTGGCTGCGGTGCAGTCCTTAGTGGGCGCGGCCTCTACCCACCTTGTTAAATAATCAATATAGGTAATGATATACCGCGAGTTAGTCCTACACGCAGCTGGTGAGATTGGTCCAACAAAATCTATTACCCATTTCTCAAAAGGTTCCGCACTGGTGATGGGGTGCAAGGGCATCTCATCCCTTCTCCTAGGTTTGCCAAGGCGCTGGCAGTGGTCACAGGCCTTGCAAAACTCAATGCAATCCTGGTGAATCGTCTCCCACCATAGTTCGGTGACTATGATCTTGTGCGCAGTTTCATTCCCCGTATAGTGTCCTCCAGCAATCCCACCATGGGCTTCTTTTATTATGGCTACGCATTCATGTTCTAATACACACTAGCACAAAACATCATCGCGACCCATTTTATACAAATCCCCATTGATCAACATGAAGGGCGCGGCACATATGGTTAATCTTTTCTTTTCTAGTGCATTCATTCATTCAGGCACCATACCTTCCTTGAGAAAAACAACAATGTCTTATAACTCTGAGGGCATGTGCTGCAACTTGAATAGTTACGCATCTGGCATGGTTTCCTCAATACTTTATGCATCCTCTCTCGAATCAATCCTTGATAAATGATCCAGCCCACAATTGTTCTTTCCAAGTTTTACCACCACTTTGAATTCAAATTCCTGAAATAAAAGTACCCAACGACATATGTGCCCTTGCAACACTACTTTGTTTACTAGATACTTCAAGGCCATATGGTTAGTGTATAATATGAAGGGAGTCACCAGTAGATATTGTCTAAATTTATGGAGTGCATAGATCATTGACAATGCCTCGGGCTCGGTCGTTATATAATTATGTTTTGCTGGTGTCAACTTTCTACTTACAAAACAACAAGGATGATCAACAATCCCCTCTCCTGGTTGAGCAAGAACAACTCCCATTGTTGTACCAGAGGCATCCACATGGACATGGAAAGGTTTATCCCATGATGGGAATCATAGAATAGGTGTGGTGATAAGCCTTTCTTTTAGAGTGTCAAATGCCCTCTGCTACACCTCTCCCCACTGAAAGGCACTCTTATGTCTGATAAATATTTCCAAAGGCATAGTGATCTTGGCGTATCCCTTAATAAAAATTTTGTAGTACCCAGTGTGTCCAAGAAATCCATGCATGACACTTTGGTTGGTGGGCTCCCCTAACCCCACAATAACTACAACTTTCACGGGATCCACTAGTAAGCCCTCTTTGCATATGATATGCGCCAACAACATTCCAAAAGGGGTTGCAAAGACACATTTCTTGATGTTGAGGGAAATCCTCAACTGCTGACATCTTTCAAACATTAATATCAAGTTATCACAATGGTCCCTTACTAGTCCAAACACTATCCAATCATCCAAATATACTTGAAGGAACTTGTGGATGAAATCCTTAAATGGTTGTACCACTATGAGAAAAAATACAGTGGGTGCATTACTCAATCCAAAGGGCATGACCGTGTATGCAAAGCTTCCCCACTCAGTGGTGAAAGTTTTTTTTTCTTGGTTTTCCTTAGAAATCCTTACTTGGTGATATCCAAGAATCCATCCGTAAAGGAATAGACCTCATGCCCAACAAATCCTTCCAAAATATCTTTAGTGAAGTGTGTGGGAAAAGGATCTATGATACAAACAAAGTTCAAATCCTTGTAATCCACACATATCCTAATCCGCCCATCCTTCTTTATGCTGATCACCATTGGACTTATCCATTCTGATTCCTCCATAGCTTCAATGATACTGGATGCTATCATTTTGTCTAGTTCTTCTTTAACCCTTATGCACATGTTGGGATTCATCCTGTAAGGCCTCTTCTTGACTGGGCATGCACCATCTTTCAACTTTATCTACATCTCCCCCAATGAAGGGTGGATTCCTTTCAACTCATGGTGTCCACGTGGGAATAAATCCTCAAATTCATGCAGGAGATCGATGATCTTTAATACTTCCTTGTCTGACCAATAGTCCCCAATGATAGCTTCCTTAGGCTCCTTCTCCGAGCCGATGATACATTTCTTGATTTTGAGTGATTCATGATACACGTGCGTGCATGCATATGCACTGTCAACTACTTTGTGCATCCCAAACGAATGGTCGACATTCAGGCTCTCCATCTCCTCTCCATCAATAACATATACCATCTTTCCATTCTCCTTTTCAGAGCACATGTGCTCAAATTATGTCTTCTAGTTCCTCTTCTTCGAACCGTGCTTCTAAGGTAGGTCCACCAAGTAAGTTTACTAATCTATCTTCTGCCATGGCGCAATACCCCAGAGTGAGGCACTTGATAGTCTGCAATGCCTCATCAACCGGTTACATGGTACTTTGGTACTTGAATGTGTGAACCAGGTCAACCTCTAATTCCTGCCAATTTCCCATTTGGCAGTGAGTTTCAAAATGGATGTAGCAAGTGCACGCATAACATTGTAGTGTCAAATACAGCTTGTGCACCCAAAGGGAGGGTGGTAATGCTTTCGTGCCTTCTCCCCAGACCCTCTCACATGCCTGTATGTGGGAAGAGGTGGGTCCTTTGACACTATAATCCTTGATAGCAGTGGGTATGTTGCTCTTCGAGAATCAGACAGTGAGCGCAATTATAACTTCACGCCACTTCAATAAGTTTTCACTATGCGTGGCCCACCACCTTGCTGCTTTACCTATCAAAACATAACCCAACATACCTCATCGCTCATCCTCCCTCCATTGAGCTTCCATTTCTATCAAAAAGACCTTAAGGTATGAATCCCTCGAATACTTGGTTATTTCATTTCCTCCCAGGTGCCAAACTATACACACCATGGTTACATTGGTCACTGATCCTTTCAGATGTCACCCAATCAATTCATAAGTCCCATGTTCCCAATTATCTCATGCTATACTAGTAGTATCATTAACAGATTGAGCATCATCAAATTGGATGGCTCCTTCTATAGGGTGGATGGTCTCTGGGTCTCTTATGGAGCACCACATATATTCTTTCTACAACTTCCTGCCTAAGGGGTTCAATATAGGGGGTGGAATTTCCATCAACAAGTGGTATAACCACCCTCTCTTCCTTATTTTCAAAGCTTATGTACCCCTTATTAAACCAAATATCTGCATTATTATTATAGCACCATGGTTACCCAAGTAACATTAGGAAATTATCTACCTCAGCAAGTGCCAAGACTTCAAAATCCCCAATGAACTTAGTCCCCTGAATGGTAATGGTCGCATCCTTCAAGACACCTATGGGCATTACCTTCATCTTATTTTCCATATACAACACATTTGAAGATGCCTGTAATGCAGGTCTTCCCATTTGATGCCAAGCATCTAGAGTGAGAACATTAACCTTTGCACCTGTGTTGATGAGGATGTTGTTAAGTAACCATCCATCCACTACTGCATTTAAGGTGATCTCTTTATCATAATCAAGGTTGTGAGGTGGGAGGTTTGCATGCAAGATCTACCTTTCATGTTCTTCCCTAGCGTGTGGCACCTTTTCTCTCAACCATGCTCCTAGTAGGGGAATAATATTCTCCTTCCATAGTATTTTACACACCTCCCTAACCTTGTCCAATTCATCCTTTGGTGCTTCTGTTGGTCTTCTTTGCTCATATTTTGTAGTTTGCTCTTTTAATCATTTGATATCCCCTTGTAAGCTTCGAATTATGTCCATGGTTTCTTCATAGACTTCTTTCTGGTGAGCTAGGTTTGGATACTTCCCATGTACTACTTCTTCCCTTGAAACTAGAGGTCTCTACCTAGGTGCGTCCCTCGCGCGCGTGGACTCTGTCCTTGTTGTTACCATAACAGGATCTAGTTCTGATTCACGTATTACTCATGGGAGCCATTACATGTCAACCTTCTTAATACTCACCATGGCAAGTGCCCTTATCCTTTTGGTACTGCTGACTTATATGTTCATATAACTCTGGGAACTTTTCATACTTATGTTTTTTTCCACACCAGGAGCATTGTAGAAGATCTAGACATTTACGCTTATAATGGTCTGTGGCTCCACAATTAAAGCATGTTCCACATGGGAACTCACTTCTTCCCTCATGGTTACTATGACCATGAAATCATGCCACCTCCATCTCCACACTCTTCATACCAACGTTCATCTCCTTTGGAACTGCTGGAAATGCCAGTCTGGTGCACACCAAGATCAATTACCTCATGAATCTGGTCAATCAATCTACAATCCTTGGTGTCATGTGTGGTTGAGGTACATATCTTGCAATAACAAGATATACATTTTTACGTATCACGCGCTGCAAAAAGGGGCACCTACTTGCATCATGGTCCTCATGACATATTTCACAATTTACCGCTATGGTGCGTACCACCTTTTGAGTACATATCCCACCATTATCCTTTGTGTGCCCTTCCACGTTACAATCTATGTACCACATCCCACCGCGAGTCTTTGGAACTATGTTGGTAGATAATTTCTCCATTTTCTTAGCCATGGAAGTGATCTGAGCCTCCAGAAATGGGCTAACACCACTGTCAACACTACCAACTGCCTCAGTGTGCAAAGACAGCTTCTAACGCTTCGCGCGGGTCCGTGAATGTTTTATGAGACAAAGCCCTCCTAAAGGGTGTGATCAACCCTCGGAAAAACCACTGAGCATGTTGTGAAGGGTGGATATCATAAGACAGTTTAGACAAAAGAGTTTTAAACATGCATCATATTCCCACATGCTCTCTGCCATTCCCTGCTAGATTTCTTTAAGAGAGTTGATGCTCTTCTATTCAAACTCAGGTATGTGGAATTCCACCAAGAATGTATTTCTCAGTGTGGTATAATCCACAATAGTCTGATGAGGGTCATACTTTCTATACCAACTATGCACATGTCCTTACAAGGTCATCGCAAATTAACTGGCCTTTTGATCCTAGGTAGTGATCCCCTTCGTATGCCATAGTAGCTCGTACTTATGCACATGCTCCATGGAATCTTCTATCCCACTGTAATCTGGTAAGTGTAGAGACATCTCAAAAAATACTTGAGGAGGTGGCTGAGGCCCTTGTCCTCCAAATCCAGTCCCTTGGTTTCCTCTAGTGTTTCCTCCTCCTACCGGACCCACTAGATCCCGAGCCACCAGCTCCACCACTTCCACCTCCAGATCCTCTTGTGTTATGTACAGGGCCTGTGTTTGTCATGCCAAACGCTCCGGTCATCCCACTGAATTACGTGCCAATAGTTTGTGAACTAGTACCACTCCCAGTCGTATTTCCTCCACCACTTCCTAATGCACTTCCAAAACCAGATGTATATGTGCCTTGTCCAAACATTCCACCAAATACTGGAATAGTGTGTGAAGCCATAGAAGTCCCAAACGAGAAGTTGTATCTTCTGGGTGCTGATCGGTTGCTTCCACTAATATCAAATGGATCAACTATACTTTTCCCTCATTTGAAAAAACCAAGTGCCAAGGTTTGGTCACTAGGTGGGGTCAGATGCGTGCCAATGACTCTTCTTTCTCTACATGACAGAATCTCATCAGAAGCCGCAAGGTTTTCTCTCCTGCACTTACAAAGATGGGGTATCACAGACTATTCAGGTTCTACATTCTCTACATGAACCTCAACTCCTTTCCACCATGTCTGGCTCCATAACCCACTTATAATCCTGCATGTTGTCTATTGACCTCCCTTTCACGCACTTCATTATACTTGACCTGTCTCTCCTCCCTTTCCTTTTCAGTTGTTATATCATCCATCTTTCCCCAACCTAGATTCCTCACCAAGCGCTTAGAGTGGTTTAGCCGGCCATAGGAAATACCTCTAAACCCGTGGTTACCATTAAGATTTTGATTTCCAGGGGGATAACACATAGAAATGATCCTATGGGTTCCCACAAGAACTCAAACTCAACAACTTCTAGACATGAATACGTGGAAATTACATATTCCAGAGTGTAACTAGTCGAATACTCCCTTCCACCAATGATCTATAGCACGGGTCCACGTTAGATCAACATCTTGCAAGTTCTGATATGTTTCTTGGGTCCAAGGGTGTGACTTATAATACCACCCTGATCTAGATGTATAAGCTAAGACCCATTCAAATAAATCTACTGGGAAACAATAGAATAAGGTTTCATACAACTCATGATAAAGAGTGTCTTCCACCCATCTTTGTGTGTCAAACCTAGGATCTAGTATTGAATCTCTGAGTGAATTCATCCTCCATGCTTTTAAACCAATCTTCAATACCTTCTAGTGTTAACCGCTTTGTCATCACTCTTTGCACAGATCATGATGTATGTCATGTTCCACTACAACTTCGAAAAGAGGTCCCAGCAACGGAACCAAGATGTAGTCATTTTTGCACCCACCAAGAACAAGGGAACCTCATGCGCACCGGCCTATCACCCAGCAGGCACTAGGTGCTCACCCGAGGCGCGCGAGAGGGAGCCGAGTCTCTCTTTTATGTGAGTTCAGTGGAAGGCATACTTCATGATCTTGACTTAGTGATTTAAAAGAAATGAAGAAGTTATAGAGCTTAGAATGACTTCTATACCCCTTCAGTCATAACAAAGGTAAAATGCACAACAAAATTAATAGACCTAGGAAGTTATAAATCCACAAATAAACTTAACATTCAAGTAAGGTTCATGATTATATAAGATCAAAAGCATAGTAGAAACATGCAAGTAATACAGAGAAAGGATATTAATACAATTATCATGGTAACCTTATCATGTTCATTCATAGCATTACTTATAAAATATTACAGAAGGGAGACCGTAGTCATTCACCATATCTAGATCCATACATGAATGCTCACAAAACAAAATTTGCATTCCCCATTTCCCTCATTACATTCTTCCTAGAATCATCTACCCATTTTATCCCATAGTTCTCACAGTAATTCTACAGAGCTCCGCTACCTCACTTGTGTCTCTCTTTCTTTGACAAGGGACACGTGTATAAATAGGCATCTGAGCTCTAACAAACTCCTCTACAACCTCAGATCTGGCCCCAAGTGTCAAGGTGTGGGTTGCCCCAGGTGCATGCCTCTCCATGTCATGATTAGCTTTTTGGATCTTCCTATCATAAGGTATATTCCTCCTAGGACACCCTATCACCAGGATGGAACCTTATCCAAACGGAACACGTTCTTCATGTGTTCTGTCCAAAAGGACTGAAAATAGCTAAGTCCCAAATTGTTCTTCACGGGCGCACGTGTTCCTTGGTTCTCCAAGAACCCTTTTTGAATATTACCTTGCATGCGTTCACATGCATGCTTCCTTCGGCCATGTGCAATTATGTGCCTTTAATATTTGGAAGCTATATTAGGGGCCCAACACTATCTATTAACCTATCAACTTGGAATATTTAATGTAATCGTTCATGTTAATCAATCTCCTAATCTTCGAATCTAGATTACTCCTAAGTATTACAGAGAAATTAGCTTTCATTTATCCTCCCTAGAGAGCAAGATGAAAATCTATCTCTTGAACCATCCTAGTTTCATATTGAGCTAATGCTTGTGTGCCTGCTAGGAATTTTTATAAGAAATCCAGGTCTATGGATCTCCCACCTACCCATATCACTTCTTCTAGGATAAATCCTTACCTGCCTATTTAATTCCTTAAAGCACTTCATAGAAGAGAATCAACAAGTTACAATCGTCTCAATGAGGATTCCAACAAATCAAGAATTCACCACTCCAAGGACATACTTTTCCACAGCAGCCATTGCGGATGAATAAAGCTGGGTTGTTAGTTACCCTCATAAGAGTGATTTGACCCCCTTCCAAAACTAGTGACATAACATGATATTTCTTACAATCATGTGAACATATCTTTGAATCTGATCATCCTTGCACCTATGTAAATCCTCTTAATGGAGTACCATTGAAGCTTGTTTTTCATCACTTGTGGAGACTTTGGGAGGTTTAATCGGTTGATTATGTACTCACTATTTCATGCTATGATATGGCTACCTCATATGTTAGGGTATCTGATTAGAATCTAATGTTTTGCAGGTAACATCAAAACTACTGTCAAATATTTGGCGTATTTCCATCACTTTCAAGATTTTTCTTCCAGTCAAAAATTCAAGCAGTAACATGGCCTGAAACTCAATGAGGATCTCATCCAGTAAACGGATATTCCCTTTTATCATTGTGCAGGTCACCATCTTGTCCACCTAGGTCACCGCCGACCCATTACTTTTGTACAAACCATACTTAGACAAAACTTTTTCTATATACAGTTATCACAGATGTCTACTTCTATTTTTTTACAAGTTTCCCATATCTTAGAAAATAAACCTGTCCTGGACTATTAGCCTATCATCCCAAGACGGAAGATCCTCCTACACTCTCAATTAGATGCCATGACCCATCCCATTTTCCGTCAACTTGAGTCCTTTTTTCATCCAATCTATCCTAGATCTATATTTCCTACCATCATCTCTAGTGTTCTATCTACAGATTAGTTTCTCCAAGTCCATTCATACCACACGTTCTCAAAGGATTTTGTGATCAGCCATGACATTTGCATTCATATCTTTCCAAGACTTCAAAATGTTCCAGACTGGTGCCTATGTCCAGATGCAATCTTCTGGCAAGAATTCATTGACCTGCCCTCTACAACCTGAAAAGTCACCATCGACCAAAGTCAGGTACCTTTTCTTTTGTGTTCAAATCTTGCACCTTCTATCTCATGTTCTGTATTTGTATCCAATCTTTGTGAACTAGCTTCAGTTTCAAAACATGTTAATCCATCCTAGGCATACCATTTTAGGTCATCTTTTATCAATATTATGCGACCCAGATGTGGCAAATCTGCATAAGGAATTTAATGCTTCTTGGAACCAAATTTTTTAGGCAAACATCCCTCAGGCAACTATCTACGATCACAGAATTTTCTCTCTTAGTGATTCTGGGATTTTACCAGGTTTATCAAATTTGTAGTGAGGATATGCACTTAAAACTTTGCACTCACTCCATAGTGTCATCCAATAATACTGTCATCGGCATAGCCTATAAACCCTCAACATTTTACAGAATTTATTTCCCCTTTTTTATAGTAGTTACTGGCTCAATAACTTGAACAAGAAAGATTTCTAGGAAATTGAATCAACATGGTTAATGGCTATACGCCCAGTGGGACCATCCTTCTTTTC
The DNA here is from genome assembly GCA_019776745.2 of Taxus chinensis. Lineage (NCBI taxonomy): Eukaryota > Viridiplantae > Streptophyta > Pinopsida > Cupressales > Taxaceae > Taxus > Taxus chinensis. Next base: position 476,420,149 of record CM034155.1, read on the forward strand.
AGGTGAGTCATACTTGCAATTTTCATTTTATGGAGGATATTTTCATGAGCTAACATATGCAAGTACAATCTTGTTTCAGCTCAACTTTTATGTTTCTATATTGAGCTTTCTAGGATTCTCTTGGAAATTGCTCTTTACTTGGTTTAAAGATGAGATCCAAAAGGATACAATAACTCTCTATGTATTCTTCTTCTTGTCTTATTTTTTCTTTTTTGCATTGTATTTTCCCTTTCTTTCGTCTTTTTCCATATAGAAAACTGCAATGTCAAGCAAGCATAGATTTGGCTTAATATAGTGAAGCTTATTTACATCCTATAAAATCTTGTTCAAGGCCTGTCTTAAGTCACGTGGGTTATATTAGAAGGGCAGCTCTCACATTTTATCACATAATACCAAATTCACACATCAATCATTACATCTAGATATCAATTCCGGACCTAGTGTGGACTAGAAGCTGGAAATACAAACACGGAAAGCAAATGAACACCATATATAACAAGCTACTCAAGAATGGCATATAGATTGGGTAATGAATAAAAATGAAAAAGGGAAACCATGTCCAGCATAAATGATTTCTCTAGCATTTTTAAGCAATGCCAATTATTTAAAGGAAATGCAAATGGATTGTTTTATCAAACACATATGTTAACCAAAATTAAAATTCATGTATAGTAATTTAAAAAAAAAAAAATCCTCGTCACTCATTGCATATCACGTCCATGAACTCCGTCACAAGAAGAGTACAAAAGGGAATATTAAATGGCTAGATCAGTGGATATAGAATATATCTCCTTCACACCAGAAATACCATGACCACTGTCTCAAAAAAAACAGAGAGACACTATGGGAAGAGAAAATTTTAAAACCTAATGCAATCTACAATAAAGAGAAGACTCCAGATACTCCTATACTGATTTACTTATGAATTTAAGCTGGTGACGTTTAGGGATTAATGTCATCTCATAGTGCCCACTTATTAGGCACTCAATTCAAATCATGTTTTGAGGGTGGGGGATTGTCACGATCCGTGGCAATGATTCTAATGAGTTCCAAGGAGTTTCACCAAATGCCACGAGAGCAGTCGGCATTGTACAACCTCTACGGCATTGCCAACAACCATGTGTGCAACCAAGTATTAAGATTAGATAAGGTGAAATGCCACTCTCAACAGATTTATTCTTATTAATCACAATCCTGAAACCACCCACCTTTCCTCTTCACATCTTGTGAGTGACTTACTGAATTGTCAGAAGGGTAGTCATTCTGCATTATGTGGGCCCAATGTAAATCATAGAGCTTCATGTATCTACAATATTTTGGTTTCTCATAATACAACTCAGTTAGTCATACAATCTTAATATCCGTTGTATCAACAAATGCTAGTCACCACATCCATTCCTATTACCTATTAAGACCAATCCTATAACAGATTAGTGTCCCTTGTCAAGTTGCCCACTAAATACCACTCCCTACTAGAGACCCATGAAGAACTGTTGGTGTGTGTATTTTCCACATCATTACAGATCCATGTCCATGTGTCTTCCTAACCTCCCACACGAGTCATTATGCATTCTCTATACGCGTCAGTGCGTAAGCACGTCAGTGCATCAGGGCAATCATAAACCTATTCATAAGGGACATTACACTTCATTCTTACGACAAAACCACCCAATCCCAATAATCGAGTTATCACATCCCCATGATTGCAGACACCAAACATTACTCAAATTTGTTCAATATAAATGTACATGTCTTACTATGGGAGATCCTTATGAGATAATGTATTCCTCAAAGAGCTTTGTATCCGCAATACTTTTCAACCAGGTTCTGTCCGTGTTTCAAATTTTGCATGACACATTCGGAATCCCAATGCTAATCAATCCTTATCAAGATGTAATCCCTTCACATGCCGTTAATATAGATTAGAGTTAATTAATGTGCACGCTAAAACTCCCCTCGAGACCCAAGAACAACTTACAGTTTAGTTATGAACCCAAATTATGGAACCTATTCATAGCGGATTTTTCCAATCCAATCTGTGCCCCCCCTCGATCAGGCATTTCTGTGCGTCCCAAGTTTCACATCAAGTTTCAAGGACAAGGAAGATATTAACAAAACAACATCTCTATCATTTAGGCATGCATGTCGTATTACATTCACGACTATAAAGCAATAAGCATACTTACTGATTTTCACCTAGCTCATATTCTCCTTCGGTGGTTAAGTGTTTGGGTAACTAGTTGGAATTCCCCACCATGGTTAATTCTACCTTGCATGTAAACTTTCAGAGGTGATTAGAACAGCTTTTCAATGAATGTTTGAGGGCTTAAAATCTGACTTTCAAGGTTTTTGGATTGGAGGCTTGTTCACAAGGTTTAGAATAATTACTTTTGAGTCCATTATAGAGGTTTTGGTACCTCACATGCCTCGGCATCTAATAAGAAAAGATCTAATTTTCTCGGCACTGGTAAACTCACATCTCAAACTCTGACTCGGTTTAAGATTCAACTTGATTTTATCATATTTAACACACTTAAAACATTCCTAAAAACATTCTATGGCATGGAAGATATGAAACTTCCTTCCCTTTCCATTGATATAAACCAGTCCTCCTAATTTCTCATAATTCTCAAGTTATGGGCCGGCGGGTCTTGGGATGAAAATTTTCCCCAAAAGTCCGGGGCATGCGGGCCTGGTATGAAGAAAATTTTCCCTAACACGGTTCCTGCGAGCCTCGGGAAGAATTTTTTTTCCAAGGGCGGTCCTACGGGCCGCGGAAAGAAATTTTTCCTTGAAGAAGGAATACGGAATGGCGGAGCGGGGAAGAAAACTTTTCCCAAAACGCGGGCCGATGGAGTGGGGAAGGAACATGGTGCTTTTTCCCTTTTGGATAAAAAGCGTAGTTTACCTCTGCGTGCCCATGAGCCCATGGTGGGGCTTCGAGTAAAAAGAAGACATTCAAACTCTAGGGTCTATAAAGGACACGTGTCCAAAAATTTTCTAACAAAAGGGAAGGCGGGTCGCCGAAGGAATTTAAGATCTTTAGCTTTTTTTTTTAAAGAGCATTAAGGGATTAAAAAGATCCGCGTCTCCGTCGACGCCCAACGACGCCACGTGTCAATCCCAAGGGATGAGTAGGAAAAACGGACCAGCAGGGAAAATTTAGAATTTTTGGATGACCTAGCTTCAGCTTAAGGGTTAAAATACTTTGTGCCTCCGCCGACGCCTCGTGAAGCCACATGTCAGACAACCATTGACTGTGGGTCGACCGACACGGCGGGGGAAACTTAAAAAAAAAATCCATTTTGTTTTTGAAGCATTAAGTTTCATTCAAAAAAATCTGTGCCTCCGCCAACACCTAACATATCCATGTGTTAGATCCACATTGGCTGCGGGGGGTGGCGAGGTCACGGAGTAAACTATCGAATTTTCACAAAATTTAACAAAAGGTTATGTCTTTCCAAAGGGCAGGCCCACACACCCGCGGAAATGCTTTTCCAGCACTGAAGGGTGGGGATGTGGGGCCATGGAGCAAAAGATAATTTTTTTCCAAAATTTTTAAAAAGGTTAAGTTAAGGGTTGCATGCCCGCACGCCCGCGGGAAAGCTTTTCAAAAAGCAAAGGGGCGGGGCCGCAGGGAAAATTTCTCCAAAAATTCTTTTTTGAACTTAGATTATTTTTAGACAAAAAATGAAGATTTCGGGTTCAGCAGAGCAGCGGGAAACTTCATGCCTTTAGTGTTTTTTGGCAAAAAGTGCAAAAGGAAATATTTAGCCCGCAGGTCCGCCAACGAATATTTTTGAAGCCAAAATGAAGTGAAAACTTCATAAGGCCATAAATTTTGATTGGGAACTTGGTTTTTTGAAAATGATGACTTTTGGGAAAGGTCTTGTCATCCTCTTTTCATTGCGAGCTTAAAAAATTGATTTTTATAAAGTTTGAAGGATCAATTTGATGAAAATGTCTTTTTGACATTTAAAAAGTGAACTAGTCTTTTTAACATATAAATTTTGTTCCAATCCGCCATGAATTCTTTCTCAACATGCCAAATAGACATGGAGGATTTCACTTGGAAGAGTTTAGGATGGATTGCAACGGTTAAGTTGTTTGATTGATTATCATTTTGAAAATTTCTCAAATTCACAACAGACGACAAAGAAATTGTTTGAGTCTGATTTTGAAAAATTATATGAAAATTTCTAAGTATTTCAGTTTGTTTGGGGTCGTTTTGATCTTTCTTAGATTTTATTAATGTTTCAAATGTCTTTCATAGTTTGTAGGGTAGTTCTGGACATTTTCTGATTAATAATTTTTGGTTTTATAAAACATCTAATAGAGATCATATTCGAATAGATCTTCTTTTATTTATCATGCCATAAGACATTGCTCTTCTGTTTTTGAGCCCCCTCATTGGGATGAGTAGTGGATGAGTAACATTTGAATACATTCCATGCTAGTTTAAAATATTTAAATTTCCTTCAATCAAATGTAGAACAAGAATGCAATTTCAATTTCTTTTCAAACACGTACTTTTTAAAACACAGAGGATGCAATAATTCTGAATACATTCAGATCTGTCCATGGGCATCTTCTACATTCCTCTCGTCTCCCTCTTCTTCTCTCTTCTTCTTCTTTCCCAAATTTGAACAGACAGCTGCACAACAATTTCAAAGCAGATTTCAAACAATAATAACTTCATTTTGTAAAGGTAAAACAACATCTATTCATTTGCAATGATTTCTTTTTTACAACTTCTCTTTTACAATGATCAATTAAAACTTACAAAGATATAAATATTTCTCTTTACATTCCTTTTCACAGTACATAATATAGAGTATATCTCTTTCACATTCAAATGGAATTTCATTTCCAAAATAGAGTAACTCTTCAGCACAAAATATATTACATTGTCATCCACTTGAAGCGGGAAAAAGGTTTACAAAAGAATTCACACAAAGGACTGCCAAATTTTGTCTTCTTTCTCAGCTCCAGAACAACAACAAGAAGATCCACCATTTCTAATTTGATCACAATGGCGGAGTGGGGAAGAAAACTTTTCCCAAAGCGGGCCATAGGGGAAAGGAAATGCTCTCCACCCAACCAAGACATCCAATGAAAAGGAGAAGTCACCCTCTTCATTAGCCCCCGAGCCCCAACCCCAATGCAATAAGAGATATTTTTCAACACATGGCAACAACAAGATTTCACAACACAAAAACAATATTTCACCTTCAACACAGTCCAAAACAAAACTGCAGTTTGCAACTACATGAAAACAACAACAATACTCAAGCTTCATCATGCAAGCCAAAGGAGCACTTTTGATTAACTTAGTTTTTCGAAAACGATGACTTTTTGGAAATGGTCTTGTTGAAGCTACTTATGCCTCCCAAAGGGGAAATGGGTACCACCACCTGAGAGAAAACTACCAAAATATATCATTTCAAATCCCTGACATGCCCTTATGCCTCCCCCAAGTACCCCTTATTTTGTCACATTTCCTTATGCCTAAAAACATTTGAATACCCCAACCTCTTCTGGCACCCCATAACGAGGTAAAGAAATGCAAGCTATTTATTTTTACAAGGTGGAACCCAAATCCCAACTCCCTCCATATTTATACCTCCCCAAACCACTTATGTCTCCCTTGATGTGGGAAAAAGGTTTACAAAAGAAGTCACAAAAAGGACCCAAATTTAGTCTTCTTTCTCAGCTCCAGAACAACAACAAGAAGATTCACCATTTCCAATTTGATCACAACAAAAGTAGGGGAAAGAAATGCTCTCCACCCAACCAAGACATCCAATCAAAAGGAGAAGTCCCATCTTCATTGGCCCCCGAGCCCCAACCCCAATGCATGTTTTTCAACACCAACAACAAGATCCACAACACAAAAACACCTTCAACACAGTCCAAAACAAAACTGCAGTTTGTAACTACATGAAAACAACAACAATACTCAGGCTTCATTATGCAAGCCAAAGGAACAAGAAACTATGGGGGAAGCTACTTATGCCTCCCAAAGAGGAAATTGGTATCACCACCTGAGAGAAAACCACCAAAATATATCATTTCAAATCCTTGACATCCTTATGCCTCCCCTAAGTACCCCTTATTTGTCACATTTCCTTATGCCTCCCCAACCTCTTATGGCACCCCATAACGAGTAAAGAAATGCAAACTATTTATTTTTACAAGGTGGAACCCAAATCCCAACTCCCTCCATACTTATACCTCCCCAAACCACTTATGTCTCCCCACAAGAATTCCCCATAGTCTTCTTCTACACCATTCCTAGGCCATCTACCCAAACAGCCCACAATAAACCAACACATTCAACCATTCAACCATTCACATATGCATAAAAATGAAGGAAGAGCATTTCAAGAGCCAAGCTCCTACCTCTCCATGATGGAGTTTGTTCCAAGGTTCCAAAAACAACAAGCTTTCCAATGCAAAATAGTCCAAGATCAACAAAGCACAAGCATTCAACAATCTCCAACTTTCTGCAATTTGCAAGAGCTCAAACACAAAAATAAATTGCCCAAAAATGAAGTAACAAAAGTGAAGTAACCCAAAAACAAGATAAGGAATTCGAATATATAGAAGAGGGAAAAATGAGGATGAGGTGGATCCATGTAGGATACCACATCACAAATCCTCAACTCCAACTCATAAGTCACCTTCAATCTCCAAGGCATAATAACTAGGTGGGTAAATAATATGACAGTTTACTTACACACTTCAATCAAGCCCACACCCCATAAGGACTAAAATTAAAAACATGTAAAGAAGTGCAATTAAAACATACAACTTGACTTACAAAAATGCATACTGAAATTCTAAATTTAACTCCTCAACCATAGGTAAGGTTGGTATACAAATTTAAGAGATGTGGGACAAGTTTGACTTATCTCACAAGCCTCCAAAATCAGCCTCAAAGGAAAAATTCGAATTTCAAAGAAGGTGGAGTGTTTCATACTCCAAATTTTACTTACACATCTCTTACACATTACTTACACATCACTTACAACACTTAATTCAAGATCCAACAACTCCAATAATTACTTTCTTATGACCCATTTTAATTAATTGATTCAACAATATGATTACTCACAATTATTTACACAATTTAATAAATAATGAAAGGGGTAAATGCACCACTAAATAAACACATACAATCATCCATAAAAGGAACCAAATAAATAATACACATAACCCCTTGGTCACATTTAAAGGTGATCCCCCCATGGGAACCCCTAACAAAATCAAACACACACACAAAACAATACATGTTGCCATGGTGACCTTTGTTGAATTCATCTAGAGTTCCAATGCGGTTGGTCTCCAATCCCCCAATGTTTGTTGTGATATTTTAACCTGCAAAACACAAATACCTCCTTCGGCCTCGTGGCCATATCAGAACATCCAAAATAACTATAAAATATTACTTCCAAAATCATCTTTATATATGTGAATCAAAACAACATCTAGGCAAATAACATCATTTACAATTTCATCAATAACCATACGATCATCAAATTACTTCAATTTTCCCTAGGTCTACTCAATATATCCGAACATCACATGTCCGAACAACATCCATAAATATAACCATGTCAAATAGTTTATCAACTTCAATATATAAAATGTCTCTGATAATCATCGTGCATCATATATGAATCAAGGTCAACAATAATCCATGATCCAACATCTAACATCATACTAAATCAAAAGTCACAATAATGTCCATAATATAGTCAGCAGTATCCTGATCAAATATCAAAGGGTGTCGAAGGGAAGTGGGCACTACAGTTTTAAATAGATTGTTCTCCTAAAATGGGAACTTCTTGTAACTTCCCTGTTTTATACCTTCACACACAATTGAAACCTTCAAATACACATATCTCTTTTAACTATTGTTGTTGTACAAAAACAGAGGCTTTTCATCATCTTGGAACTCCTCAGCAGTATCCAGAAAGAGGGTTTCATCTACCCACTTGGGCGTTGTGACCATATGATATGATTTCATGAACAATGACAATGAATCTATCCCTCACTCAAAAATGAATTGAACATATTGGAGTTAACATATTGTGAAACATCAAGTTAGCACTTAGCATATAACATTATTTTTAATTTTATAAACCCACCTTGCAGCTATACATATGTGAGCTTTTTGTTTATATATGGAGCAATTCAGAAAAATTTGGCGCAAATCCTGTCAGGTATATCATCGTCGTTCACAATATAGACACAGATAGAAATACCAAGAATTCAAAAAAAAATCTACGATAAAATAATATTTGAAAATGATTCTGATATACAGTAACTTAAGTTTCTAAATCAGGGTCCAGGCTTGCAATGTCATATATTAAGCACAACAGAATAATCCCTTTATAGAACTAACAATAATTACACGAGGTTATGGCCGAGATTCTTAACCCACCTCGCCATTGATGCGCTTGTATATTGGGGCCAAAATATTGAAAGTTGAACATGTCACCGAGCTCTCTGCAGAACTTGCATGGCGGTTGTCATCATCTGTAAAGCACACGGTCACACGCCTTATCTCTTTTGTTCTACTACTCCTGCTAGGCAATAGGCTTCTGTGGGTGATGCCCAAAATCTGATTGTGTAAGCCCCCAACATGGAACCGTCCTTCTAAATCCCTATCTCCTGTGGACACCACATCTCCTCTTGACATACCTATATTGCAATAAGACGAGGGAAATAGAAAATTCCTTCTAGACCTTACTGTAGTATCATTTTTAGAACTGGTGGGGAAATCCTGTATTTTTGAAGTCCCTGGCTCACAGAATTCTCGTAGTGGTATTCTCGTGCACTTTGTGATTCCGGGGGGGGCAAGAGAGGATGTTGTTGTGTCATACAAATCCATGGATTGCAAGCCAAGTCATGACCCACTTTGAAATTTAGCAATAAAAAAACAATACGACTAAAAGTATAAGAGAGTGAACAAATTTACGCAGGAAAAACACCAGACTAAAAGTAGAAGCAAGTGGATATGGATTTTACCTAATGCCCACATTCTCAATTTTTCTTTTCCTTCCTTATGAAGACTATGGGCATTTCCATTAGAACAGAGTTCTGCTACACAATTGAAGTATGGGTGCTGACCGAATATATTCTTATACAAAAGCTCATTGACCAAGAACCAAATTTGTAGAACTGGTCATAAGAGGAGGCTAAGAAATATAGTTCTACTACTACATACAAGTATAAATAGAATTTAAATGCATACCTGCAGAATTCAATTTAACGCAGGGGATTGACTGGAACTTGTGCTTTTGAAGTTCCTGGCTCACAAAATTTTCATAGTGGTATTCTCGTGCACTGTGTGATTCCAGGGGGGGCAAGAGAGGATGTTGTTGTGTCATACGAATATGTGGATTGCAAGCCAAGTCATGACCCACTTTGAAATTTAGCAATAACAAAACAATACAACTAAAAGTAGAAGAGAGTGAAGAAATTTACCAAGGAAAAACACCAGACTAAAATCAGAAGCAAGTGGATATGGATTTTACCTAATGCCCACATTCTCATTTTTTATTTTTCCTCCTTATGAAGACAGTGGGCATTTCCATTAGAACAGAGTTCTACTATACAATTGAAGTATGGGTGCCGACCGGATATATTCTTATACAAAACCTCATTGACCAAGAACCAAAGTTGTAGAACTAGTCATAAAAGGAGGCTAAGAAATATAGTTCTACTGCTACATACAAGTATAAATAGAATTTAAATGCATACCCACAGAATTCAATTTAAAGCAGGGGATTGACTGGAACTTGGAGAGCCTGAAGAATGAAATTATAGTGTTAGTGACCAGTAGTTAAAGGTTAATGCATGCAAGATCTATAAAATAAATTTAAAAATAGTAAAGCCAAAGCAACATGAAAAACACCAGACTAAAAGCAAAAGCAAGTGGATATGGATGTTACCTATTGCCCATATTCTCATTTTTTATTTTCCTTCTTTATGAAGACTGTGGGAATTTCTATTGGAACAGAGTTCTGCTATACAATTGAAGTATGGGTGCCGACTAGATATATTCCTATACAAAACCTCATTAACCAAGAACCAAAGTTGTAGAACTGGTCATAAGAGGAGGCTAAGAAATATAGTTCTACTGCTACATACAAGTATAAACAAAATTTAAATGCATACTTGCATAATTCAATTTAACGCAGGGGATTGACTGTAACTTGTAACTTCAGAGATCCTGAAAAATGAAATTATAGTGTTAGTGACCAGTAGTTAAAGGTTAATGCATGCAAAAACTATAAAATAAAATTTAAAAATAGTAAAGCCAAAGCAACATGCAAAATCAGAAAAGCAAAATTGTTAAAAATAGCAAAAGCAAAATTGTTAAAAATTTCAAAAGCAAAATTGATAAAAATAGCAAAACCGTCAAATTTGACAGTCCCATAAATGTCCGCAAAGCCTTTTCACATAGGGGTAACGGCGTAATAAACCAAATATTTTTTTAGAAATTAATATACCATTGTGGCAGGTTTCATAAATAGTATTTTCTTACAGTATATATAACATTTACAAACAAAAAGATCTTGGAAAAAAAGTACTCACCCTTAGGTTCTGCTGTTGTCTGTGCTTGAACGAGAAGCATATACCCCAAACATCCTTTGAAGTCATTTCCCATCTGAAACTCATAACCAGAGCCAAGTATCCATCCATCCAGAAGACGCACTTTGTCCCATTTCTTTAAGAGTTCCTTCTCTTTTATCTCCTCCACCTCATTCTTTGCTTCTTCAAACGTTGCCAAACGCCATCCATTTGGAGTGAAATAATTCCTCTCCACTTTCTGGAAAGACGTGTTTACTTTCTCCACAGACTCACCAACGCTCTCTCAACAACAAAAACCATGTATATGACCCAAAAAAAAATTCCACTCTCTTTTCAACATCTATATTAACGTATATAATCAATTAAGAGAGTGCCATAATAAATAAAACTTGGATTAAGAACACTAAATTTAACTATAGTCGGAAAAAATATAAGAATTGATATTATTTATTAGAACAGTGAGAATAGCAACACGAAAATTCGTACAAAAACACATTATGCAATTTACAGGTTAAAAGAGGTCCCTCTCCTCTGTGTTTATATCAAAGAAAAAGACATTGGAAAAGTATATATCCCCTTTGTCTAAATCGTTAAGAGTTTCTTCCTTTCAAAAGAGAAGCCCATTCTTTGTTATTTATCTATTAAATATACACCATTAAGAGAAATTTATAGGTTATATTTACATTAAAATGTGTAATTAAAATTAAATGAATAATTTAAGGTTTTGTTCTAAGAGTATGTGGAGTGGTACATTTTTATGATGAAGAGTTATATAAGTATTTTTTTTTTTACATTAAAACTGTAATGAATTTTATGAAAAAAAAAAATATATTACAACATAAAACAGTAATTATTATATTATTATTTTTTATATTAAATATTTAAAATAATAATTAATTATTTTTTTAAAAAAAATTATATGTTCATAATTCTTAAAAACAACCACCAATCTAATCAAATATTATTTTAAATTATAAGAAATGATGAAATATTTATATTTGTAGCCAATGAGCATAACCTACAAATATGGAATGCGTAAAAGATACATTTAAACTTGATCAAACTTATCTCTATGCCCTTAAAAAACATATCAAACTATAGCTTTAATTGATCATAATATATAAATGGACCCAAATACAAAGAGTTTGGATAATAAATTCAAAATAAAGAAAGGGGAGAATGTATTGAATATTTTCCAAACAAAAATTACTTCACCATCCACAACTATTTGTGGTCACATTCATCACCATTAGTGTCTTTTTTAGATTTCTAGTAATTTTAATTGAAGATAAGAAAAAGGATCAGCAAGTTGGTATTTATAATGATGAAGTTGTTTGGCTCACAAAGAATTCACTATAGAATAAAACTCATCTAATACAAATGTTACGAGAATAAAAAGAAATAAGCGTATTATAACGCTTTAAGCAAATTTAGTAGAATAGTTACCCCTTGAAATAAACCAAACAAGTCAGTTATTTAGTACCTAATCCATACAATAATTATTTAAATTTTTATTATGTTTGTTCTTCAATAAAAAATAACAATAAAGAAAAATGGTGAATGCATTAAATAAATCTACAATAACTATTAAACTGTTATTTTGTTATTATGTTTGAAGGAATTTTATTAAAATAACCAAGTTTTAATTTATAATAACTATCCATGTTTTCACTATGATTCATGAAATTATTTTTGTACGGAATATCTTTTAATTCTACTTTAATGATTTCTAAAAAATAATTGATATTTTAGGGAAGAAATATTTTTAATTGTAGTTATTTGAATTAGTTCAATTTTGATTATTGGTTATAGATATCTAAAAAATGTCAATTTAAGTATTTGTAAGAGGTTGAGTTTGTTTCCTATATAGATCCTCACCATAATTTTATACAATCAAGATATTTTAAATTTTTCTGTAAATCATTTTATAAAGAAAATTTGGTGACTATGTTTGCAATTTGATCATGATTACATATCAGCATTATTTTTTTGATTATGTTTAAGGGGATTTCAGGCATGTTTTTCTTGGTGATGAGGAGCCTTGCAGCATATTTGAAAAAGGTTTTATTCATATTAAGATGTAGAATGGGAATACATGGCTATTGAAGGATGGTAGACATGTGTTGAAATTAAGATGAAATTTGGTATCAGCGAGGCAGTTGGGAAGTGATGGTTGTACTGTGAAATTTACAGCATAATATTGGAAGGTTAATGTACGACAGAAAATCAACACGTGACCTTCTTCGCACTCGACCTCTGGAGTTCGTGCCGGGACAGTTAGTTTAGAATGGAAATGGGTGTGTATGTGTATGGTAAAGAACAAACTAATGAGGAAAACCTATGTCCTCAACATGCAATAGTGGGATCTTTGAGTTTAGGGAAAAGAAATCCTCTCTAACTTGAAGTGGTATGATTGAATGATAGGATATAATTGCAACTCGAAGACTCCAATTAATATCGAGCTCCGATGAGACTCTTTTTACTGTTTGTTGGACACGCAGAAAGTGACCTGTGGGTGCATCATACAAATTTTCAGACAAGGTCATAGAAAGCAGGAATTGAGAGGTGTAGTTGAACTATAGGTACTATGGGTGATTTTTTGGTCTATTCCAAAAGTTCTTAGCTTGATCGACTGTTATGTTCAATACAAAAAATTTTGTGATGATTTCAGGTGAGAGTGGAGATGACCTAAACACTAATGCACGTAAACCAGTGTCAATGTTTAATTGGTCAACAGGCTGTTGGGTTATGGTACCTGGGGATCACAATTGAAAAACTCGTTTAGGTTGTGGATATTATATGACCATGTGTGTAATCAAACCCTATTTCCGGGAGTGGTCCAAGAATCGTAATCCTTGTCAGCTACAATGTTTAGTGTCAGTATTTGTTCTATCTTTTCAGTATAAGTTACAGGTGTGCGTATAATTTTCAAACGTAAACTTGTATCAATGTCAGTTATCAATCCTGGCATGTTTGATTATGGGACCAAAGGATCACAATTGAATGTCTTTTCCTATTGTGGACCTTTGATGGTCATACGTTGAATTGAATTAATTTAACAAAACAATCTAGTTTATCAAATGAAATCTAAACTATGTTTTTGGTATTTTTCATAGCATATTTGAGCAAAACAAAGAAATTAAACTAATCTAACAAAAGAAAATATATTTTTTCTTTTCCAAGATATTTAACAACACTCCTAATCTACTAATGATTAAAACTAAAACAAATAATTATCTGGTTGTAGCTAACTATCTATGCAAATGTATGAATCTAGATCTAAATAACTAAATTAAATTAATCAAAATCCTTGAAACCCTACCTCAAAGATAAAGAACAAATCATAACCCTATAGGAGATATTGTTCCCCACAACTTCCCTCGTAATGTCAAAGAGTAAAATTCCTAATTATTTGATCTAATTTGTGATTATCTGAATATATGAAACGAACAATTTACTACTCTATTTGATATGAACATGCAATGAATAATTCCAAATTAATAACTTTGAACAATTGAAGTAAACAAATACTAACTCCAGCCTAGACAAGCAAGATCTTTGGAAAATCTAATAGTGTTGTTCTTTTCCCCTCAGAGTGTTTGTTCTTTCTCTGTGTGTGTCCAAATGAGTCCAAGTAATGGGAATGCAAAGGCAACAGTATGATAAAGCACTTGAGAAATGGCATCTTGAAGGTAGTCTGATTGCAACGCAAGTAGAAGAGAGATAGCACAAGAGATCATACTTTGGCTATGCAATTCCTAGTAGGATTGTGGCAGCAATACTATGCAAGATACACAAAATTCTCAGGCCATTTTCTTGAATACAAGCATTCAATATATAAGAATTGGGGCTTGGAGGTTCCTTCATGCAGAAGGTAAGAAGAGGTAGTTCTAACTAACTAAATCTATTTAAAAATAGAAGAGGGAAGGAAAACCATGCAATTAAGACTAATTTTAGGCGATTTGGTTCAAAAACGCATCCTAAATGTGAAGTTAAGTGAAACATCACATGTTAAAAACAAGCATGGAGAAATATGGAAATATCGCATAGAACTGCCACCCTACTTAGAGCGGTGGTCCTAGGACTGCCACCGAGGAAGGCCAATGGTCCCGATACTTAAGAGAAAAATATGAACAGGAAGACACAGAAAGATGGAAAAAGTGTGGGAAAGCTAAATAAGGATATCTATCCTACAAATATACACTACGAATGGGCTTGGGGGCTCGAACACCTTTTTAAAGGACCTAAATCATCACTGGGGACTTTTTTAGATGTTTTTTGATAATGTAGCACGTGAAAAATCAGGTGCGTACAGTTACCATGGGTGATCTTGTGGTGGAAAGAGGTAAGAAGGTTGAAACCTTGTATTTAACCACTAATAGAACTAATGCTTGTAATGTTGTGGCTTCAAACATAGATACAAAATTTTGGCACTATAGGATCGGTCATATGAGCCATAAGGGCATGCAAATCTTAAAGAAGAATTTGCACGGATATACAGAAACATGTTTGTATTTCTATGAGAACTGTGTATATGGGAAACAAAAATGAGTAATTTTTCTCAAGGTTGGACCTACAAAGAAAGATATTAAGTTGGATCTTGTACACTCTGATGTGTGGGGGGTGGCTCAGGTATCATCTCTTAGGGTTTCAAATTATTATGTAATTTTTATTGATGATATAATAAGGAAAGTTTGGGTATATCGTATTATAAATAAATCTGATGTATTTGACACTTTTGTTAAATGGAAAGATTTGGTAGATAATGAAATGGTTCTTAGGGGAAAATGTCTCATATAAAATAATGGAGGGGATTATTACAGCAATGATTATGATTATTATTTTTCTAAGAATGGAATCCACAAGAAAAAATGGTTCCAAGAACTACGCAGGAGAATGGGGTGTTAGAAAGGATGAACAGGACAATAATGGAACGAGTTAGGATCATGAGTTTACATGTAGGACTACCTCTTTCTTTTGGGGTAAAAGTGATGAGACATCTATGTACTTGATAAACAAAGGACCCTCAAGTTACTTGGATGGAGGCATACCCGAGGAGGATGGGTCTAGTAAGAAAGTTAATTACTCATTTCTTAGAGTATTTGGATGTTTGTTCAAAGAAAAGTTGTAAAAGCCACAAACTTGGGGTAAGAATTCCTAAAGAATCCCCAAAGGCTTTAAACAACAAATTAGTGGATCATCTGATAAGAAATGAGCAAGGATTCCTAATTAGCATACATTATGAAGTAAACAATCAAATTAAACTAATTAAAACTACCTCTATTCTTTGAAAGCTTGAAATAATGAACCTAATAAGTCCTAAGCAATCAGCTTTAGTGATTAAGAGAAAGAGATCTCACCATTATAGGCCTTTAAGCCAATGGTTATTCTCTTTTACTCTACAATTGGTGTTATAAAATGCAAAAAATGAAGTAAATAGCTCAATATCTAAACTAGAAATGAAATCTAGAACCTAGATGCAAAATACTATAATTTGTGCTTAGGAAGAAGGGAGGAATTCTTGAAAATGAGAGAGGGGGTCTAACCCTATATATAGCTTTCCATTTGGGAAAATGGGAGATTTGGGTGCATGTGGGACAAAAACTAAATTCCAAAAACCACTTTTAGCAAGTCAAAGCTTACTTTGATTAGGTTTAGGGAGGGATAAACCATGTTTAGAAGATGATTAGGCTTTGGAGAGAGCTTTGAAGGGTCAGATCAATCCAATGGAATGGATTGATAGGCCATGAAGGTGGTAAAAGTGGACTAGCAGGAAGTAAGAAGCTAATGTAGTTAGAACGAAGCTATTATAGCTTGTTTAAATGGTTTACAAGAGGAAAAATGACCAAAAGGATTTTGTAGGAAGAAAGTTAGATAGGTCGAACTGGCGGTGTAGCGTCAGTTTGCAGGGAGAAGTCTAACCGGTGTAATATTAGTCGTAATAGTGCATTGATCAAACTACAGGTGTCTACATTTTCCCCTTTTTGAGGTGATGTAAGCTACATCACTTCGAAGAAAGTAGACAAATTCAAATGAGAAGAAAATTTTTGAAGGGATAGAAGAAAAATTAGTAGGACGAAGGATGCCCCCTCGAGTGTCAATCGGGTGATAGAAGAATGTGATCGACGATCGAAAAGAAAAGAAGAAAGAGGATAGGGGGTGCGAATAGAAGAAGATGAGAAACAAGAAAAAGAGGTATTGATTTATCCACAAATCAATTGCATTCATCATTTTTCTTAGAGACCTCCTCATCAGTCCTTATTAAAAAGAATGAACAAAAGTGTAGTATGACATGAAAATCCATATACGAATAAATGTCCATTGTTAAAAACACCAACTCCATGCAACATACAAAATGCAATGCAATACGAGAAAGTAAAAGATGCCTAACTCCATGCAACATACATAATGCAATGCAATACGAGAAATTAAACAATGCCTAACTCCATGCAACATACATAATGCAATGCAATACGAGAAAGTAAACAAGCTAACCTAACAGAGAAACATAATGTAATGTTTTTGTTATCAATATTTAGTTCCGACCTATACAAATTAACAACAAGGGTTGATGACGGTGCTCCAAACAAGGATACATGTGAGGGGAATAATGAACGACACTTGGGTCCAATGAAAAAGCAATGTGCATTATGAAACAGTACCAGGTAACTCATTGTGCCCCAGAGTAAAGACAAAGTAAACAGCCTAGGTTTTGTTGATGGGGGTAGATCAAGATGATCCATGAGTCACGCACATGAATAGGTGAGAACCAAAGAGTGACATTTATAGGATGATTTATATTGTTTTTTATGTTTCTTTGAACATATTTGAATGTTTTGATTTTTCTAACATATTTGAATGTTTTTATGATTTTGAAAGTTTTCTGAAACTATGTACAGGAAGACAAGGAAACATGGATGCCCCTAGAGATAGATGGGATGTACAAGGGCAAAAGGCCATGTGCATGTGCAAGAAGGGTGAAGATGCAAAAATGCCCCAGTGATTAGGTGGGAGTATTCAAAGGCAAACTCTTCACGTGTAGAAGTGAGACCCAAGGCCATTATGGATAGGTTCAACATGATGATGAAAATAAAATAATGAAGTGCTGGGAAGAAGCAAGGATGCCCCCAACATAAGTCGGCCTAAAAGCACATGATAGAAAGGAAGGAGAAGACTGTTTTTGTGAAAGGGGACGAAGGTGTCCACAAACATGTCAAAAAAGGTAATCTTATACACATGGATGTCTTGAACGAAGCAGAAGAATGATGTGAGATATGAATGTAGCTTAGAACCCTCGTGATGAAGAAGCGATTACCCAAAGGCATAAATCATAAGACGAGATACAGACTAAGAGCAATAATCTGAAAAACATCAAAAAAATAGACACTTGGTAACATATTAATCTTGTTTACTCATACATATCCAGTGTATGGAATGTGGAATTAAACTGACCTCTTGAAGGGAAGATTTAATAGACAACAAGTGAAAACACCCTAGCCAGTTTTATAGGAATGATTGATTTTGATAGGTGATAGGCGATTTGTGAATGAAGAGTGGAAGTATAGTCGTACATTGCTCCGTTTCTAGTCAACCGTCCATAGCCCTGATGGAGATGCATTTGATTCTAATCGCAACATTGCTCTACTACCAGTCAGGCATCCATAGCCCCGATAGAGATTATTGGAAATACCCCAAGAGAGAGTTATATATCAATTTTCTTTTACTTTTAGCATTTTATTTGAGCTTTTGATTTTTGATTGATTTTGATTCTTTTTCTTTCTGAAAACTTTTTTCAGCTCTCTTGTTTGACAAGGGGTTAAGAACCACAGATGTCTTGATGGAAGGAGGTGGAAGTGATTATGATGACAAAAATGGCTAGTGTCAAAAAATCTATCCAAAATTTATTCACAACAAGTTTATTATATGTTGAATGTGATAGGATCTCTAAGAGGTCAATCGTTCTTTAATTTACCAAGGTGATAAAAGACCAGGGTCAAATAGATACCATAGATATAAATGTCACAAAATGTGTTTGAAAAGGCTAACCACAATATCACCAAAGGGATGAAAATGGTAGGAAGACTTGTAGAAGAATAGCAAGGAAGGGAAGAAAGAAACATCCATGTGTACGTACTACCTGATTGCAATGTCTGACCTTTATACCTTTGATTTTTTTCTTTGAAATGTTTTCTCAATGTTTTTTGTATTTTTTAATTGTTTTTTATTTTTAGATTTTTTATAGTTTTTGGAAAGTTAGGACCAACAAATGTCACTCCTGTGTGATAGGATCCAACAACGATGTTTGTGACTTCCTTGATAAGGGAGACTAGGTGTGTTTGTTTATCAAGTGTCATGTTATCTCCAGTCTCGATGATTGAGGTGAGATCATACTCAATAAATGACTACGATTTATCTTGAAACATAGATTTCGTATACGTAGGAGCTTGAGTTCCCATATCTAGAGGTTTATACACTTTGTGCCAAACTTGATGGTTACGTTGATGTGTGCATTATTGAATCGCACTTGATTTTTAACCTTGAGATCATTTGACTTTGTTGGGAGCTATAGAGCTCTTTGCAAGTTTTTATTTGAGCTTGATTAATGAAACTATTTGGGTTCCTTATAAGTTAACTCATGACTTGTCCTAATCTCGAGAAGGAGAAGAAAGCGAACATGGATGTTTAGAACTGATAGTGAACGATAGGGATTACTGGCGGGCTTGCCACAACCATTGATAGAAGAAATATGTGATGGATGAAAAGGATATGCTCCAAGAATTGAAGAGGATGGGCTACGAGGAGGTGATCCACTAATAGAATATGATGAAGGGATGCTAGAATATGGCCCTAAGATGGAAGAAATTGGGCTATGAGGACATGGCCCAAGAATAGAAGATGATGGTGAGGGATTACTAAGGTGTGGCCCAAGTATAGAAGGTAATGAGATACCAAGAGGTGACCCACAAGTAGAAAATGGAGGACTACCTGGGGGTGGCCCAAGTATAGAAGAAGGTGATGGGCTACTCAGTGGTGACCCATAAGTAGAAAATGGCGGGCTACTAGGATGTGGCCCCAGGATAGAAGAATATGATGGGATACCCAATGGTGACCCAAGGAGAGATTTTGATTGAGGAATAATGATAGATAAGGAATGATTGGGTAATGAGAAGATAGGCCATGGCTCAATGCTAGACCATGACATCTCATCATGCTCAGAAGAAGGTGAAGATGGAATATAATAAGAATCAAGTTCCATGAACTTAGGCTCCTCATCTATGTTTTGTTGAAAAGGATCAACTTATTCTCCCCAATACGTGAGCGTATCGAGTTCTAGAAATAATTCTTGTTTGCAATCCTCTAAAGGGATATCATCATGTAGTCTAATTGGTCCTTCGTTCTGAGAGAAATCAATTAGTAGAGGTTGTTGTTATTTGTCCATAGAAGGTTGAATAGAAGAAATAGATCTGATAAGCGGGGAAGATTGATTGGCAGAAGAAGATGAATATGTTCGATGATGTAGATGACGGGAAGTTTTGACCTTATCACTCCCATGAGGAGTTTTGATAGTGCTTTGAAAAGACATCTTAGCACATGGATTTCTTGTAATGGTTTGACGTGGTCACAAACATTTATCTTTAGAAGATGATTGAGGAAATGGTATGATATGGTTGAAAGGGCTCAAGGGCCAAAGATGCATTTGAGTTGGAATGATAGTAGAAGACGACTCAAGAGATGTAGGATTGGAAGAAAATGTCTCATGAAGGGACGATTTAGATTTGGACTTAGATCATTTTTCTAGAAGACGACCTAATGTGGGAGAGAAAATAGGATCACATAGCCATCTATTAAGTTGCAACGTATGAGTTGAATTAGATGATTGACTAGAGGGAATCCAAGTTGTGGAACTCTTAGATGGAGGAAGAGGTCATTCAGATGACTGATGAAGGAGGTCCTGTGAAGAAAGGGAGGACCTTGACTCAAGAACCAAATTAGATGTTCGATCAATGGAACTTGGAGTCACACGAGTCTTCAAAGGAGGAAGATATTGTTGATGTGATTTGGAATAAAGGTCCTACAAAGAAAGGGAGGACCGTGACTCAGGATTTGATCTAGGGGTATCCAAACAATAGTTGGGATACAAATATTCAAAAGAAGCATGGGAATCTGAATGGTAGTTTAGATCTGAATCAAAAGAAGAGTGGGGGGAACTTGAATAATAATTTGGATCTGAAGCATCCAAACCATACCACCGACTATGAGCTGAAGGTGGGGAACTGTCATCACCAATCCGGCACTATGATAATTCTTCACTGGGAACTCCTCGTGCTATGATTATTTACTAATGCACAGCCTTTAGTTTGGTGGATGTAATCTGGAAACAAAGCAACAAACGTAACACAAGAATACCATCGACTATGATAAGACAGAATGATGAGAAATCTGAAATATCAAAGTAAATTATAATATTAACATGAAATTGTTACAATCTCACCCATGAGGTACTTCAAGTGTTATTGACTTCACTTGCCTTCCACCAATACTATGGACGAAACTTTACAATTACACCTCTTAATGGCTTCTTCAACACACCTTTAAACTAATGGCTTCCTTTACACACTTCATACAATATTTCTCACTACTTCCTTCTATGCTAAATGAGGGGGTGGCCTCTTTATTTATAGAACTTCCAGGCTTATCCATCTTATCTCTAAGATAGGATAAGAAATCCACTCTAACAAATCATATTCCATACCTTAACTCTTATCTGTACATGTAAGCTTATCTCTTAAGATAAGATAAACCTTATCATTTCACATGGGTTCCACATTTTTAGACTTTTTACAAATAAAATATACAAAATATTTATGACCTCACTCATTGTCCTTATTACCAATATAATATTTCTAATTCCTAATCATGTAGACCCTACTTCTCTACTTATCCCAACTTTGACATTTTAACATTACCGGACCACTTACGACAAATATTTACTTTTTACAACATTCCTATTGTACTTTGACTGTTACCGTACTCTACATTATTGGCGGCACCATACTGACGGTGCCGTTATCTTCTATTAGACGATACTACTAATTACACTTAACAACATCCTATTCCTAATACATACATTAATGAAATAGAAATTATGGAGGAAAATTTTAGTATCGACATCTTCCCCCTTCCTAGCTTCTACTCCGTCCTCGGAGTAGACTATTCTGGTGCTTGGAAAATCTTCAACTTGTCATGGTTGACCCATTTCGTAATGGGAGTGCCATCCAATTCCTCCAGTCGGTACGTACCATTTTCATGCACAGCTGCTATTTTGTAGGGCCCCATCCATTTTGGAAGAATTTTTTTCTGTCTTCTTTTTTTGTATCTGGAATCATATACTAGAACCAAGTCATTCACATGAAATGGAGACCAACGGATCTTTTGATCAAAGTATTCCTTCTGCTTCATTTTCTTCTTATGGCTTGTATCCTTTGCTATTTCCCTCATTTCCTCTAGCAAATGAAGATGTACCAACCTTTCTTTTACTGAATCACTTTCATCCATCCTTTCATTTTTCATAACTCTCACAGTGGGAATATAAAACTCAATAGGAAGAACTGGATCAATGCCATAGGCCAATTGAAATGGAGAGTATCCTGTTGCTAACTTTGATGTTGCCCTATATGCCCACAATGTTACATGAATCCTTTTATCCCACTTTATGTACCTGCAAGGCTGCATCTTTTGCTAGAATTTGACACAACACAAAATTTGTTTGTTCCACCTGTCCATTTGTGCTTGGATTGTATGTTGTTTCCTTCCTGTGCTTAATAGAAAATTTATTAACTAGGGCTTCTACTACCTCATTAATGAAGTGGATTCCTTTATCTGTTGCAATTTCTAATGGACAACCAAATCTGGTGACAATGTGTTCATATATGAACTTTGCCACCTCATCCATGGAAGTTGTTTTCAATGGCCTAGCTTCAACCCACTTGGTTAAATAATCTGTGGCAACTACAATATACTTATTTTGGCGTGAGGTAGTTGGAAGTGGACCTACAATGTCTATTCCCCACTTTTCAAAGGGACCAAGTGGAAGAATAGGACATAATGGAGCTGATGAAGTCTTACAGTTACCATGTGTTTGACAAATATCACATGTCTTATAATAATTATAACAATCTTTAAAAAGAGTGGGCCAGTGATAACCTGTATCCAAGATCCTTCTTGCTATAAGTTGTCCAGAGAAGTGCCCTCCACATGTACCATTGTGGAATTCTTCTAGCAGTTCCTTCCCTTGATCACGTCCAATTGCCCTCTTGTACTGTCTATCAGGTCCTATTCGAAATAATACTCCATGCAGAATAGAATATGGATGACTGGCTTGAGTAATCTTTCTCTTAGTCTTTGCATTGGCACCATCAGGAAACTTGAATTCATTCAGATAATTCCAAATATCTATGTATTCACTAGGGATTGTGTCAAGGGATAACAAGGCTACATCGGGGAAATCATCATCATCACAAGATGATCCTAAACCATCATAGGCTCGAGAGAGTGCATCTGCATTGACATGCTTCTTCCCTGGCCTATCTATAATATCAAATTCAAATTCTTGTAGCAAAAGTATCCATCTTGCTATCCTCCCTGATGGGTTAGGCTTATTGACAATATATTTTAGAGCCTGATGATCTGTTACAACTATAAATTTCTGCCCTAGCAAGTAATTTATAAACTTCTTTACAGCAAAAATGATAGCTAGAGCCTCTTTTTCAGTTACAGTATAATTCACCTCAGCACTGCTCATTTGTCTGCTCCCAAAGTAAATTAGATGTTCATTCCCATTTTCATCCTTTTGGCTCAAAGTACTTCCTAGTGCTGCATCTGAGGCATCAGTGTACATAATGAATGGCTTGCTCCAATTTGGATTCTTTAAAATAGGTGAAGACACCAGGGCTTCCTTCAGTTGTCCAAAAGCTTCATGCACCTTATTTCATGTTCATAAGTAACATCCTTCTTCAAGAACTGGGTTAGTGGCTGTGCAATCTTTGAGAAATTCTTGATGAACCTTCTATAGTAACCCACATGGCCTAAAAATGATCTCAACTTACTTCTATTCATAGGAAATGGTAAATTTTTGATTTTTGAAACTTTATCAGGATCAGTACCAATACCATCTCTGGATACAACATGCCCTAACAAAACACCTTTAGAACATCCAAAGACACACTTTGTAGGGTTTAGTGAGGCTTGTGCTTCATCTAACCTTTGAAATGTCGTCTCCATCTGGTGCAGGTGGTCCAACTTGCTCCCATAGATGCAAAAATCATCCAGAAATACTCTGATGAAGGTCCCAATGTAGGGTTCGAACACCCTATTCATCAAATGCTGGAATGTTGTTGGAGCATTACACAACCCAAAAGGCATAACTCTATAAGAAAACGTTCCCCAAGGAGTGGTGAACATGGTCTTCAGCTGATCTTTCTCCACTATACAGACTTGGTTGTATCCGCTATATCCATCAGCAAAACTATAACACTCCTGGCCAGCTACTTCGTCCAAGATCTGATCTGAGAATGGAAGAGGGTAATGATCCTTCTTTGTTGCCTTATTGAGCTTCCTGTAATCAACACAAATGCGTAGCTTCCCATTCTTTTTTATTGAGATCACAATGGGAGAAACCCATTCTGAATTCTCCACAGCAAATATGAATCCTGCATCACAGTAACTTATCTATTTCTTGTTGTACAGTCTTCGAAAAATTAGGATTCATTCTATATGGCATTTGTTTTATAGGCTTAGCACCATCTACCAGCTTGATAGAATGTTCTACCCAACTTACTTGAAACGGAGTTTATTGTAATCAAAAGTGAATATGTGTATGTACCTTCGAAAGAGCTAGAGGTAGGATTCCTTCTCACTCTCCATCACAACATCACCAATCTTTATTTGTTGGAGACGATCATCAACTTATTCTTCAGATAATTTTATGGGGTCATGAGTTGGTGTGACTGGAAGAATATCCATGACTGAAACATCAACCTCACTTTCTTTATCTTCAGTTTCCACTTCACTGGTACTAGAGTAATCAGAGGATGTCCAATCATCAGTTTCATCACTTGAATCGATAGGTTTTACCTTATGATGTTAAGGGATCACATTTATTTTCACCCTCTCTCTACCATTTCTAAGTTTCATGAAGCCTTCATTCCAGTAGTTTCTTGCATGAAATATCCTTAGCCATGGTCTTCCCAGCAACATTGGGTACACAACAGTACCATTTTTCATCACTTGAAAGTATACCACACATACAACAACCATAACAAATATTGCCACATTTGAAACTACACCTTCTAGTTTAGTTTTTCCCTTATTTAATGACCTTAACATAAGTGTTGAAGGGTGATCAATTTTTAAACCCAACATATTCATTACAGACTTGGTCATTACATTAACTGCAACACCTCCATCAACTAAGACATTATGAATTGAAATACCATTACATAATACCTCAGCTTGTGGAGCATAGGGATCTGCCTCTGCCTCCAAAATAGGGACCTCAACCTCCTTCCTTCTTTGAGCATTGAGTCCATCATCGCAACTCCCACCTCTTCTCAGAAGAAATAGCCAAGAGTTGACCATATGTAATATTTGTAGGCCTTTTGGACATATCTTTCAAGATGGAGTATGGTCCTTGCCCATGCGAAATCAAAAAATCTTGCAAACCCAACTTTCTTCTCCTATGTTTCTTACTAGTTTCTCCTTTCATCTTCTTAGGATCATTTCCATCTTGATTATCTTTTTCTTTCTTTCTTTTTGTTACAAACACATCTACTTCATTATTTCTACTCTTATCTACTACATCAAAAGAATTCACAGGTGCTTTTCCTTTATCATTATCTCCTTTACCAGATGTAGAACCTCTATCTGGACAATTATAATTATAATGACCCTTTTTATAACAACCATAACATACAACTTCAGAAATATTTCTTTTTGGACTTCTATCTCCTCCCTAAGAACTAAATTCCTTTCCTTGAAGAAGATTAATAGTTAACTGAACCATCTTCTTGAGAAGATCTTCATACTCAGTAGATGTACCAGGAGAAATATTTGTGCTCACCCAGGAGTGGTTGTGTATTCTGGACCAAAGGTGCTGGTGTAGGCTCTACTTTAGCAACAATTTCTTTGGGCTCCTCTTCCATGCTTTCTTCTTGCCTTATTGCAATCTCCTTTACTTGTTCAATGGTAGCTGGGCGGTCAAACTTCACTCGTTGTCTGATCTCTGGCTTCATCCTAAGAATGAAGTGCTTACATAGGAGATTATCCACGCCGTTCATCAACCCATCCGCTAATCCTTCCTTCCGGATCTGGGCATCGAGCTTCCTCCTTAGCTCTAGAACACGAGCATGATAATCCCTTATCTTCTCCTTCTCTCCTTGGGATAGCTTTGTGATCTCAATCATAAGGTCTACATTTTTTTGTTGTTCACCAAATTCTTCAAGAAAACTTTCAGTTAATAAATCCCATGAATTTTTCACATTTTCACCTAGTGTTTCAAACCACCTAAGTGCTGAACCATCCAAAAAGGTAGGAAAAAATTTAGTCCATTGTTCCCTTCTTATAAGGCCATTACAAATACATGATCATTTAAACTCTTGAATAAAAGAGGAAGCATCTTCATTAGATTGAGCTGAAAAAATAGGAATCTTCCCCATTTTCAAAAGTAACCACCGTAAAATACCAACCCACAAGTACAATCAACAAGACTTATGTGCAAAAATAATTGGAATCACTGTAATAGAAAGTGACTTTACACCTTTCTACAGTAAAATAGAAATGACCACGGTAACTATGGTAAAACTTGACTTACTGTGGTAAAAACTGACTTTACTGTGGTAAACACTATTCATAGTAAAAAGTGAAGTTACTGCAGTAAATACTATTTACGGTAAAAAAGTAACTTTACTGTGATAAATACTATTCACGGCAAAAATGACTTTACCATGGTAACTACTATTCACGGTAAAAATTACTTTATCATGGTAACTACTATGCACAGTAAAAATAAGGTTACCCTCCAATTGATTTTTGACTAAGTGGGAATATCTCTCCAGAAAATCCACCAACTAGGAATGGTCCCGGCAACGGAACCAAAATGTCATCACCAATCTGGCACTATGATAATTCTTCACCAGGAACTCCTCGTGCTATGATTATTTACTAATGGACAGCCTTTAGTTTGGTGGATGTAATCTAGAAACACAACAACAAACATAACACAAGAATACCATCGACTATGATAAGAAGGAATGATGATAAATCTAAAATATCAGAGTAAATTATAATATTAACATGAAATTGTTACAATCTCACCCATGAGGTACTTCAAGTGTTATTGACTTAACTTGCCTTTCACCAAGACTATGGGAGAAACTTTACAATTACACCTCTTAATGGCTTCTTCAACACACCTTTAAACTGATGGCTTCCTTTGCACACTTCCTACAATATTTCTCACTACTTCCTTCCATGCTAAATGAGGGGGGTGGTCTATTTATTTATAGAACTTCTAGGCTTATCCATCTTATCTCTAAGATAGGATAAGAAATCCACTCTGACGAATCATATTCCATACCTTAACTCTTATCTGTACATGTAAGCTTATTTTCTAAGATAAGATAAACCTTATCATTTCACATGGGTTCCACATTTTTAGACTTTTTATAAATAAAATACACAAAATATTTATGACCTCACTCCTTGTCCTTATTACCAATATAATATTTCTAATTCCTAATCATGTAGACCCTACTTCTCTACTTATCCCAACTTTGACATTTTAACATTACCGGACCACTTACGACAAATATTTACTTTTTACCACAACATTCCTATTGTACTTTTGACTATTTCCGTACTATACATTATTGGCGGCATCGTACTAGCAGCGCCGTTATCTTCTATCGGACGCTACTACTAATTATACTTAACAACATCCTATTTCTAATACATACATTAATGAAATAGAAATTACGGAGGAAAATTTTAGTGTCGACAAATCTAAATAAGAAGAAGAGTGGGGGGAACCTGAATAATAATTTGGATCAGAAGTGTCCAAACCATACCACCAACTATGAGTTGAAAGTGGGGAACAGGGTACCCAGGCGGGACTTCTAGCGTGAAGAACCAAACGAGGCTTAGTCGTAATGGGAATATTTTGATGTGAATGCCTAAACCTAGGTTTTGTATTGTCATAAATGTGAAAAACTGGGCGATAGTCAGTCATGGTTGGGGTTGTTTAAGTACAAATGTATAGGCTTGGATAGTGTGATAAAACTTCTTCAAAGTGAAGAAGGCTCCATGTCGATTAAGGTATCATAACGGCAACCAACTAGACATCATGTAAGTACAGAGATGTGTGTGTGATTTTCTGAAGAAGGTCTAAGGAAAATAGACACTGTGATGAAACAATCTCGATGAGATCAAAGGGGATTGTCCTAGAAAACAATTTTTCTGAATGAATAATCACAAGGAACAATCATGCAAGTGTGAAACACAAATCCAATCAACAAGGAAATAAATCCTATGCAAATGGGCTTTCAAAGCGAGTCCGATGCAAAGATGATCAACACAATGTCAATATTTATGTCAAGATCGAAATGAACAAGGCATAAATATTAACAAATGGTAGATGTGACTCCCAATCAAAGGATACAACGATGCATTCAACAACCAACAAGGCCAAAATGTTAAAGGGGGGGTTTACAAATGTAAGCCATGTAACCACACCAATTGGACACATCTATCAAGCTTCACGGAGAAGCAAGATATTAGTGTCAAAGTGGTATCGAAATGACGCAAACAAAGTAAGCGACACCTTTCAAGATTTGGGACAATGTTTGAAATCAAACCAAGTCAAAGTATACTAAGGATGTGCTAAAATGTGGGCAGTGTAATGCCACAATGCGGACACTTAGATCATGTTTACGAGAAACGTGACATAAGTATCTTAATTGTGTTAAGACAATGCAAACAAGGTAACATGTCAAAGGGAGATCAAATGATGAAATAATCCTAACTATTATGATGATCTTGACTTGGGTATCAAGATCACAAAGGCTACCAATGATATAAATACGTCTCCTCACACTTTAGACGTTTAACTAACCTAGCTGCATGGGTGTAAACGGACAAAAAAATGGTGAAACAATCAATTGATAATGCAGAGGTAGTCACTCTTCCTTTGATCAACAAAGTGTCAAAAGAAAGTGAAGGAAGTAGATCAAATCGGGGGTGAAAAATGTTGGCCTCACTTTGGCAAAGTTTCACCTTACCTTAAGTTAAGTGAAGAACTAATTCAGAGTAACACGTCACACGTTTTGTGATGAAATGATGGCTCACAACTCAACACAATTTTGAAATGGTCATAGTGGACTCCTGGCCAAAGTATATTCTCCCAGGTGGTTCTCTCACCCTAGGTGTTACAAGTCATCTAGAAGCGTGGCACAGTTTACCAGGGAAAGTCACAATGACTAATCCTTGGAGTATCTCGGCTTTTCCCCCTTTAAGTATAGTGGGCATTAATTGCATCCATCGTGTACTCTTGTCAGGGTTGTTATACGGACAATCTTGTAACTCTAACTCACAAGGTCTCGCTAGTCAAGTAGGTTGTGCGGAGCACTTTCCATTTTGTCCACATGATTCTCTCTTGTGGGACTACTTTGGGGTTCCTGGAACCACCCCCATTGTTATAGCTTCCCCCTCACGTGTTAGCCACAGCCCCCACCCCCCCCCCCCCCCCCGGTTAATACCCGTTGAGCAAAAAGCCCGCGTCACACCAACCAGCTGAAACCATTTGACCTTACAGACCCCAACAACAAACCTATACACCACCCCCCCCCCCATACATTGTTTTGAGTGGTTTTTTTTTAATTTTTTAACTTAGTGTGGTTTTGAAGTGGAACATCATTTGGCAACCTACGAGAAAACACATGTATTTAGAAGTTTGTGCTTCGTTTTAACACCTTTCTTTGACCAACGTTAGGTCCTGTAGACAGCAATTTTGTTAGTAAAATTTAACCTCAAGTTTATTCCACAAAAAGTGATCAAATGATAAGTGATTGTTGATAAAATAGTTGAGGCACCCTTAAAAAATATGTATCCCATCTGTGATTATTTTCAAGATGACTTTACATCCTATGTCATTGACACTAACGCGTGGATCATGTATTTTGATGGATTTTTTTTTTGTTCTGGCGTTTGGGTTGGCATATTCTTTGTCACTCCCCATGGCAATTATCTCCCCTTCACATATCACTTAGGAATCTCATGCACCAATAATATTGTTGAATATGAAGCACTTTTTTTTGGCCTCACCACTTCTTGGAAGCTCATTATTCATCACATTTATATACACGGTGATTAAAAACTCATCATCAATCAAGTTAATGATAAATATAACACAAAGGAATGCCATCTTATGCCATATAATAATCTTATCAAAGAAATTTTATCCACATTTGATACTTACTCTATCATGATTATTCCTTGTAAATATTGTTGGGGTATGGTGCATGTTTTTTCTCTTCTAGAATCAACAATTAAAGTGTTGGATTTCAAACAGTTAAGTTTGGATAATCCAGGAGTATTCTGCAGTTGTGTTTTGGTATCGTGTTACATATTTGATGTTAACTTGTTGTTGACACAATGATAGTTTTTCTAGCCGTGGGAAGTTAAAAGGTTACAAATTTTAAACTTCTAGGATCGGTTATATAACTTCCTAAAAGGATTATAATCTGATAAATAGAGGTGTTAGGGGTGTCCTAATGTATCTTGAGTGATCAAGACATTTTGAGTCTTAAAATATCAAGATATGATCAAGAGTGATCAAGGTTAGGCAATTGGGTGTCAATTGTGTCTTAGATGTGGTTTAGCATCTTTGGAAATTCTGTTGTGAGTTCATGAGTGATTTTTGTGCAATTATAATTGAGAGAAGATTGTGACAAAAAAATCTGAGCAAGTTCTTGGTGGACGTATCTCACATTGGTTGAACCACATTAAATATTGTTTTGTCTTATTTTGTGCATTATTTTTATATGTTGTTTATATTTCTAAAAGTTCATCTCTACTAAATAGTTTCCTAGTGCTGTGATTTGAGGAATTGTTTCGACATATTTGTTCTTTAATTCCTAACAATTGGTATCAGAGCTTTGATGGTTTTTTGTTGAAGCTGTGAATCATAAGGAAAGTTTAGCTTGAGTGGGAGCTATGGCAAATGAGGGAATATCAAGAGTTAAAAAGTTCAATGGGCAGAACTTTGGTTTGTGGAAGATGCAGATGAGGGATTACTTGTATCAGAAGGACCTCCATATTCCTTTGGCTGGAAAATCAAATAAACCTACAACCATATTGGATGAGGATTGGGAGTTTTTGGATTGAAAGGAACTCGGGAAAATTCTATTATGTCTTCAGTTGATTTCAATATATCATAGGAGAAGACCGCATAAGGTATCATGAATGCGTTGGGGAAGTTATATGAAAAATCCTCTACCTCTAATAAAATATTTTTTATGAAAATTTTATTTAATATGAATATTTCTGAGAATGGTTTTGTTTTTATCATTTGAATGAATTTAATATGGTTTTGAGTATGTTAAACTCAGTGAAAATTGACTTTGATGATGAGGTTAGGGATTTATTGATTTTGTGCTCCTTACCAGATAGTTGGGACAACTTGGTTATGGATGTAAGTAATTCCTTATCTAGTAATTCAAAGTTAAAGTTTGAAGATGTGATAGGTGTTATCTTGAGTGAGGAAATGTGAAGGAAGAACTCTAGGGATTCTTTTACTTTTGGAAATGCTTTGATTGTGGAGATCAAAGGGAGAAAAAATAATAGAGGAAAAGGTAATTGTGGGAAGTTGAATGATTGCGGAAGGTCAAAGTCCAAGAGAAAGTTGGAATGTTGGCACTGTGGGAAGGTTGGTCATGGTAAGAAATATCATTGGTCTTTTTTAAGGCAAAATCACAGAACCCCCTGCATGGTTTCAGATCTGTTGTTTGAAAATGGGCCTTCGGTATGATTTGCATAACATGGAGTCTTCCTCAAAGTGTGGGACCTTGAAAATGGAAAGACTCTCCAGAGAAAGTTGGTTCTTCTTCCTAAACTACCTGCCACAAGCTATTTCAGTGTAGGAAAACTAAATCTAAACCTAATCTAACTTCCAAGGGACCAAGGAGAGAGAGAAAATGCAGAAAATGAAATCCTACACTAAAACAGTGATACACTAGAAAAGGAAGCGAACCATTCTGTCGAGGGAGAAAGAAAACAGAGAAAATGGAGATGAGGGAGGTCAGACAGAAGTGACACTACCCAGATCTTCAAATCCACCATTAAAATCCATGAAACACAATGTCTTCCACCTGAAAGTATGAAATGCATGCACATAAAAACAAAAATGAAAAAGAGAGGCATGCGGAAACAACAAAACCATGCAAAGGGTTGAAGAACGCCACAAAAATGTTTTTATTGCTCTAAAATGTGCACAGACCATTACATTTTTGGAAAAGAGGCACAAATGAATTTTTTAGGTGTAGGAGAAGGTTCACTACTCAAAAATGGCATCGAGAAACAAATTTGACATAGTTTCTCTATGCCCAGAATGTCTCTTCTTGTCAAAATGACAAGTTTTTACAATATATATCAATAAAAAACCAGAGAGAAAGAAGAAAGAGGGGAAATTAGATTCGAACTCTCAACCAACAACAACATAGATTCAAATTGATCCCCAAAATTCAAGGGTGCCTTTGTAAATCCATTTTCCAAGGTATTCGATCATGCTGGAGAAGAATGGGTTCCATACCAAATTAAATTTCGATGGTTGCATGTCATTTTTACGTTTTTTTCCCATGCCTAAGAATTTTATTCACTTTTATCCCATGATAACCCATAAAAATTCAAAATCTAAGCTTTCATGGTGAAGAGGGTGTCGACATCTTTCTAATGATACCAAAAACGTTGAATTTCGACTGCTGAATCGAAAGATATGCCTATTTGAAGTTCTGCAACCAAAATTAGGGCAAAAATCGAGCTCGCGGGCTCAAAATTTCCCTTTTCCTCTTTTTCACAAAAGTTACAAAACTCAGAAACCTTCATGGGCCCACAACTCTATCGTAACATGTGGAACCTTCTGATTGGATGCAGAGGCTTGGTTCAAAGTTGTTCCCTTAACTTTTTTGACCTAAAAAACCAAAATTCCAAAATACCTCTGCCGGCCCGTTGGCCCGTAACTTGAAAAATACTTGGAGTTAGGAGGACTTATTTACCTTTTTGGAAAGGGGGAGATATTTCCCATCTAATTAAGCTATTTTTAGAAACCCTCGAGCAATTGAAATATACAAAAAATCAATTTGAAGCACAAGAAGGGGGGAAAATGGGTTACTTGACCAAAAATAAGGGTGAGCTTATTTTGGTTAACAATTTGGCGACTCACAAGGGTCATCTACCTGCTAGATGAAATGATCAGCTACCTTGAAGCATCCATTGGGCATGGAGTCATGAGTGATAGCCTGATACTAATCTGAACTTTGAAAATTGATCCTTGAACCACTTAGAAACCCACTAAAATTGAAACTGATCTTCACCAAATGCCAAGTCCAGTGTACTGTGCACGAGCACCAAAACTCCACAACACACTATGTACAAAATCTAAAATCATACATGCTCCAAGTGGAACATGTAGAGTTTGCACAAGCACTTCTTCTGCTAGAAGCAAACCTACCTACTCTACTCTAACCGGAGGACAAGGTGAGCTAAACAAAACCCTGCAACTAGTTGTGTAAAATAGCTTCCCTTCTTCAGAATTGGAAGCCATGCAAATTATTTTACACTGAAAATGGCTTCTTGTATGAGTGAAAAAATGACAAGAGGCCAATCCTCCACCCAAATCATCAAGGTCTTAACTGAAAATAAGGCAAATACCTCTTCAATTTGCTTCTCACTTGGTTTCCAGAGGTATTGTAGTTGATCCTTGGTACTTTGATACTCATCATCATGCTCAGAAGTAAGCATGACTATTTTTGGATTCTCCCTTGGCTCTAATGAAACCAAAGTACCTTATTGGGCATGGTCTGGTCTTTTGAATGTGCCCACTTCTTTGAAATTTAACTCCAAAAATGGAGTCTTCTTGCAGATTTTCTTGGATGGATGATGTGGAAGAGATGATGAAGCTCTCCTTCTCTTTTCCTTCCTTCTCCAGTGAGGAACATGGAAGATTCATATATTCTAATCTTATTTCCACAAGGCTTTTATAAAATGCAGGTTGTTGTCCTTGAATGCTCTCCTTCATGGTAGCAGGTTCTTGGTGTTGAAGGATGAATGATAGAGCAACAAATGTTGTGATTTCCATGGTCTCTTATCCATCAAAACACTCTTCTAAGTCTGATAAGCAATCAAACTCTTCAATCTACTACTCTATAGGACTATTCAGGGAAGCAATGTCTTCTTGGTAGCTCTCCTCCATCATGGATTTATCAATCAAATCAGGCCCTTCAAATGAAAGAAAAAAATATTCAATGATGCTTTCTTCATAGAGTGGTTTCAACTATGATTTGATCTCTTCCAGTTACTCCTCTTGAATGGGACTTGGAACTGGTTCTTCCTCCTCCATGGTGTTCTCCTGATGTGCAACTTGATCGCCATGGTTCCCCTCATCTTCAAACATGAAGTTTGAAATATCAAACTCTTCTTCAATTTTAGAGCTCGAAGAGGATGAAGTAGAAGGAAGAACTGAAGGTTCTTCTATGGCCTGCTCTGTATTTGAAGCCTCTGGAACTGTATTGTTCTCCTCCATAGCCCAAATGTACTCCTCTTATTTTGGATTTGGATTTGATTCTTCTTCCCTTGCTTGGGATGGTTGTGTAGCTTGATTTAGATAAGCATTTTCTTCAAATAGAGTGTCAACATGGACACTATACTCAGAACAAATAGGTTGCTTGTCTTCTTGCTCCACTACTGCTATAAAATCAGCCTTGGCCACCACTTGTTCTTCAACTTCCACCTCCTCCTTTGGCTTAACCATCAAGGGGATCTTTGTAATCATGAATTTGAGAGCCAAGTTCACCAAAATTTTAATTTCTTCTTCTCTGTTTGACTCTTCTTCTTGTCATTCTCCTTGACTGGCTTTCTGATTGTTTTCTTCCCAACATTGATTTGGGAATGTAGGAGGAGGGATGGGTTGGGTTTCAACCGGTTTTGAAATTGTTTGTGGTGGTGGGGAAGGTATTTTTTTTTGCTCTTGTGGAGGGGAATTGGATTTGGAAGGGAAAAGGGCAGACAAACTGAGGTGGGATGGAAGATTAGGAGATGGAGAAGTGGAATCAAAACTTGGGGCAGAAGATGAGAAGCCTAGAAATTGAAGCTCAAGTTGATATGGTGTTTCTTGAGAAGGATGAAAAGAAAAATAAGGAGCTCTTTGCAGACTTACCCATTGACAAGGTTGTCTAACACTTTGCTCATATGTCTTTATTCCCTCAGTCGACTTTGCAAGTAATGGAAGAATTTCAATCATAAAGTCCAGCTTCTCCTGAGGGATGTAGTGTCTTGGAAAAGGGCCAACCTATGGACAAGGTGCCCTACAACCAATTCTGAAAGCTTTCATTTGAGCTGTATCCCTGCATTGTACAATGTTAGCCTCCATTTTTTGGATCTTCTCCAACACATCTGCATTTTCCATGTAACTGTTGTCTTTGTATGCATACACTTGCTCCTAGTAAGCTCCATAGCCAAACTAGTTTTGAATTTTCTCATATGGGTATGCATATTGGTTTTGGATCTGCTCATAATGTTGATCTGGAGGATTTGAGAAGTATGTTGAAGGTGGATTTTTCTACTACAAATGTGAATTCGATGGTGGAAATTAAGTCATGATTGCACAACTTCATGGGATGGAAGAAAATGAAAGATGTGGAAAGAAAGATGAATGAAAATCAATGAAAATGAATGGAAACAAGGTCTATAACTTCAGAGATGGGTTGTTGACCAGATGGAGTCACCAGATGTGTTTGCATGTGCCTTCAAAGGCTTAATTTTTAATAGGAACACACCAAACTGCTAAAAACAAAGTGAAAGGCCTCTTGGTCCCACCGGGTGTGCCAAAACTGTTAATGCAAAATCACAACAACCCCCAAATGGCTTCAGATCTCCTATTTGAAAATGGGCATTCGGTATGATTTGCATAACATGGAGTCTTCCTCAAAGTGTGGGACCTTGCAAATGGAAAGACTCTCCAAAGAAAGTTGGTTCTTCTTCCTAAACTACCTGCCATGAGCTATTCCAGTGCAGGAAAACTAAATCTAAACCTAATCTAACTTTCAAGGGACCACAGAGAGAGAGAGAGAGAAAATGTAGAAAATGAAATCCTACACTAAAACGGTGATACACCAGAAAAGGAAGTGAGCCATTCTATCGAGGGAGAAAGAAAATAGAGAAAATGGACATGAGGGAGGTCAGACAGAAGTGACATGGCCCAGATCTTCAAATCCACCATTTAAATCCATGAAACAAAATGTCTTCCACCTGCAAGTGTGAAATACATGCATAGAAAAACAAAACTGGAAAGGAGAGGCATGGGGAAACAAAAAAACCATGCAAAGGGTTGAAGAACGCCACAAAACATGTTTTTATTGCTCTAAAATGTGCACAGACCATTAAATTCTTGGAAAAGAGTAAAAAATGCATTTTCTAGGTGTAGGATAAGGTTCTCTACTCAAAAATGGTATCGAGAAACAAATTTGACAAAGTTTCTCTATGCCCAGAATGTATCTGCTTGTCAAAATGACAAGTTTTTACAATATATATATATATATATATATATATATATATATATATATATATATATATATATCAATGAAAAACCAGAGAGAAAGAAGAAAGGGGGGAAATTGGATTCAAACGCTCAACCACCAACAACATACATTAATATTGATCCCCAAAATTCAAGGGTGCCTCTACAAATCCATTTTCCAAGGTATTCGACCATGCTGGAGAAGAATGGGTGCCATACCACATTAAATTACGGTGGTTGCATGTCTGTTCTGCATTTTTCCCATGCCCAGGGATTTTCTTCACTTTTCTCCCATGAGACCCCATAAAAATTAAAAACTTAATCTTCTATGGAAAATAGGGCATCAACAGCTTTCTAATGATACCAAAATCATTGAATTTCGACCACTGAATCGAAAGATATGCCCATTTGAAGTTCTACAACCAAAATTAGGGAAAAAATCAGGTTCGTGGGCTCAAATTTTCCCTTTTCCTCTTTTTCACAAAATTTGTAAAACTCAGAAACCTCCACAGGCCCGCATCTCTATCATAACTTGTGGCACCTTCTAATTGGATGTAGAGGTGCAGTTCAAAGTTGTTCCTTAACTTTTTTGACCCAAAAATCCAAAATTCCAAAATACCTCTGTCAGCCCGTAACTTGAAAAATACTTGGAGTTGGGAGGACTTATTTACCTTTTCGGAAAGGGGAAGAGATTTCCCATCTGATGAAGCTATTTTTAGAAACCCTTGAGCAATTTAAATATACAAAAAATCAAGTTGAATCAAAATAAGGGGGAAAGTGGGTTACTTGACTAAAAATAAGGGTGAGCTTATTTTGGTTAACAGTCTCTTTGGGATAAGAAGAATAAGGAGGAAACTAAGGAGGTATATTTTTTAGCAGGTGATGTTTTTCAGGATGCCTTAATTCTTTCTTTAGATAATATTATTGAGTCTTGAGTGTTAGATGTAGGGGCTTCTTTCCATGCCACCCCACATAGACATTACTTTACTAAGTTTGTTTAAATTGATTTTGGACATGTATATCTTGGTGATGATGAACCATGTAACATAGTAGGGAAAGGTTATGTTCAAGTGAAAATTTAGAATGGGAACACATGGCTACTTAAGGATGTCAAGAATGTGACTAAGTTGAGGTAGAACTTGATATCAGTGGGTCAGTTGAGTAGTGATGGTTGTACGGTCATCTTTACAGTAGATTCTTAGAAGGTTACCAAGGGAGATCTTTTGGTTGCAAGAGGTAATAAAATTGGTACTTTATATTTAACCAGTGGTGTTGATTATTCTAATTTAGTTGTTACTGATGGAGATACAACTTTGTGGTACTAGAGACCCGGTAATATGAGTCAAAGGGGCATGCAGATTCTAAAGGA
Source organism: Taxus chinensis (assembly GCA_019776745.2). Taxonomy (NCBI): domain Eukaryota; kingdom Viridiplantae; phylum Streptophyta; class Pinopsida; order Cupressales; family Taxaceae; genus Taxus; species Taxus chinensis. Next base: position 476,457,963 of record CM034155.1, read on the forward strand.
CAGGTTTCTCATATTAAAGGAGTTAGATTTAGAATTCTATTAGGACAGTGTTTATGGGAAGCAGAATCGGGTGATATTCCTCACGGTTGGACCAACTAGGAATGAGGGTAAGTTGGATTTAGTCCATACAGACATATGAGGGCTAGCTAAGGTAAACTAAATTTGGTGGTTTATGTTATTATGTCACTTTCATTGATGATGTAACTAGAAAATTTTGGGTATATTGCATTAGAAAGAAATCTGATGTGTTTGAAACTTTCACAATATGGAAATACTTCGTTGAGAATGAAACAAGTCTCAAGCTGAAATGTATCAGGTCGGATAATGGAGGGGTGGATTACAGTAATGAATTTCTTGATTGTTATTCAGTAAATGGGATCCGCAGGCAAAGGATGATTTTGAAGACTCCACAGGAAAATGGAGTGTCAGAGATAATTAATAGGACAATCATGGATCATGTTAGGTGCATGAGGTTACATGCAGGGTTTTCACTCATGTTTTGGGTAGAAGCAGTGAGCACAATTATTTATCTAATTAACATAGGACCCTTTATGGCCTTGGATGGAGGTATACCTGAGGAGGATTGGTCTAGTAATAAAATTGACTACTCATTTCTTAGATTATTTAGATGTGAGGTATTTGTTCACATTGATAAATATGATAGGACCAAGAGTTAGAGGTCTAAGTCTGAGAAATTCACCTTTGTTTGATATGGTGATGATGACTTTGGTTTCTGTGTTTGGATTCTTAAAGGAAAAGAAAATATTTCAATCTAGAGATATTTTCTTTAATGAAAAATTCGTGTCTGAAGATCAGTTACATGAACAGAAAGAGGAATCAAAGAAGTAACACATGGTGTTAGAGGACATTGTGGATGGAAAGGTGTCGAAGGGGCCGGTTCAGGTACATCATGTTCTAGCATATCCAGTTCAGGAACCTACTCATTAGGAACCCCAAACTCCTGAGGTGAGAATGTCTTCTAGGGTAAGAAGCGAACCTAAACATTTTACTCCATCTTTGAATTATTTATTACACATTAATAGTGGAGAGCCAAAGTGCTTTGAGGAAGAAGTACAAGTTGATGCCAGGAGAAGTGGGAGTAGGCCATGGATTAAGAGCATAGATATTTTATGGATAACCGGACTTGTGATTTTTTGGAGCTCCTCGAGGGAAAGAGAGCATTGAAAAACAAGTGGGTGTACAAAATCAAAGAGGAATATGGAGGCAGAAAAAGGTACAAGTCCCAGTTGGTGGTCAAGGGATTTGCACAGAAGAAAGGTATAGACTTTGATGAAATTTTTTCTCATGTTATTAAAATGACTTTTATTAGGATTTTTCTTAGTTTATTAGTAGTCAAAAACTTTCACTTAGAGCAGTTGGATGTGAAGACTACATTCCTTCATGGTGAGTTAGAGGAGGAATTGTATATGTAGTAGCCACGGGTTTATGAGGTCAAAGGGAAGGAGAGGTTAGTGTGCAAATTGAAGAAGAGCTTGTATGGCCTAAAAAAAACTCCACATTAGTGGTACAAGAAGTTTGACAGTTTTATGTAGGATCATGGTTACTCCAGGTGTCGTTCATACTAGTGCATGTACATCAAGAAGTTTCTTGAGGGTAGTTATATTATTTTGTTCTTGTATGTGGATAATATGCTTGTTGTAGGGAAGAACATGCAAGAAATAAAGGTACTCAAGAAGAAACTATGTGACTCCTTTTCTATGAAGGATTTGGGGATAAAAAATAAAATCCTTGGTATGAGAATAACTCGGAACAGGAAGGAGAGAAAGATGGTATTATCTCAATAAGAGTACATAAAGAAATTATTAGAGAGGTTTAGTATGCAGGATGCTAAACCGGTTGGAACTCCTTTGGAAAATCACTTTAAATTATCAAAGGAGTAGAGTCCCAAGACTGAGGAGGATAGAATCCATATGTCCATGGTACTGTACTCATTAGCAGTTGGCACTATGATGTATGTTATGGTATGCACTAGACCTGATATTTCCCATGCAGTGGGAGTAGTGAGTAGGTTTATGAGTGATCTAGGTAGAGATAAATGGCAGGAAGTGAAGTGGATCCTTCGGTATTTGAGAGGGACCATGGTAGAAGCATTGTGTTTCGGTGGATTAGACACTACATTACATGTCTATGTAGATTCATACATGGCAGGATATTTGGCCAATAAGAGGAGCACAAGAGGTTATGTATTTATAGTTGGTTATACAGTGGGGAGCTAGATTTCATGGTTACAAAATTTTGTGGTTTTTTCAACCACAGAGGTTGAGTATGTTACTACCACATAGGCAATCAAGGATATTATTTGACTACAATAGTTTCTTGATGAGTTATGGCATAATCAGCAAGTTAGGAGACTACACATTGATATTCAAAGCGATATTCATTTGGCAAAGAACTCCGTTTTCCACTCTATGATGAATCACATTCATATGAGATATCATTTCATCTATCTACTAATCCACCTTATGTTGAGTTTTTTAAATTTGCAAGTCAACTAGATTGTAGTGGGGAGGAGTTCATATTGACCTTGTATTCATCGTCATCCTATCCCAAGGTACCATAAACCCTTATGAATTTGGATTTATTTGTTTCCTTTATTACTAGTTCACTAATCTAAACAATAATGAAGAAACTTGGTCAACATTATGGAACACCCAGTGGGACCCACCCTTTCTTGGTGAGTCTTTCATTTGTCTTTCATTTTCATTTTCTTCCATATATCTTCCACTAACCTCACAGGTTGGAGTGTTGCGTTGTTTTCTTGCGTTGGATCACGTTTCTTGGATTTGCTTTTGCTTTCTTGCCTAAAATTAAAAATTAAATATAAGATAAAAAGGAAAACCATTATCTATTTATATTCTTTATTTTTATTCCCCATCTCTTTCCTTTACCTTATTTCATTTCTTGTTTTTTTTTCCTCATCAAATTTCCACATTTTGTTTTGGATCTGAAAATAACCCTTCATATTTTCTTGTAAATCTAGGATAAGTAGGGGTTTAACACATTTCATACACTTCATCACTCACATCGCAAAACACAAAAACCAAATTAAAAATATAAAACACTTCCTCCTAGGTGGAACTATTGGGTATTCATCACCCAGTAAGAAATCCAACTCAATTTTTTGGTCGAGTATAAATAAGTTGGTTATCGGTATATTGGCTAAGAACTTAACTCCCTTATGATTGCAGGACTGTGAAGTGAGGGGTTAGGCCCCAATACCATGCCTCATACCAGCACCAACACATATTTATGCCTCATGTACCTTTAGGTATATCAAGGACTCCATCCTAAAATACCTAAAATCATCCATAGACTTTCATTTCCTAGATTCCTTTTGAGACTCCTTTCATTTCTTTCTCATTTATTAATAGTCAAGATAATAAAAACTTTATTGCTTGACTTGCTGGGTCTAATTAAAAATCAGCATTAATTTTTTTTTCATGTCAGTTATAACAAGATCCCAAGAAAAAAAATGGAACAAAACATGTCTTCAACCAACATTCATATTTCTACTATTGTCTCTCAACAGAATTCAACCATGTCTACCATTACCTCCACCCCTTTTCTCATCTCTTTTGTAGTTACCCAACCCATGGTTTTTGTTACTCCTCTTCAAGAGGTTCCATTGATTCAACCTAACTCCCATGTTGAAACCAATCCTTTTCTTTATCATAACTCGATCCCATCTAGATGAACTACTCCCCCTTATTCCACCTCCATCAAAGCTTTAGGACCTCCTCTCATCCCTCATAGATGTGTAGAGTTTCAATAGCTTCTTGATGCTAATCCAATTTCTCTCCATGACTATATTCTTCATAAGAGCACCAATATCCCCATTGATGGTGCCCCTTTGCAACAAATTTATGCTTACCTTTCCAATCACAAATACACACAAGTCCTTACATCACAACTTTTTGTCTTCTTCCCTAGAGCTATGAATGAAATTTCTTTGGCCCAATGTAACTTTGATCCAAATCATCCTTCTTCTTCAAACCCCTATAATCACCAAACCACTCAGTTTTTTATCCCCATCCCTCCTAATTTATCTCGTGTCAATACTATTATTACCTCTTTTATCCCTATAACCTCATCATCCACCACAATCGCATGTTCCCATATCCATTCATCTCAAGATCCTCACTTGATTCCCCCTCTATATAAACCACATAGTTTAACCTTACCCCTTGTAATATCTTCTCACCCTCATGAAAATGTAACCACTTCACACCCCCATTAATCTGAATCAATATAAACCCACCAACCTCCTACATGAGGTGATTATCATTACATACTACCTAGCAAATCCACTTACGTATCTCAACCACCACCTACCAACTATATTCTAACTCACCTTATATCAAACCAAAAAAATTTCTCCATATCCCAATAACCAACTCGACCACATAAATATTATCACATATGCACTTCTCAACAAAAACCCTTATCTCAACTCATTCAATCGCAACCTCTTAATTACATTCCATCTCATTAACCACTTCTGCAAACACCTACTCATCCTCAAATGTATCAAAATTATCAATAACCTAATCCATCCACATCATATGCATAAAAATTTCATCCTTCAACTCCTCAACCCCACCCATCTAATGATCCCATGTAAGCATTATTTAGTATAATGGATAATTTAGAAGTTGTTACATTGGGATCTAAGACCACATTCTCATATGATCAAATTTATAACAAAAGAATCAATCCATCCATCTTCGTAAAGCCTTATTCTCCTCATTGGGAACTGTAAAAAAATTTCAAGTTCAGTAGTAATGAGGATCCCTAACAACAACTTCATTCCTTTAGACATGTATGTTATCTCATCACCCATGATCATGACCTTATGCTTTACACATTTCCTATGTACTTGATTGGCCCCACACTGGACTGGTATAATGGCATCCCCCAACATTCATTATTCAATGTTACCCAACTTGCACAATTATTTATATTGGATGCAAGATCACTATCACAGACTTATACTCCATTAGACAGTATGAAAATGAATATATCATGGATTTCATTGCATGGTGGAATGGCATTATTAACCAACTATCATTTTTCCTTCCAAAAAGTGAATTAATTCAACTATTCTCATGATATTATGTGAATCACATCTCATCTACTCTTCAAATACAATCATTCCAAACCTTTGAAGAGGCATTTATCATGGCTCACAAACTTGAGTTTCGTGCTCTTGAGTAAGGCTACCTTAAACTATGATCAAATAATCCTAATACTGAATTCACCAAACCCTCCATAAATAATGACAAATCCAAGAATTTTGCTAATATCATAGTGGTTGAATATTCATCCACATCCCCATCCAACCCACAAATGGAGCAACTGCATAGAGATACTAGACCATCATCTAACTATACCCCTCTTGGGGAATCTTATAGTTCAATATTTGACAAGTTGATGGAGTTTAATCTCATTTGAATTCCTCACATCTAACCCTTTGATGACTCATGGCCTTAACCAGCATGGTACCATGATTAGCATTACTATAAGTATAACCAAGTCCATGGTCATGACATTGAGAAGTTTCATACCTTTCAAAGACCTTGTTTAAAAACTTATAGACTCCAGTGATCTCCAAGTGTAAAATCCTAATGCACCACCTAATCAACCCTTGGATGTCTTTAAATAATAATTTCCTAATCATGTTCCTAATAACAAAACTCAACCCTCCATATCACAAACACCTAATGTCCATAGTATCAATACTATCAAAAAAGATTCAACATCATCTCCTACACCTATTATCTCATCATCCATTACATCGACACCTAATTCAGAATCTTCCCTCTTAATCACAACCCCATTAACATCTACATCTATTATGTCTACCCTAAATATTTCCATAAGTACTACATCAACATAAAACTTAACTACATCCATTCAACCATCTACACCACCTACATCTTCACCTATCACAGCTATTTTCTCATCTATATCTACTTTAAAAACTACCTTGACATCTCCATCCAACATTCCTACAACCATACCCATTTCTGCATCAATCAAATCTATTATATCCACACCAACATCCAAATTTAAGTCCATGCTTATACCATAAACATCTAACACAATTGCAAGTGAGGATCTTACCCCATCTACAACTACTGTCACACCCACATCAACAAATCCTAATTATACACCCACACAATTCACAAAACCTTTGGACATTGTCATACGTATTATATAAAAACCACTCCCATCATCAATATCCATGACTCAATCCGCATTAACTAAACCTATTTCCACAGATCCCCTAGTCGAAGTTATCATCATTCCTACCAAGGGCAAATCATCGTAATCAAATCCTAAAAAACCTTGGTGTACCTATCCAATAGTTTTTTAATCACCCACACATGAATTTAGATCTTCCTCCTCCTAAGACCAACCCTCCTAAGCAATCAAATATTACGTCATCACTCTTAGGATAATCCCCTTCCATTTTAGGATTGTTTCCTTCATGGAGAGTCCCCATCACCAACATATCCAACAGATCAAAGTAATCTATTCCATCATCTAAATTTTACCCCTCTTCCAAATCATCCAGACCCCCATCTGAAAATTAGAATCCAAATCATCTAATTCATTATCTGTCAAAGCTCAAATCAAAACACAACCTCCTTCTAAATCCATGACACAATCAAAGGATCCCATCAAGAATTATCAATTTATTAATCTCCTCTCATCATCATCCATCGTTCCTAATACCCCTCTATCCATAAACCCTTCTCCAAACACCTCCATTGGTTTTATACAAAAATAATTCAACGAATCCTTCAAGTATTCACAATTACCCTTCCACCTATCAAAACTTTTAATCCACATGGCCCAAGACCTTCATATATTGAATCAAATATTATTTATACATACCATCATTCATGAGGATATGATATAGAACATTGTAAATATCTTCAAACTATTATTGATAACCTCATAAATGAAGATGGAATTATTGTTGAAGATGATCATGCTCCTCCGCCTACTGATTTAGCTTCCACATCTCAACCACCATCCACCAAATTTTCTAAATCTCTTCATTCATCTAATAATTTTGTCGATATCCCTCTTCCATCATCAACCTCTCCCAAAGAATTTCCCCCTCTCATAATCAAATTTGTTTGAATCATAACCCATTCACATCCTCATGAATTCCAATCCCCCATTCAATCCAAATCTAAAGTCACTATTTTTTCTCCTTCTAGTGAGTCTACTCCACCATATTCTTTATCAAAACCTAAGGTGTCTATCTTAGTTTCCCCTCCGCCTACTACTATTAAGCAGAGTGTCATAAAACAACTTCACTTGTCTCCAGTTAGGATGTCACTTTATAAGCGCATCCAAATATCTCCAGACCATAAACAATCCCTCATTGAAGCTCTCAGGGTTCATTTTAAGAGACCTCTTGGAAATCGGAGGTGGAGAATACCTGGCGAATATCCCTAGAACCGTTTCGTGGGAAGGTGAATTTTTTGGGGGTTGTATGAAAAATTTTCGCCTGATTTTCAAGTGACATGACAGAAGGTTGTAGATGCGTGATGGGAGATTTACTGTCGCGCATCAAAAAAAATGCATTGACGCGTGTCAACATACCTTAGTGACGCGCGTCATCAGACAACACCTTCAGTGACGCGCATCAATAGACTTCAGTGAGGGGCATCACTGAGGTCTGTTGACGCGCGTCACTGAGGTCTATTGACGCACGTCAATGCATTTTTTTGACACGTGACAGAAAAATCTCCTGTCGTGCGTCTACAGCCTCCGACCTCTGCTTTCTCATCAAAAAAACTCCGTGTTGCGCATCAACAAACTCTTTGTCGTGTGTCTGCTATGCGTCAATATCTGTTGTACCTCCTTATTGCACGTCAACTATCCGTCAAGGTCACGCATCAACAAATAACCCTCATTGACACGCGTCAACAGACCTCAGTGACGTGCATCACTGAGGTCTGTTGACGCGCATCACTGAGGTCTATTGACGTGTGTCACTGAGTCTATTGATGCACATCATTGAGGTCTGTTCACGTGCGTCACTGAGGGTATTGTCCCCTCAGTGACGTGTGTCAACAGACCTTAGTGACGCGCATCAACAGACCTCAGTGACGTGCGTCAACAGACCTCAGTGACACGCGTCAACAGACCTCAGTGACGTGTGTCACTAAGGTCTGTTGACGCGTGTCACTGATAGCACCCTCAGTGACGTGCGTCAACAGACCTCAGTGACGTGTGTCAACAGACCTTAGTGACACGCGTCAACAAACCTCAGTGACGCACGTCAACAGACCTCAGTGACGCGCATCACTAAGGTTTGTTGACGCGCGTCACTGAGGTCTATTGACGCGCGTCATTGAGGTTTGTTGACGCGCGTCAATGCATTTTTTTTACGCGCGACAACAAATCTCCTGTCGCGCATCTGTAGCCTCTGCCCTCTTCTTGCTCATCGAAAAAATCTATGTCGTGCATCAACAAACTCTTTGTCATGTGTCTACTATGCATCAATATCTGCAGTCAATAACTTACCCTCCTTGTCGCGTGTCAATAATACGGGATATATCATATTGTTGAAAATATGAAGTAGAAGTGTTCTACCTGGTGAATAATCTAGGTTTATATAGGGGATATTTTTCAAGGGTAGGCGAAGCTGACCCCTAAAAAAAAATTGAAGTGTAATTTTTAGGCGAACAGGTCACTGACCCGTGCCAAAAAATTCACCTTTTCAAATTTTCAAAAATGGAATATTCGCCATATTACGAATATTCGCCACTAAAATTATCCCTGGAATCTATTAAATGCATACCTAACCCTAATGATTAGGCATAACCTTTCGCATCTTTTTTTTAGCACTTATTTCTTCTTCCTCCATATATTTTGATGACACTAAATTCCCTGACATACCATTCAAAGAACATGACATTCCCATCTTCATCACAGTCCATTTCAATGACACTTTCATCCATTGTTTTAGGATATAAAATGGAGCTAGCATAAACATCATCTCATCTCACACTTTTGATCATATTAAGCTCCTTAATTCCATTTTCACCTAATGACATGTGGTCCTTCATGCATTTAATGATTTTTTTCCCCCACCTTGCACACCGTCATTCTTCCTACACTTTTGGTGAAAAACTCCTTCAAGAACTTTTTTAATATCTTAGAAGGGGATTTTCAATACAATATCCTACTTGGGTGACCATATATTTGAATCATGCATTGTGTTCCCTCTACCCTCCATCGATGCATCAAATATGAAAATGAGGGGAAAATGTTAAATATACCTTCAGAAACTCTTCCATTCAAATAATGTCACGTGACTTATCAACCCAATGACACCTTCATCCCTAAGAAATATCCTTATGAATCATCCACCAGCTCATTTGTCTCTGTGTCCAAGCTTCCCAATGATGATTCTTTAGACAAAGTGATGGATCACCTTTCATTGGGGGAGTATCCCCTTCTCACACTTAATGCTCTTCCCACACCTCATAGACTTGGCAAACCTGATAAAGCTCCAATGTATCAACCTAATGTCAGACATGTCATTTTTTTGGTCTACCTCATCTTCACACCAATATCATCTATGGTGACATCAATCGCCCTTCCTCTCACATCAAAATTCAACTACATACCAAAATATATACCAATGGATTTGAATTTTTGTACAAGAAATAATTTTCTTACAAGTATTTCCATCATTGCACCTGAAAAGGATTTAGAATGGGGAATTATGAAAAAGGAATGCATGAAATTTTTGTTGATCAATCTCGAAAACCCCATGAAAAATTTGTCATAGGATTTAAATAACAATCTATTGATCCCCTTCAACCATATCTAGCTCTCATGGACATTGACCCTCCATCTTCCCCATACCACAAGGTTATGGACATGGCTGACACCGTTTCCATATCCTCCACCTCTTTTTTAATCTCTACCATCACCTTAGGACCTGTCACTTATTAGTGTGACAGAAAATTTATGTCCCTCCCTCTTCAACATATGGAAATGATAGAGGAATATTCCTCTATCTTTGATGATCTTCAATGAGTCAACGATAACACCATTATTTCCCACATGGGGGAAAAATTACTATCTTCATAATTCCTTACTACCAAACACATCCACCCTTCTTAACGAATCCACTATTGACATAATCATAGGGACTCTGCAGGCTCCTTGCATTCTCAAAGTGGGTCAATCCCTTGATCCGTAGGAGCTTGAATCTTTTACCATTTTCCTTTCTCAACATATTCAATACTTCACATGATCCTATACCGACATTTCAGGCTTCGATCCATCTATCATTTTTGATAACATTGTTACCTTTCCTAATGCTACGTTGGTTAAGCATAAGCTTCACCGCATACACCCTTGAGTTTCCCTCCTTGTCAAGATGAGTTGTAGCGCCTTATTTCAGCATCCCCATCGACTATCTACTATGGGTTTCCAAAATTGTACATTGTTCCAAAGCTTCGAGAAAGCCTCACATATGCACTGACTTTCAAGATTTAAATCTTGATTTCCCTAAATATGACTTTCCCCTTCCCAACATCGATCATCTCGTAGAACTTACTGCAAGCCATGAGATTCTTTCTCTTATGGATGGTCTTTCTATATATAATCTAATTCTCATCACACCAAAATACCTACATAAGACCTCTTTCATCACCCATTGGTGGACCTTTTTCTATCGTTTCATGCCCTTTTATTTAAAAAATGTTAGATCCACCTATCAGTGGGCCATGACTCACATATTTCACGATGTCATCCATAAGAATGTAGAGTACTATGTTGATAACCTCTTGGGTAAGTCCAAGCATCACCGCGATCACCTCGTCATCCTTGAAATAATTTTTGATTGCCTTGTATGTTTCTTCCTCCATCTCAATCAATCCAAGTGTGTTTTTGGAGTGCTTATTGGTAAACTCCTTGGCTTTATTGTCTTTATCATGGGTATTAGATTTTACCCTATAAAAATAAGAGCTATCCTTGAGATGTCGCCTCCTTCCAAATTGAAGCAACTTTACATTCTTCAAGGTCAACTTTAATCAGTGCATCATTTCATCTCATAACTCTCTGACCACTACCAACCCTTTCATCATCTTCTTCACAAAGACATCGAATTCAAATGGGATGATAACTACTAAAAATCCTTTGATGACCTCAAGCAGTATCTTCTATCCCTTCCTATCCTTACACCTCCACCCGAGGGGGATCCTTTATATCTTTATGTATTTGCCTCTAATCATTCTCTAGGCACCATGTTGGCACATCGCGATGACAAGGGCAGGGATCATGATTTCTATTACATCAATCATACCCGTCATGATTATGAAACTTTTTACACTGAATATGAAAATATGTGTCACGTCATTTTTTTCTACCTCTAAGCTTTGCTGCTATATTTTCAACCATAATAATTATGTTATCACTATATTTCATATTCTTGTAACCATGTATTCTAAACCTTATCAAAAAAATCATATCACTCAATGGCTCATGCTCATGAAATTTTTTGACCTTGAGTTCATCTCTCATAAAAAAATCAAATACCAAGTTCTCATAGATCGATTAGCTAATACCCCTCTTTCTAAATATTGTCTTTCTCATGAGAAATTTCCAGATGAATCAATCAATACTAAGGATCATGAGTTCATTCCTCTTAATATGACTCTCTTCTTTGATGGCTCTAAGTGTCAATAAGGGGGAAGCACTAGCGTCATTATCATTCCTCATTGGGGGCACTCCTATCCCTATCACTTGTAATCTTGAGTTTGGATGCACTAAAAATATGGCCAAGTATGAAGCCCTCATCTTGGGCCTTGAAACCACCATTCTACTTGGTATCTAAATCCATGATATCTATGGCGACTCTCAACTTATCATCAATCAATTCAAGGGTATTTATTAATGTACAAAATACATCCATCAAAAGTATAAGGAAATTGTTGATATTCTCCTCGAAGTATTTGATTTCTACACTATTCAAATTGTCCCTCATTCATCTAATAATTTCACAGACACTATGGCTAATCGTATCCCTTAGAAAACTTAGGAATCTAAGATTTCTATATTTTTTTGTGTCAAGACCAACCATATCACATTCATGAGCTTCCTCATATCAATAATGTTGATACTAACCCTCGTGATATTTGATATTCTCAAATATTTGATTACCTATCTCGATCCATAATCCCCTCCGAACTATCTAAAAATGGTAAGAAGTATTTTCTTTAACATTATAAATTCTATGTCATCCTTGGTGGCATCCTTTACAAGCATGGCTTTGATGGAATTGTGCTTCATTTCCTCAAATATCATGAATCCACTCAAGTTATCCAATAATTCCATGATGGTATATGTGGTGTCCATTTTAGTGGTTTGGTTATCGCCAAGCATGTCCTTTGCATAGGTTATTATTTCCCCTCTCTCAATCAATATTTTTTTTAAGACATTAAGAAATGTGTCAAATGATAGCAACATTCCAATATAATCTGCATTCTTAGTCAGGCCCTATAGTTGGCTCATGAACTTTGGCCTTTATCACAATTGGGTCTCAACCTCATTAGCCTCATCAATCTACATTCTTTTCAACACCATAATTTTATCATTACTGCTACTAAGTACTTCACCAAATGGGTGGAAGTAATTCCACTCATGTAAACCAAATCTAATCAAATTGTTAATTTTTTTATCGACATATCATTTACCACTTTGGTGTTCCTCGTAAGTTCATCACAAACAACGAAAAGTCCTTCAAAAATAAAGATCTTAAGAAATTTTGTGATTACTTCAACATTAATCTTAGCTTCTCTTATCTATATTATCCCCAAGCTAACGACCAATCTGAAGCCACTAACAATACCCTTTGCAACATCCTTGCCAAGACTATTGACAAATCTAGTCACAATTAGTATCTTCATATCCCTTTCGCTCTTTGGGCTTATCAAACTAGCATCTACACCTCTACGAGAGCTACTCCTTTCTCTCTTGTTTATGGCTCTGAGGTCATCCTTCCTCTCGAAGTCCAAATCCCATATTTGTGTGTTTCTCTTCGTGACTTCATATCTAATGAATATTATCACCAAGAATGTCTAGCACAACTAAAATTGTTAGAAGAGCATCACCTTCTCACTCTTAAACATCATCATTTATATCAAGAGCATATAAAACATGTTTATAATAACCACCTTAAGGAACACAACTTTAGCATTGGTGACCTTTTCCTTACATAATATCAAAATTTCATTACTTTAGAAAAGAGCCAACGTGGAAAGTTTTCTCCCAATTAGATTGGACCTTATATTATCACGCATAAGTACGGGTCTCGAGCCTATCATTTGGCCTCTCTTAATGGTAAACCGGAAATGAAACCTCTTAATTCATTACACTTGTGACCCTTCTACTATTAACATGCCTACCATTGCAACGTTAGTAATATTAGTGGTCATTGATCCATCATTGGCCATTTCCATCTTTCATTGTAATGATTTGGATATATTTAGTCTACCATCACTTCCCTATATGCGGCCTTGAATATGGGCACCACGTCTCTGCCTATATCATATTCCTTATGGATATGTTCTCCATTTTTAGGTGATGACTCCATGATCATTACATTCATCACCATCTTATTTACCTATTGAACCCATGTTAAGGGTCTAATGGGTGTCACTTGTACATTCCTCATCATATCCTATATGGATTGTCTAGCTATCCCCAGCTCTTCCAAAACAAGTCAAAAATCATGCATGCACATATAAAATTTATCTAAAAGAAAAACATATTGCTCCCTTAAAGGAAAATTGTTCATAAAAGCTAAAATATCAAAAGGATAGATTGATCCCTTGAAGGATGACTATCATGTATATCTTACCCCACCATTCACAAAAATTAAAAAAACCAAAAAACAAATTCCAAAAGCATAAAAGAAAAATGTAGACTGTTTCCTCAAAGTATGGCTACCATCTCATATCATGGCAGCGAAGACTTCCCATATTGATCAACCTTCTATATATTCAAAAGTAAAATCATAAATCTCATAAACATATATCCTAAGAAATATTCCTGCATTGATCAGCTTTCTCATCTATAACAAACTTCCCGCATTGATCAGTTTGTGTTATATTGCTCAGAGCTAGGGTATAGACCTAGAAACACCCACCTATGGAGAACCTATATTCCTGGGTACAAGTTACATCTTAAAACCCCTTATGTCGTGTCGAAATTAGGTTTATAAGTTCACCTTCCATACTTCCCTCATGAATTTTGAGATCACTGACTAGCGATGGTTATGTATTAACACATGTTATTGGTTACAATAGCATTGCCTTGATTGGCTCCCTCTCTTATTTACCTCTAATCTAGTTTGAAGCATTATTTCTTCATGCACTCCTTTCTATGACTAATTTTCCTTTATATATTCTTGGTCACTACCTATTCACATCACATTATGACTTTCTTCCCGATCTAATCATTTCATATGTATATTTCTATATGACATCATTCATCCATATTGCTTACATTCATTACATCATCAACTCACAAATCATTTAACACATAAGATCATCATATCACATCTATCACATATCCATAATCCATGACATTTGTATTTTATTTATAATCAAAAATCATCATATGTGTCTAAAAAAATCCATAAACATCTAATTCATGATTCAAGCATCCAAATCAAATTCATTACATTACATCATAATTTGGACGTTTGTAACATCCACATTAATATCCATAACCATATCTACATCTAATCAATAATCCATAATAATTCAAATTAAATCCATCATATCTACATCTAATAACTTTCATAATCATCACATCTATATTTAATCCAACCATCTATAATTAAACATCAAACATTTATTCCATCATCAATTATCTATGATTTGATAACTAACATAAGCATCATCAAAATCATAAATCAAACACATGACACATAATAACCCACAACAAAAATCATATATATATATATATATATATATATATATATATATATATATATATATATCAACATAAATTTGAATACATATGTACATCAAGTCACAGGCCACTAAGGGTCTTGTCTCAATCCAGATACATCATCAAAATTTGTGAACTATACATCAGAAAATCTCAAGTCCTGTCCTCTTAGGGAGGGTGTTTCTATCAACTCCTTAGCCTCATCATCTCCATCGTGTCCCATATCTCATTGTGGTTGTACCAAAATTGTTGTACTTCTAGATGGCACTGTGCCACACGATCCTTGTTGCAAAGCTATATATGATGTGTATCTCAACATCTGTGGCAACCTCAATGTAACAATCCTCTCATTATAACTCACCTCGGTATCTATTGTTGTGTATAAACTTAGGGACATAGTCCCTAGAGGCATCATCTTCCCAACTCCCTACAATGCATCCGATGCACCGCTCTCTGACTCCTTGGCTAGTATAGGTGCGAGGCCTCCAAATAGTGCTCTATAGGACTCTCTTTATCAAACATATCTATCTCACTACTCTATGGCCATATCTCTCTCTTGAATAAGATCTAGGTCCTCCTACCTCTATGCCTCTCACTCATGTTGAGTAGTGTCTCTCTCAAAACTGGCTAAGTCATGCTTTGTGCGTACTTGGGATAGCTCTGTTACATCCCCTCCATCATCACCATCACCACCCTTAGCACCCACATCCTCCTATATGGCATACTCCTCCTCATCTCCTCCCCTGGACCCCTCTTCTACTGATCAGGCTTCACATGCCTCACTTATCCAATCAAGAAATCAATCCTGACTCCGTCATTGTCATCTTCATCCCATAGTTCTCTCGCCTCCTCTAATGGGTCTACCATGTTTGGGCTTGGAAAATCCCTCTATGTCCAATCATGCCTAAATCTATTAGTATCTCAAGGGATTTTATATACAAAACCAAATTGTAGCTAGACTTTGTCAAACTTCACAACCTCTATCATCTCAGGCCGACACCCCTGCTCGCACTTAGTGTGTCTCATGCCCGCTAACTCAACATCAACTCTTGGCCATGTAGGATATTCCCAGTATGGATGACATCTAATATTATCCACATAAATCTCTATTAATCTATCTCCATACCAATAAACATCTCTATCCCACCTATCACCATGATCCTGATCAGCTTTCCACCTCTAGAATCTTACTGTCAACTCAATATGGTCACTAGTAACCCATGGTATCCCTAGTGGTCGAATCATTGCAATGTGCTCATAAGCCCAATAATGGAGAAGGAAACCCACATCTAATATTGTCCTCCTCCTCTTTGTGTACATTCATAGCTCATGATAAACGTGTACTGATAATGTTGTTCCAAATGAAAACATGATCGCATGATCAACAATATCTGTATCTACCCTTGTCAGTGTCCATGGAAATCTTGTACCCCCTGAATCTAGAAGTGTATAGCTAGATATCACCATCATTACCAAACAAATTAATATTCTCCTAGCTATACCCCTCTAATATCAGGTCTCAAAGTGGAAAGCCCCATATGCAAAATTAATATGTGGGTAGAATCTCCAAAACATCATGTAAGGACACCCAATTAGTTATCCATTATAATTGGCTATATCTACTCTCCCTGAATCGGTAGCCTAAGGATGTCATATAAATCCTCCAAGGTGTTGGTCATCTTACCCATCCTAAACTAGAATGTGCTTATCCACACATCCCATAGATCTACCAATGCAATCATAAGTCTCACATCTCATAGAATATGTTAGTAATGTTAAAAACCACCCAGTCTAACTACTGTTAAGTGATCCCACTCAACGTTTATCTCATTACCCCTAATCTAATAAATAGTGTTGGCACTTTGTATTAAAAATATAGGGTCTCTCATGCCTACAGAAACCCAATTAAACATGCAAACATTATCTATCTCATCATCAAACATCAAAATCAAGCAAAAATCTACCTATCCAACCCCGGTCAACACCAACCCAGGTCGGGTTGATGCCTCCAAGGTTGGGTCGATGCCATTTTAGGCATATTTGATGGTGACCATAAAAATTAGTCAACAACTACCCCTGTGCCAATCCAAAAATTTAAAAAAATTCAAAACAATAAACAAAAAACAATAAAAATTCTTTAAAACAAGCTATGGTTTAGGCACTCACCATCCTGTGGGTCCTTTGGTGCTTCCTTGTTGATCCTCTAACCTACATCTCTCTCAATATATCACTCTCTTTTATAACCAGAGCTCTTCATCATCACTTTTTAGAATATAAATGATCTTAATCATCCGACCCATGGGATTATATATCCCACCAACTATGGTCGTTGCCACTTTACCCTAGTCTCCATCGACTGCCTTTAGTTGCTATCAACCTGACTTCACCATTTCATTCATGGAATTTTCTTTCTTTTTTGTATCAATCATTCCTTCCAAAATATTTTTTCTTCCACTTTTTCCTTATGGTCTACTTATCACATCCTTTCTATTTCCTACATGGGCTTCGTTCTCTATCATATCCACCTTTTGCATCCTTGTCGTTGTGTCCATCCTTATGTTCCCTCTTGCGGCACCTTTATTTCACATCTTTATTTGTACCCTTAGGATTTAACTATTATCCCTCATCATCTTGCCTTTGTTTCTATCATTGTGTTCCCTCTCGGGGTACCATTCTCTTATGAATTTTTTCGTCCCACCCTAGACGCATTTTTTTATCCCACCCATTATCAATTTTTTCGCGACCCTTTTCTCAACCATTTTCACCTTTGTTGGGACATACTTGATGTATTTCCTTGACCCATTGGTCTTACGGATTATACATACATTTGATTGCATTCCAATTATATTCCCTCTATTTTGCAGTGGTTTTTTTTACTCACATGTCAGTAGGACATTGTCATCGTCTTCATTGAGGTTATACTTTATTCCCTACTGAAGTGATTTCAAAATCATATCCATATTTTTATTTATCCTCATTAGGGATATCTTATCTCATCCCTTTATTTTTTTATCCTTTCTTCATCTATCTCTTCCAAACTCGTGATCAAATTCCTTTGTGTCATCAACCCCTATTTTTAAGGGAACACCCAACCAATCATCTTTTCATCATTTTCTCATTTTTGTCTTATGGCTTGCCCAACGTAAACCATTCCACAAAAGGGGGAAAATTTAGACACCAAAACTTGGTATCATCACCCTTCACCCCACGTTCGTTCCCTTTCCTCGCGATCATCCATTTGAATTTCATATTCCCTCCTAATTTCAATTTATCCCATTCATCATTATTTCTCACCATTTATTTTATTCTCCCTAAATCATCCCTAATTACCCTTAATCATCATTAATTATTCTTAATCTTCATATAACCCATTTCTCATTACTAAATCTCTCTATTTGTCATCCCTAGGCCATCATTTAATGTTTTTACCCATTTATGGCCTTTATTTACTCATTTAAACCTCCCACCTACCCATTTATCTTCTCTATGTAACCCTAGTTCATCATTATCACCCGAAACCCTGATCTACCTTCTTTAGGCCCATTATACCTCGAGTTGGGCATCATTCCACTGCCCAAATCAAGGGTTCCTCATAGTTAGCTGTGATCCATCTAGGTCATTGTCAACCCTATAAAATCACCTTTACCCCTCCTTGTTCAGGGATGTAATTTTGAGTCTTCCACTCTTCTTGTGATCTTGCCTTCATTTTTTAGTGTTCTTACAAGTACCACAACCATCTTAGATCCCTCTTGGAGATCTTGTTATTACACTTTGGATATTTAGGGAGATATCTTTCACCTATGCATATTGTGCTTTCTTATTAGAACATTATCATATATATTTCATTAACATATTGTGTAGGTTCAACTACCCTCAGAGACTCTACATCAGCCTTCTCAACCTTCTGTTTTAATCTGTGGGTCTTTGTTTCAACCCATCCATCTTTGTTCAAGTTTAGGTCAGCCTAAGTTTTTGTCAACCCTTTCCATCGTCATTAACCCAACCTCTATTACATTAGTTTTTTTGTCATCCATACCATTTGTCATCCACTCTCTATTTGTGAATCCACCTAGCCTCATATATTTCCATTTTACCTCTCTATCACCTCAAATACATTTTTTCATCCCCCAGTCGCTGTCAAATCAGCCAAGTCTTCATCGACACGACCATTCTTTCCAGTAGTCACCCTTATATATCTAATTTTCTTGCATCCTTTATGTTAGATTTTGTCTCATATCTTGTACAGGTTACTATCTGTCATCTCATTGCATCATCATATCCATATTTAGATACAAGAGGACTTACAGTTATGTTTATGTGTTTTCTACTTATCCTTCCTGATCACCATCAATTGGACCTCTATAGCTTTGGTTCATTATCAACCCAGCCAGGTTTGGTTTACATTACATCTATTTAGATTAGATCTGTACTTTTCCTTACATTTCTATTTCAGCATTTTGTTTATCTCATATTTACTACATATTATTCAGATCCTTGTTACATCCAATTTATTAATATATCATTTTATCTATCTTTATCAACAGGAGGGTTGACATCCATCCTAGGAAGCTCGCACTTCTCAGGACTGAATTTTTTAGGAAACGCTCTCATTTATCTACTAATCCACCTCGTGTTGTTTTTTTTTTATTGTAAGTCATCTATCTCGCAGTGGGGAGGATTTCATATTACACATGTATTCATTTCCATCCTATCCAAAGGTACCATAAACCCTTGCATATTTGGATTTACTTGTTTCCTTGATTAATAATTCACTAATCTAATCAGGAATGAAGAAATTTGGTCAACAAGATGCTTAGCATAATACCTATTACTAGATCCACATTGGCTCCTAGGGGCATCCACTTTCGTACACACTTCAGGTGTTATTGTTTTGATTTATACTACTTCCTATTCATATTATCACACTACATCATATCATATTATACGCGTTTTGAAATACTTTTTATCTTTTGAACATGCTAACAGGTGTTTCATGTGCAACATTTGTCTTGTAGGATCCATATCCCTCCATGGTTATTTGTTACATTCCTTGTTTTTGTTTTTCATTAGTTGTAATTTTTATTTCAGTGTTTGTGGGATTTTACCTATGTCTTTCTTGCGTGTATGCTTTCGGCCACATCGTCCTTGCGTGTCTTGTGACATCATGATTAATGTCCCATGTTTGAAACCCATTTTTTGTAGTTTACTTTGTCTGCATCATTAATTTTTTACATTGTCTTCTTGCATTTTTATCTTACTTCTTGTCTTATACATGCGTGTGTATCTTGTTTACAATAAAACTTGCATTTTTTCCACTTTTTTGTGTGTGCCTTGGTTTATACCAAGCACATTCCCTCCCCTATAGGACATCAGTTTTAGCACAACGATCATTCTTTCTTTGGTCCGCATACTCCTTAGCAAGGTTTCATGCGCCCTAAATGAAGGGGAATCATTTATGTGAATCAATCACCCCATACATCATCTTACAGTCACATTTCAAAAACCATTTAATACTGGTACAACACAACATTCAATCTTAGAAATTACTCATAACCTTACTTATGTCTCCACTATAACACAAACATCAATGCTCAGATCTGGAAAGTAGCACTTAGACGACCTAACCCTTCCTAGACGCCTATGACCAGGGGATAGATACACAACATTTTTCAATTCAACATAGTTTTTAGTAGTTTACATAGCATATTTTATAGGGTAAAAAGTCCTCCAATACTTGGTATGTATGCATGACACTATCTTTTCTACTTTCGTGTTAGATCAGAATTATTTGAAATGGAGTGGATTTTTATACACTATATGCAGTGATGTTCACATTATGGGAAGTATTTAAAGGTTGGAGGATGAAACAATACTTTTCTCCCTATACTTCTTCCATTTCTTGGCATGATATCTCCCAAAAAACTCACATTCAAAGTAGCTATCATGAGATTCCCCAAAAAAATTGTTCTTCTACATCATCTAGAGGATCCTTTCTACACTCTTTACTCATCATAGATCAAGTGCACATGTTCCTTTTCACATTTTTACATACTTTTTACTGATTTTGATCAATTTTGTCATATACGCTTATTTGACTACTTATTCATTCTTCTCTTTTACAGGTCCATCATAATGGGAAGAGGTAGTCACATCATCACACATCAACAACACAATCAAGTAAAATCAACAACATGTTCAACGTGACATTTAAACATGTGCTCTCACCTTAGGGTCATCATCTTCATTTATTTTTACTTTCTTCTCTCTAGTTTCCACACTTCACATTTTTATCACTCCACATTTTTCCTTGTCTCTCGACACACTTTCACCATCAATCTACATGGTTATCAAGTATGCATCTCTTATCTACTTTATATTATTGATAATTCTCTCTAAACATAAAGTGAGGGCAAACATAGACATTAAATCATGCACTTTGGGTATCTATCTAGTCCTGATTGCATATTACTATTCATATTATTCCTAAGTAAGAACAATACTAAATAACCCATGCCTTTCTCTATATTTTTTTGCTTTTGGATGTCCTTCTTAGTCTTACACGCCTTCTAGCCTAGTTTTCCTTTTCATACTTTGGCTTTTCTCAGTTTGGACACTAGTGCCCAGACGCTCTTGTCCCTTCTGGGATCCCTAGACCACTTTGTATTTTGTTCACATATTTTGGGTCCTTTCTAGTTGTTTTGGCATCTTATCTTTTTGGTATTATGTCTTTACAGGGTTAATTAAGAAATTCAAGCAAGGTATTCATATATATATATATATGATCATAATAAGGGACCAAGTACTAAGAATCTACTACGACCACCTGAGGTTACATCCAAAGGCATATAAAGAGAAATAAAACATCTATCTAACATCCATTCAAGTGAAAAAGACTACATTTAATACATACACTTCATAAGAGGGGGAATTTTATTCTTTCATCCACACATCTATTTACATTTCTACATCTAGCTATTGCTCACTATTCAAGTGTGACATGTATAAGAGCCACCTAGGGAAAAAATATCTTCTCACACACACACATAAAAATACATTAGGTCTAATATGTAGTGTTGTACTTGGTCATAAGTTCATTGTGTGATAGCCAAGGATAGTTTGACCCTTCATTTGCATTATTTTCTTTTTGGGATTTAATGCATGTTTAGGGTTTTACAGTTCATATCATCATTGTAGGTTACAAGAGACATGAAATCTTAGTGTGACACACATGTGATCAAAGACAAATGATAGAGAACATCTTGTGACCCCGCAAAGCTATTTTTCTAATATTTTGAGTAGTCACATGCACCCAAGAAGATCTTTAGTGCCCTAGGTGCTCTAGCCCCTGTACGGGCACCCAAATATATGCAGATCCTACTGTCACACAATTTACTGAGGCGTAGTGTGACATTTTTCCCTCTCTGTTCATTAGGTCATCACTTTGACATAGTCCAACATTATTTTCAAATTAGCTAAGTCTTTCTATCTCTCCTTTGCAACTAGGGTTTCAATACTTAATTACTTATTTTACTTGGGTCAAATTTGTATTTACCTGTTTATATCTTAACGTTGTTACATACATAGAATTAGGAATTTTATTTATCCATTTAAATATTGTTATTAATCATTAATAGACAACTAATCCACCCTTTTTAAGACCAAGATCTCCTTCCAAAAAAATTGTTTCAAACTAGTGATTAGGATTGTCACCAAGTTAATTCAAGGAATGTGTAAAGTTATCTTCCACTCAATCCTTTATGATACTTTCCTTTCTACATAAAAATTCTCATGACATCCCTTAACTTACATTACTATTCATTCATTATCACTTAGGAATCAAGACACTTGTTAGTCATAATACAACTAGATTTTCTCAATTTGCACGTACAAGATTGTGCATGTGAATTTTTTTACTCCCTCACATCTTGGCTTTAACATGTTCAATGATTTAATTCCTTCATTCTCAACCTCTCAATAATCTCATACCTCTACAATGATGGTTAAGTTTATTTCACATGGAAAAATGGCTCTTAGAAACCCATAACTAGGTTAAACATGTAGTCATTATAGTTTTAATAGTGATCTCTAATTTTTCTTGTCATAACACAAATTTATTTTATTCCTTAACTCTTATACTTCTCTATGAACTTATGCCCCTTGATTCTTGTAAATCATTAAGTTATAACACACCCATTAACCTCTTCAAGAACTGAAACAATATCTTATAACCTAAAACCCTCCTTAACAAGTTATGCACAATTTAAGGATGAGAACACTATTATTTATCAAGAAACCCTTCTCCTGAGCATCATACATATCATAATCAACCTTTATACACAAATTTATCTCTCTTAAACTTATCTTATAATAAGTTTCATTAATTCTTAACATCTTTTGTAAAAAATCTCTCTCCAAACTAGGCTAGAAGGTGATACAGTACGGGACATTGTAACTATAGGTTATTAGCTTTTTATTAGGTTTTATAGTGATTATAATCATACAATCCCTCCTTTACACATATTATTATCAAGTTGCAATGTCTCATTATAGGTCAAAGCTAGAACTCCCTCAAATTTTCAATCATTCATACAAAAGATAGTCATCCTTACAAATCACAATTTCTTAGTTACCAACCCCTTCTACATTTTCAATCACCATTTCAAGTTAAGCATGAAGATAATCATATCCTCTCTACAATGGATTTTACATAGAGTTTCAATACATTAAATTTCCTCAAAATATAGCCTTCATTCCATAACATAGTTATGCTATAAGATAATGGGTCTTTTTATCCACAAGGATTCTATAATTTTGTTGTGGATGTTTTCTTTAAAATTGTGAATACAATTTTGTGGTCTCCACCCACATTATGTTTGTAGAAATATTAAATGTGAAAAAATTGTGACAAAATTTACAATAAAAATATTGTGAGATAACCACGATTTAATAAATGATGAAAAATTTGTTACATATCTAAAATTTAAAAAAATTGTAAACATTTTCATAATTAAATAAATGTAGTGAGTCCACAATTTTAAATTAGGACATGTAAAAAAATAGTTGTACAATTATGGGTCAGAATTATAAAATTATAAATATTTCCATATTTTAATTAATCCAAAATCCCATTATAATTTCAAATTATGGATCAGTTTCTCCAGTACATACATACTTCTAGATAATCCAAAATCAAATAAGTTCCCTATCTTTCTCATTTACTTACACAATTGCATATTTAGAGTACTTAGAATTTTTATTTTGTTTTATATCATCACAGTGAATATGAAATTATATTTAATACACTGATTTTATTAAATCACATTCACACAATTCCATAATCTCCATGGATTCAACATTTACCAAAAATAATTATGGTGTAAGTAATCTAAACGAAATTTTAAAAGATTCATTCTTTCCATATCGTTTATATTATTCCATTTGTGTTATTTAACACTCGATGTTAACCTTTGATGTCATTATCCTTGTAGTACCAATTATATAAAAAAAAAAAAAAATTTATGAGCAAGAGGCTATCGTGCACGTAGCAAGGGGTGTTTCATATAGGAGTAAGATTGAATACATTTATGGGTGGTTAGCGAAGATCTAGAAATGAGGAAAACTTCTTCGTGTCGATTGGAAAATCAATGTGTTCATTACAGATGATGTGTCTACCAAAATCCAAGCCATTGAGTGAGTTTTTTGTTGTCGTGTACTTCTATACCTATGACATGTGTGCATGGAACAGTTTTAAAATGTGTACAAGTATACTAGCAACAAATTGAGGTGGAAAATTTTTGATATATTAGGTACCATCATATATGGTATGGGAAAGCATGAAGATTATAGCTTTCAAATGATTCAAGACTTCCTTGATGAATTCAAAGAGGAAACTCGGTTCATCGAGTACTTTAAGAAGACTTGGTGGAAAGAAAAGGACGTATCGGTGAGTAATATCCTTCACGTGTTTTTTATTAATTTCTTGCTTAATGAATTACATGTGGATTATAGTGTCATTGATATTCCATCTGTTTGACTTGATAGCCATGTGGGAATTTTTTTTTAGAAATTTCACCCACGTAAATCAGGAAATGAATGCAACCATCGAGGCCTACCACTATTATCTAAAAGACCAAATACTTATACGATAGACCAAAAAATGTACTCACTGGATAGACCATTTGTTCTACACACTTGTGTATAGAGTGGAGCCATTTTACAAACACAAGAGGAAGTTGCAACAATCTGGATTCTTGACCAAATTCAAAAAATAAAGAGAAATATTAACAGTGGTTGAGAGGGAAAAAAATATTTCAGATACAAATTGAATTGTGCTTCATCCTAATGGCCATGAATTACAGGTGAGGAGCCAAACAACCAAAAACACTTGGTATTTGGTAAGTAAATGTGGCTTCTTCGATGTATGCGAATTTACATCGAATACCATAGGAAACAAATGTAAGCACATGTTTAAGGAATTGGAATTTTTAGGCAATATTTGTTAGTTCCATCTTTTAAAGTACCAGAAGTGCTAGATAATTAAAACATACCATATGTTCCAAGTAACTATGTCAATTTCTAAGCATAAGTCCTAAGGAAATAAACATCGATTTGTAATTGTGTTCCATTCATGTGCAGGATCCAATACCCAAAGAATATGCAAAGACAGGCAATGTAAATGAAAAAATATTCCTATATGGCCACACTTCGCCACATCAACAGCCACTAACACTAGATGGTAAGATTTTTTTTGTCCTAGAGGCATCTTGAAAACCACTATGTGTTTTTCAACTTGTATTGTTAATGTTTATTCAGTTTTAAGGGTAATGTATTGGACAGAGAAGACTAACTTTATGTTGCATTCATGTGTATTTGGTAATGCCTATTTACAGTCAAACAATGTTTATCAACATGTATAATTAATGATGTTTGTATTTGTAGTGTTTTTTTCTTGTGGAAAAAATAAGACCGACTTTAAGTTTAATTCATGTGTAGGTGGCAATGTTTATTCATAGTCCAATGTTATGAATGAGTGTAGTAGCTAAGATTTTCCCCTATCCATAGAACAACACTCAACATGATTGGATGGTATGATGTTGGTTTTAAAATGTACAAGGAGGTTGAAAAACCCAATGTATTTTTATATCCATACTTATTATACATTTTTTTTACGTGGGGTACAATAAATAATTTTTTATGGTATTTTATATGTCACAGGTACTCCTATAATAGTTGGGGATGGTGGCTTGATGCTAAAAAGAAGTTCAAATTTTATGCTAAACATGTGTAAAGACTTTTTGAAGCTAGTTTTGGAAACACCGGCAGGCATCGAGGGACAAATCAAGGCATACATTGCATGTGTTGAGAGGTTTAGGAGAGACCTACAAACATCAAATGCACTAGATTTTACTTTCATTAGATATTTCAATGAGACAACCATCCCCCACATGTATCCCTGGTTTAGTGTGAGTAGAAGACGTCACCACGGTGCGACTAAGCGGCCAACATTTGTAGAATATTTGAACAATCATGTTGAATATTTTTAATGCTTCAAATTTCTTGTCACTAATCATGCAAAGAGGAGAGAAACACAACAAGGAGAAACTATAGGTAAAACATTGAATTATTGGTGTGAATTTGAATTTACAAGAAACTTAATTATGTGAGGAAAAGACTAACATAATGATCATTTATTTTCCTATAATATTAGGTGGCTCGAATATGAATGAAACAAATTCGTTTCATCTTTTGTCTTTCAGAAACTTAGTGTTTATGCGAAGTGAGTATTGAATGTCCTTAAAAATAATACATTATTTTATTATATGTATAGTACAAAGCCATAAATATTTTTTCTAATTTGTGATGTTATGTGTTAAAGATGTAGAGGATATGCAGAGTGATGTATCATAGGAAAGAGTAGGTTGAGGTTTGGAAAGTAAATGTATGGAAGGAAGAGCAGGCCTAAAATTATATAGATACATGAGAACAAATTTGCTGGTGGAATACACTTAACTATGTTGTCATGTTGTCAAATTGTTAACTAGTTTCAAAAATAAATTTGTATCTTCGAATTCAAAACATTTAAAATTCATGTATATGAGGTTCTTAATTGAGTTTTCATATTGTGTTCTAGGGGTTGGTTTTAACCCATATAAATACATTCCTTTCGAGGATTCTAAGAATATTTAAATTATGTATTTTTTTATCTTATCCAATCTAGTACCACTCTTGTAATATATATATATAATAGAGTTTGAGAAATAATTTGTTTTTATTTTAAAATTAACTTAAAATTTTAAATAATTTATTTTAAAATATGTTCAAAACATTCGATCATGTACCTTTCAAAATATCTATAAAATACCATGAAACAAAGTTAGAAGCATATTTTAAATAAAACAAATTAACATATTCATTATATAAGTTATTTTTCTTACTTTATTTTTATTTTATTATTTGTGCATTTTATATTATTATTTTTGTTGAGAAGGAAAAAAAACTTAAATGTGAAATGATTGAAATAATTAATAGGTCTTTTGTGGCTTTGAAATATGGACATTTCAAAGTAACTAATTTTTTATTTGTGGTAAGTGTGATTTATTAACTAGGAGTACATTATTCACAAATTTTTAATATATATTTTAATGTATAAATAGTGTTAGATATCTATTAAATAGTGTGAGATATCTATTTTACTATATAAGAAGTGTATATTATTTAAAGTATTTATTAAATATATTATTATATTAATAACTTGTTTCCATATTAATTTATAAATGGAATAGAATGCATACTTTTAAATAATTACACTAAATAACAGTGTTTCACCTAATTTGTTGTTGGTTAAAACTGAATAGGAAATAGGTTAAGAGGAATACATATAGGATGTAGGTCGAAGGTTGAATGCATGTGTTAATGAATTTTTGATCGAATATCATTGTGAAGAGTTTCCCTTTGGCTAGGGGGAACAACCTGTAAACACAACAAGACCACAAGATGGCATTAATAATATAGGTTAGTGGACTGCCTAGAAAATGCTAGATCTGGGAAGCATGGTGCTTCTTAGGAGGTTGTCAATCCAATTTTGAATACAAATTAATGCAGCAAATATCATGAAATAAATAAATCATACTGCAGTTATACGATTTAGGTATCTCATGTAAATAAAATAAGTAAATCTAATCCAACAGATGAAAGTTATGATTAGATCTAGAGGTTTAGTGGGTTATTTTAGGTTTTATAGGTCTAATAGAGGTCTGGTAAAGGGTCTAGGAATGATTGGCTGAGGTCTGGGTTAGTTTTGGTTGATCGAGAGGATTGTTGGTCAAAGGGGTGTAAAATGACACAGAGACCAATATTGGTCAAGTGGCTGATGCCGGTAGAGAGATGAAACTGATGGCAGTAGGGTTAATCGACGTCGGTGGGGGCAAATGACAATAACTTAATAAAAATAGTTTTTGGACTTCTCTTTTATTGCATAGAAAGTGAGAATGGTGTGGTTAGGTTCATAATATTACTGAGAAGACTCAGGAATACAGAGGGAGAGGTCACAAAAGGTGAAAAGTCTATAGGTGGTCAGGTTGGTGAATTGGTGGGAAGATTGAGATGTCTAGATAACAGTAGAAACTGAAAATACTAAAAGATATAAGAGATCTGCAATAAAGTAAGCACAAATGATTGGGATCATGTTACTTACTTGTTGCTATGAAGATATCTTGGTTAGCAGGATGTTGGTGATTGATAGACAAAGTGGTGGTTGGCTCAATGCCACGGTAGTATGGTCTGTGTATTCCCGTGATTGCTCCAATGGTCTGGAAGGGAATACTTGGTTTTAACTGCTCTATGGTGGTGTGTAGACGCCGCTTGGATGAAGCAATGGCTCTGATATCCTCACTTGATTGCAATAGAATTCCAAAAACTCAAATGACCAACCCGGTAAAGAGTTGTAAAGTTATATATAAAGGAACTGATGGTAGTTTAGGTAAACTGACATCAATCAAGGATAACCGATGTCGGTTAGGGAAAATATATACCAATTTACCAACAATAGGAAATCTTCCCAGATTTGGCATGCTTTCCTCATTGAGTCCGCTTAATAAAGTAGAGTTCACGTGAGAGAAGGCAAGAAGAAATTAGGAGAGGTCCAGTTAGGTTTAGGAAGAATTCTTAGCTGGTTAGGTCATGTTAGTGACTCAGCACTAGGAGTTATAACTCAGTGTTGAAGGTGATGACTCAGTGGTGAGGGTGATGACTCATACATTGTGAGTTGAATTCCCCTAGAATGGGTCCAGGGTGAGGTGCCATGATGAGGTGGAGGTGTGAGGATTAAATCAACATAATTAATATAATTAAATTAATTAATTAATAATGTGAGGATGAATATTAATATGAGGTAAAGGGGTCATGGTTGGTTAAATACACTACGTTAATTAATTGAAGGGGACCAAAGGGAGTGTGACCCAAATTTGGTGTCTAAAACGGTTTGAATTAATCATACATATATTCTAAATTATGAATTTTTCAATATTACTAATAGATTTATTGTATATTCCCTACAATAATAGTTGTGAAGAATATTCTCGCCACAAATTTATATTTGTGTTTAATATCATGTGAAATATCTAATTTATTATTCACTAAATGTCGGAGAAAGATAATATATTTTACTTTTTATTTTAAAATAACAAATACATGAACATTGAAATTTTATTGCAAAGTTGTCTATTCATTTATCATTTTAACCTTTAGTGGGAGTGATTGGTACATTTTCAAAAGGGTCCCCTTGGCATCCATATATAACTTATTCCATTCTTCCTTGTGACGTTGATTGATATTAAGAAAATAAGTAAATATTTCTACCTGATTTGCATTTATTATCTTGTTCGATTCAAGCATTGTCCCCTGATTCTTAATTTCCAATTCCAACTGTTGGACATCAACCTCCAAATCCATCTTTCTCGAGGAATTTTCTTCAACCCAGTCTAACAATTCCTTATTCTTTTGGTCCAAAAGTAAATTATCCAATGTATTTCTCTCACACTTTATTTTATAGAACTCTACCTTCTTCGTCAAAAGTCGTATTTCTAATTCCATGCCCAATGGTGAGGAAATCTCATCTTATTTTTCAACACCCCCATCTTCATGTGTAGGCATCTTTACATTATTTTTGAGCCCAAAACTGGCACTATCAAATGTTTTGTAGCATTTTGGCTCCTCTACATGTGTAGCCTTGCACTTTCCAATATTATTTTCTCTAGCCATCCAATTACACCTACAATTATACACCCAATTTTTATTTTAGTTAGCATTCATACATAATTGCAAATAAAATAATGAACTTAATTGATACTCAACAAAAACATTTCATATATGGAAGATATATGAAATTTTAGCATTTACATAAAACCAAAATAAGCATACACAGAAGAAGCATAAAACTATTAAACCATAAACCATAATCCATAATCCATAATCACATAACATTTTGGTCTTTAATACATTAACCCATTACATAGTGACAACATCATCATATCTACATCTTGAATAATCAAGGTCCTACTAATAAGCAATGGAATACAATAAATGGAATGTCACATAACAAGAATAAAAACCATTCTATGCATTATAAACACAACATAAATGGACAACTCTATATAAACCATAAACCATAATCAATATAGCATAAACCATAAACCATAATCCATACCCACAAAACATTTCATTGATTAATATAAACCACAAAGCATAATAAATATATCAAAAATGCAATATTAAACCATAAATATAAAACATGAGTACATAAACACATTAAATAGTAACAATATCATCATATATACATCTAAAGTAATCAATGTCCTCATAAGAAATGTTATACAATAAATTTTATCATCTCCTCTGTTTTCTATTGGAGGAAAGAGAACTCAAAGACTCATAAAATCTAACACACATATTCATGTTTTTGTGAACGAAAGGAGGTTTGATCCCAATGATGGGGGAAGAGGGATGTCTACACCGTAGTACGGTTTACTCTCTAAACTACAACCTACTTTGTATCATCCTGAAAGCCACCCATATATTAAATACATCAACGTAGATTAATCATTCAGTTAAACACAACTAAATAATCCAATACATTTACTTTCCTCTCATGGAATATTGTCGAGATTCATATCTATAACATCCAATATTGCAAACCCTTTGGCACACTCTACCAAAGTGTCTACAAATGTGGTAGGATAGGGAAATGGAGCAGTGTGAACAATGGTCTTGGAATTGTTGACTTTGACAGTCTCTGGGGCGATTCACGCATGCTATGACAAACCACATGAGAGATAAAATTACAAAAAACTCCTCTCATAATGATTATATCATCTAACAGAAGTTGCACTTCAAACCCAACAGGAAAAACATGGAATAACAACAATCTCAGCTACATTAATAATTTTATTTTATGTTTGCTAAAAAATAATACATAAAGGTGAATGATAAAAATAGATAAATTACCAGTCCATCTTCCTCCTCTCTCATATCCTTAGTACCCTCGCACGTTCCCATCTCCTCATACCTCTCCTCTTCACCCTCTCTCACCTCAACTGGCGAGGAAGTTGCATCTCTGCCGATATTTTTCTCAG
This sequence comes from Taxus chinensis, assembly GCA_019776745.2. NCBI lineage: Eukaryota > Viridiplantae > Streptophyta > Pinopsida > Cupressales > Taxaceae > Taxus > Taxus chinensis. The sequence continues at coordinate 476,489,609 of CM034155.1, forward strand.
CCTCTATTACCTCCCATGAAAAAATCTCTACAATAATATCAAGGCTTAAGGTAGAGGATGAAGGGAGCATCTCGTTAGAAACACTAACCTACAATAAGCAATACATCATGATAATTGAAATATCAAATAAATAAAACAACATATAATTTTCAAACCAATGCATAGTTTTCGTTACCTTTTCTTGAATCCTTCTACTCAGTGAATCTATCTTTCTACGCAGGAGATGGCTCAATGGAATGTCATCATCTTAAGCATGCCATAAAAATAAGGAGCTAGTATACACACAAATAAATAAAAACTAAATTAAATATAAGAATTAAGGTCCAATGAATACGTATGAGATCCTTTGTAGGGGTCAATATTCCCGCTAGATGATCCACCCTCTTCTCTCTCTTCCTGTTCATGAAATAATATTAAATTAGTCATTTCTAGCCAAACATAATACATAATAGATTTTACTAATCATAATTTTTCCTCTCTAACTTTATTTGATTAGTCCTTTCTTTCTCTTTCTCTTACCATCTCTCCTTTCGTGCCTCTCACCCCTCCTATGAATCATATATGCATATTTCATCTTCCACCACCTTCTGTCCTCCTCGGATCAACTCCTTGAATCAATTTTTTCATTACCTTTTTCAAACTCGATCAATAACCCACCTACATTGCATGGTATACCATTTTCCTTAAGAGATAGTTCATACAACTCTCTCTCCTCTCTATGTACGTCCTCATTCTAGCATGAGAGAAAGGTGGCCATTTTCCCATATGTTTAAGACCATGATTATGTGGCTGGAAAAAGGGAAGAATGTTTCCAACCACGTGATGGACATTAATTTTTTTGAGTTCCCAAAACTTAATGTATCCACATGATCCATACTAAAAAAAATAGTGAATGTGAGCACCCACCCATTAATTTTTTATTCAAGTGGTGGTTGATTGAAATATTTTGTTTGAAAATTTTGATAACTCTTATGAAATCAAATAGTACTAATCAATAAGAAAAACAAACTTAAGTTTTAAAATTATTCACCTTCGTCTTAGGCTCTGTAATATCTAAGTCAATTTTCTCAAAAGGACTAGCAGATGACTCACCATGAGGAATATCAATCCTTAGAGGATAATTTCCCTATGACATTAAAATATAACATCTTATTAGACACTTGTTTATAATAACTATGAAGAAAAAAATAAAAAACTTGCACAATACAAACTACTTACCAAAAACATGGTTGTGTCCACTGTGAAGTGTGTCCAATGCATGTATGTCATGGGATACGAAGCGACATGTATGAAGAGAGTAAAAATACATAATTATTATCCCAAAAAAATATTACATACTATGTAATGAAATACTATTAATGTTCACAAATTATTATATTTTCATCTCAAAAATTTTCATATTATCCCAATGCATAATAACGGATATTAAACATGGGTGGGAAATCATTGAAATTCCCTATGTTTCATCTAAGTGCATCACCATAAGTGCCCCTAAATCGATGCATTATAATACAATATAAACTGGTACACAAACTATTTTAATTTTTATTTTACATTCATATTGAGAGAATTATGCACAATAAAACAATTGTGATGGAGTTAATTGTACACATTATTTTTCACCATGTTGAAAAACATAGTTTGTTATTCAAGACTGGATGATAAAATATAGTTATTTCCAAATCTTAATATGTCTTTAATTTTTCGAAGGCTATAAATGAAATTTTTATTATAAGTGTTATATATAATAATATAGGAATAATATATCAAAACAATAACAATACATTATGAAAAGAACATTGAACTTCCAAATATGAACTCATACAATTATATTATGTTTTTTTCTTTTTCATAACATGAGTTTACACTATAAAGTGATATAGTATGTCAAATAAAAGAGGAAAATACATTTTCAAAATTAGTGTATTGCACTTTTACAAACTATATACTCAAGGTAGGTGACAAAGGCCAGTGCAGGCATCCCCACAAAAATCATTGTCGCACTCATTTGAGTCATGATTTGTTTCTTTCCATTATTCATACCTATGTTGTTCAAGTTATTCTAGAGGGAGGTCAAAATCATCCCACCAATCAAGGATATTTTTTGATAAGACAGGATAATTTCCATCCAAAGTTGGGTGTACGATAAGTGTGATCTCGTGGTACTACCAAAAGTATTCTTGCCAATGAATTACAGGGAGATTTTCATCAATCTATCTTCCGGTGACTATGTCTTTCCTAGTGAGTTGATACTCGAAGATAAAATTAACAACCATGCCATACATAATCAGCATATCATCTACCTCCATATTTCTATGGGACCATTCATTATTGAAGATATGGAATTTCAACTGTTTTTCCCTAATTGGTCCAATAGAGAATGGTGGTGACAACGTTGTGAAATTTGTCAAAGTTATGTAGGCATTATGAACCTCATCAGCTTCCATAGTTGGTATACTTCGTAAGAGCATCCACATTCACATTTTCCAATCATTCATCTACATAATATTTAACAAAATATCCATACAAAAACCATATTCATATATCTAAATTTATTTTAAAATTGAAACATATTGAAATAATAATGGAAACACAATCAATTACCAGCCTTATAAAATTAATTAAAGAATCATAAACCAATTTTTTGGGTGCTTAGAGCTAAGGAAATTTTGATGAAAATATTTTTCTTAACATGAATTTAACATGCATGAAAGGATTGAAAACAAACAAAATGAATCTATAAGTAATAGAGGTGGAAAACCTAATTACAAGACATATAATAGAGTTTTTGGTATAATGTAAAAGATAGATTTTCGAAGGGACAAGGGTGTGTTTCAAAGGGATAAGGGGTAAATCAATTAAACTAGACAGAAGTTTGTAAAATTTTGAAAGATTCATTTTCAAATAGAAAAAAATCATTGACACAAATTTGTAAAAATTAATATTAATAGAAACTATTTTTGTGACTATAATAGTATTATTATATTTAATATATTAATTGTAAATGTACAATTTAAATATGAAGATATATATTTTTAATTGTTTTATAATTAAAATATACATTTTAAATTTAGTTTGTTTAATCTAACAAATAACCTCTAAACTTCACCCCGTGCTTAATATATAATAAATTTATATTGAAATATCGTAATAAAAAATCTAGTGTTTGAATTATATCATCCCTAAATATCATTATAAATTATACCATGTCAACGTAGTAAAATACATTTAAAATTATAAATTATCATTATACATTCAATCAAAATTTAATATAAGACAAATATCATCAAACCGTTGATCAAAATTGGGTCATTGTTATTTCCAATCATTTAACCAACAGATTTAATTTTCGATGTCATTCTCAAACCAGGGTTGTGTCCTAGGGTGTATGCAATGAAGTTGTGCAACATAGTTATTATGGTGGTTCTTGTTTAGGGGCTTTTAGTTGTTATTACTCTTTTGTTTCTCTTCTAAACTATGGAAAGTAAATACAACTTCTAAGCTACTAAAAAAAATATAAAATTCAAGAAATACAACTAACCTACTGAAACAATGTTGGTGTAATAAAAATGCTTTCAAAGGAATACTTAACTATATTTAAATGCAAACATGAATTGAAATGCACACATGAATTGAAATGCATACACGAATTGAAATAACATTAAGGAAAGATACTAAAGTAAGGAAATATAGGACTTCATTCAAATAACCATTCAAATCAAAGTATTGTAACTTAAACTTACTAGGAATAAAGATCCTGCACAAAATATCAATCCTTCAATCTCCTTGGGTGAGTGGGCCCTTACTCTCCTTTGGGATTGAGGTACTTCAACACCAACAGATACTCAAAATAGCATATATATTATATTGATTCAAATAAGTTCAAAACATGCTTCATCATAAGACTGTAAATACTGTCAACTATTATATAACTGTATTGAAAACTATCAAACTACTAACTATGAAATAGTTTCAAGAATGTGCCTTTATAGACACAATTAGTTATAGATTGTGCCACAATTATAGGAAATGGATTTAACTACATAAAAACCTCATTAAAGATCAATGACATCCTATAATATAGCTAAAAACATGGTCCTTGTTTATAGGCTACTATGATAAAATTCTCTAGAATGGCTTGGCAGAAAGAGACTTGGTCTTCTTGACTACTACTCAAAATTGGCAGAGAATGCACTTCATCAACCTACTCACATCACCACATTACTCACAAAATTAGTTAGTGGGATTTCCTACAGTCATTAGTTCACATGAGACAAGAACAGGAGAAATGCATTAATCTTACTAAGGATATAACTATGTAGAACATCCCTCATACATTAATTAACACATTTAGGAACAAATCAATATCCATATGAATGACATAATAAGTTAATTTATGCACTCATCATCTCCCTTGCACTTTACCTTTTGCATATCCTCATGCAAACTCATCTATGTCTTGTTCTTTGTCTAATTTATTGTGTCATATCAAACTCCTCAAATTGGTCTGCATATTGTTTCCTTGTCCCTTTACACCCCTAAGTTTCCAAGATAACATTCGTCCATGCTTGGAAACTATCATGAGATTGAACAGCGTTATTCTGCCAATTATTCATGGGACTAAGAACAAGAGGATGTCTCACCTTCATGACAACCCATTCATTACTATATTATTTTATACCTTTCTCTTACAACTGCCTAATGATTACAACAAGTGCATCACCCCTCCTCATACTCCAACTGAGGTTTTACGGAGAGATCACTTCCCTTATTTTCAATGGTAATCTCAAAGTTTCCCATCTTTGTCACAAGCTTTCAAAACTTCACAAAAAATTTGTTGATAATAAATCTAAAAATCATGAACACATTTGGCTAAAATATCTTAAGTATTATTTCCAATGCAAGCCTGATAATATAGAGACCTGAAATCCTTTTTCATTCAGACACTTTTGTGGTGGGTGGGCCTAATATAGAAACCAATATTTTGGGAATTTTGATTAAAAAGGTATGTTTTCTCACCCCATACAATCTGGTTCCTAATTAATGATTGAAAAGATTTTAATTGAAATTCCCCCACAGACAAATTAATAAAGAAATCAAGGACATTGGTAACCAACATGTTATGAAGGTAGAATTCACGTGCAGTAAATTCTAAATTTCTGGAGTACTCTTCTTATAAGTTTCTAAAAAAAATTCCATTTGGGGCCTCATAGGGCTCTCCATAGTAAATACTTTGTAATTTCCATGCATTAAATTTTTCTTGAAGAAATATATTGTAAACAGAAGAGGGTTTCCTACAAGTTAGAAGTTTGCAAGCTAGAGGAAAAATAGACTCCACAACTGATTCCAATTTCTTTATAGCATTTGATCTGGACTCAACTTCTCCCTTAAGTTTCTTATTTTCTTGGACCAATTCATTATTCTAAAGATACAGTTGGTCACAACGAGCAAACAAATCATTTTATGTTTGTAATCCAATATTCTTTTGCCTTTTTCAAACTATCAACTTCTATTTTCAAGACAGTTATCTCTCTAACTTTTTCAATAGTTCGCTGAAAAAAATCATTTTGCATGGACAACTGAGTATCTTCCATACCTTTTAATTTCTTCTTCAGAGCAGAAATTTCATCCTGATATTTCTTCAGGATTACATCTTCATGTGATTTCAGGAGACCAACCTCTGTTACAGTAGTTTTGGGAGCTCCATTCTGGGTTTCTAGTGCTACAGGTATTTATGGAACTACAAACACAGTTTTTGAAGATTCAGAAATGTTCAACATATGAGTGTCAGGGCACTATTCTTCAAGGATGGTTGTCATAAATTCATCATCGTTTAATTTTTCACTAGGATCAAATGAAGTACCAGCCTCATTAATCTCTTCTAAAATGGGGGTTGAACCCTCATTAAATAATACCGGCCAAGAAACTTCAGGTCTCCTTGAGGTGCAAGACCTTCTTGGTCTTAATGACATAGCAGAAGGGGTTGACAGGGTAACCTTTTCCTTGGAAGTTTGAGGCACAGTTGGTTGTTTGTCCTTACTTGCAAATTCTTCCATAGATTCATTTGAAGGCCAAGGAGTTGATTCAAGCTTAGGCCAAACATTGGGAGGCATTTCCTTTTTTATTTTGATTTTCTTTTTCTTTGAACTCTCCCATGCACTCAACATTTCTATCTTCCTCTTAGGCCTACAAAAATCCTAATGTGTACATATTAATTGAATGAGGCCTGGGTGTTTCAAGGTGACTTTTCCACCTCCATTCTTGTATTTATGGCCCACTTTTATGACAGCATTTGCAATATATTCTAGAAGATTAACTTTCATCTCAGGGTTTGTATGACATAATCAATATAGATTATCCACTTACCATTTTTCTTGGAAACTATAACTAGCAGTGATACCCACTGACTATCAGATATTGGATAGATGAATCCTACCCTCAAATTTTTGTCTATTTCATTATTAAAAATGTCTCTAAGTGTTGGATTAACTATTCATTGTGGTTGTCTGACGGGTTTAACATCCTTAGTGTAAATATGGTGAGTGCAGATGCTTGGATGAATTCCTTTCATGCCAATATAATCCCAAGAAAAGTATTTCGAATGATTCCTCAGGATATCTATGACCCTAGCCTCTTGGTTGTCCTCCAAATTGTTTACAATGGTAAGTTCTTTTCCTACCTCAGAAATTACTTATTTAGCGTCTCTCAAAATAGTAAGTTTTTTATCAGTAATCAAAGAGTTCAAAGGACAGGCATGAGGCTGTAGCATGTGAAAAATAATCATTTTTTCAAGGGATACAACCTTGGCTAAAGGATAATGAAAATCAGTGGCTGCATTTTCTACATGGTAATCATAAGTCTCTTCACAATTTTCAGTAGAAATTTCACTTACCAAGATGATGTCATCCACTGAGTTCAAAATATTCATTTATGTAGCCATAGTTTAGATTTTCGTAGCCATGGTTCTAGTTTTTGTAGCCATAATATCATCTCCATCATACATTGATTATGTCTCCACAACTTCTTCCATTTGATTTTTGACTACAATAGTGGTTATATAAGAACTTGTGTTGTTAGTATCTGAAAAATCTACCCATACACATTCACAAATATTCATATATGGCTGGGTAGGAGGATAAAGGGAAATATTCTTTTCTTTTTTCCTATTTGAAATAGTCATTTTTCCTAACCTACAGTCAATGTATGCAGCTACATTAGCTAACCATGGTCTTCCTAGGATGACTGGGTATTCTAATTTTTGAGCTTTAGGTTGTAAGACCATGAAATCCAAAGGATACTCCCAAGACTCAACCGTGACCAAAACATCCTAAATTACTCCATCTGGTATAGCAATCAATTGATCTACAAATTAAAGAACAATATTGGTTGGTTACAATCTTGTCAAAGACAAAAAATTGAACATATATGTTGTTATGAAATTGATGGCAGCACCAAGATCCACCAAAATGTTAGATATTGGCTACCCATTCACAAAAATAGTAATTACTGGACTCCCAAGATCCCCATATTTTGGTGAAATAAGCTTTCCAACTACAAGGTCAACTAGATTTACTTCTACTTTGACTGTTTTTGGGTATTTCCTCTTCCTTCCTAGTGTTTTTATACAATGGTTTCTAATGGTCTTGTTTAATTTAGGAATGTCCCTGATTGTTCTCAAAAGTGGAACCTCAATGTTCATATTTTCCAACTCCTGAACTCGTGTTGTTTCTTCCTCATTTTTTACTTCTTTTAATATTTATGGGAAAGGAGTAGCATGCATATCCTTATCTCTCCCCTGATTATTCCTAGTCGATCATGTTTGTGGGACATGTCTAGTTGCCTCATTTTCCTCAGGTATCCTCTCACTTTCCTCTGGTATCCTCTCATTTTCCTCAGGTATTTCTGTGATAACAATGGTAGGATTATTCACTGTTCTTCCAGACCTCAATTGCACATTGTTAATAACATTTACCCATTGTTTCACCTCTGAGTATGTGATAAAAATAGATAAGGTAACGGTTAAGGAGGAATACATGTGGTTATGTAGATGGTATGCATGCATTGTAGAATTTGATCAAAATGAATGCGGGATATTTCCTTTAGCTAGGAGGAATGACCTGTATAAGAAAAAAACATGACCACCAAATGATATTAGATAGAAAATTACAGTGGACTGCCTAGCAATTGCTAGTTCTGTGAAGTGTGATACATCCTAGATGGTTTTCAATCCACAGTTTTTATCAAATCAATGAAAGTAAGTATGATAAATAAAGGTCCTATTTCTAACACTTTGATTTAGGTATCTCAAAATGTTATCAACAAACTAGATTAAGAAAAATATTGAAATACAAACTAATCTAGTATTCGGCAAGGTACGTTTCTGATTGGGAAAGGTCACGAAGGTGTTAGGTAAGGTCACGTGGGTATCTGGTAAGGTTTGGGTAGATTTTATGTGATGTTAGAGGTAATTTGGTGAAGGTTAAAATAAAACCCAGTGACCGATGTCAGTCTGGTGACCGATGCCAGTAAAGAGGGGGGACCGATAACGGTTAAGGTGACTGACGTCGGTAGGGGAAATTTGGTGGTAATTAAATAAAATCAGTTTTCAACTTCTTTTTTATTACACAGAGAATAAATGGAGAATGGTTGGATTCGTAATAATGCCAAGAAGACTCAGGAATTCATAGAGGGTAGGTATGGAGAGCCAGACGGTCGTGGGTGGTTGGATGGGTAGATTTGTAAGAAGGTGGGGATAGAGGAATATAGAAAGAAATAAGATATAATAAGAGAAATAACGAACCTACACTTTAAACAAGTACAAAATGATAAAAATCATGTATACTTACTTGCATTTGTAGGTCTGGTAGGTAAAGGAAGGTAGTAGTTGATCCGTGAAGAAATTTTGTGGTCAGTTTCATGGAAATACTCCCAAAGTGTTACCGTGAATACTCTAATGCCTTAGGACAAGCATCAGATGTTTTCTTGGGCATGAGGTTGAGTATATCTTGTCGTCTAGATGCTGGGAAGTATCTAATTCGTGCTTGAATGCAATAGAACTCTCCAAATTGAAAAATGACCAACCCAGGTAAAAGGTTGCAAAGTTGTATATAAATAAACGGATGATGGTTGGTGACTGGAATCAGTTGAGGAATAACCAGCATCAGTTAAGGCGGGAAATCCTAGGTTTACCAAAAATAGGTAGATCTTCCCATATTTGGCGTACTTTCTCATTGAGTCCACTTAAGAAAGTGGAGTTCACGTGAAATAAGGCAGGAAGAACTTTAGAAAAGGTCCAGTTAGGTTTAGGAATAAGTATTAGTTAGATAGGTCAAGTTAGTGACTCAGCACTAAGAGTTATAACTTAGTGATGGCTCAATGCTAAGGGTGATGACTCAGTGTTGAGGGTGATGACCTAGTCACTGTGAGTTAAATGCCCCTATAATGGGTCTAGGGTGAGGTGTCCTGGTGAGGTGGAGGTGTGAGGGTGAAATTAATTAAATTAATTAATAATGTGAAGGTGAATAATTAATAATGATTAATAATGGGGCCAGGGTGTGATTAATTAATTGAAAGGGACCAAGGGGAGTGTGACCCAAATTTGGTTTCTACACCTACATTGTCTCACCCTGTCCTACTTCATTAATTGAAGTTATTTTTTGATTTTTGGGATTTGAGATGGGCTGAGCTAGAATTTAATTTTGTCTTATTTTCCCTTGCTGATAATTTTTTTTCCGTGGAGGCATTAAATATTATTGTTGTTATGCAAACCTTCTTGGCTGATTGGAATTCTGCTGAGGTGCCCGTTGTTGATTTTGACATGGTGGTGTATTATTTGGTGGTGCCCAACCTTGTTGATTGTATGGAGGCACCTATGGTGGTGGTTGTGGGTAGACCATCTAATTTTGTGGTGTCCAATCAGATTGTCCCCAATTTGGTGGTGGAGCCTAATTGGGCCATGACATCATCCAAGGGTTCTAAGTAGTTCTAGGGGCATAAGAAGATTGGCTATTTGATCTTTTCTCAAATTTTACTTCTGCATTTTCTTGAGTTATGGAATTTAATCTCTCTTTGAGATGAGTTAGGATAGTACAATGGTTAGTTAGTATCATGATCAGGGACATCATAGTTTAGAGACATGTCCGTGATATCCAGAGGACATTCTTTTAAAGGGTGCCTTTTCCTACATCTAGGACAGTATATGTCTAAAGATTATTTGGAAACATTGTTCTTAGCTTTCAGCCCATCAATGGTTGAAGTTAACTATGACAATATATATGTTTTCATGTTATCCATTTCCTCTAGAAGTTCTGAGTTACCTAGGGCATTTTTTGATGTTTTTCTTCATCTTATACCTCCTTTTTTTTCTAGAGTAACTCCTACATAACTCAACAATTTGTGTCATGGTGATTTTGTTTACATTACCTCATCCCATGAGATAGAGGGAGTATTTTCCTTATCAATTCCTTTAATAAAAATTGTCTTAGTTATTTATGTATTCAACTCATAACTACTCCTTTTATGGACAAAGAGAAACCTATCTAGATAATCTTCCAGATTAACATCTTCTTTTTTATTTATCTGAAAGAACTCTTCCCTCTTATCTCTTACCCTACAGTAGTCATGGTATTTTTCCAAAAAGGAATTATCCATTTGTTCCCATGTTTGAATGGAATTAGAGGGCAATCTTATAAACCACCTCATCACAGAGTCTTTGAGGGTGGAAGGAAAAAGTTTGATTTTCTGGTTGTCTATTTTGTAGTCATATGTTTGGAAAAGGATTTTGAATTCAAACAAGAATTGGTTTGAATATTCTATGGACATTCCTCATAATATGGGGAGGATGGATGGACAATATTTTTCATAGGTGCATCCTCATCCTCGTCTAGGAAAATGGGATAAGTAAAGGTCTTACCCAAAGGTCAGTCCTCATCATTTCCATTGTCTCCCATCTCAGAAATTTACTCGTGTTCTAAATAATATGATTTGGATTGTTCAGTATCACTCATGGGTGTTATATTATATTCGATGTCACTCTCAATGTTCCCTAATTGTGCTCTATTTGGAGATATTATTTGAATATTATGAGGTATAAATCTCCCTTGAGCATCATGTGTCTTGTGCATCAATATTTCTTATGAAATCAAGGCTTAGGACTCTTACTGGTTGCATAGCTTAACTTCAATAACACCCATAGTAGATAAGATGGATAGAATGGTGTTTTTGTGCTTATGGTTTCCCTGGAAATGGCACCAAAAATGATGGGTCATTGTTATTTCCAATCATTTAACAAATAGATTCAATTGTCAGTGTCGTTCTCAAACCAGGGTTGTGTCCTAGGCTATATGCAATGAAGTTGTTTGAAATACAGATGTTGGGATGATTCTCATTTGGGGGGTTTCAGTTGGTATTTCTCTTTTTTTTCTAAACTACAAAAAGTAAATACAACTTCTAAGCTACTGAAATTAAATACAAAATTTAGGAAATACATCTAACCTACTGAAACAATGTTGTTGTAATAAAAATTCTTTCAAAGGAAATACTTAACTAAATTGAATGCACACACGAATTGAAATAACAATAAGGAAATATATTAAAGTAATGAAATATAGAACTTCATCCAAATAACCATTCAAATAAAAGTACTAGAACTTAAACTTATCAAGAATAACGATCATGCAAAAAATATCAATCCTCCAATCTCCTCGAGTGAGTGGGCCATTTCTCTCCTTTGGGATTGAGGTACTTCAACACTTATGGATACTCAAAATAGCATATATATTATATTTTTTTGAATAATTTAAAAACATGCTTCATCATAAGACTTTAAATGTTGTCAACTGGTATATAACTGTATTGAAAACTATCAAACTACTAACTATAAAACAATTTCAAGAAGGTGTATTTATAGACACAATTAGTTACAGATCATGCCACAATGATAGGAAACGAATTCAACTACATAACAACCTCATAAAATCTCAATGACATCCTATAATATAGCTAAAAATAGGGTCCTTATTTGTAGGCTACTATGAGAAAATCCTCTAGAATGGCTTGGTGGAGAGAGACTTAGTCTTCTTGACTATTACTTTCTTAAAATTGGTAGAGAATGCACTTTATCAACCTGCACACATCATCACATTACTCAAAAAAGTAGTTAGTGGGAATTTTTATGGTCATTAGTTCACATGAGACAAGAACAAGTGAAATGCATCAATTTTACTAAGGATATAACTATCTAGAACATCGCCCATACATTAATTAACACATTTATGAACAAATCAATACCCATATGAATGATATAATAAGTTAATTTATGCACTCATTACTATAGACGGTCAATGGGATATTAGGAAATATGTGGATACTTTACATTCATCATAATTATGGATTGTTAGCATAATAACAATGACACACAATGGAATTGTGGTTTTCCAATTAAATTAAAATCTTAACTGATGCAAGAGCATCATGTACATAGCCCAATTTTGGGTTGATTAGGTGTGTATGATATTTTAGGAGGATTTTGGGTCCTATTTAGTCCATATGGACCCTTCATGATGTAATAAGTGGCATTTTAGAGGTTTCCCTATAAAATCAACATTTGAATATTCAAATTAGCCTAGTAATGTATCATATCTCTAAGTGTTAGTATGTTATTAATTTAGGGATTAGAATAGGCTTACTGTTAATGTAATAAGGTGGGCCATGTGGTGAACTCACTTACCTAACATCACCAGGGTGAAAACTCACTATGGTTAGCTTGTACTAGGGTGAGTTAGGTGGTGGAAACATAACCACCTCTCCTTTCTTCATAATCATGCTAATGCATTCGAATGGGTGATTGTTGAAATTGGTAGAGGTTGTATAAAGGGTATTTCACTGTGATAGATCCTCTAAGGCTAAGGGAAGTTTTGGGTAAGATCATTTTTTAATCTAATAAAGGATTCTTATAGTAGAGGACTATGTATGATTGTTTGATATCAAGAATTGAAGGTTTAAAGAATTAAGTAATTGATTCTAAAGCATACTTGTTGATGAATGAATGTCTTACAGGTATTAAAGATGGTACATGTCTTTATAAAGCATGCAAAGACCGAGGAAAGATAAAAATGAACTTGAGATTGTCCAAATTCAAGAACATAATATGAATGTGTTGATGATAAAGAGCTAAAACTACTAGAAGTAAGATAATTTATTCACATTGTTACCCACAAAAAATGTATTTTGTGGAAATTTTGTGAATTATCAACATAAAATGAATAGCTTCTATAAAATACATTGTAAAATTTTATAAATATTTCATTTAAATTTGTTGCATACCCACATTAATGAAATTACATTATGAAAAATGAATATTTTTATATTTTTTCAAAAATATTTTCTAATTTTTTATAAAAGTCAAATATAAACTTGTGAAATATTCACATTCTTGGAGTTATTTTGTCAAAAAATCACAATTCTTCTTCATGTTTTTCAAAAATTTAGACATTTATAAATACAATTATAAATAATGTACACAAATCAATTATAGAGTATTATGATTTGATTATTCATGTTAAACATTTAAGGTTGTAATTTTTTAGAAAATATATTTATTTTGGAATATTCAATAATTCACATGTTGACCCCATTTTAAAGTTGAAATAAAATTGTGAATATTCTATATATATATTATTATATTGATTGTATATTATCCAAAAAAAAAATTAAATTTGTGTTTTGAATAATATACAATAATAAAATATACTAAAATATAAGTTCTAGATAACTTACTCTTTAAACATTTAATATGGATAATAAAGAGTATGACATAAGCGGTTGATAACTATATAATCAACAAAAGATTATTAATGAATTATTTATAAAACACAATTATTAATAGTGAGGTCAGTTTATAAATAATAAAAAAACCTTAAAATATTATGTGTTGATTGTATTGGTTAGAAAATATTAGTATGTGGATATAAGAAAACAAACTACAAGTTGTTATCCTATTCTAATCCTTCTAGCAAATAATTCAATGAGCAAAGTATATAAAGGATAGAGATTCAATACATGCACTTACCTACAAGATGCAATGCTCCTCCTTTTTGTGTTAGATTTTCTCATGTGTGTTGTTGATTTTCTTCATATTTGTGGAGTGACTTGGACAACACCTCCCCTTGATAGCTTGAGCATTTGCTTGATATGACATGATGGATACGAAGGATTACTTGAAAGATTTGGGTAGCATGTAGTTGTAATTCTTCCAATTAAGTTACCATGGAGGGTGTCACTCTTATTTATAGGTGTATGAAAGGAAAATGGAGGGTTAAGATCTTGCCATGTAGATAGAAGATCAATGTTTGTTGCATGAGAGGTTAGAAAGATCTAGAATTGGAGAATTCTAGAATTTATAAGAAGCCTCCATTGAATTTAAAAATTCAATGGAGGGAGGAAAAGATATTTAAATTTTTAAATATGAAGGAGAAAAATTTAGAGAGGCTTCTAGAAATAGAAGCCTCTAGATTTGGAGGATTTGATTAGGTTAGGATTAGGTAGGATTAATTGTGATTAAGGAGATATTACATGGAGAGGCTAGGTGTAGGTAGGTGTACAGTAGGTTAGTGGGTGGGTGTAGGAATATTAAATTCCTAAAAAATAATAATAGGGATTAATAGTTGGATAATAGGATATTAATAATGAATTAGAGGATTAAGGATGAGATGGTATATTACGTGAATGGTGAGAATAATTGAGATAAGGATATATATTATCAAAGGGATTAATAATAATAATTAACTTTGCAATTAATTATTATATGGCTATAATATATAAATAGTTATAATTTTATAATTCTGATTGAAAAAGTAAGCACTACAAGGATCGGGGATTTATGATGTGACTGAGTGAATTCTAGGAGAGTGTGGAGGTTCTTGATCATCTATTGGATGTATTGAAGATGATATATATTGGTCAATTATGGGTGAAATGTCATCAAAACAATTGTGGACATTTTCTACAGAATGTTGGATATGGTCAGTCATGTTGTCGGAGTTTTGTAGATGAGACTATTGTTTGGTTAGGACCATGAAACTAAAACATAATAACTAAAAAGAAAAAAATTATTGATGGTTGATTACAATCACATAGAAAAGTCACACAAGTGAATTTTTTATTATCTTGATTAAATTATGAAAAAATATGAAATGTGAAATATGGTTAAGAAGGTATTAGGAAATGATAATCTAAGGCTAGTTTTGGGTGATGTTAAAGGATGGTGCCCTCAATATACCTAAAGGTACGTGAAGTCAAATATTTTTTGGTGTCGATATGAGGCATGGTATTTGGGCCTACCCCCTCACTTCACAATCTCGCAAAAATAAATTTTTCGGGTACTTATCCAATATACCACCCACAAGCTTATTTATACTCAACCAAAACACCAAGTCGGCTTATCATCTTTGTGATGAAATCCAAGTAGGTCCATATAGGTAGGAATGTTTAGTGTGATTTTTATTTGATGTGGTTTGTTTTAGTGTGAAGGTATTTGAGTGAATGCAATTCCTTAAACTCCTAATTAAACTATGTGATCAGGAAAAATGAGTGTTCATTTTAAATCCCAAACGAAATGTTGATTCGATGATGACAAATAAACAAATGTAATGCTAGAATAGAAATGTGATGAAAAGGATATGTAACCGTAATCATTTTTTCCCTTTTTTCTTTTGATTTTAGCTTATTTTGAATCCAAAAATAAAATATCCAGAGCAGAAAACTCATAAGGTTAGATAAAAATAGAAAACAGAGGATAAAAACTAATAAAAGGTAAACTGACTAAGTAATCAAGAACAATCCATAGAGATCATTTATGATTAAGGAAATTATGGGAAGTTCACTAAAATCAATGGCAATTTACTATAATCCTAGGTAATTGCAGAGCAGATAACCAAAATGACTAAAACTAATTAAAGAAAATAAAGGGAGCTTGGTCCCACCGTGCATCCTAGGAATGTATTGGGTAGTTTTAGATTAATGTTATCAAATGTTAAAAGTACCTAAAACTCAAAAATAGAAGGGTTTACCGATACCTATGACGCCAATCAAAATTTCAGGATGATAGGAAGTGGATAGTGAAAAAGTGTTCCTCCTATTGTCAAGTGAAGAGATTTACAAACAAAGACAGTTAGATAGAAGATATTAGATAAATATGACGAGTTATTTGGAAAAGGTCAATCTTAGGGATTAAAAGGGACTTCCTTGAAGGATATCATCTCATTTTGATATAATTAAGTTGTGTTAATAAAATTAGTAAGATAGATAGTGAAAAAATAAATGATATAAGATAAGGAAGATAGTGAAAAAATAAATGATATAAGATAAGGAAGCTAGAACTCAAGATGGATAGGAAGATCTTATTCAACCTCGTAAGCAACCTAGGCTAAGGTGGCAGTGATCTCGAGGTATTCAAAGTAATCATACCAATACTCTTCAGTTTATTTTCATATCTCATGGAGGAACTCAAACTTCTCCTTAATGTCTTCTCAGTTCGGTGTGAAGGGGATGGCATAAAAAATAAGCTCATGGATGATGTTGAACTACTCCTATACGAATGGTTGTTGAATGATTGGAAAATCGTAAATTCTTGTGATTATATGGGATTGACCTGAAACAGTCATGTATAGGAGACACATCTCAAAAATAGATAGATTAAGTCTAGATTGATAGGTAAAAGATAATAAAATGTAATGATTGATATAAATTACTAAATTGACTATAATCATAGGCAACTCACAGAAATCACAGGAGATTTGGGATAATTGTTGGTGATTAAGGGAATCGTGGATGATTCCTGTGAAAATTTTGATTGCTTTGACAAAATTCTAAACTGATGAAAAATATAGATTAAAGTACTTGTTTTAATGTGAAAATAGAACGGAAATAAGAATAAGAGGATAGAGTTTATTGTGGGTGTGAAAAATGAACTAATATGCTTACAAGAATTTGTCGATATTGTGATGATGTCCTACTAAATTTTTAATAACGTGGGAAAAGTCTTGAAGGTGAGTGACTACACAAACTGACATGATATTCCTAGAGCGACAAGGCTCTGTTGCAGAGCTTGAAGATTGTTGGAACAGTAGAGTTTCAGTAGCAAGTTGAAGACCCCCAAAACAAGAGCTCTAAGCTCCTATTTATAATCATTGACGATTTGTTGGAGTCATCGGAGATCTGGTAAATATGGAGAAACTCATTTATAAGTGGTTTTGACCACTTCTAAAATGGGTTTTTCAGGTATGAGAATGAGGGCTAATGGTTAGGGGAGATGTTAGGCATGGTTAGGGAGTTAAATGGTTAGGGTGAAAAAGGGTTAGGATTGGTTGAAAGTGGTTAGGATATTTTAAGGAGGTTAGGGTAAGTAACTAATGTTTACAGGGGTAAAATTTGATTTTATGAGGTGAGTGTAGTGAATTAAATAATTATTAAATTGATAGGTTTGGTAATTTAATGTGCTTATACATGGTGTAGGAGGGTTACCTAGGGTGACAAAAACCCAGTGACAACATGAGGTTAAGATCTTGAAATTTTGTTCAAATGCGTAACTTTCTAGTGGCTTTTATGATGGGTACAATGTTAGAAACCCACTGAAGGTAATCAATAGGTAGAATGAAGTTGGTTGACATAAGACGTTTAAGTTCCTCTTTAACCAACAAGGCTATGCAAGGGTGCATCCTATGAATTTTTTGCTTCACACGTTTGGCATCTGGGATGGTGACGATATTATGGATTATGATTTTGGGGTCTATACCAGGCATATCACTATATGATGATGTGAAGGCTTGACTATGTTTGGATAGAAATGTCGTTAATTATTGAGATTAACATGGGTTTAATGCTTGGCTGATTTTGACAATGTGTGGATTTTGAGGTGTGTCGATATTGACGTCAAGAGTGGATTCACTAAAAAGTTTGGATGTATCAAATGGTAATGTTTTCTGAAGATGGTGATCTTTAGCACCCATGTATGTTAGGATGGCGTCGTCATCTTGATAAAGGATAATGTTGATTGTGGGAGAATATTCTTCTATCATATGCACTAGTGTCAAGGTAAGAATCTTGATTATGTCACGGTGTTGATGATTCAATGGTCCAAGTGTAATAGAGTTAACTAAAAAAATAGGTTTTCTGGAGATGATGTTGTCATTATCAGAGGTTGGGTATGATGACGATGGTGTGGATGGTTGAACTTCTAATGTTGATGGTGGTAGTTATGATATTGATGGTGATGATTTAGGAGGAGGAAATTTGAGGCCGATACTAAATTTTCTATATGGTTTTCTCATACTTTCAAAGGGTAGGTCATGTGGGCCTTTCTCATATCTTCCCATACCAAAACCTTTCCACATGCAGTGGTAAAGATAAGTATGGAAAAACTGAGGTTTGTCTATGTTGATCAGAGAAAATACTTAGAAAATTTCACACAAAGAGTTCGCGTGGTAGAGCAGTCCAGATTCAAAGGCATGGAAGGATAGGAACAACCAGCACGCGGAAGGATGAGTTCAGTACTTAGCCATTTTGGAGCATGGGGTCTATTTTTAGGAGCTGGCGTGCGGAGCACACAATCAACACCGAGACTTGTGCGCCACGCATCTTCTATCTTTAGAAGATGAGATCGAAGTGCTTTTGCATGAAGATGATCCAAGAATAGAGTTAGGACTTTAGTTGACTATCAGTGATCTATAGATAGCACACTTGCATGTGTGGCTATAATTGTAAAAGGCATGTGGCTATTATTAGCATGCGACCTATTCCTGGAATAGTTAGGTGGTGAAGGGAAATTTCCACCCTATATATATATATATATATATATATATATATATATATGTTGAAGTACTTAGTTAAGGGACCCGGTGAAGAGTTAGAGATTCATGAGTGCAGGTGATTGGATAATTGTAATAGATCCATGTGCACGTGACTATTATTGTATGAAGCTTCTGTATTGTTGTTATGATTAATATATGATGAAGATTGGTCAAACCAAAGTGTCATCTTGAATTTTTTATCATTACATGTTATTGATTCCTTTATGATTAGCACTTAAACACATTCATTCATAGATTTGGTTCTATTATGATTGTGTAATGGTGGATTAGGGCCTAAGCGTATGTCTTTATTACTTTATCATGCTACCATTCTACTACAGCAACCCTAAAGAGGGACCTGGTACCTTTGCGTGCTTTGGGTGAGCGCTCAGTCTATGTTGTGTGATGTGCCAGCGTGACTAGGTGTTATCTGTGAATTCTAGGTTGCATCATTGGTTCCATTGTCGGGACCTCTTTTTCAGTTGTTTCCAGGATGGTTCCCGATGAAGACATACCAGTTAACTTTGGCAAGCATTGAAGAATGGATTCACAATCTGGAGGAAGAATACGCACGAAGGTTTAGCACTGGATCCAGATTTAGTGCACACACTTGGGTAAAACAAAATTTGTATGACGTTTTGTACAAGATCTTCTTTTTTATCTTTCCAGTAGAGTTTTATGAGTGGTTGACTGCATATGTGTCTAAACAAAATTGGAGATATCACACACTTTTTTGGACACAGGAGGAATTTCAAGCACTGTATGATGTTGACTTTATCTGGACTCGCGTAGTAGATACATGATTTCATGGTGTTCTAAATAGCTATATTCTAGAGTATTCAATATCGACGTATTCGTGCCCAGAGGTAGCTGAGTTCCAGTTCCTATGGTATCCTAGAGGGATGTATTTGCAAGGTATTCTACTAGCGATCAAGATATTGATGGTAACGTTGAACTTGGAAGATAAACCTATGGCCAGCTAAAAACCTCCATGCGCGAGGGCAGGAATAGGAATGGTGAAATATGGAAGACCTAGCGGTAGCAAGGCAGTGGGAAGAAAGGTAGCTGAAATATGATGAGGTGTGTGAGAGGTAAATAGAGAAGTAGCATGATGTTACAGAATGGATGGCGTTGTGGAGATAGATGGCTCGTGAAGGATTTGAATCTTATGAAGACGACAAAGAGCTAGAGCGTCAGGAACTCCCCCATCTAGGAAAGCATGATAGAGAACCCTCTTCGGCCTCACATGGAAGCACACTAGCAGATATGACCTGGGCTGTAGGCATGCATCTTAGCCAACCTACTGACCTAGCCCTTGCACTTGGTTTTCTAGTATCTAGTATAACCGATAGACAGAGCTTTCACTTGGGAAGTGAGAAAGCGGGAGCAAGTCAGAGCACAAGTACATCAATGGTAGGACAAATAGCTTCATTATTCTTTGGGGGTTCATTTTCAGGCTCATCATCTGCACAGAATATGAGCGCGTAAAATTTCAGATTCACCTCTGGAAGTGGAACTACTTCACAGACTGTAGGGGTTCAGTATAGTACTATTGTTGGAGCACAGGGGAGTGCATCTATGATAAGTATCAAGAAAGATGGTAGGATTCACATTTGTGTTGATTATAGAGAGTTGAATGCAGCATGTGTTACAGATCCTTTTCCTACGCCATTCACAGAAGAGATATTAGGAGTGGTTGGGTGCGAGATATATTCGTTTACAGATGGGTTCTCAGGGTATCATCAGGTTAGGATTGCTCAGAAAGATCAAGAGAAGACCATATTCACTACTGGATGGGGAAGTTTTTCCTATATTGTGATGCCCTTTGGATTGAAGAATGCACCTGTTGTATTCTCAAGGATAGTTGTGCAAGCATTCAAGGATTTTATTCACAACTTCTTGTAGGTTTATCTTGATGATTGGAACATCTATGGGCTTATTAAAGATCATTGTGACAATCTGCGCAAGATGTAGATAGTTGAGTATCTTGTTGAATATCAAGAAGTGCATCTTTGCTACACCCTTTGGAATACTATTAGGGAACATAATCTGTAAGGAAGGGTTGTTGGTTGATCCAGCTAAAGTTGCAATCATTTTAGGCCTAGAAGTGCCTGCTAGTTAAAGTGTTGTGCGCAGATTTTTGGGTCACAACAGGTTACTGTAGAAATTTTATAAAGGGGTATGTAGAAGTTTTCGCATCTTTAGAAGAGTTCCTCAAGGGGAAAGGTATATTCTATTAGGAATAATCCCCAGCAGCGCGTGTTTGAGATACTGAAGGAGAAACTTACTACCGTGCCTATCTTGCATTTTCGTTCATGGGATAAAACTTTTCATGTACATGTGGACGCCTCTGGCATGGCCATTGGCATTGTATTAGCTCAACCTGGAGAAGTTATAGTAGATCATCCCATTTATTTTTATAGTAGGAATTTGACACTTGTTGAACAAAATTATACCACTACAGAGCGCGAAGCTTTGTCCATGATATATGCCTTGCACAAATTATGACAGTATCTATTGGCCACACCCTTTGTGTTTTATACAGATCACATGGCATTGAAGTATTTGGTGAACAAGGCCATCTTACAGTGGTGCATATGTAGATGGATACTCTTATTTCAAGAGTTTGACTTTACAGTCATGGTAAAACCAGGGAAAATTAATTCTGGTACCGAATCACTTGTCTAGAATTCAATCAAGTGAAGAAGTACAAACAATAGAAGATCCATGCCTAATACACAGTTAGATAGATTACAACGATGTGCCATCAGAAATAAAGGACATTGTTGTCTTTCTAAGGACTGGTATAGCACCAGAAGGCATGAAGGCTTTGGAGAAGAAGCAACTTGCTATACGTGTGGTACCATTCATGTTAATCAGTGATGACTTATACAAGTTAGGCCGGGATGAAGTGTTACGCCGTTGTGTAGTTAGAGCATGAATGCAAGGAAATAAATGGAGGAAGCACATGGTGGTATTGCAGGTGGCCACTATGTAGGTGATGCTACAGGCACGAAAGATCTTACTTGCTGGTTTATGGTGGGAAACATTGTATAAGGATTGTAAAGAGTATTGCAAAGCATGTGACCATTGTCACCGTCTAAGTTGACCAGGATAGAGGGATGAGATGCCTTTACGACCAATTACAAGTGTAGAACCCTTTGAGAAATGAGCTATTGACTTTGTAGGGCCTATTTCGACAGCCACGCGTAGGACTGGATCTTGCTATATCATTACTTGTATAGATTATCTTACAAGATGGGCAGAAGCAACACCTATGAAGGACTATGCAGTGGCTACAGCAGCTAGGTTTTTATGGGAGAATGTTCTTACAAGGTATGGTTGTCCTTTAATTTTAACAAATGATAGGGGCACACAGTTTTTAAATGAGACAATCAGAATTCTGTTAGATGAGTCTATGGTTACCCACCATAAGACTACACCCTATCACCCTCAGGTAAATGGAACTATTGAGGATTTCAACAAGATTCTAAGCCAAACATTGACCAAAATTTGTGTTGTTGGAAGAAAATTATTGGGATGATAAAGTGTCTATTGTTATTTGGGCTTACAGAATGACATATAAGAGATTGAACAAAGCCACACCCTTTCAGTTGGTGTTTGGCCAGGAAGCTACTTTTCCTATAGAATTTATGTTACCTTCTTTATGTATTGTGCGTGCTGGAGGTCTAGCTGATGAGCATGCCTTGGAAGAACGGATTGAGAAAATGGTTCAACTGGATGAGCGCTGAGCCATAGCAAGGTGGACTCAGAAGCAGGAAAAAGCAAGGCTAAAAGCATGGCATGATAGACATATTAGGGATAAGAAACTTGAGGCTGGACAAATGTTACTTTTGTATGACTCTAAGTTTTTGCACCATCCATGGAAGCTCAAGGTACATTGGTTGGGGCCGTATATTATTATTCACATACTTGAGTCAGGCGCTTTCCTGTTAGAAGCACTTGACAGAACACAGCTGCCCAGTTACTTTAACGGAAGTAGGTTGAAGCCATACTATAAATAAGCCTTCTTGGTTTTGTGTAATAAGGCAGTGTTGTCAGATAGATTAGGTTTCCCTTTTTGCATTTCCTTAACGTATTTCTTTCATCGTCGTTATGATTTGTTAATTTAGTTCTTATTTTGTGTAATAAGCGCACTTGCGCGCATGAAGCTAACTACAATATGAAGCATGTTGATGCGCAAAGTACTGCAAATACTTTTAGTGTGGGGTGGATTATTGGTGACTCCCAGCTATAATGCTGAGAAGATTGCAAGTTAGAATGATGTGGAGGTTGAGGAAATAGACTGTTAAAAATTATTTACAAAAGGTTGCTTCTTAAAAATAACCAAGGATGGAGATGAATGAAGGGAAAGTATAACGTGAGGTAAGCGGCGGCCATGGTAACTATCAGGAGAAGGTGCAGTGACAAGGTACTCAGGCGTTAGAGTGTGCATTGAAGAGAAGTATGTGACTAGATGGTTGGAAGGTGTGCTACAAAGGTATAGCTATGGCGCAAAGATGTACCACATGGAAAGGACAAGATTGGGCAATAAATGAGGAGAAATTTGGTAGGTGGAGGAGTAATTAATGCATCAAAATTTGAAAATCTATATAAGGAGGGGATGCGAGTTCATTCTTACCTTTTGCAATTGTGCGTATTTGATAAAACGTTAAGTGCGAAGAGCCGAGTGATCGATTCAAAGTGCGAGAAGCATGAAACAAGATGTGCGAGGAAGGTTTGTTTTCTTAAGATCTTGGATCCCTGGGTTGAGGAAGGGTTTGAAGGAAGCAGAGAAGACAGAGGTGAGCTAGGGCATGTGGGTTTCACAATTTGAGTTAGGGCACGATTTCATTGAGCTAGGGTTTGGAGTTCACCATTAACAAGTACAGAGAAGGTATCAAACAAACAATTACAAGGTATAAATGGATTCTAAGAAGTTATTAGCAATAGCACCAAAAGGAAAGAAAAAAGTTGTGGTGGAGGAAGAAGAAGAAATGGCTCCTGAGAGCAACTTTTCTGAAATGCAGTACCCAGAAGGGGTGATTGTCAGGAAAGAATGGGAGCCCCACATCCAAAAAAGTAAAATAAGTGAATACAATCATAGGACTTCTGATAACAAAAAGGAACTAGATGCCCTACTTACAACAAGAACAAGTAAGCACACTGCAGAGGATATGCCAGTTTATGATGATTCTAGGGAAAAATTGCTAAGGAGAACTAGTGTATACCAGCTTTACGAGCTTCTGTATTTTGGGAAGTACGAGCCATTGTACAGATGGTTAATGAGCCGGATACATGAAGACTTTTTCTATTTTGTGGGAAGAAGGGTAAGGATTTCTTCCACGCTTATATCTTTGGTGACAGGACTAAAGGCCTTAGGGGAGGATATCAAGAATGACTTAGTAGATAAAGCTACTATTACAGAGACACATCACACACTGGGGTATATGAAGGGTCTGCATGGAATGGATATCACAAAATTGAAGAATTGCCTAGTAGTAAAAGTGGCAGCACACTTGGTGACAAAGTTGAATGACCAAAACAGATGGTCATAAGTGAACTCCATGTGGTTACACATAGCAAGGCACATGGCAGATGGGGTAGTGTACAACATTGCAGGCTACATTGTAGAGGAAATTGTAGATGAAGCATGCACGAGTAAGAAAATCAGCTTTGGCACTATCTTGTTCTCTTTGGTGTTCATGGAGATCAGGGTACCAGACGGACCCAAGGATAATATATGGGAGTACCCCATGGAGAACAAGTCTCCAGTAGAAATATTTGAGAATTATTTATGCAAAGGGTCCATGACAGATGATGTTAACCAGAGAGCAGAGAAGTGGTACGATAGGCTCTGCATGGCCTTCGAGGAAGAGTGGCGAATACCTAAGGAATTACCTTCAGTATTGGGGAAGCAGGTTCAATTTTTTTTTTATCAGCACTTCTGCATCACACACTTTCTGATGACGGATGGCACATGGAGCCCATGGTGAAAACTTCCATACGCCTTCACAGCTAGGTACTTTCAGGCATCCGTGCATAGATTCAAAGATACAAAGAGATTAATATTCAATGCAAACAAGGTAGACTGTGACTACCATACTCTGCGGAAGAAGTATGTATATCCAGGGTGGAGCGCATACAATGAGACAATTCTTTCTGAGGTACTGAGCATCAAGCCAGTAAGTCTTGTAGTTGGCGACACAAGGGCCGCACTAGTATACCTGCATTTGAAGCCAAAAATGGAAATCAACAAGTATGTGGAGAATGAATTCGCACTCCCAGGGATGCCAAGGGGAAAGCATACATTGGAGAACATCCCAGCACCTAAGCCATCACAACCCATTCAAGTTGATGATAAGGAAGATGAAGATGAAGACAGTGGTGGCTTAGTGAGGAGGAGAAGGTAGCTGACTGGGCAGAAGGACGATGAGTGCGTGGACACTCCACCAAGGAAGGAGGAAGAGCAAGAAGGCACTGAGGAGGGGCAAGAAGAACAAATATTTAAAAAGGTGTTTAAACACACAAGGACACAAACTCCTCAGTTGGTAAGAAAGTCACCGTGCCTCTCACCCATCAAGGAACCTGTAGAGAAGAAAAAATGAAGGAATCTAAAACTCGATGAAGAGACAGAAGAGTCAGGGGAGAGTGCACAAGCATCTCTAACTCAGCTTGAAGTAGAACAAGAGCCTCAGGATATGGGAGAAGACCAGCAAGAGGGGGCCAAGCATGAAGAAGTAAGGGGTGAAGAACAAGAGAAGGAACAATCTAAAGCAACTCTTGACACCACACAAGCTCCTAACCTCGAGGCCAAAGTACCAAAAGGACCAAGGGTAGGTAGGGCACATGAAGAGTATAGTGCGCCATTGATGGGGTATGCTGAAGATAAGGACAAGATTATCTGAGCCCATTTCTAGAGCACTGTTGCGCAGAAAGATTTATATGGCTGGGAGCTTATGGAAAAAGATATGGTGACGGTGCATAAAAGAAAATAGCTATCCTGGGAAATGCAAACACACATGGATGAGCATGATTTTGATGTGTACGAGGAATCTTGTGTATCCAGGAAGTTAAGAAAAGTGCCATAGTTTAGGCACATAATAGTTAAGCCAACTGTTATGTTAGATGAACAAGTAAGCAATGCACTTATGAAAGTGTCAGCAGAGGTGGCAAGACAAAATGTAGACAAGGCCGCCACAATTAAAGCACTGTAGGAGTTGGAGGCAAAGGATAAGGAAATAGTGCTCCTACAACAACAACAGGACTTGACTCAGCGAAAGTATGATACTTTCGTAACTATGGTAGAGGAAATAGGAGACTATGTGATGAAAGTGCACCCGCATTTGGAGTCAAGAGTACCAGAATCTTTCCATTCGACAATGCACTATGTCAATACCTTGGTGAAAATGGTATTGGAAGATGAAAGAGTTGAAATACCAGAGAAAGCAAATGCTGAAGAGGACACAGAAAGGGCTAAGGCAGCGATAGCACATAAAATTGTAGCATATGAGGGCCTACTGCAAGCACTCCAAGAGGAATTGAAAAAGGTAGAGCATGCCTTGAACATCTGCACAGCCCCAGAAGCGTTGATTCAAATCAAAACAATGGATGAGGACAGGGAAGTGCACAAGGCAATGAAGGATGAGACCCTGGGCCACGCTGAGAGATTAACAGTGGTAAAATAAAAGTGTGAGGCCTTAGCAGCAGCACAATAACCACACAAGGAGAGGCTGGATGAGTTGGGAAAACTCATTTCAAAGAGCATGGATACATTAGAAGAGGAACATACTTCAATGTCAATAGTTATGTTGATATTGAAGAATGAAAAAGGTGAAGTAACAAATGATGAACTAGAATCCATTGTCGTGGACACACCTGAAAAAGTAGGTAAGGTACTTACTGATTGACAGACCTTAGAGGCTGAAATTAGAGTAGAATATCCAAAGATGAACCTTCAGAATGAAACAGAGGAGCCTAAAGCCTGATAATTCTTTTATTCTTTCCATTCTTTGTATGATTCATTCAACATTCTTTATTCAACCATTCTTTTATTCAATTTTGGACATACCCATTGTCGGGGCAACAATGAGATTAGTGTGGGGTAGTGTTGATCAGAGAAAATACTTAGTAAAGTCTCACACAAAGAGTTCGTGCGATAGAGCAGGCTAGATTTAAAGGCACAGAAGGATAGGAACAACCGGCGTGTGGAAGGGCAAGTTCAGTACTTATCCATTTTGGATCATGGGGTCTATTTTTAGGAGTTGGTGTGCGAAGCACACAATCAACACTGAGACTTGCACGCCATGCATATTTTATCTTTAGAAGATGAGATCGAAGTGATTTTGCATGAAGATGATCCAAGAATAGAGTTAGCACTTTAGTTGACTATCAGTGATCTATGGATAGCACATTTGCATGTGTGGCTATAATTGTAAAAGGCACATGGCTATTATTAGCATGTGACCTATTCCTGGAATAGTTAGGCGGTGAAGGGCAAGTTCCCCACCCTATATATATGTTGAAGTACTTAGTTAAGGGACCCTGTGAAGAGTTAGAGATTCATGAGTGCATGTGACTAGATATTTGTAATAGATCCATGTGTGCGTGACTATTATTGCATGAAGCTTCTATACTGCTATTATGATTAATATATAAGGAAGATTGGCCAAACTAAAGTGTCATCTTGAATATTTTATCATTGCATGTTATTGATTCCTTTATGATTAGCACTTAAACACATTCATTCATAGATCTGGTTCTGTTATGATTGTGTAATGGTGGATTAGGGCCTAAGCGTATGCCTTTATTAATTTATCATGCTACCATCCTGCTACAGCAACCCTAAAGAGGGACCTGGTACCTTTGCGTGCTTCAGGTGAGTGCTCAGCCTATGCTGAGTGATGTGCCAGTGTGACTAGGTGTTATCTATGAATTCTAGGTTACATCAGTCTAAGAATGAAAATTTAGAGGAGAATAGTTTTACGTGTGGATGGTTGTCGAGAGTAGATGAGGGATGATCAAGGCCTCCATATATGATTGGTTTCTTAAGTAATGAGAGTATGAAGGAAATTACATTTTCTACATTAGGTTCATAAAGAGGTTGTTTTTAGGTCTTTTGTTACATTTTTGGCATAGGGAGAGAGTTAGGAGTGAGGAAGTAGTACTCCCTTAGCAAGAGACATTGTTTGAATTCTGTGAACGATTGATCATCTAGTAGTTTAGAAGAGGGGATGGAGGAGCTTATGGAATATTGATTCAATGTTGCACGATTTTTTATCGGAAGAAGGAATTTTTAGGTTGGTAGGTCATGTGACATGTTTTGCATGGGTTAGGATCAGTAGGGATCATGAAGGTTTTACCCTCATGTTCATATTTAATGAAACGATGTAAGGTAGATGGGACACAATGCATGACATGTATCCATGGACATACCAACAACATATTATATTGGAGCTCCCCCTCAACAACGTAAAAGATTTTTTAGAGGATTTTTAGACTGGTTTTGAAGGGTATAATGATTTTTCCCAATGTGGGAGTGATATTTTCGTTGAAGGCTCGTAAAACAATTGGTGATTGAGTGAAGATATTTTTGGGTAATTGGTATTTTTTGAGTGTGTTCAATGATATGATATTGATACTAGTTTTGTTGTTGATCATAACTCTCTTAACGAGAGTATCATCGATTTGGGTGGTGAGGAATAGAGGAAGGTCATGGTCTTTCAGCTGTAAAGAAGGGATTTTTTAATCCTTAAATATGACAATAGTAGACATTTTCAGACTTCCAAAAAAATTGGTGAATGGTTGGGATTCATCTGATGATACTAAGATGGACTGGAGGGCTTCAACTATGGCTTGTCAATGTTGTGGGGAAATATGGATGAGATTGTAAAGTGACATTTTAATGAAGGTTTGATGTAATTACTTGAGGACAATGTTTTGAATAGATGTGGTAGACTGATTGTGGGGTGCGGTGAGGATGGAAACCTTATATTTGGAGGGTGATGGGCTAGGTGTTTTGGTGGGGAAACAGAGATGGAGGCTTTAGTCCATTTTTGTCTTGGGGCCTTGGTGTTTTTTTACGATCTCTGGTATTTATACGAACGAAGTCTATTTGATGGAGGTAGGCTTTGCTAGAGGAAGCCTTAATTTTAGTAGATGATATGCTGGGTGATGGTTTCAGAGTGCTATGTAATGATTTTTGAAATATGGGTTTGATTAGTGGTTTGACAATGTTGATATTGGAAGGTAAATGGTTTTTTTCTATAGGGATAATTCCCTTATTAGAGAGACTTTGAATGATATCATGGAGGGATTTTTAGTCCTCAATAAGGTTTCCTAGCATGTGGTGATAAGCACAGAACGTGTCATAGTTGTACCAGGAGGGATTCCACCCTCAGGGATCAGAAGGTTTGACAGGTGTTGATGTTAGAATGGATGATTGTATGATATTTTTGAGAATTATAGAATAATATTCTGATACTTTCAGTTGAGATGTAGATGGAGGTGAAGGGGTTTAAATTTCTTCTGATGATTTAGATGTTTACAAAATT
Organism: Taxus chinensis; assembly: GCA_019776745.2. Lineage (NCBI taxonomy): Eukaryota > Viridiplantae > Streptophyta > Pinopsida > Cupressales > Taxaceae > Taxus > Taxus chinensis. Next base: position 476,519,007 of record CM034155.1, read on the forward strand.
ATGGTGGTATCTTGTGGGATATGTTTCGATGTTAGAGGAGGGACAACTTTAGATTCAGTGATAGTGATAATACATTTAGACAAAGGATCATGTCCCAAAATAGAAGGTCGAGGTTGTGTGTTATGTGATGTTACTATTTGGTGTTTATTTGATGGGGTTATTATATTTCTAGATGGGAGATGGTTTTTTATTTAGTGAATCCTGACATGTTCTTAATAAGAGTTATTTGGGATCTCAATGACATGTCTATTTTCTTATGATTTTAACGGGATAACGAAACAGGTGTCCTTATGGGTGGATATGATGGGTTTGGACAACATCAACAAAGACAGGGGGTGATGTCTCCATGGGGAGGAGATCTAAGGGGTTTGATTGTTCATTTTATGTTTCATATGTGGACATGTCTGGTGTGGTAGATGTGAATGAAAGGGGCTAGATAGTGTTGATAGTATGGGTAGTAGAGCTTTGAGATCCTATAGTGTTGGTTTAATTACTCGGTGGTGGATGATTTGGAAAGGGTTGTTTGAAGATATAGTTGGTGTAGTTGGGAGGTTTGTTTAGATTATCCAACTAGAGATCACCTCGGTTGATAAGGTCCTGGAGATGTTTCTAAATGAATGAAACCTTTTGATGTCATGTCCTCAAACTTGATGATATTTGTAGTATTCGTTCTCTCTATACCATGAGGTTTTGGAAGTGGATGTGTCGATAGGTTAGATGGGAGGGAGTTTAGATGGGCAAGTGGTTATAATCTTGTGTAAAATTACACTATATAATTCTATTAAAGGTGTATATTGATATTTAGGTTTGGACCACTCAGCATCTAAAAGACCTTTTGATGTATTTTTGAGAATGATAGTGTCGGTTGAGGCTTTTGACTTTTCATTGTTAGAGGATGTTTTGAATGAAGACTCATGTTTTGGTATTTCAGAAAGTAATTTCACTTTACTATCTTTGAGGTTGCGGAGTTCTAGATTCTAAGACATGGCAAAGGCTACTTCAAATGTCTGAAAATACTAGATATAGAGGGTTGATGATATGTGTTTTTTGTAGGACTAAGGGAGTATCTTGATCAGCTCAGTTTTTGTGAGAGATAATGATAGTTGGTTGATGATTCCCCATCATCTAGTGATGAGATCATAAATTGACTCGTCTTCATACTATTTGATTGTGTAAAGGTTGGTGATAGATATTTTGCAATATATGTTAATTGAGAAGTGTTCTAATAATAGTTGTGTGAGTTGGGTGAATAAAAATAGTCTGTTGTGGGATGTTATTATATCATTCAATAGCAATACCAGCCAAGTACATGGGGAACATCCTCAGCATAAGGTCTTAGTCATGAGTGATAAGATAGCATGTGTGACGAAAATCCCTGATGTGTTGTTGAGGTTCCTCCTTACTATATAATTTTATGAATTTAGGGAGTTTCCAGTAAGGGGGATAAGCTTTAAAAGGCATGGATGGATGGATGGGTTCATTATATATTTTTTCATAGGTGAGGTTGTTCTTAGATCCCATGGTAGCATCTTCAAGACTATAAAAAAAATTTAGCATAACTTTCATGGGATCATTTTGAGGTTATTGGATGTTAGAGTATGAATAAGTGGCTTGATTATTGACATAGGGATTTGATTGTTAATATAATTGATAAGGAAATGGAATGTTCAGATAGATATGTATATTTTTGTGGATATGGTAAGTATAATGAGAGATTGGTGGTTGTGAAAATGAGGAGACATATTGATATGTGGGTGGGATTAAATTATGGATGGGAGGTTGTGAATGTTGAGGGATGTACTGAGAGTGGATGAGACCAGAGCAATGTATTTTTGCTATGAGAAGGGGAGAGCACTCGTAATAGCACTCATGTAGATAGGAGGTATTGAAGTAGGGATGGACATGACTAGATTATAGATCAAATATGTAGAATGTTAGGATGAGATAGGTTGGGACATGACTAGTGGATTTGTATGTGTTGGAATACCAATTGAGCTCACGAGAGGAGGGAAATCAGTAGAGGCTACGTGAGTAGAGGTAGATGGAGGGGTAGTGATGTAAGTCTATGTAACTTGTGGGTTAGATGAAGAGGTTGATGGCACAGGTGATTGTTGATTTGAGGTATCTTATGATGATATGGTATTGATATCAAAATTGACAACTAGAGTAGAAGTGATAAGAGGTGTAGATGGTTTTGTGCTACTAGAGGTAGGATAAGGGTTGATTTGTTTGATGGCTAGATAATAATCAGGGTCATAGAGGTTGGATTAATCACAAGTATCGACCTAGGTATATGGTCTAGATGTTAGATATGTGTCGGTATGGATGATATGAATTCCTTTAGTGGATAAGTAACTACTAAGATCAATTAGATTAGTATCAAGTATTTTAGCAAAGACTAGATCGCCACTCTAAAATAATTTTAGAGGGTCGAGGCAAGGGGCTTCTAACATTGTAGATTGGGTGCTTGGGGAATGTGGAGGTTCCTTATTAGTTTCTGAAGTTTTTCGAAATTGGTCTATCATGTTTGGAATATCTTGAAGATGGGACTGAAGAGATTCTAGGGATTGTTGAAGAGAATTTGACATGTTGTTTGTGTTTTGAAGACCATATTTTTATCTGGTTAAAACCATGAACCAATCAAACAACCAATGAAATAAACAAGAAATGGTCATTTAAAACAACTAAAAACAAAACACATAAATAATATTGATTAACTTGATTAATTTAATAAAAGTGTGAAATGTAAAAGTGGTTGAAAAGGAACTATGGAAGAGGCTATGTAAGGTAAGTTTTAGGTTAGTTAAAGGCTAGATTCCTTGATATACCCAAAGGTACGTGAGACCAAAATCTGAGTTGGTTTCTATACGAGGCGTGATATTGGGTCATACCCCCTCACTTCATGGTCCCACAGTAATAAAGGTTTTGGGTGTTGAGCCGATATACCACCCACCAAATTATTTATACTCATCCAGAACATTGAGTCGGCTTTTCCCCTTGGTTATCAAATCCAAGTAGGTATGCATGGAAGAGATAGTTTAGATGTTAGTTAATTTATTGTGGTTTTGTTGTGTGTGAAGGGATATTATCAATGCAATATGTTAAACCCCTACTTAGACTATGAGATCAAGTAGAAATGAATTTTTTTTTAAATCTGAAAGAAAATGTTGATATTGATGAGGAGAAGTTATCAAAATGTGATTTTGAAAAGGAAAGAAAAAGAGAATGAAATTCATACCTCTAATTATTAATTTTTCCTTTTTCCTTTTTATGATTTCATGTGTTTTTGAATAAGCGATCCCAAAGTTCTCCAAGATGAAAAGTTAGACAATTACAAGAAAATATATAAGAAAAATATGAAATATAACGAAAAAGGGATGATGGTCCCACCGAACGTGCCAGAATGTTTTAGATATTTTTTTGTTTCTATTTTAAGTTAATAAAATGAAATGACGAAAACCAACCAACCTCAGAAGACGAAAGATTTTATCGATACTTACGAAGATGACTTTCAAATATGGGTGGTGTATATTTCTATGAAATAATCCTCCTCCAAGTGGAATAGTAAACTGTACACGCACATTAACTAAAAAAATATTAGATAAGGATTAAATGAGTTTCTCAGAAAATATCGATTACAGGATTCCAAACGGATTCCTTAAAGTGTGTCTTCTCGTTGATAGAATCAAGTAATATGATAAAGATGTGATAAAATTAGAGAGATAAGATGATAACATGATACTAAAAACATATTTATCCTTCCAAATGGATGGGAAGATCCTGCTCTTCCTGATACATGGCCCAAGCTAGGGTCACTCAATGTTTTTAAACTAGTCGAACCCCTCTTGTTATGTTGGATCTTGTTCTTCCTTGACGATCTCAAGTTGATAAGGTATGTCTTTTATGTTCAGTGTGTGAGCTATAATGTAGACGATCAAGTCATGTGTTATATCAAACTACTCCTGCATGAAATTTTGTTGGACAATCAGAAGGTTGTAAATTCTTATGATAGGATGTGAAGAACCTGGAACTATCATCTACAAAGGACACTTGTTTGCAAAAAGATAGATTATGCCAAAACAAATTTGAAAAAAATATTGAATATGAAAATAATTGATAAAATTGATAGAAATGTTGAATATGATAACAACTGATAAAATTTTAAATATGACAAGGATCATTGACGATCCGTAGGTATTGTGGGTGATCAGAAAAATCATTGGTGATTGACATAATCATGCATGATTCTATGAATCATTGGCTATCTCTCTAAAAATTGATAAGTTGATAAATACTAATTAGTCATAAAACTAAAACTAAAAATAGAGACAGAGGATCATATATGATGCATGATTAATATGAAAACAAATAAATACGAAGAGATGCTTGCCTTTGATAATAATATGGACTGATGGTGATATGATTACTTACAGGTTCTTGTAGATATTTTAATGGCTTGATAGGTGTGTTGAGGATGTCTGAGTTCTTGTAGCAGGTTCACCTAGCTTCCTAACATGACATAACTTTACTGTACTGCTTTGAAGATCTTGAAATAAAATCCTAATGGTTGTATTTATAATCATTAGCAATCGGCTAGGATCGCTAGAGATCTAGATTTTTGGGGGAAAGGAGATTGGAAGTGGTTTTAACCACTTATAAATAGGAGTTTCATGTTTTTGATGTGATTAGAAGAGGTTAAGAAGGGTATTATGAGTTTTTGGAGGTTAGATGTGAGGGTTAAAAATGTGTTAAGATGGGTGGTGAATGGTTAGGGTGGTTTAGGGTAAGTTGAGGGGTTTTACGGGGGGTAGAAGTTATTTTACGAGGGTGGGGGTGGTGACTTAGGCTATATTATTAAGTGATAGGCTTAATGATTTAATGTGCATGTGGTATAGGTGGGTCACCTAGGGTTACAAAAACCCAGTGTCTAAAAAACCATAAAAATAAGTAGTGACAATAACATCGAAATCAAGTGTAGAAAATAGTAATAGTGACAAAAAAGATTGAAATATAAGGTATTATTGCACAAAACACATGTATTAGTCCCATTGATCTAATAGCTAACAATAAAAACTATGTATGTAAAACAAAGTGTGGTGATGAAGGTTTAAAGTATCATATAATGAAACAAAAGAACATGTATATTGTGGAGAGATGTCCCAAAGAGAGTAGTGTGAGGAACCAAGTTGGTTTCCATAATCATGTATCAATCTGTGAGTATCTTTCATCAAGTTCAAGATAACTTGTGAAAAAATGTGTCTAAATATACACACACACACACACACACACACACACACACACACACACACACACACACACACACACACACACACACACAAATAAATGTGCCAAACAACATGCATACAATAACATGTTATCTAAGCAAACTAGAACAAACATTGATTTCTTATTTTTATCATATTTGAATGTTTTTATATTATGTGATTATTTGAATGTTTTTGAAGTGTTTTGAGAATAGCTATGTACAAGAAATGGGATAACACAATAACTACCTAATAAGGACCTCGTGAAGAGCATGTCATGTATGACAAGTGGAGGGGATGTGATCATATAAAATACCAGAGGGGGTGAAGGATGCACATGTATGATCTATGTAGAATCCATAATATGTGCTAAAGGGGAATGAGGGGAATGAGGGTAGTGAGACCCATGAGAAGTAAAAAATGTAGAAGGAATCCACCAATGGGTAGTGTTGGAGATCAAAATTGTACCCTTCCCCGAAATAGAAGATTCAAAATTTTGAGATAACGTGGGATTGTCTCCAAGTTTGGGACTTATGGCTTGAGACAGACCTCTGGAGAAGTTTAGATTCCTTTGCTCCATGGATTAGAGAAACCCAAGCAACACCATCTAACCTAATGATAAAAATAATCCCAAGCTAACCTACACTAACACTTCTAGGGGACCAAAGAAAGAGATATGTAGAAATCAAAACCCAAGTTAAAGGGGTGGTGATAGCACCAAGAATAAGGTTCAATCAATCTCCACAAGGGAAATAAGGGGAAGAAAACACGGGAGGAGATGGTAGAAAATTATACCACATGAAAAAATTGCATAAATCAAACCCTTTCATACATTCACAACATGTGAAAATGGAGAACCTCCAAGCATAAAATGTGCACAACATACCAAAGGAAGAACATGAAGGCAAGAATGTGATAAACACAAGATGAGGGCATAGAATGTCCACAAACACATTATTTCATTTCTCAAAGTATGCACATTTGGTTTAAAAAATAAGGTAAAACACACATCAGAGACCAAGTTCAAGGTCTAAAACTCATGGGAAATCATACACCATTTTTTCATGGTGTCGTTACAACAAAGAGAGATCCCCCTTTTTATAATGTGCAAGTTCCAAATTTATAGAAAATGAGAAGCAGACGAGAGAAAGAGAGAAAAGTGCCAAAATTATATATCCAACCACCAAAGACCAATCACCATCAATGCATGCATAGAGGTGTGGTTCCTGACATGGATAAAATTACACGCCATCAGATTTACAAGTCACGGAGAATAGTGCCCTATGATTAAATTTTGTTTAGTGAAGTGGTTGAATGTCACTTCAATCAAAACAAATGTGCACTTTGATGTTCCTCTTGGGATTCAAGTGTTTTCATTTTATCCATGGAATTTATACCCCCAAGGTAATACACAAAATCATTTCTGACCCCCGTAATGTATTAAAACCACTCGCGCTCTTTATTCCACTCATCCAGGGATTTTCTTCGATTTACATCTTTACAATGATCCGCAACTATTCATGTTTTGTGGCTTCTATCGTGGCTTCAAATTTTCTTGCTATGTCATGGTGATATTCCTTCTTACTGCACAATATTCTAACTAGGAGGATCATGTCCTTGGTTCAACAAAATTGACAAACTCTATAGATCTATATGTCTTTCAAGTTCGTGTGATACTATATTTCTTCATGCCACAAAGCACCAAACCTCTCATTACTTTGTTTTCTCCGTGGACTCTTTCCTAACTTTATTCCTTGTTTTCTCCATGAATAAGAAATTTTGCATCCCTCTTTCTGAATTTCTTTCACCAAGGAATTATCTTCTTAGTGTTGCAAAAGTTAAGAAGATGTCGCACAACACTAAATTTCACCAATTTTTGCCTAAGTGTCTACACTGCAAACTCATTTATTCCACGAGTTAGGAGAAATTGTGGAACACGAAGTTATTGCATTCCATGGTAAAATAAACTAGTCTCTCGTAGATTTTCTAGAGCATCGAAATGGTTAAGTCATTTGCATGAGTTGTTTAAAATTACATGGGGTGTAATTTTAGACAAAATGTGGTGAATTTCAGGGGACATCTTCTTGCTAGATGATGAATACTAGTTACCTTGAATCATCTATTGGGCATAGATTCAAGATTAACCTTGAAGAAAATTGATCTTAAATTTGAAAGAACTTGTTTTTTTAAATCCACATGAACTCAGCACTGAATGAAATTGATCTCATGGGATTTGAATAAAACTTGAAAAATCTCCACCTATATGATTCTACCATGAAGCCTACTTTGAACTAAACTTTTTCAATATCAATAAGGTCCCACAAAAAATATATATAAACATTAAAATCATACATGTTCCAAATAGAAACATGCAAAGTGTGCATAAGAACTTGTTTTGTAATAAGAAAACATAAACTACCTTATTCTAACCAAAGGTAAATGAAGCTAAACAAAACTTGAGATAGGTTAGGAGAAATAACTTTTCTTCCTTACAAAATTAGACCATGTGATCAATTTGGTAATAAACATGGCCTTTAATGAGAGTGGAAAACTATCTTTCAACTACTTTCCAACCTCATTCCTCGAAGCATTAGCTAAAAATTGAAATAAGACCTCCTTAAGTTGCTCTACATTTTTTTTGAGGTGTTGCAGGTGACATTTGGTGCTTTGATGATCTTCCTCATACTCTGAAGTGAGCATGACTGGCAGCAACTCTATTTTTAGCTCCAAACTAGCCAAGTATCTAATTAGACATATGGCCTTGGGAACTAATGGACTAATCCTTATGGTTTTCCCATTTTCTTTATATATATCTCCAAGGATGGAGTTGGTAGAGACACATTATACTTCATAGATGTCTGCAAGTTGATTTATATTTGATTGTTCTTGCTCTTGCATGGACCTCTTTGTTTCCTCTTTAGAGCACAAGTTTCCGTCCTCTTCATTTTCTTCCCCAGTTTGATTTCTACTAAAAGTGAAGCAAGTTCAAGGAATGCATAGTAATGCAGGTCATTACACTCAGTTATTTCACCTTTCTCACTTGGAAAATATTCTTCCTCACACCCACATATGTCACTAGTGTTACAAAAAAATTTCTCTTCAACCAGTGGTCCATTCTTCCTTCAAATCCATCTTATTTTATTTTTCAATAGCTACCTCTTTTTCATTGGTAATCAGAGATAGCTTAGGCTCCAAATTTTTGATTTGATCAATTCGGGAAGCTAAAAGACCCTCAAAAACTTGATATGATCTCTATGGTTTTTATCCATCATGAAAGTACTAAATATCATGATCTACCCACCTTGTAAGATAACTTGGTTTAATGCAAGTCAGGTAGATCCTCTAGTAAGTATTAGGAACACTGTGGATTCTCAAAATATTGTGACAAGTTTTTAGAGGTTTGGGTAATGCCTTGGGTGGAGATGGGGAGAAATTTTTCAGATCATATGGGATGTTTTGAGCATGATACACTTGTAGAACACCAAAAGGGGAGGTAAAAAGAAAATGATATTCCTTCTTTTAGAATGGGACAACAAATTTTTCATGATCTACATAAGGGGTGTGGATAATTTGAGATGGTGGGGGAAGGATAGAAGCAACAAGGATGGGTTTCTCTTGGTTTCAAGGATGATTATCTTCTCATCTTGTAATGCAATGGAAAAAACATGAGGAATATTACTACCTCCTAAATTTTGGATCAACACATCCAAATTAGAATCAAAAGACCTTGAATAATACAAAAATTCCATACCTTGTGAGGTTATGAACACTTAAGGAATTATATACCATGTCCTTGAGAATCTTAAGTTGAAATATGATATGGAATACATTGAAGCTCGTTATATTTTGCTGAGGTATTCTATCAGATAAATGAAATTTGTATCTTCCTTAAACCGGTTGTTTATTTGTTCTCCCAGCTAATCCCATGTGGAAATGGATTGTGGAGTAAAACTATTGTACTAATCACTTTATTTACCTTTGAATGATGAAACAAGAAGTCTGAAGAAAAAAATTTCTTCTTTGATGTTGTGAATGGCACAATGGTTGACTATATCTTAAATGTGATCAATAGAATATTGATCTCTATTTCCATAGAAAAGAGGTAGGTTTTTTAGGGTTATTATGGGGACATCATCCCACTACTATAAATGAAGGGGGGAGAACTAAAGTGATATAATGGAATATCTCTTTAGAGATCCATGAGAGAAATAAAAATATAAAAATGAGTGGAAAGGTGAAGGGAATGGTTTACAGACTCAAAGAATGGGTTTCTTGAACAGTGGAGTCACCAGATGTATTTAAAAATGCCTCCAAATCATAGATATCACCAAGAACACATCAACTTGATGATATGAAGTTGTAAAGCACTTAGAACTTATCCCACCGAGTGTGCCAAAACTTTTAAAGCTCAAAATTATACCCTTCCCTGAACCATGGAAGATTCGAGCAATATGGGATTATCTCCAAGTGTGGGACTTGTGGTTTGAGATAGATCTCTATAGAATGTCAACTTCCTCTACTCAAAAGATTAGGGAAACCCATGTAGCACCATATAACCTAATGTTAAAACTACTCCTAAGCTAACCTGCACTAACACTTCCAAGGGACCAGAGAGAGAGAGAGATGTAGAAAACAAAACCTAAGCTAAAGGGGTGGTTATAACACCAAGAAGAAGGGTCAATCACTCTCCAAAATGGAAGGAAGGGGAAGAAAAATATGCCATATGCCAAAAGTGTATAAAAAACCCTTCCATACATTCACAACACGCGAAAAATGGAGAACTTGCAAGTATAAAATACACACAACATACCAAAGGAAGAACAAGAAGGAAATATTATAATAAGAAAGATATTGGGGAAGAGAATTGACACAAACACATGATTTCATTGCTCAAAGTATGAACATTTAGTTGTAACAATTGAAGAAGGAAAAATACAAAACAAATACCAAGTTTGAGGTCTGTAACTCATGGGAAGTCAACCACTATTTTGAAATGGTGTTGTTACAACAAAGAGAGATCCCCTTTTTACAATGTGTGAGTTTCATATTCATAGATAAATGAGAAAGAGATGATAGAAATAGAGGGGTACTAAAAGAATATATCCAACCACCAAGGGCCAATCACCATTAATGCGTGCATAAAGGTGTGGTGCCTAACATGGATAAAATTACACGCCATTAGGTTTATAGGTCCTAGATAACGGTGCTTGATATCATTAAATTTTGGGCAGTGGAGTGGTTTAACATCACTTTGATCAAAATAGGCATAGACTTTGAGGTTCCCCATGGAATTCAAGTGTTTTCATTTGATCCACGCCCTTTGCACCCTCAAGGTAATACACGAAATCATTTTTGACCCCCGCAATGCAATAAAAAAATATGTTCTCTTTCCTCCATTCATCAATAGTGTTTACTAAGATTTATGATTTCTAATGAGGTTAATGTACTAGCTACTGAAGAAACTAAAAAAATTAGAAATGTTGGAGGGTTTATGTTACCTCAGATGTGATGTGATACGGGTGCAAGATGATGATGGATCCATGTTGCTGCAAATCAAATGAATCCTGCGAATAAGACCCACTAAAAGGAAAATTATTACATTTTTTGGGTGGGGGTTTCCTGATGAAGTGGACCCGAGAAGCGTTAACTCCCTTGGTGGATGTCAACCCCCGTTATTAAACAAAATTGATAAAAAGTAGAGATAAACTTAAAATATGTAGAAACTGAAGGAATTACATAATCTAAAAGTAATTATGATTGATTTAAGTATTGATCTGATTAAAATAAAAGAAAATTGAATTATACCTGGTCTAGTTTGACGGTGACCCAGACTGTGCAGAGGTAGGTCAATATTGACCTGGAGGATAGATCCAGAAAAATAAGTGAAATATGTAGGTCCTGCAAAATATGGATGTAGTCTGGGTATAGAAGAGACTAACGAATGTCAGGATCAACCTACAGGGGAAACCTGAAAAGTGTAAACCAAGAAAATGATTGAAAGTGAAGCCTGAGAAGGGTAAGTTGAGAATCAGGATCCTGGTTGGTGGTGACTAAGGTACAGACAAGTTAATTTTAATGGCATATAGGGGATAGAAGGAAGCTTTGGGTAGCTGGGGCAAACACAAAACTCGTGTAAAGATGAGAAAAGGTTCTAGAACATGAAGGAAAATATGTAGAAGGCCGACTTGATGGTGACCTATTAGGTTTGATAGTGATTATGATAGGCTTGGATAAACCCGAAGAAAGGCAAACCAGAAGGGGAACCTACAAGGATGGATCTAGAAAAGGATATTGATGGCAGGGATACGAGCATTGTTTTGGATGACTTGCTCCTACAAGAGGTTAGATACAAATAAGGAATCAACAATATGATAATAACTGTGTAAATGATAATAAATAATGATAACCTCATAAAGGAATGTCTACGAGCAATACAAAAAAACTAGAAGGAGATCTCAGTGTTTCACCTAATTTGTTGCTAGTTAAAACTAAATAGGAAATAGGTTAGGAAGAATACCTATAATATGTAGGTCAAAGGTTGAATACAGGCGTAAATGACTTTCTGATCAAAGTTGATCGTGAAGAGCTTCCCTTTAGCTAGGGGGACGACCTGTAAGAAACATGATAAGACCACAAAATGGCATTAATAATATAGGTTCATGTACTACCTAGCAGATACTAGATCCGGGAAGCGTGGTGCTTCCTAGAAGGCTGTCAATCCATTTTTTAAATACAAATTAATGCAATGAATATCATGAAATAAAAATAAATCCTATTGTAGTTATACAATTTAGGTATCTCGTGCAAAAAAAATAAGCAAATATAATCTAACAGGAAAAGTTATAATCAAATCCGAAGGTTCAGTAGGTTATTTTGGGTATTTTAAGGTCTTATATATGTCTGAGCTTGATTGAGTGAGGTTTTGGGTGGATTTTGGATGATGGATAGGATTTCTAGTTATAAGGTATAAAATGACATAGAGGCCAATATTAGTCTTGTGACCGATGTCGGTAAAGAGGTGAAATCGATGACAGTTAGGTGACTGACGTCAGTAGGGGAAATTGGCAGTAACTTAACAAAAATTGTTTTTGATCTTCTCTGTTATTATACAGAGAGTGAAAAGGAAGTTGTTAGGTTTGTAATATTACTGAGAATACTCGAGAATACATAGGGGGAAGTCACAGAAAGTAAAAAGTTTGTAGGTGATTAGATTGGTGGATTGGTGATAATTTAAAGATAAAGGAATACACGAAGAAATAAAGTATAATGAAGGAGGTAAATAATATATAATTTAAGCAAGCACAATATGATTAAAATCACGTATACTTACTTGCATTTACAGATCTAGTAGGTGAAGGTGGATGGTATTTGATCCATGAAGATATTCTGGGTTCAGTGCTATGGCAGTACTCCCGGAGTGTTCTCATGAGTATTCTAATGCCCTGGAATGAGAACTCGATGTTTGCTTGGGCTTGTGGTTGAGTATTTTGTGGTTTCTGGATGCTGAGAGACTTTGGATTCGTGCTTGAATGAAATAGAAATCCCAAAACTAAAAATTACCAACCCAGGTAGAAGGTTTTAAAGTTTTATATAAAGTTACCGATGGCGGTTAGGTGACTGAAGTCGATCAAGGAATAACCAGCGTCGATTAAGGTGGGTAATTCTAGGTTTACCAAAAATAGGCAGACCTTCCCAGATTTGGTGTGCTTTCCTCTTTGAGTCCACTTAGAAAGTAGATTTCACATGAGAGAAGGTAGGAAGAACTTAGAAGAGGTCCAGTTATGTTTAGGAAGAAGTCTTAGTTAATTAGGTCAAGTTAGCGACTCAACACTAGGAGTTATAACTCAGTGTTAAGGGTGATGACTCAGTGCTGAGGGTGATGACTCAAACACTGTGAGTTAAATGACTCAAACAGTGTGAACCGAATTTGGTGTCTAAATTTTCCCCTTTTTTCGAGTAGCTTTATATTGGTAAGTGACACAGATAAAAATAGGAAGTCGGTGTCCCAGGTATAAGTGGAGGTTAGGTTTCCCCTAAGTAGGGATGGAGGTGACCCTGTCGACACTAAAATTTTCCTCTATAATTTCTATTTCATTAATGTATGTATTAGGAATAAGATGTTGTTAAGTATAATTAGTAGTAGCGTCCGATAGAAGATAACGGTGCTGCCAGTACGACGCCGCCAATAATGTATAGTACAGCAATAGTCAAAATTACAATAGGAATGTTGTGGTAAAAAGTAAATAGTTGTCGTAAGTGGTCCAGTAATGTTAAAATGTCAAAGTTGGGGTAAGTAGAGAAGTAGGGTCTACATGATTAGGAATTAAAAATATTATATTGGTAATAAGGACAAGGAGTGAGGTCATAAATATTTTGTGTATTTTATTTGTAAAAAGTCTAAAAATGTGGAACCCATGTGAAATGATAAGGTTTATCTTATCTTAAAAGATAAGCTTACATGTACAGATAAGAGTTAAGGTATGGAATATGATTCGTCAGAGTGGATTTCTTATCCTATCTTACAGATAAGATGGATAAGCCTAGAAGTTCTATAAATAAAGAGGTCACCCCCCTCATTTAGCATAGAAGGAAGTAGTGAGAAATATTGTATGAGTAAGTGTGTAAAGGAAGCCATCAGTTTAAAGGTGTGTTGAAGAAACCATTAAGAGGTGTAATTGTGAAGTTTCTCCCATAGTCTTGGTGAAAGGCAAGTGAAGTCAATAACACTTGAAGTACCTCATGGGTGAGATTGTAACAATTTCATGCTAATATTATAATTTACTCTGATATTTCAGATTTATCATCATTCCTTTTTATCATATTCTATGGTATTCTTGTGTTATGTTTGTTGTTGTGTTTCCAGATTACATCCACCAAACTAAAGGCTGTGCATTAGTAAATAATCATAGCACGAGGAGTTCCCGGTGAAGAATTATCATAGTGCCGGATTGGTGATGACATTTTGGTTCCGTTGCCGGGACCATTCCTCGTTGGTGGATTTTCTGGAGAGATATTCCCACTTAGTCAAAAATCAATTGGAGGGTAACCTTATTTTTACTGTGCATAGTAGTTACCATGGTAAAGTCATTTTTGTCATGAATAGTAGTTACCATGGTAAAGTCATTTTTGCCGTGAATAGTAGTTACCATGGTAAAGTCATTTTTGCTGTGAATAGTATTTATCACATTAAAGTCACTTTTTACCGTGAATAGTATTTACCGCAGTAACTTCACTTTTTACTGTGAATAGTGTTTACCACAGTAAAGTCAGTTTTTACCACAGTAAGTCAAGTTTTACCATAGTTACCGTGGTCATTTCTCTTTTACTGTAGAAAGGTGTAAAGTCACTTTCTATTACAGTGATTCCAATTATTTGTGCACATAAGTCTTGTTGATTGTACTTGTGGGTTGGTATTTTACAGTGGTTACTTTTGAAAATGGGGAAGATTCCTGTTTTTTCAGCCCAATCTAATGAAGATGCTTCCTCTTTCATTCAAGAGTTTAAACGATCTTGTATTTGTAATGGCCTTATAAGAAGGGAACAATGGACTGAATTTTTTCCTACCTTTTTGGATGGTTCAGCACTTAGGTGGTTTGAAACACTAGGTGAAAATGTGAAAAATTCATGGGATTTATTAACTGAAAGTTTTCTTGAAGAATTTGGTGAACAAAAAAAATATGCAGATCTCATGATCGATATCACAAAGCTATCCCAAGGAGAGAAGGAGAATATAAGGGATTATCATGCTCATGTTCTAGAGCTAAGGAGGAAGCTCGATGTCCAGATCCGGAAGGAAGGATTAGCGGATGGGTTGATGAATGGCATGGATAATCTCCTATGTAAGCACTTCATTCTTGGGATGAAGCCAGAGATCAGACAACGAGTGAAGTATGACCTCCTAGCTACCATTGAACAAGCAAAGGAGATTGCAAGAAGGCAAGAAGAAAGCATGGAAGAGAAGCCCAAAGAAATTGTTGCTAAAGTAGAGCCTACACCAGCACCTTTGGTCTAGAATCCACAACCACTCTCGGTGAGCACAAATCTTTCTCCTAGTACATCTACTGAGTATGAAGATCTGCTCCAAAAGATGGGTCAGTTAACTATTAATCTTCTTCAAGGAAAAGAATTTAGTTCTCAGGGAGGAGATAGAGGTCCAAAAAGAAATATTTCTGAAGTTGTATGTTATGGTTGTTATAAAAAGGGTCATTATAAGTATAATTGTCCAGATAGAGCTTCTACATCTGGTAAAGGAGATAATGATAAAGGAAAAGTACCTGTGAATTCTTTTGATGTAGTAGATAAGAGCAGAAATAATGAAGTAGATGTGTTTGTAACAAAAAGAAAGAAAGAAAAAGATAATCAAGATGGAAATGATCCTAAGAAGATGAAAGGAGAAACTAGTAAGAAACATAGGAGAAGAAAGTTGGGTGTGTAGGATTTTCTGATTTCACAGGGGTAAGGACCATACTCCATCTTGGAAGATCTGTCCAAAAGGCCTGCAAATATTACATATGGTCAACTCTTGGCTATGTCTTCTGAGAAGAGGCGGGAGTTGCGAAGTGGACTCAATGCTCGACGAAGGAAGGAGGTTGAGGTCCTTGTTTTGGAGGCAGAGGTAGATCTCTATGCTCCACAAGCTGAGGTATTATGTAATGGTATTTCAATTCATGATGTCTTAGTTGATGGAGGTGTTGTAGTTAATGTAATGACCGAGTCTGTAATGAATATGTTGGGTTTAAAAATTGATCGCCCTTCAACACTTATGTTAAGGTCATTAAATAAGGGAAAAACTAAACCAGAAGGTGTAGTTTCAAATGTGGCAATATCTGTTATGGGTGTTGTATGTGTGGTAGACTTTCAGGGAGCGGGTGGACCACCGGTGTAGTGACTCGAAGTGCCATGGTGGAGACGGCTCCAAGTAGAGGTAGGAGACAATCCTAAGAATGTATGTGATTAAAAAGGTGTGTTTAATTTGGTTAAAATCCCCCTCAAACTAAGAAC
This sequence comes from Taxus chinensis, assembly GCA_019776745.2. Lineage (NCBI taxonomy): Eukaryota > Viridiplantae > Streptophyta > Pinopsida > Cupressales > Taxaceae > Taxus > Taxus chinensis. The sequence continues at coordinate 476,535,272 of CM034155.1, forward strand.
TGATGAGGTAGGAAACATAGTCAGTGAGTGGCTTGATAAATAGGTTATTGATGAAAGAAATGTTCAATGGGTAACGGTATCGTTGGGTCGGGTGATAGGTAATGTAAATTGAATGCACGCACACGTATAAATTGTGATAAGATACTAGGTTGAAGAGCTTGAAAACTCTACTTCAACAAAGCTTGATAGGTTTATCCAAATGAGGTTGAAGTGATTCAGGTATCCAAGGTATGGGCTATGCTCCTGAAGCACAACGAGGCTAGGTGAAGGAACATGTAATAGGTATTATTCCAAGACACCAAAGGTATGGTCAGGATAAACATAATGACATTAGGAAAGGTAAGGTCATTAGGTTGAACAACATGGGTAGGAAGATCACAAGTTATAACGAGTACACAAAGTCAAATGTCACAAAAGGAAATTAAGGTCAGGGTATGTAGGTCAGGGCACAAGTGAGGCTAAGGTATAGGTAAATAACATGTCCCTAAATGCAAGTAAGAAAATGTACGCATAATGTAGGCTTGTAGGAGAGTTTTAATAGGTGTTGGTAAAGGGTAAAAGTTGTTTGAGCAACATTGTTTTTAGGAAAAGTGGGCATAGTATGGGTCAAATATTTATGTTCAGGTGATCGATGCTTGGTTATAGCATAATCTGAATGTTGGTTTGTTAGGGAATGACTTGACTGACATGTCGGTCATGTCGATTTGGGTCTAAAAAAGGAAAAAATTGTGTTTTACAGAGTTGGTTATTTCTTTTCCATTTGTGGAAAATGACAGAGAAGACATGGAAGGTTGAAAAGTAACGGTACACAGGTCTCTAGCTGAGTTGACGAGCTACTAGTAGGCGATTGGAATTTGGTAAGTGGGTCCACGAGAGTGATTGGAGTCGATTTGATTGGTTGTGAGGTGAGGAGTAATATTTTTTCGTGGAAGTAGGTGGGAGAGAGAGTGAGTGGACCACTGGTGTAGTGACCCGAAGTTCCGCCATAGAGATGGCACTAAGTAGAGGTAGGAGACAATCCTAAGCATGTATGTCATATGAAAATGTGTGTTTAATTCGAATAAAATGTGGGTGGGAATTTGAGTTTGAAATTTTGGGTAAAAAGGGGTGAAACATGTGTGGGATAGGGGGAAATGTAGGCTAAGTAGGGTTGGGAATGAAATGTAGGGTAGATTTGGATGGGGTGGGATAGGGTTTTAAGGTTGTTTTATTGTTGATTTTTAACAATAGGGGACATGGGGGTTTCGGTTTCATCGTTGAAACAGTGACCTAATTTTGGTTATTGGTTGACCAACATCGGTTGGTTGTGTCTGACATTGGTTAATGTTGGAGTGACCAGACACCGGTCAAGATGACTCAATTACGGTTAAGGAGACCAATGTCAGTCACTGTAAATAGTGACTATTGGATGAAACAAAAGGGGCTAGATGGGAAAGTTAAATAGGCAAGGCAGGGGTAGGTAAAGACTAATGTAGGTGGAATAGGGTAAGGAACTATTTTTTTCGATGTGTGATAGGTATGTAGGTGAAATTATCTAGGATATTGGGTAAGTATTATAATTGAGACAATTAGGTTTTTAGGTGAATTAGGTAAAGGGGTAGGTATTGGAAACCAGGTGAGGGGTATGTATGATTGATGTTTTTTAGGTATTGTGTGGTACAAAAAGGGATAAGTATGAGGTGAGTTTGAGATTTGGGTAATAGGTGATTTGAGAGGGTCGCAACTTGACAGTGTTGGTTTGGATGATGCAGGAAAGAGATCAACTGACTATGAGAGACAAAATACCACCTCTATTAGTACAAATGCGGCCTAGCATGACATCTGAGGAGTGGGAGAACATAGCCTATGTGGGACTTAGTTCAATGAGGTGTTATAGGCATATAGGCTGAGATCATAGCTTGATGGTCGCTCTCATCGACACATGGGACTCTATGACCAATACCTTTCATTTACCGACTGGAGAGATGACCGTCACATTAGAGGATGTGTATAGGATCCTATGGATTCCTTTTTTTGGTGAGCCAGTGTATTAGATTTTGACTGAGGTTTCGGTGAAGCCGATAGTGGTGGTATTTGGTGAGGCGATGGGCATGTTAAGTTATCACAATATGAGTTTGCATTATGGGAATATGTATGTGGCATATCCATAGGAGACCATGTTATTTGTCATTATGATGGTGGCAGTAGGTTTTTTTGCTCTTCTGAATTCCGAGGGTGGGATATTTCCATGAGCACTAATGGGGGTGATATAGTAAATGATCGAGGAGCGGATATGCTTTTCTTGGGCACCATATTTTCTAGTCCATCTGTATAGGGATTTATGGGCCTATGGTAGGTTTAGGAGGTTTGGTATGTGTTGTATATACTTGTTACACTATTAGGCCTATGAGAACATTGTGTGTGTGCATCCAGTTAGGTTACCACGATAGGACCGGTTCAGGGGTGGTTTGTAAAAAAGTGGTTTTTAGGAGATGGGTACCAATCAGGGGACATTCGAGGGTGGCTAGGGCCACATATGATGTTACATACTACATGTGGTTGTTTGAGGGCCTTTCTGTTGTGGATATCATATGGTGGCTATATGGTGATTTTCCGTTGTATAGAGGCATTATTGAGGAGTTAGAGGGGATTGAGTTATTGAGATGGATACAGGGGCGGTGTGTTAGTGAGCATGAGATGATACCTGTGGACAGGGTTAGATGAAATTTTGGACTATTGTAGGACATGCTCCCACCTTTCCTACAGTACCGTAGAGATGATGTGGAGAGACTCATGTCTACACCATGTATGAGTGGGAGGAGTAGGTGCGAGATCGATGGATTAATGATGTAGGTGTCATTGATGCATATAGGTAGTGGTGGGTGGCATAACTAGGGGTGGTATCGTTAAGGCTAGGGCATCCTGATTTAGCAACAGTCACAGTGTATAGGGATACATTGCAAGGGCAGGTGGCTGCCCTACAGGCATAGATCACAAGGCTGCAGGGATAGCTGACAGGGGCACAGACATAGGTGACCACCTATCAGGCACAAGTGATGACCCTATAGGCCCAGGTAGCATAGGTGCAGGCTCCCATACAGGGTGGAGATGGGGATGGAGGGTAGGTAGCCACTTTACAGTTACAGGCGGCCTGATTACAGGGTCAGTTTCCCACAACACAAGCATAGGTTGCGGCCTTAAAGGCCCAGGTAACTGCATAGATACCACCACAAGCATAGGGATAGGGTCTCATAGTACAGGAACCTGCACTAGGATAGGGTACACTTGTGGTTAGGAAGAGTTCATAGGGGGTAGTTAGGCCCATGAAACCACCACAAACCATATCCATAGCAAGGTTTAGGGATGCCCTGAACTAGGATTGTTATTATCAGGACCATCTAGCCACCGCAAGGATTAATGTGCATGCATATACTGAGCATTGAGCCCAGTAGGCATCCCGTGAGTGTACTAAATCTAGGATTCATAGTTTCGGTAGCACAGGGGGTCGTTGGCCCCAGAGATAGGGCCAAGGTGAGGTTACTAGTTCCTGGAGACCAGGCCCCGTAGAGGGCAAGGAGGAGGAGATAGAGGTCAGGAAGGGACTAGAAGAAGGTGTCGATATGATGGAATGGAATTTTACTAGTGAGGAGGAGGAGGAGACATGTGAGACTGGAGAGGAGGGCATCAGGTGGGGATGATTGGTCACTGTATGTGATATTGTACCATTATTTTGATTTTTGATATATATACCATCCTACATGCCAAAGACGTGAGATTGTACATGAGATTTTTGAGAGACTGGTATTTATTTATATCTGTTTATATATGTATTGATACACAGAATCTCCCATTGTATAGTTGATGATGTTTACTGGATGGATGATGTAATTGTTTTAATTTCCATTGTTTATTATGTATCATGGAAACTAGTTGAGTTAGGCATGATTGAGTCAAGGTCATATAGGCATGGTGGAGTTAGGTATAGGCATGGTTGAGTCAGGTATAGGCATGGTGGATTTTATGTGATTTAGACATGGTGGAGTCAGGTATAGGCATGGTTGAGTATATCCTTTGTTTTTTACTTAATTTCCAAGTTATTGGTATTATGGAAAATAAATGATGATGTATATGTAGGTTTTGGTTTAACATTCCAACTATTTGATATCATGTATAATGTGAAATGAGTTAGGTAGAGTATGGATATGGTAGTAAAATGGCAAGTGTGATGAAACAATGCATGTTTGTTGTGGTATATTAATTTCCATGTTTTGGTATGAATGGAAACTAACTAGGTTAGAATGTGAACATAAAAGGGGGAAAATTATTAAGGGAAAAAGGTGTAGAAGGGGAAGGGATATAAACAGGTAGACAGATGGCCAAGCTAACCTCCACGGGCCCCCTACCCTTGGAGTGCTACCTACATAGCCCCGATAAAAAGGGGCCTTAGGTCAATGTAGTTTTCCCTTAAGCTAGGGAAGAATATAGTGAGGTAGATGAATGGGTTGGTAGGTTTTAGGTGTGATTGATTATAGGTCATTTGGGTTTGGTTAATTCAAGGTTGAATACACATGGTTGATTGTAGATGTCAAAGGTCTAGTCATGTGTAGCATAATCAATAAGTAGAAAAAGAGTTGATCGGAAAAAGAGATGGGGTGCCACCTAATTAGTAAGGACCATTACGATTCTATTACACCAAAAGAATGCCTTATGAGCATAAGACCCTAAATGTGTTGCATGTTTAAACTTTATAAGGGTGAATTAAGTTTCATGATCATGAAATGTCATATGTTCAGCATGTCCCTTGAATAGGTAAGATATCCAAAATAAAATAAGGTGAGGTGAAGTGGTTTTTTGTAGTGTAACCTTTTTTTGAGACAACATGCCTTTTCTGCAAGATACCTAAAACCAAAATAGGCAAGTCCGTGATGAAAAAGTTTTATGTTTATTTTTTCTTTTGCTTTAAATTTTTATAGAATGATCGATGCGGGAAGTTTATATGGGATGAATATAATGAATCCTTGAGGTATTCGTGAAGTTGATCAATGAGGGAAGCTTCAAAATATTTTTATTTTTATTTGTTCAGAAATAGTCTTCTTTTTAGATAGACTATATACAATAGGTCTAAATTTATAGTTGCCCTTCAAGGGAACAGTCTATATATAGTAACTAGATAGAGAGGTATATGTTCTTTTTAAGGGAATCATCTATTTACAAGAAGTTTGACTCAAGGAGTTGAATCCCATTTTAATTTTTAAATTCTTTGGACTTTTAGGTCATGGAAAAGACTATAGAGGAGTATAGGCTTCTTTTATGAAGACAAAACCATAGCACGTAAAGGTTAAATATGCAATAGAGGTTTAAAGTGACAAATGAAAATGGGATTCCATCATGAAAAGAACAAAAATTATCCATGAGAATTGTGCCATGATTAGAGTCGTGGTATTCATGATGAAGAGAAGGCTGAAAGGTGATGGGTGATCGCATAATTATTGTTTAGTAATTGGTCCTCAAAAATGGAGGAGATAAAAGGAAAGGGTACTCAAGGGATGAGTTTGTATTAGACAAAAGGTGATATAGTACTTGATTCAACAATAGAATGGTTAGAGATGCAAAGAGTTGAGGGGCTCAGGTTTGGGTTGGCCTTCGAAGAAAGAAAAATGATAAGCACCTGATCCATAGGCATGAGTGACAATATAGGGTCCAAGCCAATTAGGAGCAAATTTGCCCCATTTACTTTTCTTCGCTTTTGTTACATGTTAATTTTATTTTAGGATTAGGTTACCAACCTTGAAGGTTCATTCCTAGACATTTTTTCGTAGGAACATTTGATACATTTTTGGTAGATTTGAAGGTGATCAAGAGCAGTTAAACGACACTCATCTAGTAACTCAAGTTGTGTCAAACGGTCTTGGTGAAAATCATCATTGGTGAGCATATCTTTAAGTGAGATATGAAGAGATGGAATTTAGACTTCGAGAGGTAAAACATCCTCCACACCGTAAACCAAAGAAAAGGGTGTGGTAGTAGTTGAGGTATGAATACTAGTGTGGTAAGCCCATAAGGTGAAAGGAATGTGTGTATGCCAATCCTTTCCAGTATCATCGACCACTTTCTGAAGAATTTTATTGAGGTTTTTGTTGGTTGATTTGGCTTGGCCATTTTCTTAGGGGTAGTAAGGCAAAGAGAAACTAAGCTGAATGTAAAACGTGTCACAGATTTTCCATAGGTTTTTGTTTTTGAATTGTTTACCATTATCAGTGATAATTCAGTGAGGAACACCAAAGAGACAGATGATGTGATGGTTAATGAATTCACATATTTTCTTAGCCTTGGTAGAAATAAGAGGTGCAACTTCCACCCATTTAGTGTAATATTCAATAATCCATTGATGACGTTGAGAAGAATGAGGGTTAATCTCACCAACAAGATCTAGACCCCATTGAGAGAAAGGCCAAAGGTCTCGTGTGACCTGTAAGGCGTGACTAGGGGTATGGTGAAGATTAGCATGTTGTTGACACTTCACACAATGCTTGACATAGTCACAACAATCACAGTTTAGGGTGGGGCAGTAATAACCAAGGTGAAGGATGTGTTTAGCGACATCTAAACCACTAAAATGACCCCCACAAATTCCATCATGAACCTCCTTGATAGTATATGGTATTTCAGATCTGGTGAGGCAATGTAAGAGGATGCCATCAAATCCACATTTATATAGAATACCACCCATGATGACATAGAGAGAGACACTTTTGAGTAAGGATCATTGCTCATTACGCGTAAGATGCAGAGGGATAATTAAAAGGGAAAGGTAGTCAGCAAATTTCTTATACCAGATATCTCATGGGTCAAATTTTATTTCTCTAAAAAAATTAGCCTCTTAGAATAGGTAATATGGTGATCATAATATTTTGATTGTGACAAATATCATCGAGTCTCAGGGTGAAGCGGATATTTGAGAAGCGAGACAGGCTATGATATCCATGAATTTTTTTTGCGGGGTAGTGCAAAGTTCATAATGTTCAAAGGTAGTCCCGAGATTGTCAACATGATGTTTATACTTTTGAATTATCTCATTACGACATTGGTATAGACCATTAACTTGGTTCACCACCAATTTGGAATCACCAAAAATATTAATGGATTTAAATTTTAAGGCTATGGTGGGTTGAAGACCCAATATGAGTGCTTCATATTCGGTGATGTTATTGTTGCAATAAAAATCTAGTTTGAAAGATAAGGGTATAGGTTCACCATCTAGAGGAATGAGGATGACTCCTTCACCACCCCCACACTGACATTTGGAACCATCGAAGAATAAGGTCATTTGATAAATTATATCATCAATGGAAAGGGTAGCGATGGATTCATCTGGAAAATCAAAGTTTGAAGATTGGTTTCTAGAAAGAGGTGCATCTGCAAGTTGGTCAGAAATGGTTTATCCTTTTATGGATTTTTGGTGGATAAATTCAATATCAAGGTCTGCAAGGAGCATGATTCAACATGTAGCACATTGATGTTGGTAGGGTTTAGCATACATATAATGTAAGGGATCGGTGTTGGTGACAAAAAAGGTTTTATGGTTAAGTAATTAATGGTGAAGTTTGGTAGCGAAGAAGACTAGGGATAGGCAGAGATTTTTGGTGTGAGTGTATCTAGTCTCATAGTCTAGAAGTATACGGATTATATAATAAACCTCTTGCTCTCTATGTTATTCGTAAAGATGAGCAAGCATGGCTCCCAATGAATGGTTTGTGGCAGAAATATAGAGGAAAAAGGGAGTGTCATATTTAGGAGGGATGAGCACAGGTGGTTTAAGGAGGTATAATTTTAATGCTTCAAAATCTTTATGGAATTCATCATCCCATTTCAAGGACACATCCTTTTTAAGGAGATGATGAAAATTTTGACAACGGTCAGAGAGTTGGGAAATAAAATGATGAATAGATTGTAACTTGCCTTGCAAACTATGAAGTTGGTATTGGTTAGTAGGTGGAAGCATCTCAAGAATTGCCTTGATTTTATCAGGTTCAACCTTAATTCCATGCAAAGAGATGATGAAACCAAGGATCTTACCCAAGAGAATAATGAAAATGCATTTCTTTGGCTGAAGATGAATACAGTATTTGAGTAGACGGTCAAAGATGACTTTAAGGACCATGAGGTGATTAGCCCAATGTTTAGATTTAGCAAGAAGGTAATCTACATGATATTCCAATATGTTATGCATAATGTCGTGGAATATATAGGTCATATCCCACTAGTAGGTAGCACTAGCATTCTTAAGGCTAAAAGACATAACGCTGTAATAGAAGGTCCCCCAAGGGGTGATAAAGGCATTTTGTGTTGATCTTCTGGTGTGAGTAATATTTGGTTGTAACCCAAGAAACTGTCCATGAGTGATAGCATCTCATGACCAGATGTGAAATCAACAAGTTGATCAATTCTTGGTAGAGGAAAATCATCTTTAGGGCAGGCTAGGTTGAGGTCATGGAAATCTATGCATATACAGAGTCCCCATGTTACTTTAGTGATAGGAACGATGTTTGAAATCCATTGGGGATAATCAATGGGTATAATAAAAGAAACAGAGAGAAGGCATTGAAGTTCTTCTTTTACAAGAAGGACAATGTGTGGATGCATTTTTCACAGTTTCTGTTTTACGAGTTTGGCACCAGGAATAGTTACGATATTGTGAACCACAATATTTGGGTCAATACCGGGCATATCGGCATAAGACCAATCAAAAACATTCCTATAGTCTCAGAGGAAAGAATTAAAATCTTCATGTTCAATAGAATCTAAATATTGGCCTATTTTTAGAACGTGAGGGTCTTCCTAAGTATGAATGTTGATCTCTAAATTTGATTCATTCAACATGGTTTACATCTCAAAAGATAACGACTAGTGGATGTAAGAGTCCTCCACCCCTAAATAAGTGAGAATGGAATCATCATCCTGACATTGAATGATTTTTATAGGAGTATCATCATCGATTATGTCATAATAAAGGAAGGGAATAGAAATGGGAGCCTCCCCATCGTGTTGATAGGTCAGAGGTCCTAAGGAAACTATTTTTATGAAAAAAAAAAGTTTTAAGGAATGGATTATATATCCATAGACTCTGCAGGTGAAGTCAGTGGCATAGGTAGATGAGGTGGAGAAGGTGTCTCTTCCTCTACGAGGATGACATGGGCTTTCTCAGAAGAGGAATCTTCCAAAAATCCCATACCACATCGATATTTTTATTTACGGGTAATGCAAGAAATGACTGTGTGACATCCTTGTTCGTAGAGACCAAACGTAAAACATTTCCATGCACAGTGATGGATAAATGTGCATACGAAGTGATGATTAGTTAGGTACCAAAAATCAAATGATGAGAATGGTCTGGTTTGGGTAAGTGGTTCAGGTGTATGTGAAGGAGCATCAAGTCCCCCATATGTCAAATTAGCAAGAAGATGAGGCAGGCCGTATGAAAATGCCTTACCTACCCATTGGTTGTAATGTGGATGTTGATGGAGGATTCCATACTCTTGAGGAGTAAACAAAGTGTTTAGATTATATAGGTGATACTCCCCCAAAGTAAGGCATTGGAAAACGTCTACCAAGGGATCTGAACTTAGAATTTTGGTGGCGGGGATAGAAGAATCACCTAAAACATGGAAAGGAGAAACATCTGTTGTCAGTATCAGAGATGGGTTATTTGATGGACCCATGGTAGAATCGGTAACAACAACAAGCATACTGGAGGTGATTGTGGGAGGTGTAGTGGTAGAAGGGGTGGATGAGGTAGCATCTGAAGAAGCGGTGTCAGTGGATATGGATGGGATAGTGGTGTCTGTGGTAGAGGCCTTAACTAGTATAAGGACATCATTAGGTTGGTAGAGCATGTTACACGTTTTAAATGGTGAAGGATCAACCAAAATGGTGTAGTTGTTCCTTTCATGTTCAAATTTTAGACATTGATGTAAGGTGAAAGGAACATAACCCATGGCATGAATCAAGGGTCATCTAAGTATAAAATTATATTGGAATTCCCCCTCCAATATGCATAATAATTTAGGAATATTCCAAGGGCCCACGTGGATGTGGAGAATGATAGCTCCAAGGGTGAAAGTTATGGCATCGTTAAATGAACGTAGCATAACTAGGTTATGGTGCATATAATTGGAAGGGATATACAGTTGATATGCATGGGAATAAATGATGTTGATACTATCACCCCCATCAATCATAACACAGCAAACACATGTATTCTCAATATACATGAAGATGAACAGGGTATGGTCTAGATCACCCACTTGGAGGGGTAAAATCTCATCATCTAAGAAAATGAGAGCGGCCACTTGGTGAGTAGCAGAGGGGGTATATGGAGGAGGTGGAGTGGTGAGAGATGCCATGTGGTGAGGGGTGATAAGGGAGGCAGTAGGTGTAGGGTCATTAGGTAGAACCTCAATAGATTGAAGGATCTCAAAGAGGGCCTGATGATGGGACTCGGAGGTTTGGATAACGTCATACATGGAAATTTTCATAGGTGATTGGTGAAGCTACGTAAAAATTGTGTGATGAGCCACTCCATCTGACATAGGTAATATTGGTCCATGGATAATGATTTTGGGCACGGGGGGGCAACAGAATGTTAGTAGAGGTGCAGCAGATGGTTTATCTATCTTTTCTTTTCCTTTGTCCTTTTATGTGTGTGTGGCAACTTGAATCATGTTAATCTGAGGAAGAGAGAAAGAGGGAGAAGGTGTGTCATAGAAGGTGTAACAGGATAAGGGGCAATAGAATGGAAAAGGAATAGGATCTAGTGAAATAATTTGAGCACAATGGCATTTTGGTGGCATTTTAGATAGCTCGCCAATGTGGACCATGTTGATCTCAAATTGTGAAGGAGGGTAAAAGGGATGTGGAGGTGGAGATGGAGATTGTTTAATAGGTGTGGAATGAGGTTGTGTGGAGATAGGTGAAGGTGTAATGGGGTCCTCATCTAAAAGATCATCATTGTCAAATTTTTCTTCAAGAGGACATAGGTGAATAAGAACATTCTTAAGAACCTTACAGTTTTCTACATCATGTCCTAGAACACGATGGTAGGCACAAATTTTAGAATCATCAAACCCTCCTGGTTTAGGTTTGAATGGGTCATAAGGTCTAAGCAGTGGTAATGTGATGACAGAGGTTTCCAAAAGGTTAGTCAGGATGTCTGCATAAGATCTTGTCAACGGATCACAATGTGAGCCAAGAGTAGTTTTGGATGGTGGCATAGGTGTGTGAGTAATTTTGAGCTCTCGTTTAGTAGATGATTTGGTTTTTGTTTTCAGTTGCACCCTCTTGGGTAAAGGTGTAATTAGAAAACTAGTTTTGGGAGGCAGTGTAGGATTCCCTACCCTTTTGGAATGTAGAAGAGTATTGGACTTGGGTTAAGCCTTCTTGGGTAAAGGTGTAGAAGAAGTGTGTTATGAATAAGGGAAGGTGGATGGCGGAAGGGGATGGTTTAACCAAGGTGATAGTGGAGGTATAGTAAAGATATTAGTGAGAGGAAATATGGAAGGAATTAGCACAGGTAATAATGAGGGCATTGGCAAGGGTTATGTTATGGGAGGTGAAAAGGCCCTAGGTAATGATGAAGGTAGGGGTCATGTAGGTAGTTCACGAGAGACAGGTAATCATGATGAGGTAGTGGGCTGGCGCATTTGTATCCTTCCTTGAACAGGATTTTTCTTGACCAAGGTTGAAGGGTGTGGACCTAGTATAGATGGCAGTGGAAAAGGTGACAAAGAAGTAGTAGGCAACGTTGGTGTATGGGATTTGAGAGGTTGGGTTCTCCTCTTAGGTGGGGGGTAGTCTTGGTGATGGATTGGGAAGTGGTAGCTAGATCAATTTTAACAGGAGGATGAACTAGACTTGGTGTCGGCATGACCCCTAAGGAACGAGTAGATTTGGGTACAGATGAAGGAGTAGGTGGTTTGGGCATAAGTGGTTACGGAGGTAATGGTAGAGGTGCAAGGGTAGGTGAAGGTGACTTGGAAGATGTCACCACAACTACCTTAAGTGTAATGGATATTTTTGCCTCAAACACTTTAGCGTCAATGGTAGAAGTATCAGTAGATGACATATGCATTTGAGTTGAAATAGGCATTCGAAGGCATCCCCAAATCATGAAATGATCAACATAGTCTAATTGGTTTGCCAAACATGAGAATGGCGTGGCAATGGAAGGAATCAATGTTGATTTCATAGTGACTCCTGTAAATAAATCTGGTTCTTGTGAGATAGGGAAGTGATTAGCCTCTGAATCTATGGTAAAAGAGATGAGATAAAATCAACAAGATCCTTGAAAGCCGATGGAAAATTATCTCTGATTGAAAGGGGCACTGTCAATGGGTCTCTGTTATGCACTACCAATGGGTCTTATGTGGGTAGGAGAGAAATTATTGTGGGTTTCACATCAGGTAGGGAAGTGAGTGGGACAATTATATTGTCATTTATGGTAGACTCCTCCTTAGGTAGAGGAGAAAATGAAGGGGACTCCTCCGTGGATGAAGGATTTCATGCAAGAATTTACTTGATAGATGAAGTGGGTGGAAACTATGTGGAAGAAGTTGGTAAGATTTCAAAAAAAATGAACCTCACGAATAGTACCGTCACTGGCCAAGGATTCACTGGTTTGGTTAGACAACAGGGTGTGATTTGGAAACAGCTTCCTACAAATTTAAAGGTTTTGGTTAGCCGGTGCATTAGGATTGTCCAAGACAAGATCATTTCTTGGAAAATGTTTTTGAAAGTGATATAGTTACCATCAATGTGACCTGAAGAATGATGGTAATTTTAGTAACCGTTTTCGTTGTACCATGCAGGCCCATGATGAGAAGGGTCAAAACTAGTATGTGGTTTAATGTTTGGAAGGGTAATAGCTCCTTCTTTTAAGAGTTTTTCCATAATTGTTGTTATGGAGAAATCGCAACACCCCTGATTTCTTACAAGTGGATGGTTGAGGCAGTCAGTGTGATTCATCAAACATAGAGTTAAATCAAAGTGTGGGACTTTACAATTAGGATAACCCTCAGGATGAAAGTTTTATTCCTATTCCTCTATTATGATGCACACATCCAAATCATAGAGGATCTACTCTAAAATATACTCTAACTTTCTAAGGAGATAGGGTTAAGAAGATTATAATAAATTAAACCTAAACTGACAGGGGTGATGCACCAAAAGTAATGTTGAACACCTGCTTTGCATGGAGATGGAAACCACAATCAGATTAAGAAAGATGAAAATACACCACAAATCAATCCACGGATGAGAATCCACTAACCATTAAACATGTAATACAATAACCATTCACAAATAACCAAGATTGCAATGAGATATCAGAAGAAATAAATGAACACAAGAGATGGTTGAAATTCATCCACGGACTTATATTATTGCTCCATAGATTTGATATAGTGCATTACAATGGCCAAGAGGCACAAACTTGCATTATAGCTTAAATGGGAGGTTTGAACTCCATAAATTCACTTATAGACAAGAGAATAAGGGAGGGTGTAAAGAAAAATTATCCAACATTAGAACAATGCCCCTCCTTACAATATATAGGAAGAATGAGAGAAGGGAGAGATAAGAATTTGAAAATCTTGCTTCAACCACAAAAAATATATTCAAATCACCTGTAACAATGATGGGTGCCATTGAAAAACCCATACCTCCATGTACTTTTCCTTTTTGTAGAAGAAAGGAATCCCATACCTCATCATTTGGGTAGGTGAGAAATCTCGAAACACCCTCTAAAATTTTGGACTCTATTTCTTCATTTTGAAGAACTTAATCTCACTTAAATTGGTTTATTTGTGTAGAGGACACTAGGAGATTTCCAAAAAGTCCTATTTTGTGCACATTTGAGCTCCCAGTCAAAATTTATGGCCATCTGAAGATGGGGGTGTCATGCTACAATAAATGTGAGTGGTTGGCTCTGTCTTTTCAGACTCCAAAATGCAGCGACCTCAGAAGTCTGAAATTTCAGAATTTCAGGATTTGAAACTTTGGACCTTTTTATTTTGGAGTTTAGGTTATTGTTCGTCACTCAAGTCGGCTTGAGAGTTCCGAAATGCTGAACCTCCAAAGTTTGAAATTCATACTTTAGAGTTCGGACTCCAAAACCATGTCGCGTGACATTGTTCATCATTCAAGAAAAGAGTTCCGAAATTCTGAAACTCTGAAGTCTAAAATTTTTGAATCCGGGTATCGGACCTTTAGCTTTTGGGGATTTGGGTTTTGATATTTTGAGATTTTGGGGTTTAGGATTTGTTCATCTTTGGGTCCTTGAAACCTCCAAACCTCTGAAATCCCAAAGTTTGAATTTCAGACTTCGGGTTTCGGACCTTCTACTCATTTTTCTGTGCTTCTCCTACCTCTGAAAAATCCCCACCTCCAAAGTCTGAATTTCAGACTTTAGAGCTTCTTCCTTTCTCAAAATTCTCTACAATGTGTTCGGCCTACTTCAACCTATTCTTCCAACCTCAAAATTTAAGCTCCCATGACTGAATCAATCCCTCCATTTTCTCCATGTGTAAGGTCATATTTTTCTAATTTTTCCTAAGGGGAAAAATTAGATAACAATGGCATAGTAGGGCTCTCCTATGGGAGTATATTTTCGTTTCTCCTGCTTAAATTGAAAGGTATAGAAGTGGGAGAGGTTAGAAGAAGGTTTTGACTGGTTAGATGGATGAGATGGGCCAGATTTCAAAACAACCGCATTGGCCGACCCTTTAGTTTTAGAATAAGTATTTTGGGGTTTGGAAGAAGAAGAGGTATCATTTGATTTAAACGCAATGTTTTTGTTATGTAATTGTATCTTCTTCTCTTCAATGGCATGGATTTACAGCTTTCGGGCCATAGTGAATGCCTCATCAAAGGTATGGAAGGTTTGGAATTGGATATTTTGTGAGATGTGTCTAGCACAAGCCCTAGTAAACAACTCTATTACATATTTCTGAGGTAATTAGAATGCTAGTTGGTTAATCAGGTTTCTCCATCGATGTGATAAAATCTACTATGATATATTTTTCTTCATACTAGCGTGTGGCATACAACTAGTCATGGTTACTTTCTTGATGATGTTAATAAAAAAGTGCTCAAGAAAATCCTGAGCTACCTGGTTAAATGAGAAGATGGAGTGTCTAGGTAGAGAATTATACCAATCCAAAGTGTGTCCCATCAACGACATTGGAAATGTCTATAGGAGAAACGCATCATCATGATCGATCAGGTAACAGACATGTTTAAAATACCGCAAGTGTTGTTGTGGAATTTCTTTGTTATTGAATTGGTTGAGCTTTTTGGCATTTCCTAATGCACGGGGTATGGTTGAATGGGAATGGACGATTGAATGGGCTCATTGCAAATCTTTTCAAATGTTATAGAGTTACGCGATCCTGAGATAGATGTTTATAATGTCTACATCTTGTTCATCATCATTTTTATTAGGTCATTTGTAGGTTGTGATGACAGAGCACCCCCTGCAGTATAAGGGGGTAGGTAAGATGGGTGTGACGTGGGTAGCACTCCAGTATGTGGTGGTGCCAAATATGGGAATTATGATGAGGGGACATAAAACAGAATGTAGGTTAAGGGAAAGTATCTAGAGTAATAAGTATATGAAACAGGTGATTGTTGGTGATAGGTATATGTAGGTGGGGTGGATGTAAAGACCCTAGTAGCGATTGGTGGAAGATATTGGGGGATCAAGAGAATGAGGTTTTGGAAGGGAGTGTGGGTTGCCGACACCAAAGGTGGTTGGTATATAATAGGTATATGGGTAGTGGAAGACATAGGCAAGCATGTACTGAGGGTGGTGGATGTATGCATGGTAAACGTTGTAGGAGTGACAGACATCGTGGGTGCGATATATGCCATAGCTAGGGAAAATATCGATTAGGTGGGGTCAAGATGAGAAATAGTTGGTGGTAAGTTAGAAGTGGCCAGGTAAATGGTGGTAGTAATGGATGCAGAGGTGGGTGCAAGTGTAGGTGGGATGGATATAGGTAGGTTGTAGATAATCTTCCTAGATGAGTCACAAGTGGATGAATGGGATAAATAATGTTGTAAAGCGGTGGGGTTTTGATCAAGGAGTATTGTGAACTCCTTGTCACCGGTACTGATGGTAATAGGTTGATTAGGATCCATAAGTGATAGAATAGAAGGTGACGATGGGCTAGGATGGACCGTCTGAAGGCTGGTGTGGTATATAAGGGCATTGGCTTGGCTACAAGTCAAAACCATGTGACTAATAGTAGACTTGGTAATCTGAGCTCTGTAGATGACTTAGGAGAATAGAAAGAATGGAGAAAATGGTTACGAAAGGTGAAAATAGGTCACTATTATAATTGAAAAATTAAAACATAGAGATCGATGCCGGTTGAGTAACCATTGTCGGTGACAGAGGGTAGCTGATGTCAGTCAAAGGACTGATACCAGTCACTGTGGAAAAATAAAGGATTTGTAAATTTGGAAATAAATGATGAAAATGAAGTGGAACTAGAATTTGAATTTGATGTCAAAGACACAGAGATATGGAGAGGCAACTGAGGAAATCCCAGAAAGAACAACAATGTAGTGAATGCTACTATGGTTAAAATGACCAAAACAACATGAAACCTGACAGCGGTTCAGTAAACTGATGGCTTAGTGATATGAGTAAACTGATGGTGGTTGCTAGACAATGATGTTGGTTACTGTGAAATTTGTGAAAAGATGGAAAAAAATTGAATTTGGTGATTTAGATCAAGTAAAAGACCAACCCAAAAACTGAGTATGGAAATGATTTATTCTAACACACTCATAAAGAGGTAGGATACACCAACTATGATTATGGAGTGTGAAGGGAGAGAATAATGGAGAAGGTAAACTCACACCTCAAAACATAGATCAACCAAAAATCTAGCAAACAAGAAATCCTATGTGGTAGATTTTATGTTCTATCTTATGTTCCATTTAGGATTGACTTGTGAATAAAGTAGATTTTTTAGTTCGATAAAGGTACAAAAGCTGAAAACTATGGATATCAGGTAAGTTTTGGCGTGCAACCTAAGATAATGAATCCAGCTTGGAGCACACTGTCAACATTATCGTGTGATCATTAACAACTTCTTGCTAGGAAAGATGTTGTTTAAGAAAATGGGTAAGTTTTCAGTGGTTTGGTGTGGAGAAAGAGTGTGTAAATCCTTCAGCCATCAGCTGGTCATGACTTTCATCATATAGGTTACCCATAATTTTAAATGAGCTATAGATGTAACACACAGAAATGATATGAAAATATTATAAATCCAAATCCACAAATTATATTTGATGAGAACAAATTATTGGTATGACTTTCACCACAAGAAATGAAAGAAGAATTCATTGTGTAATGGACCTAAAATACGAAAATCAAGACAAATAGGAGAAGAAGAGTGTCCAGAGTCTGAGATTAATGTGAAGTTGAAACATTACAATAAACCCAACAAGGGTCCCACCGGGCGTGCCAAGATGTTTTACCTAATTTGTTGCTGTTAAACACTAAATAGGAAATTTAGGAGGGAAAATGTAGGTCGAATGAATCCACTGCGTAAATGACTTCTGATCCAAGTTGATCATGAAGAGCTTCGCTTTGGCTGGACCTGTAAGAAACACAACAAGACCAAGAGTGGACTGCCTAGCAGATACTACATCCAAAGTGTGGTGCTTCCTAGAAGGTTGTCAATCCACTTTTTAAATACAAATTAACACATTAAAAACAAATCCTATTGTAGTCAATACGATTTAACACATGCAACATATCATAAGCAAATCTAGTCTGGGTTTTTTTTAGGTCTGACAGACTTTCTTGTTAGAAGGTATAAAAACATGTAGCCACACCAATATCGGTCTTTTCCGATGATAGTTAGGTGACTGATGTTGTTAGGGGCAATTTCCCTTAATAAAAAAATGAGCTTCTCTGTGATTGCACAGAGAGTGAAAATCAAGTTTTCTATGTAATATTACTGAGATGACTCGAGAATATATAGGGGGAACACAGAAATAAAAAAGGTTATAGGTGGTTGGATTGGTGGATTGGTGGATTGGTGAGAAGTTGGAGATAAAAGAATTCATGAAAGAAATCACAGTTTAATGAAGGAGGTAAAAAATCTATACTTTAAGCAAGCACAATATGATTAAAATCATGTATATCTTACTTACCTTTACAAATATGGTAGGTGAAGGTGGACGGTAGTTTATCCGTGAAGAGATTCTAGGTTAACCCAATAGTGGAAGTACTCCCTTATTGTTCCCATGAGTATTTGAATTCCTTAGAATGAGAACATGATGTTTGTTTGGGCATGTGGTTGAGTATTTCATGTTTTCTGGATGCTTGAGAGGATTTGGATTCATGCTTAAATGTACTAGAAATACCAAAACTAAAAATTACTAACCCAGGTAAAAGGTTGTAAACTTGTATATAAAGTAACCGATGGCATTTAGGTGACTAGCGTTGGTCGAGGAATAACCAGCGTTGATTATGGTGGGTAACTATAGGTTTACCAAAAATAGGTAAATCTTTCTAGATTTGGCATGCTTTCCTCATTGATTCCACCTAGGAAATTGGAGTTCACGTGAGAGAAGGTAGGAAGAACCTAGGAAAGGTCCAGTTAGGTTTAGGAAGAAGTCTTAGTTAATTAGGTCAAGTTAGTGACTCAACACTAGGAATCATAACTTAGTGTTGAGGGTGATGACTCAGACACTGTGTGTTGAATGCCCTTATAATGGGTGCAGGGTGAGGTGTCATGGTGAGGTGGAGGTGTAAGGGTGAAATTAATTTAATTAAATTAATTAATAATGTGAAGGTTAATATATTAATAATAATTACGTAATGGGGTCATGGTGTGCTTAATTAGTTGAAAGGAACTAAGGGGAGTGTGAACCAAATTTGGTGTCTACACTAAGAGGTCTGTGATCATTACAGAGATGTTCAGGAATGAGAACCTAGCTTGCATGTTGTATCCAAGCCAGGGAAAAAATTGAAAAATAAAATATTCCCCACATGGGGAAATCATGGCCGCAAAGGTGGACTTATAATGAGAATATGGTTCCCCTAAGAAGGGCACAAATATGGCCACAAGAGTGGACTTGATATGATGGATGCAATTCCCAAAAGGAAAAAGAAGCACTAAAACCCCAAAGGAGGACTTCATGCATGGATTAGATTAGATTTTTGAATTAAAAATGCCCAAAGGAAGAGAATAATTATGGCGACAGAATTGGACTTCAAAATGCCAAGGGGAGGATTCAAAATATGGAAACAGAATGCCCTAAAGGGAGAATATAGAATATTGCCACGAGTGTCAACTTTGGAAAAAGAATCTATGCCTGAAAAAGGGAGAATTTGAATATCGTAATAGAATGTGTAAGGGGAAAGAAAATTAAGGCCATGAATATGGACTTACAAAAACAAATGGTTAAGAGGATTTTCCGTAAAGGGGAAATATGTATGGCCTAGTGGGACTTTGGATGAGAAAGAGGGCATAAAATCAAATTAGGAGAAGGATAAGACGTAACCTTGATAGCAACCTATGGATAAAAATGTCTCTACGTCATACCAAATAACATACGAGGAAAAGATTCCTCCAATTGCGTTGGAGGTAAAGAAGAGGGGATCCATATAATGCAAAGAACATGTGACCAAAACTAATGTTAGAAATTGACCAATGATATTTAGTCATCTCAAAAATCATAAGGAAAGAAAGGATGAGATGAAATCATAAACCTAATGTCAACATGACAAAGGGATTTGAGATGTATTTATACAAAGGGAAGAGGATTCTCCAAAAGTGGTGTTCCCTAAAACTATGCCTTAGCTCGGGGAAGGGGAAAGAGCAAATTTATCAATGTGGGAATTCTAATAGAAGAAAGTTAATCAATGTGGGAATCTTTCTTAGAATGCTAATAAAATGGAAGGTTGATTATTGCAGGAAGCCTTCAAATTCCATAAGGAGTATCCATCCTTCAAGGGTATGGTATACTTTATACAATATATATGGAAAAAAGTAATTTAATAGTCATATTTTGAGGGATTCGTTTATTTATTTTTATTTACATGTTTCTTTCTTTCTTTCTTTTGCATGAACAGATGTCCTTCGAGGGATCATTCTATTTTTTATAACTTGATTTTTTTTAGCATCCATATTTTTTATTTTACATGGGAGAGAGTTAGGACTAGCTAAGTAGACCACTTAGGAGGGGATAAAGAGTGTACAAGAGACACCCATGGACCCTTTCCATGGTTCCAATAGGTGAATAAGAGGGTGATGGATGTAATTATT
The DNA here is from genome assembly GCA_019776745.2 of Taxus chinensis. Classification (NCBI taxonomy): domain Eukaryota; kingdom Viridiplantae; phylum Streptophyta; class Pinopsida; order Cupressales; family Taxaceae; genus Taxus; species Taxus chinensis. The sequence continues at coordinate 476,555,596 of CM034155.1, forward strand.
GCAGAGTTCTCACCAAAGGGGAGAATCTATTCATAAGGCATATGTTACAGGAAAAGCCATGGTGCCAGTTATCCAAAATGTGCCCCCTGCTCATTTTTGTGGCTAACTCCTTTATTCTTTTCTCTCTTGTGCCTCAGTCTCCATTTTTGATTTTCAGGCACTCAAATCTTTCTAGAGATTACACCAATGGATAGAGCTCTTTCTCAGCTTTCTAGAAAGGTAAAGTTTTCCTCCTAACTCCTCATATTTTTCAAGTTATGGCTCGGCGGAGTTTTTGTGGGAAATTTTCCCCTAGAAGGCCCGCAGCCAATCAGGATGTGCCACGTGTCCAAGAAGTGGCAGAGGTTGGAGGAAAATTCAAAAAAAATCCCAAAGACCAAAATGGGTAAAAAATTCAAACTTTTGCCAGCCGATCTGATTTTGGCCTGTTTTTGCCCTAAATTTTCACATCGCAATAACTTTCGATCTAGAGCTCAGATTTTCACATTCTTTATATCAATGGAAATCTGGTGAAATTATCTACAAGATTCTGTGGTCATTTTTGCATTTTGGTTCAGTTTGGAGAGATAAAATCAAGAAACGCCTCTGGCACGTGGTAATGGCCAGAAATGACGTTTCAACAACCAGTTTTAATGCAAAATGGGTTGCATTCTTCTTCAGCATGGCCAAAAATGTCAAGGCATGGGTCTATAAGGACGCCCATGCTGTTTTAATGCATCTTCATTCAATGAGGAATGGCTCCCACGTTTTTTCACATTTTCTCTCTCCTGGGCTCGACCCATGCATTGTAAAAGCCAGATTTGGCTCATTTTTTAAAGGGGGAACACTTTTTTATATTACAGGCTTCTTCTTTCACCTTAACAAGTGATTTTGGCAAGTATCAGACATTCTTCAAGGATTGTAACAGATTTATACCTCTTTGGTGGTGTAATGCAAGGATTTTGACAGTGAAAATTATAGTGCAGACTCTGTGATCAATTTCCAGCCCTTTGTTTGTATTGTCTTGCTTCATTTCAGACCTCTAATTGCATCTTATCAGCCTATGTATGATGTTTCATGTTGCATCTCATGAATTTGTGTCAATTTGCATGAGCAAAAATTTTCACCACTCCTTTGGTGTATCACCCTTATTAGTTTAGTTTCAATTTTTGCATTTCTTATCCCTGTCTCCTTGTAATTTAGGATAAAATTAGGATTTGAACCTCTACAATTGTGCAAATAATAGATCTAATCAGAGGAGTTTGAGGAACCAGCCTCTAATCTGGAGATTCCTCTCTCATTTTACAAGTCCCACACTTGGAGAGAGGTTTCAATGTTGTGCAATCACACTGGATGCCTAAAACATCAACTTAGAAACCTGATTTGCATCCAGGGGTGCTACTGATTTGCAACAACAGTGCCCATATTTAATGTCACATCTAGGAAGTGACGGAAGACCACATAATTTCAAATTATCATAATGAGAGATGGAAAAGGCTAAGATGGAGGAATGATCTAAAGAATATGACTAAGAGCACTGGTAAATTTTCTAATAGTAGAATGGTTGCAAGTGCAATGCATTAAGGGGTTCCACTTCTGGTTTACTATCAAGGGAGGCTAGATGATAGGCTCCCAACTCATACTCATGTGTAATAATGTATGGTCCATCCAATTAGGGGAAAACTTTCCACGTTGGATCCTTTCTAGAGTAGTGACATTCTGATTTTCTTTAAGGATAGGGTCGCATACATTAAATTTGTGTTTGTTGAGGTGCTTATTGTAAGCATGTTTAATGCACTCTTGATAAACATGATGTTGTTCAAGAGCAAGAAAGTGGCGCTCATCTAGAAAATCAAGTTATGTTAGATGAGTTTGGTGACAGTCTTCATCAGAGATGAAGTTGCAAAGGGACATGTGCAAATATCGAATATTAACTTCAAGTGGAAGGATGGATTCACAACCATAAACATGATAAAAAGGTGTAGCCCCCGTAGAGGTATGGATGTTAGTACAATAGGCCCAAAGGGAAAAAGGAATTTGGAGATGTCAATTTCAACTTGCTTGATCAACAATCTTAGCAAGGATATTCCAAAGGGTTTTATTGGTAGCTTCGGCTTAACTGTTAGCTTACGGATAATATGGAGAAGAAAATTTGAGTTGAATTTTGAATGTGTTACAAATTTCCTTGAGATGTTTCTTTTTAAAGGACTTTCTATTTTCCATGATAATGTTTTGGGGAACGTTGAAGTGACAGATAATGTGTTGATAAATAAAATTAATGATTGGACAAGATTTAGTTGAGGTGAGTGGGATCACTTCCACCCATTTAGTGAAATATTTGGTTGCATTTATGATATAATGATGTTGTTGTGAAGAATAAGGATTAATAAGACTGATAAGATTGAGACCTCATTGTGATAAGGGCCAAATGTCATGAGCCAATTGCAAATCTTGAATAGGAATACAAATAAGATTGGAATGTTACAAACATTGTTCACATTTCTTAACATATTCACAGTCATCATTATTGAGGGAACTCCAGTAATAGCCGAGATGGAGAACACGCTTAGCAACTGCTAGGCCACTAAAGTGTCCACCACAAATATTGTCATGGAATTCTTGGATGGCTCGAGAGGATTCATGGGATTTAATACATTAGATAAGAATACCGTCAAATCCATGTTTATAAATAATGCTGCCAAGGATCTCAAAATAGTTAGCACACTGAATAAAATGCCTCTTAGCATTTTTGGATAGATCAGGAGGAATAATGGATTTGGATAACTAATTAAATATTTGAGAGTACCAAATGTCTGATGAATTATATTCAATAAGATTAATCTTGGGTAACTCATAGAAAGGTCAATCATAGTGGTGAACAATGAAAAAAATCTTAGACTCCTTCATTGTCCAAGGAACAAGATCCGCAAGGGATTCCATCATGTTAGAAAAATGATTGGTCGATTGGGGAATAGCTCGGATGGTGTAGGAATCAAAATATTTGAGCAGAAGATGAACAATGTTATTTTTTAAGGGTATTATTTTTTACAATGATACTCCCATATGATTTGTTTTATTATAAGCTCTGAATATCCATCTATGTCTAGGACTTGAATGCCTAGGAAGGTGGCAGTTTCAAGACCTAAGATGAGTGCTTCGTATTCTACCATGTTGTTTGTACACTAAAAATTGAGTTTGTTTACAATGGGAATGTGAGTTTTCCAAGGAGGAATAAGGATGACGCTAGTGCCTCCCCATTTTTGACACTTAGATCCATCAAAGAAGATAGTGAATTTAATAGTGTCATACTCATGATGGAAGTGATTGATTGATTTGTTGGGGAATTACTCATGGGGAGGATGCAAACTGGGAAGAGGTGCTTCTGCAAATTGATCTGTGACAGCTTGGCCTTTAATAATGTATTTTCAAGGAATAAACTCAAGATCAAACTCTATCATGAGCATGAGCCATCAAGTAACGTGATTGCTATGATAAGGTTTAGAATGAAATGTCTTAATAAGGTGAAAGCTAGTAATGACATAAGTCTTTTGATTGAGAAGATAATGTCGAAGCTTAGATGTAGTGAAGAAGAGAGCATAACACAACATTTTAGCTTCAGTATAGTGGGTTTCATAGTCATGAAGAGTGTGGTTGATGTAATAAACAGCTTGTTCATGACCTTGGTCATCACAATGTGTTAACATGGCTCCTAGAGCATGATTAGTAGTAGAGACTTATAAATATAAGGGATCCCCTTCGCATAAAGTTGTAAGAATTGGTGGAGGAAAAAGGTATTGTTTAAGGTCATTGAATTCCTTCTAGCATTCGTGATCCCAATTTAATTCTATGTCCTTCCAAAGGAGGTGATGAAAGGGTTTACAATGATCACAAAGTTGTGAGATGAAACTATGAATAGATTGGAGGTAGCCTTGAAGGTTACAAAGTTGCTTAAGATTGGAAGGAGGAGGCATTTCGATAATTTTCATGGGGTCAACTTTGATTCCCCTAATAGAAATGATAAAGTCAAGTATTTTTCATGTTAAGACTCCAAATACGAACTTGGTTGGATTGAGACGAAGACAAAAATGAATAAGGTGCTCGAAGAGGATTTTGATAACAATAAGATGGTCGTGTCGATGTTTATATTTACCTAAAATATTATCAACATAGTATTCTATATTTTTGTGGATGAAATCATGAAATATATAAGTTATGTCCCATTGATAAGTGGTGTCAGCATTCTTTAAACCGAAGGGCATGATGCAATAGCAAAAGATCCCCCAAGGAGTAATGAAGGAGGTTTTGTGTTAATGTGTTAATCTTATAGTGTAATGAAAATTTTATTGTAACCAGAGAAACCATCCATGAGAGAAAGCATCTCATGACCTACGGTAAGATCCATAAGTTGATCAATGTTTGGAAGAGGAAATTCATCTTTAGGGAAAGCGAGATTGAGATCTCAAAAATCGATACAAATACAAAGCTTTCCCAACTATTTGGAGATGGGAACAATGTTATAAACCCATTGAGGGTAGTCAATGGGAATAATGAAGTTGGCAGAAAGAAGGCATTAGAACTCTTCTTTAACAAGGAGGGAAATGTGAGGATACATGTGGTGAAAGCTTCTGCTTTATTGGTTTAACATTGGGATAAGTGACAATATTATGAACGATGATAGAAGGGTCAAGACCTAACATGTCTAAATAAGACCATGAAAATGACTGATTATGGTGAGAAAGGAATGCAGTGAATGATTCAAGCTCATGTGGATCAATTGATTGACCCACTTTGAGAATGTGAGGCTCATGAGGAGTCCCAATATTAACATCTATGGTGGCCTCATTGAGAAGAGTAGATGTATCAGATGGTAAGGTATTTTTAAGATAAGAATCCTCTACCCTCATGTGGGAGAGGATGGCATCATCAACAGCACACCAAAGTACATCAATGGTAGAAGAATATTCTTCTATAATTTCTAGATAGCAAAGAGGAAGGGACCTAGTCTTATTTTCACACTAACAGGTAATCAGTCCCAAAGTTATGGTGGAGGCTAAAAAAAAGTTAGAAGCAATGAAAATGGTGTCTTCCATTTCCATGTCTTCAAGAATTAGTAGGGAAGGTATGTTCATGTCTTCAGGAGTAAGAAGAGATGGGGGATGTAGAGAAATCATGTCCATGTCTTTGAAATTTAGAAAAACCAAATTAGGTGGAGAAGGCATGTTCATGAGTATCTCAGATGGTGGAATGGGGTCAGGGGACTTCTCCTAGTACCCTAACCTGAAATTTTCATGATTTTGTGAAACTGATCGATAATAATGTCATGTTTCCCATGCTTGTAATGTCTCATGTCGAGTCCTTTCCATGCGCAATAATGGAGATAGGTATGGGGAAAAGATGGTTTTTTAAGGAAATCAAAACCACCGGTATAAGGTTTGGCATGTAGAATAGCATAAACTTGAGAAGAGGGGTATCAAAACCACCATAAATAAGATTGGTGTGAAGATGTGGTGGACAGAAAGGAATAAATTCCTTGACATCTGACTGGTACATAGGAACCTTTACGGTTCTATTGATACAGTGAGGAGTGGGAAGGGTGTTGAGTTTGAGAAGGCAATACTCCCCCATTGTAATTTTGTCCATTATGTTATCTAGGTAGTCATCGTTAGGAAGTTTGGATGAGGGAATGGTTGAGTTGGTGGACAGTGTAGATGAATCATTCTTAGGAATGAATACATCATTTAGTCTATAGGTCATGTTGCATCCTTGGAAGGGAGAAGTGTCCCTAGGGATCATGATAATTTTCCCCTCATCCTCATATTTAAGGGAACAATGAAGTGTAGAGGGGACACAACTCATGGCCTAGATCCATGGTCATACAAGGAGAACATTGTATTGAAATTCCCCCTCAATGATGTAGAATATCTCATGGATGAGCTTCTCACCAACATGGATAGGAAGAATGACCATTCCCAAGGTAGGAGCGACGACATCATTTAAAGTGCGAAGAACTGCGGGTGTACGGGAATCATATTCCTTTGGGATCTTGAGTTGATCGAAAGTATGTGACAATATGATATTAATACTTACTTCACTATCGATCATGGATGGCCAAATGAATGTATCATTGATCCTGACCATAATAATGAGGGGAAAATCATGTTCTTCTAGTGGGATATCCAAAATTTTAGTTTCATCGAATGATATAGTAGTAGAAGTAGTAAGTGTTCCTATAAGAGATGTGAATGGCTAAGATTCATTATCAAATGTCGGAATGCACTTTAAATATTCAATAAGATCATGTCTATGATCTGGAAAGCTTTGGATGAGATCATAAAACAACATCTAGACCGAGGTGTGATGAATTTGTCTAACGATACTTTTTTCTATAGGTCTAGGAGCTGCTAAAATGGAAACCTTTGGTTTTGATGATGTGGTTAACTCCTTAGGAGTCCTTAGGAGGAGGAATGGGGATGACGGTCTTGGATTTTTGTTTGGAAGTTTGTTTTAGATCACGTGAATTGGACCGAGTAGTTACCCGAACAACATTAATGAACAAAGGGGGATCATCCCTAGAAGAGTCATATCCCGAAGACGAAATGGCAGATGTCAGACTAGATATGGAAGGAAGGGACTAGCTTGGTCCAAGAAGAAGTATTTCCTCTTCAATGAGGTTAAGGATAATGTCCTGTAGCACTCTACAATGTTTAGTATCATGCCTAGAGGTATGATGATAGGTGCATATAAGATTGAAATTGAACCACAAATGTCTCTTTCCTTTCGGATCAAAGGCCTTAATAGGAAGAAGCATAATTACATAGGTTTGCAATAAATGTTGGAATATTTCCATATATGATCCAACTAAAGTGCTAGAAGATACCTTGTGAGATACCTTGGATGTTTGGGGGAAAATACGAGTATATTGATTTTTTGGTGACTCGAATTCGGTTTTGATGTTGGTTGGTGTTTTAGTGTTGAATGGTTTCACATTAGCGGGTTGAAATGTTTGTATTCCTGAAACATATGATTTTGGATTTGATGGTTTAACTTTAGGAGGGATTATAGATTTCGTATGTGAAGATATATCCTTGGGAGGAGTGAAAACAATCTTAACTGGATATTCAGATGGTGATGCTATGGTCGGTTCGGGTACAGAAAAGAGCACTCGTTTAGAATGGTCTACGGAAGGTGAAAATTGGTTGGATTGCGTTGACAAGATGGAGGGAATATTTGAATTCATTGCAAGCTGAAACACTTTTATAAACTCTTCAAATAATGAAATTGGTGTGAATGAAGAAGGTAACGTGGAAGTCATTACATCAATTATGTGGGTAAAATAATGGGAGGAGGAATTGGCCTAGGTCCCAAGGATGGTATGATGGGAAAGGGTGGAATGGTTATAGGTGAGGTGGTCAAGCCTACTATAATGGATGAAATAGATGATGAGGTAGATATGATAGGTAAGGGAGTTGATGACGGACTAACGCCATATGTGGAAATAGGTTGGAATGGTTTCTTCATGAATGTCTCTAGGGGCATAAATGATATATTTGCAAATGGTATTCTAGTAGTTGTAGATGTGGGAGTGGGTGTCATAATAAATATAGGAATGATATCAAAAGGGATGGATGTGATCGCCGGTGAAGAGGAGGAAGTAGTGGTTGGGATAGGTTCTTGATCAGTGGCATTAATAGTATGTATAGTACATGATTGTTAGGCTCTTGGTTTGTAGTAGAAGTGGTGAATTGGCTCATTGGTATATGATTTGGGAAAGGTTGTTTAAATATATTAAGTGGTTGATTGGGTGAAGCCTTTGGATTGTCTACTTGAAGATCACCCTAATCTATGATTATTTCGACCAAATCCTTTAAATTTTGACATCTTTCTATGTCATGGCCTCGGAATTTGTGGTACTTATAGTAATGGTCTTCATAATACCACATAGGTTTCGGCCTTGAATCATCAACTAGTTATATAGGAGGAAGTGTGATTAATTGTACTATCATCAATTTATCAAATATTATACCATATGACTCCCCAAGGGGATTGTAGTTAGGATTTGGTTGAGTGACTCATTTTTGAGTCCAGGTACTAGATGTAGATGAAAGAGATGATATAACAACTACGGCATTATCCATTGCCTTTGATTTGTTGTTTGGTGTGGACGACTTAGTAAATTCATGTTTGGGTTTATTTGATTTCAATTTTAAATGGCCCTACTCAAGGGCGCATGTTTCAAGCTTGCGAGCCATGGTGATGGCCTCGTCAATGGTTTGAAATGATTGGGTTTATAAAGTAGAACATATGTGACTTACACATGAATGTGAGAAGAAATTGATGAGATCAGTTTGTAGGAAAGGGAAGGATAATTGATTTATAATGTCACGACATCATGTGAAAAATTCTATAATGGACTCGTCTTTGAACTATCAGATGGTGTATAGGTCATTGATAGTTATCTTATGCATAATGTTAATTAAAATGTGTTCCAAAAATAGTGCATGAGTTGGGAGAAGGAAAATATTAAATATTGGAGGATATTATTATACCAGTACAATGTGGGACCGACCAAGGACATGGGGAAGGTAAGGAGGATCAAGTCTTGATCGTGTGTGATAAGATAACATGTGTACTTAAATGTATAGAGGTGTTATTGTGGGTCCTCTTTACTGTTAAACTTGGAAATTTTGTAATTCCCAGTATATAGGATATGATTTGATCGGTACATATGGGTGAATAGGATCATTACATATTTGTTATGATAATGATAACTTGGATCTTAAATTAGTGGCTTTGAGGCTGGTCAGCCTATTCACGAGGGAATGGATGGGACCATTCGAAAGAGTTTTTTGGGGAACAAAAGGTGGTGGTATCATGTAAGAAGTGGTCAGATGAGTTTGCTGATGAACTTGTGAATGTGTGGGTGTTGGAGGTATTTGTCGGGGGTGAGTGTAAATCATGGGCTGTGATTGAAAAGATGGTTGTTGAAAGATTTTTTGTTGGGAGATGGGATCGTAATAGGATTTTTGGGATTGGGTAGGTTGTTGCGATAAGTGCTGAGTGGGAATGTGGGTGTGATTGGGTTGAAACTATTTTTGAAAAGGTTTAGATATTGAATAATGTAAAGCACCCATGAAAGGGGGTTGGGAAGAATTGATAGGTTTGCTAGATGTGAGAAGTTCATATTGTCTAGATAATATTTGAGCATATTGATTAGGGACACTAGTGACAATAGTGGCCAAAGAGGTGACGGGAAGAGTAGTGTAGATTGTCATGTTGATTGGTGGGAGATTAGGTGTGACTATCTAGGTAGTTTTGATGAGATAAGGGATTGGTGGAAGAGGAAGCAAGATGGGCCGTAGAAAACTCATTTCCTATAAATGGGGTAATTTGGGGAACTATTTGATATGGATAAATTTTTTGGAGTGGCGAACCATCTGTAGGAATCTGAGTTGATCTCCTAAGGAGATAGTCTTGGAGGGATACTGGGTTGGCATCCAGAAGTTGTTAGAGCATGGTATCGCCGAGAGGGACCTTAGGAGGGCCAAAATACTCTAATCGAATAGATGGTGAGTAACTGGCCTAGATGGGATAGATTGATGGTGTAAGAATGGGTTAGTCTCACCTACAGTTATAGTGTGAATAAGGGGTTCTAGGTGAGAGACATCGATGAGGGGTTGAGTGCTCATGAAAGAAGTAATCAAGGGCACATATGAGGTAACTGTTGTAAAGGAAATTTTTTGAGCCAAGGAATTGTTTGAAGCCAAGTATTGTTGCATTCTTTTAGCTGCTAAACAAGTTACTACAGATAGAAAACAAGTTTAACCCAAGAAAATTAAGCAAAAGATTATTTTTATATTCTTAACTTATTTAAGAAAGTGTGAAGAGAAAAGGGGATGTATAACAAAATACCTAAGAGAAGGAAAATTATGTTTGGTTTCAGGTAAGTTATGGCTAGGGAATTTCTGAGGCGGCTTCCTATTGGGTGATGAAATCCCAATCAGTAAACTAGGTAAATGGATGTTTTGATGTGTTAATTTGATTTGTGTAGTTTAGATTGTGTGTGATAAGATGTGATATGAGTAAGTTAAACCCATATTTAAGCTATGTGGGAAATCAGGATGTAAAAAAGAATGTTCTTTTTAAACCCCAAAACAAAGTGTGATATTCGATGAGGATGTTATTCCAAAATTTTGATAGCCCCCTTTTTTTTATCAAAAATCGTTTACTCTCATGAAAAACCTCTTTGCCCTCGTGATTGGCAGGGGGCACTAGGTGTTAATTGCATTATTAATTTTTTTGCATAAGTGGTTCTATGGAATTCTTAAAATAAAGTCGGCTATCATGAGTACTTTTGATATAAATTTGGTTAATATGTTTTGTTGCCTAATGTATGCGAAATGGAGATTAATTTTGAGTTTGTGATTTCTTTCCTTAGATTTCATGCTCGTATCGTTGTTCATTTTTCCCTTCTGTAAATGATAATGATCATATCAATAAATACTGGAAGAATAATGTTTTGGTTAATAAGTGAAGTGTTGGGATGCATTATGGTTTAATTGAGAAATGCATTTTTTTGAAATAGTTACATTATTTGATCTCACCATGGCATTTCGATTTATTTAGAGATCAAAATGAACTATAGTGCGGCACCATTGGAATTTTTTGGTGTTGGTAAACTAGAAATGTCAAAGGTTTTACATTGTTTTTGAATGATTATACCAAACCTGGTTGAAGTCAGTGCATTGTGGGAACATGTTATTTGTTTTATAAGACAGATGGGCCTTGCAAACAAGAGAGTTTAATGACCATGAATGAATAATGTGGATGAATTGGTTGAGAAAGATAAGGAATAATACCTATAAAAAAATTTGAGTATAATGGTTTCCATTCGAAGTGATTGGATATAACTCTTGATGCATTTTCTATCTTTGGACTTCATTCTGAGTTCGTTTCAATGCTCTCTATAGGCACAAAAGTCTCCAATATTTGGCATTTTTATTTTTAAAATTTCCCAAAATGTGCATAAATCAACATGTTGAAAATACACAAGAAATTTTCACTATGTTAAATTTGATGGGAAAATGACCGTCACCGCAAACCAAAATAGGTGTGGAATGACGACCATATGGATGTCAAATTTAAGCTGGCCTAAACTATGTCCACACATGCATTTTGTAAAGTTTTGAAGTTGTTGTACATTTTTTGGGGTCTTATCTTCGCCTTCATATGGTTGGTTTATTTTTCTAAGATGTGATGGGCAGACATTTTAAAGTTGATATATAAGGCACTTATACATATGATGGATGACATTACAATTATTTGCATTTTGGAGATGACATAATAGTTGGATTTAATAATGAATGCTTGATGTTTTGTGATTAATTAATAGTGCATTTTATGTCTAGTGGGCCCCTCTCTTTTTATGACATCTTGAACTCATTTAAATGTCTTATTTCAATTTATTATTTTCCAAGTCCGTTATGTGACTTATTTTTTTTAAAGTCATTTAAAAAAAACATAAGTCAATATGATATTATAAAAGATCATTAATTTTAATATGGAATTCAGTTATAACTAAATGGGCTCATGAGGAAACTATAAACAGACTTGAAGAAGATGATGAAAAGGAGAAGAAATCAAGTATTGCAAGTTTATGCAATTATTTCCATTCTGAAATATATTTAGTGCAAATAATTTATGAAGCAAGTGATCTTTCAGGTGTTTGATGACATTGTTTGTGAGGTTTTGAGAATGGTTTTCAAATGCACATGTATATCTAGTTTACATTTTATTATTATGATTATCTGATTTTATATTTCATTCTTATCTAACTGGTTATAAAACTTTTTTATATCCAGAACAGGTTTGAAAAATTCTTCATTTTAGATCTCAGGCATATGTGAATCTTAGCTATTAAGTTGCCCTAAAAATGCCCTAAATTTTCCTTATCCTCTCCCTTTACCTTCATTTGAATTTCTTCTTTACTTCCCCTATCTTTCTTATCATTCTTTTTCTCAGTTTTGTTTAGGTTTAGCTCTTGAATGTGCAGGTTGTTGGATTCAAGAAGATTTCCAAGGGGAAAATTACTTTTGTCTTGTTGATTTATAACAAACAAACCCCATAATATCTGTATTTTATTCATATATTAGCAAGTATGATTGGGGGTTGGGGTTTCAATGGAGGGTGGGGGCGGCGGATCTGAGCACTGAGTGGGAGAGGGCAGCGTGGGAGAGTGGAGGACCGGTTGAGAGGGGGTGGAACAAGGGTAGTCGGTGGTTAGGGGCGGCAGGGGGTGCAGCAGCGGCCGGGGAGGTCGTGGGGGGGGGCAGTCGACAAGGGGCCGGGACAACGGCCATAGAGGAAGGAGCCGCGCAGGGGTGGGAGGAGGAGGTGTGTGGGGGTAGCGGCACCCAAGGGGACAGGGAACAGTTGGCTGGGGGGGAGGGCCGACCCTCCCCCATTTCAAATTTTATTTTTACTTATTTATTTTTATTTTTTTTTGTTTTACAGTTTATTAATACAAATATAAATACAAATATATATATATAAATACATATATATATATATATAACAACACAATATATGCCTTAACATATTTTAATACATTGATTTACAGTTTGTTAATAATATATGACAGTTTGTTAATAATAATATATATATATTACAGTTTGTTAAGATTGTGTGTGTGTGTGTGTATATATATATATATATATATTACAGTTTGATAATAATAATACATTTCTATTATGAGATCACAGAAATGGGTAAATTGAAGTAAAAGCATTACTACATCATTGAATGAAATATAACAATTTTCAGAAAACAATTTAATATGCTTAAAAGTTCTAACCTGGTTTGATAAATATGAAAAAAAAAGAAACATTCCCTTTTTTTTTGTACTTAATAAAACAGTTTCTAAATCTTCTCTAAAAAAAAATCAAGCTTTCTTTTCTTTTATTTATTTTATCACGATTACAAAGAGAGAAAACAAAACAAAAGAAGGACATGAAGGAAAGTATTTCCATTTAATATCATTCGGGGGTTTCAATGCTAAACAAATTATATTTCATTTCCAATGTTTTAAACAAAGCATATTTCAGATTTACCCCCCAAATAGAATAACCAACAAGAAATATATTTTTGTATCATTTATTTATTTATTTGTTTTTGCAGAGATAAACAAGAACAAAACTCATTCAAATCCTTTACAACCTTTTTAAATGTAGTCTAAATAATATTTATTTTCCGATGAATTTAACCTTTCATCACATCAAGAGTTACATCAAGTTTTACAAAGACATTCTACTTTCAACCGTATTCAAGAGTGGAATAAATACAACTTGAGAACACACATGCTTCCATGAACTATACATATATTCCACATGGAAGACTTGTAAAAGAGCTCACTGTAATAATTTACAAGGAACATAAGTTTATCAAGAGCTACAATTTTCTAAACAAGAGAGGGTCATAAAGGACCATGCCACCAAAGATACTCCAGCACACCTCAAGGACAAGGCCCCAACTTCGAATGCTATACAAGGATTCAACTTCAAGAGAACAAGGCTTGTTTAACCACCCAACCTTTAGGCATCATCACATGCCTTTCCAAGGGGTTGGAAGACATGCTAGCCTCCCCCAAGCCCATGGGAGAGAGAGCTAGCTTCCACAACTTTGAGCACAAGATCTTTACGGAGATAAACACCACAATACACTCACAAACAAGACCAAACCATGCATGAAGGAAAAACACAACATTGAGCAATAAAAGAAAGGAGGAGAAACCATATTCATCCTCCAAATTTGGGGAAGAGTAGATGAGATACCCGAAAGTGGCATAAGGTGTGATCTAACAAAAGAATGCACACATCAAACTTCCTTCTCCACCTTATTTCTCCGAAGTCAACAAGATCCTCCTTATTACTCCTTCCATTCACCAAAATCCTTCTTGGGAGGATTTTCAAACCCTTTGGGTTTCCTCTCCAAGAATGGGAAAGGGGTTTAAACCAAATGAACCCCTTACCCACCTCAAACCATATGAGGGGAGTAAAGAAACCGACATGGCTTGCCCATCAAGCCATGGGGTTTGAGAGGGAAAATCCCTCTCTCTTCCCCCAAATAACTCAAACATCCATCAATCCATATGATGGATGGAGTAAAACAATGCACAAATATAATCAAGCAATAAACCATACAAGCAACTAAACAAATAAATCAACTATGAGCAAGCTAAGATTTAATAAAGGAACATACCACATAAATGAGCTCAAGAGGTTACCTCTAATAGCTCTCCAAAATAAGATTTTGCAACTTTCTTCCTCAAGCAATCCTCAAGCTCCAAACTTCTCAAGCACCAAGCCAAAAACTCCAAGAAAAGAAGAACCAACCAAAGAAGAAGACTCTCCCCATTCCCATGGATGGTTGATTTATGTGTCACCCCTCTCCCTCCTCATGGTCAAAGATGCCAAAACAAAAGAGAGAAAGGGTAAAATTATCTTTTTGCCCTCTTCTCCCAAATTTCCTTAAATGTAAGCAAGACAAAACTAGAGGCACTTTTAATAAACACACAAATCCAAATCCCTTACATGGATGTGACAAAACAAGGGTAGAAAGGGAGGGAAAACTCCCTCTAGCCTTGAAAACAAGCCCCCCTACCCCTTAGGTAGGGTCCAAGGGCTCATTTTTGTGATAGGGGGACTCCTAAGCTACAAAGGGGTCCCCAAAACTGCCCAAAATACCCTAATTTCGGGTTTTGCAATTTGGCACAAGGGTAGAGGGTGTGGGGACCACCCAAGGGTCTCACATGTGACCCTAAACCCTTGTGATTAAAAGACTAATTAACAAAAATCAACAATTTAAAAGAAAGTGGGATTATTAACTCCCAAAACAAATTTACAACTTTACTAACAACCCTAAACAAGATTAATAATTCAAAGCAAAATACTTTACATACATTGGGGTCACTCATAGTGCCCAAAATTAATAATCATCTATCCTAGGGCTTCACACAGTGAACATGGCTAGGACTCGGCCCGTGGGCTGCTTGTGCAAGTTTTTGAGTAGCTGGCCTGAATCCCACGTTCTCCTGTAAACCTGTCACCTGCACACTCATTACACACATTAACTGCACCTGTCCAATATATTATAATTAAATGACATAGTAAGATATCAATGCATGCTAAACTAACCTATCATCCTACTGAAATCAAGCTGCGACAACGTGCACAATTATATTCCAAAAGTTAGACAAGATGATAAAGTGACATATAGTCTCACCATGCAACAATTATCCATCACTATAATTAGGTTCCAACCACATCATATTCATTTGTTTCCATGTCATAACAAGAAAATGCGACAATAAATAAATTAGGCTAAATTGGCGCTATACGCCTGAATGTCACACATGTCTAATATAATCAAATATCTAAATATAATGTCCAAGATATCACCAATCACTATCCAAACATGTCTATGAGCAAATAAACAACAAGCTACTGAGCTATAGAAAGTGTGGGCACTACAGGCCACAAAGTTAAAAAACCCTTAAAGGGCAACTTTCAGGGTTAACCGACATGCTAAATACCTAAAAGAGCAATATGATTGGTTTTATACTTAGTTGAAAAATAGAAAAGATGGCTAAGTAGTGCACGAGAAATTAAACCCAAAAAAAATCTTACAAAACTATGGGGAACACACATATAAAGGAGATCAAAGAAATACGAAAAAAAGGATCCTACAAAATAGTAACACAACATGATCTAATTGTAAAATGTATGTCTCGAGACAATAATTTTTTAAGTTTGGGAAAGTGTTCGAAGATCATTTAGGACCAATGGCAACTATGGATGTGATATTTGATCAAATTATAAAGTTTTTAGAACGCAATATTTTATATCATTTTATACTGGAAAAATACGTATAAGAATGTAATGCTCTTAGAGAAAAGAGAGAGAAAATTATTCATTGGGAAAACCAAGAGTCATAATAAAAACTATAAACAAATATATAAGAAACATTGTGCAAAAGCTTGGTTGTGTAGTAATAGACTAGTGTAATATCTTATCTTTTCATTTCATGGAAGTCTTAATTCCCTATGGCTTTTTATGCATTATAGTTTTGATTAATGTTCATAATTATTATAAATAAAAGTAATCAAGATTACATGCATAGTTTTAAGTTTGTTCTCATGTTTGTTAAACAACATAACATCACTAGCCATTGAGGAAACATCGTGTAATCACGTCCTATGACTAGACTACAATCTAAGGTCATTTCAAGAGTGTTGACAATCTAAGGTAGTTAGAATTTTTTAAAATATAAATTTCATTACATATTATATGCAAAATTAATCATCATCATACACTTAAATAGAAATGAATTTTCATTTTGTTTAAGAACATCTAATGCATGATTGTTACCATGTTAATCTTATTACCCACCTCAAATGTGAATAAAGACTCCCCTTATTTACATATTTAACTATAAATTTCTTACATGGTCAAACATAATTAATACACCATGGAAATTATCTTTTCAAGAGAGCGTTGATTTTCTAAGGTAATTTCAAAATTACTGAAGTCATGTTAAATATAAAATTACCCAAAACACTTATATTTACATCTTGACATCACATTTGGAATTCCAATGGTATTTGTAGACACCTAATTTGACTATGCATTTTTAATACTAAAATTGCACTAATTGTCTTCTTTACCGTTATTTTGTTATAATTAGTGAATTTTTTGCTAATTAGCTAACATTCTCATTCGTCTCAGACAATTAGTGTATAATGCTTAGATTGGTTGTGATATGAGTATGTTTACTTTGCATGACCTTCCCCTCTCCACCTATGCGGAATCATGATCCACTAATAAAACCTTCATACAATTGCCTCTAGTTACGTATTGATACTACCCTATGTTCAATAATGCTCTTCAATGTAAACCTTCCCCTCTCCACCTATGTGGTTTCATAATTCAAAAAAAAAAAAACATGGAATTAACCTAGTTTAAATACAATGGCATTACCACCTCAGAATGTGAATAGACCTAGGTCAATAGTGACCTTAGAAGATTGTTTCTATGACACTATAATCTTACATTCATTTGTTGGTCTTGAAAATATTGGATAGCTAGTTTTGGTACAGAAGATGGTAACGGTTGTCAGGATCCATTTTTCTACAAGGGAAACCTGAAAATTGGATCAGTAATAAAATTACAGAAGACTGTAGACAATAAGAAGGCTTTTTTTTTTAGAATCAGTATGCTTTTTTAAACAATGACTTAATGATAGCCTATATATATACTGCAAGAAAACCATAGGCAAATATGGTATAGAAAATCGTCCTGAAATTTATAACTCACATAAAAGAACATAAAGGTACTAGGTCAACAAATTTATGAGTCTTGACAGTGTAGGATGATAATGTTATGATGATTCTAGGCCTATTTTTAGATCTATGAATTACAATATATTATACATTCCTTTTTGCATAATTGAAATCTAGATTTGTAGTGAATCATGTAATTAATCCACATTCATGCACTATGGGTGAGATCATTCATAACTTCAACCAAAGTCGATTAGAAGCGAAACAACACGATTTGTGTGGGAACCCATTTTTTTAATTGCACTAAACATTGTCAACATAGATCACTCTTTTGGTAGGATTGAAAGAGATCATATTTATTAGTCATCTACGCATCATATCCAACATTATAACTACACAATCATCTGGTTTAAATGATGTATAAATCATCCTTTTTTAAATTTTTCATCACTTCAATTCATACTTCATTAGAGGTAAAAATCTAATGCCCTTTACCGCTCCATGCAGTTTCCAAAAGTCAAGTCGCATGATTCATTTTAACAATGTGCCTTTGCAATAACATGCACACATGAAAGTGACTTCTAATTCTCGGTATTCTAGAGTTATAATGGATTAATTTTACCTTATTTTTAGCTTAACCTTTGCAATGGTGCTTTTCAGCCACCAAGATCCTAGAATACCATTTTCATGTCGTACAAATCTCCATAAATTATGTGTGCTTCAAATGCTATCTAGAATTAAATAAATCCTGTAGTCCATAACCTTAATGGTTAACATTCCCATCATGCTGAAATTAGTCATGGCCACCGCATTTTCTTTCCTATAATTTCGTGGCATCAAATGATGCCTAATTCCTGCGCACATAATCCTTAAGTGTCTTTACTTTAGAGTGACACTTTGTACTTTGATTATATATTACCCCATTTTAAATTACATTGTGTCAACCCTGACAATGATCCATATGTTGCTCCATGGGTCTTTTAAATGACACTTAAAGAATGTAAAGCTTAATTAAATTTGTATGATATATGTGCTAATAGAAATAAACAATTGCTATAGCCTAAATAGAAATAAAATTTTCATACTCCGTTCAAGTGCCATCTTAAGAATCAATTTCTATATGGTTTAAGAAAATATTCATAATCAATTTTCATACTTGTTAAAAACAGTGTTAAGTATGCTTCTTAAGGGTGTATAATGTGAATAAAATAATAATTAATAGGAATATAAAATTTTCATATTGTTTAAGAACATTTGAAGTTTCGTTCTACAACACTTGGACAACATTCACCATCCCTGACAACATACATTCCAGCAAATCCATCCTTTACGCGATGAGCTTCCCAATTTCATCTATTCTCTCCTTATGTGGATCTTGGGCAGTTACAAGGGCCTCGTGCTTCTTCTTTACTAATGTTAATCTTTCAGCGCACCCCAAAGTATCATCCTTCATAGCTTTCAAAACCGCATTATCTTCTATCAAAGTCCTGGTTCTTATAAGTGCGTCTGGTGCTACGCATAAGTTGAGAGCTTAATCTAACTTTTTCAACTCATCCTTTAGTGTTTGAAGCAAGGCCTCGTAGATTGAAACCTTCCAAATAATGTTGGCTCTTTCTCTTGCTTCTTATTGTGTGGGGTCCTTAGGTACAAGCATTCAAAATGACCTATCCTCCAATATCATATCTACTAAAGTGCACACGTAATGCATTACAGAAGTAAAATTTTTAGGTACCTTGGGTTTAAGATGAGGCCTTTCTGAAAGAACGTGATCACCTATTGCCTCAGCCATTTTAACAAATGATTCATTATTTTCTTCTTCTCTTCTTCTCCAGTGCTTCTTTCTTAGGAGAGAGTCGAGGTGATCTCCGTACATGTTGTGATGTTCTTGTGCCTTGAGTCCTAGTTCTTTTGAATAGCCTCTTAAATTAGCACTCTTCAGGGACCGCATCCTCGTCTAAGTCCTCCTCTCCTTGAGCCTATGGTGGAGTTTCTGTGCACTTACTTTCTATTTTTTCTGTGGGCTACCTCTAGTCTCTATAGTCCAAGCCTCCACTATCTTTATATTCTTCTTCTTCCTCTATGGTTGAGGTAGGCTTTGGAGCTGCTACATTCTCAAGTGTGTGTCTACCCTTAGGCAGCCCTCGTAGCATGAACTCATTCTCCACATACTTGATATTTTCCAACCTAGGCTTAAGTTGTAGATAAATCAGCGCGGCTCCAATTTCCCCAATAGTTAAGCTTACTAGCTTCATGCTTGTAACATCATAAATGAGCCTCTTAATGTAGACTGATCTATCCAGATATAGATAATTTTTTCTGAGAGTATGGTAGTCATAATCTACCTTATTGCATTGAATTTTAACTAGTGCATATCTATGAACCTGTGTACTAATGCCTGGAAGTAGCACGCTGTGAAGGCATATGGCAGTTTGAACCAAGGACTCCACATCCCATATTTCATTGTAAACCACGCGATGCAGAAATTTTGATACATCGCAAATTATACTGCCTTGCCCACTACTAATGGTAGATCCTTTGGAATGTGCCATTCTTCCTCGAAAGTCATGTGAAATCGGTCATACCACAGTTCTTCCCTTTTCTTGAACGGGCCACTCATTGTTCCTTCACAAAAATACTTCTCGAACCTCTCCACGAGGGACTTCTTTTCCATAGGATACTCCTAAATCTTATTAATCAACCCATCGGGAACTCCAATTTCTATAAATACAAACGATAATAGGATAGCACCAAAACTGATTTTCTCTATTTGCAAGGCGACTTCTCCTCTATGACTGTTTCACTAAGGAAACAGAGTGCTTATTGAGTATAATGAGACATAGTTTACTGTCCATTTCATTCAATTAGTTAATTTACAATTCTATCTTATCAGAATTTCTATGGCATTGGCATGAGTATCAAATTTTTTGAGTAGATGTGCGGCTACTTGCACCTTAGGGTACTTCTTTAATTTTTCTATGTCCATCCCACGCGGACCTTTGGAGTATCCCAACTCCTTTCTAGTGGTCATAATTATTTCCTTATCAGTCATATCAGTAGTAATATCTGACCCTGTGCCCTTCAATCCTATTAATGTAGCAATCAAAGCTAATGTGATCCTTAACCTCCATCCAACAAAATAAAAGAAGTCCTCATTGATCAGGGGATCATTTTCAAAAGTTCCCTAAACATCCCTAAATGGTGTCAGTGTAGAAGATCATCTCGAGAGCTTTCCAACGACTGTGAGAACGTGACAAACGGACATCGGGAGCTCTAGATATGTTCGGTCAAAGTTCAGTCAACAGGAAAGTCAACTCTGGTTAAATGGTCAATATTGGACCAATGGCACTATGACACGTGGTGAAAAGGCAAAAGGGAGATCACCGGTCTTTGACGAGCATAAAAATGGTGCACGGTAACAAGAGGCTCAACTTTTATTATGGAGGGGAGCCCGACCACCATGTGGACTATGGTATTATCGCCGACGTGGTGGGTCCACAAGCCACCATGTGGCTTGCCACCACTCGTCGAATTCACTCGATTTTCCTATCGGGAGATGACAAGTGGACTACATGCTATGACTGAGTTAATTATTTCTATACCACATTGTATGGGTCGAAATTATATTTACTTGGTAAGTCCACTTTCCAAATGCCACGCATATATGCCAAACCATATATATATATAATATTATATATATTATATATATATATATATGTATGTATGTATTATGTACCGTACCAACATAGGCTATGTATAATCCACATGGATAGGTGAATTTGTTGGGCTGGAGGTAATGGTGCGTGGAAATCCACGTGGAGAGGAGGATGAAGCGGTTATGGGGGCTTAACGCCTATGCGTGGTATTATCCACGTATACAATGGTGAGGGTAAGGTTTGTTAAAACCTTAAATGATATCCAAGCGCGCCCAAATGTGGGATTTATACCACTTTATCAACCACCAAAACCCACTTACCTTAGCCGCTCAATGGGGATTTTATCCCATTAAAAAATGTTAAGCGCCCATTTGGGATTTAATCCTATTTAAACATGCAAACCGGATTCTTTGGAATATTTAATCCCATTCACTATGCTATGGGATGAGGCTATTATTAGCCTTAGGATAATTTGTAATGCATATTTTAAGGGCCCTAATTTTGTATAAATAGGGAACCCATTCTATTGTTGTGGACACCAGTGCAACGGACACACAACTCAAGCTTATTATTTGTTAAGCTTGTTGTGGGGACACAGAGCTTATTATTGGAAGTGGGGACACACACATTAGTCCGAGCTTATTATTTGTTAAGCTTATTTGTGGGATGTGTCCACAAGTATTGTCTATTGGCCTATTATTGTTAGGCAATAGTAGATGAAATATTTGTGATTGGGAGTAAATTATAAACTACCCAATAGGCCCATTGAGCCACACCAATTACTTGCAAATCCTGGATTGTCGACCGGAGTGCTAGCTTCGCATTGATAGCGTCGGGAAGGCCGATCAAAGCCGAAGGAGATTGTGCATCAGGAAGGTGAAGAACAATTCGACTGATCATCACCCTTTTCCGAAGGTCTGGTGTATTCTGATAGGCAAGTAAAATTCCATTAGGTTTTCTTGTGAAAGTACTATTGTAACTTACAAGTTTTGACTAGTGGAACGGTTCGACCACGAACCCGGAGACGTAGGCAATTGCCGAACTCCGTAATCAATCTGTGTGTAATTGTCATTATTGTCTTGCATTATTTTAAATTGATTACTTAAAAGGAGTAAATTATCGGCAAATAATTAAAGCCTACAAGGGTCCGAGATCAGGTAGTAATAATCTGATTATTTTCGGATCAAGTTTGGTATCAGAGCTGGTAATCGACACCTGCAAACTTACTAATCTCCGAAGCAAGTTGGTATCGAGCAGGTTAATCAGTACAGGTTGCTTTGACAGGGATGGCATTGGCTTGTACTTCTAGATTTCCAGATTGGTGGGATAGACTGAGAGATAGGTTTAACATACTCAGTAATTTTCTCATAATTCTATTTGGATGATTCCATTATATCTCATATGCAGATAAAACCTGAAAACTATTGTGTTAGGTAGAATGTATTGGTAAGACCCCTTTGAGGGCAATGTTTGTATACATCTAACCAGACATGGCACATTAGTTAAAGACCCAATTCTGGGCAATGTTTGTACTCTGTTATACTTGCATTAGTAAGACCCCCAGAGGCCAATTATTTTGGTGATTTTTCTAACACCATAAAATGCAGTATATTTTCCTTGTTTAGTCATTGGTCTAGCAGGGAGGAGACAAATGAAGTCAATCCACATTGCGATGCAGTGGAGAAGACCAAGTACATAAGCCACCAAGTAGGAGAAATTTCACGACAGGTTTACCATGCAAAATTATTTTCCTATAGAATTGGTATTTTAAGCTTATTGTACAAGACTCCAAAAATGGAGCATTTTTACAACTAGTTCTACATGATGTATTAGGATATAATTTCCTTACACTTGTATTTGAAAGTTGTAAAAAAGAGACCCTATTAGGGGCACCTATCTCCTAATCAGCTTGTGAGTACCTGTTACAGCTTGGATACAGGATTTAACTCATATAAAGCTTGGAGATTGATCTGCCATTTGTGCAGACAATAGAGTTCTCAAAGATCAGCTCGGAACTTCATTCTGTGTAGAGGCATTATGACCATGCAGCAGAATCATAGTTGAATCACCGTTGGCATTGATATCAGTCAGAACTTCATTCTGTGTAGAGGCATTGTGAATCATGGTACCTGATATTGTATGTCATTCAGTTGTCAAGGCATTGCGACCACACATACGATCAGGTCAGAACTTCTTTCTGTGTAGAGGCATTGTGTCTGCAGCAGAGGTGGTACCTGATATTAGCATGTCAACTTGAAAGAGGAGCTCTAAAAGGATCAGCTCAGAACATCATTGCGGTGTCAAGGAATTGAAAGAGACCACACATATGAATGGTTGAGCTGTAATAGAGACTTAGCATCATGCATTGGAGGCTCGAGGTCTTGAAAGAGGCTTAGCATCATGCATTGGAGGCATTGAGGTTAGAGGTTTGAGGTCTTGCAAGAGGCTGCATAACAGACTTAGCATCATGCATCATGGAGGCATCTTGAGGTTTTGAAAGAGGCTTAGCATCATGCATTGGAGGCGTTGAGGTCTATAGAGACTTAGCATCATGCATCGGAGGCTCGAGGTCTTGAAAGAGGCTTAGCATCATGCATTGGAGGCGTTGAGGTCTGTAAAGGGACAAGGCATTGTCCATCACCAACATCGGATCAATCAAAGCTCTACGTAACATGGAGTTCCTTCAAACCAGTTTGGATTCTATGGAATCAACTCGGAGCCAGGAGCTGTGTTATAGAGTAAAAGAAGATCCTTGTTGTCAGATATCAAGAAGCTTAGCACCGCACAGAAGGAGCGTTGAGGTTTCATTCAGAAACTTAGCACCATAAAGCGGAGGCGTGGAGGTCTTCTTCGGATATCAGAGTGGCGCAGCGGAAGCGTCGTGGGCCCATAACCCACAGGTCCAGGATCGGAGTAGAGTTGTCGAAGTGAGAAGGTTGGAGGAGAAGACCCAAGGGTCTACTACAACAGCACTTCCGAGGTGGCAGCAGAGTTTTTCAGATTCAGGACAGTATGGAAGCTTTTTGGGACAAAAAGCCTTTCTCAGTGGGGAGGTGTGATCAGGGGATCATTTTCAAAATTTCCCTAAACATCCCTAAATTGTGTCAGTGTAGAAGATCATCTCGAGAGCTTTCCATTGACTATGAGAACATGAAAAACAGACATCGGGAGCTCTAGATATGTTTGGTCAAAGTTCAATCAACGGGAAAGTCAACTCTAGTCAACTGGTCAATATTGGACCAATGGCACTGCGACACATGGAAAAAATGCAAGAGGGAGTTTTTTATTGCTTTTTGATCACCGTTCTTCGACGAGCATAAAAATGGTGCACGTTAAGAAGAGGCTCAACTTTTATTACGGAGGGGAGCCCGGCCGCCATGTGGACTATGGTATTATCACCGACGTGGTGGGTCCACAAGCCACCATGTGGCCTTGCCACCACTCATCGAATTCACTCGATTTTCCTATCGGGAGACGACAAGTGGACTACATGCTATGATCAAGTTAATTATTTTCGATACCACATAGTATGGGTCGAAATTTTTATTTACTTGGTAAGTCCACTATACATTATTCCCAAATGCACGCGTGTATATATATATATATATTAATATTTATACATTAGTATATATAACCGCCAACATTGCCAAATGTACTATCCATTACACACGTGGAGGGATGCTGAAGCCATTTGTGAAGGAGGTAAGTGATGCGTGGATGCATCTTCCATGTGGAGGAGGAGGATGAAGTGGTGTATGGGGGCTTAAAGCCATGCGTGGTATTTCCATGTATAAAATGGTGAGAGTAAGGTTTGTTAAAACCTACCCAAATATTATGGGCGCCCAAATGTGGGATTTATACCCACTTTATCCTCAACCACTCAAAATTGGGATATTAATCCCATTTCATATGCTAGTCCGCCACTAATCCCTTATCAAATGTTAAGCCGCCAACATTTAATCCCATTTAAACATGCAAACCAGATTCTTTGGAATAATCCCATTCATTTTATGCTACGGGATGAGGCTTATAATAGCCTTAAGATAAATTATATTGCATATTTTTCAGGGCCCTAATTTTGTATAAATAGGGAACCCATTCTATTGTAATGGAGACACACACAATCCTAAGCTTATTATTTGTTAAGCTTACGAAGACAAGCTCATTCAGAGCTTGGAAGGTGAGCACATGAGAAATTGTTGTTATGTGAAGACCTAAATTATTTAGGCATTATTATTGACCTATTGTTTGTTAGGCAATAATAAATTAAATATTTGTGGCTAGGAGTTATTCAAACTACCTAGTCGGCCCATAGCGCCACAGTAAATTATTGTGAAGCCTAGTATATCGACCGGAGAGACATAGGGCATTGTATTAGCGTCTGGAAGGCCGATCGAGAACTGGAGGTTTCTAAACAGTGGAACTGGAGCCATCAAGCTTGTCGAATACACCAGGAAGGTGGAAGTTAGGTGCTATTTTTCACCCTTGTCGTCCGAAGGTCTAGTTATTCTTCTAAGCAAGTTTAAATAGTTTCCATTAGGTTTTCTTGTGAAAGTACTATTGTAACTTACAAGTTTTGACTAGTGGAACGGTTTGACCACGAACCCGGAGACGTAGGCAATTACCGAACTCCGTAATCAATCTTTGTGCAATTTTCATTATTGTCTTGCATTATTTTAAATTGATTACTTAAAAGGAGTAAATTATCGGCAAATAATTAAAGCCTACAAGGGTCTGAGATCAGGTAGTAATAATCTATGTGGGAATCCCAATCCTATCCTACTATCACTCCTTTTGGATACTGGATCTCTGAAAAATTTCTCTCGGGAGTAACTTCGACCTCAACTTCCACATTTTTCTTCCCCTTTGTCCCTGTTGCAGGTGCTTTCTTTGGTGCCATTATAAAAATCCCACCTTTTTTATTCTATGTCAAGTAAGCTCAAACCCTAGCTTAAAACTGTGTGCCCTAGCTCGAAACCACGTGCCCCAACTCCTCAATGCTTTTGTTACACTCAAACCCTTCACCAATGGGGACGCAAGCCACTTCTGTGCATAAATCTGCTCTCCACGCCTAGTTTCACAGCTCTTTGCACCTCAACACGTTTCACTTGGATTAGTCACACTTAGCTCACTCGAATACTTATGATCGCAAAGGTAAAAATGAACCCGCATCATGTCCTTATATAGATTTCTCAAATTTTGTCACGTGTATTGCTCCTTCACCTACCACTAATCTTTGCTTTAATTTACCTTTTTCCCAATTTGTTCATGATACACCTCCACGTCATAGCTGTTCGGCCTCAGAATATTGGCTAAGTACCAAAATTCATGTGCGCACGTAGTACCAATAAAGAGGATGGGCACACGGGGAAAATCACACAGGATAGGGGTTTTAGAAGGGTTTAGTAGAAACTATGGCGCAACTTAGTCATATTCAGCATCCTAAGAAGAACTTGAGGAAAAATGTGACCCAACAAGGTGTGTTGAGTGGATAAGGTGCCAGTTTGGAAACTTGGTGGTCAAGGAAAGAATATTCCACGCATGGAACATTCCCAAAAGACATCATTGTAGAAAGTGCGGAGCTCAGATCAAAAGAAGCATGCTCTATTGGAGGACCACCTTGACACTTGGTAACTGATGTGCTACTTCAGGAGGGTATGGAAATGGGTGCTAAACCTATTTATAGAGAATCTTAGGTAGAAGAAAGGGCGGCATCATCAAGAGAGCGAGAGAAGGAGAGGATCACCATTCTAGAGAAAGCATCACCATCTAGGTTGATGGGGGGGAAGCTCATAGAGAGAATGAAAGGAAAATCTCTATAGAAACAATAGGAGATCCTAGTGGTTGGGGTTACCATTAGGATATTGTAGGAATGATATCATATCTAGAGGGATGGGCCTGTGAAAATTTATGTAATAAGGGAAGCATAGCTAGGGCCTCCGATGCACAAGTCATGTCTATCATAATATACCAGTCTGTTATGACCCTTTTTTGGATGTAATGTGGTTACTAAACTATGGTCAATATGAATATATGGTTCTGTTCTAAATATATTGTTCAAGGGTGTAAACCCTAGTGCCTTTTTCTTTATGTTATGGATCAGATCTATTATCTATATGATATTTCTCTTGTTATCTGAATGAGTATGTTGGTACAATAACTTATCCCATGCTTTCAGAATGTATACATGATCATTTATTCTTCTGCACTTAATTTTTCATCAATGACAACATCTTCTCACATTGCTCACATAAAGGAGGGGCTTGGCACCCGTATGTGCCTCGGGTGAGTGCCCAGCGCCTGATGGGTGATAAGCCAGTGCACATGGGATTAGAAGGTTATTCTATAAAAATGACTACATCTTGGTTCCATTATCAGGACCTCTTTTCAAATTTGTTATGAGAATGGTGCGTTAATAGAGCGCTTGACCTTGGACAGTGTTGAAACATAGTTTAAAAGTATGGAAGATGAGTTTTCTCAGAGATTTAGTACTGGACCTGAGTTCTATGTGCGTAAATGGGTGGAAGAACATCTGTATCATGAGCTATATGAGACCTTCTTCTTTTTTTCCAGTAGAGTTGTATGTGTTGGTACCCAGATTTAATCCCTCCTCAAGAACCAAGCAGCATCAAGAAATGAACAAGACACTCAGAGGTAGATAAATAATTGTGTGTCATTTTGTAGCTAGGGAAGGAGTTTATCTAACTTTTTAGCACTCAGGCCTCGAGAGAGGTGGGTAGCACCTTAATAGGATGTGATCTCATCCTAACTATTTTTGGTTTTGCCTTTCAACCAAGGTAAGAGAACCTATTTTTTAACCTTCAAATGGTGAAGGAGATGAAGATATCCTTCTTTTGCACAGATTTTATAAAGAAGACCTTGGGAAAATATGATCAACACACCAAATCTGACTCTCACGAGTTGTCACTCCCAGAATATGGAGATATTTTCAACACAAGGCTAAGGTTATTGAAGACATTTGGAAACCTTATCTGTTTTGCATACTTTAGCAAATGGATTTTTTTCTTTTGTGGATATACAGGACAAAACAGGGGTAGTTCAGGGTAGGATTGGTTATTTGAATTTTTTTTTGGCGGGAGATCAACAAGACAAATTAGAATTTTCCAGATCCTTGAAAAACTTCACAATGATGGAAAACTCAGCAACAGAAAACTTCAAAATATTTAAAACATTCCTTCAACTAGAAGGTGTGCATCAATGGAGGCCCAGATTTGCACTTTTTCACACAATCTTTGAGATTCTAGCACGAAGGCTCGAGTTATAAAACCCAATAAAACATCAAAATCTAAGATCAATCATGCCTAAGGTACACCCAGAGGCTTACAAACAATCTCTGTCAACAGATGAAAGAAAAATGATTTTAAATCACTTATTTCATTCCCAGATGAAAACTCTTCTGAAAATTTAAATTGCAAATGCCACTAAACTATCACAAGAATTGAGATCTATGTGATTGAGAGATATTTTTATACAATATTGCAATATGAACAAGAAGAACTACTTGCAGACATTTTGAAATGAAATAAACACAAAATTTCCAGAGATTCAACACAAGTTAATTCAAAATTTATCAGATTTTATTCAGCAGGGGAGAGTTATTCAAACAATCTCAGAGCTTGTTGATGGCTATACACTTGTAACCAACTCAACACAAAAGAAAATATAACACAGAGGAAGTTAACCAGGTTTCTCATAAAGGTTTCTTAGAGAGATGAGATTTTCTCATAATTTTCTCATGAAAATGAACTCCCGACCATTTTCAAGTCTCAAACATGCATTATATATCATTTTGTTTACATCCAAGCCTTCTCTCCCAAGAAAAGGATATCCTAAGCATCAAGTTTGTTACAAAATTTCATCTTGATTCACAAAGAAGGACGTTTAACAGAAAAACGTTCAAAAGTTGCCAAGTGCCTCAAAAGGTGAATCATTACAAAAATCAGCATCATTACTTCAATCAGGGGCATGTTTTTCATCCTTGACACATGCAGACCCCTTTCCTTTCATCATTTCATCATTTCCCTTTCCAAAATTGCCTCTACAACTTTTGGATCTGATATTTCACGTTTTTGCACAAGCCCAAACAAAATCCACTTTGAAAGCATATCAGATTTACAAATTGAGCTTTTAAATTGATTCCATTGATCCTTGTTGACCAAAACGACACAAATTTGGCAAAAATTCGATGAAGATTGATGTAAAAATCACATCTCCAAACATCCTAGAGCTCGAATGGCGGAAAAATGATGAAATGCACAGTTACCGTTGATCTTCCTTCATCTTGTAATCTGAGCCCTCCACATGGAAAATGTGATTGGAAATGGGCTTGGGAGCGCTTTTGACATTTTATAACTTTTGGAAAAATGTAAAATTTTGACATTTTTCTCCACCCCTCCACCCCTTGAAAATGAGCTTGAAACGTGTCCCAATGTGGGTCCCAGTGGAATCATGGCTCGATTCTGTAACTTTACCTCCTTTTTGGAAAAAATAATTTTTTCCAAACTTTCCCCGCATCTCCACCTTTCTACCTCTGACCTTGCCATGTGTTCTTCTGTGATTTGAGCGGAGCTACAGTTTTCCTTTTAACTTTAATCCTTTTGAAGATAAAAAACTTCAAAGTAAACCAATATTCCACCTCCTATTTTGAATTTTCAAAGCCATGTGTCCTTCTGTGATTGGAACGGAGCTTCAGGCCCATTTTTATACCTCATTCTCTACCTCCCTCCTTTGACCCTTCAAAATGCTACGTGTCTTTTTTTGATTGGAGCAAAGTTGCAGTTCATTTTTTAACTTTAATCCTTTTACAAAATAAAGTCAAAAAACTTCAAAGTTCTCCATCGATCTGCTTCTCCTACTTTGTTTTGTCAAATCTGCCATGTGTCCTTCCCTGATTCGATGCAGAGTTTCGGTTCACTTTGCGACTTTAATCTTTTTACAAAATAAAGTCAAAAAACTTCAAAGTAAACCGACAACTCACCATTCCATTTTGATTTAGAAGCCGCCACGTGTCCTCCCATGGGGCAAAAATAGGAAATTCGCTCCACCACTCAATAATTTTGCTTTAGCTTATCAGAGCTCGTGGGGCCACGGGACCAAATCAATCCTTTTGCCAAAGTAGCCAAAAGTGACAAAAATGACAAGTTCATAACATTTCTTTGTCATCCGTTAACCAATCAAAGGAGGCCAGGTAAGTTACCGATGCTGAGGATATAATTTGATAAGGAAACACGCCAGTCAAATAACAAAATACTGAGAACTTCGCCATTTTTACCCAAAATTGATTGTTTTACCAAGGATGAAGAATTTTGCTAATAAAACCAGGTTCCAAACAAATTACAACCATGGATTTGGATTTTCGAAGGCATACAAGTATAAATTAATCATTTTCGAGCTTCCAAGATCAGGGCAAAAGGAAAAAATGGCAAAGCCCGCGGATTTGAAGAATTTAGGGCAAAAAACAAGGCACACTTGGAAACTTCTTCAAAAAAGGGCATAACAATGGATTTAGCAATCAATTCAAGGCATTCAAATGGAGGCAAAAACTTCATTTCACCCGTTCAAGATATAGAAAACATTTCAAAATACGCAAAGTGAAGGAAAATTAGGGCAAAATGGTGTAAGATCAAAATGGACACCAACAGTATGAATGGCTTTCAACGTATGCATCTAGATCAAGATGGTACTATAAATCTTGTGTATGGACCCAAGAAGAGTATCATAGGTTGTGTGATTCTGATCTAACTTGGACTCGTGTTGTTGACCATTGGTGGAATAGAGTATTGACAAGCTCCACCCTAGAATATGTGATTTCTACGTATTCCTACCTAGAGGTTGCTGAGTTTGAGTTTTTGAGAGAGCCAAGAGGATCGTTCATGTGAGCTATACCTTTGGTTATGAAGATCCTAATCATTACACTAAGTTTAGAATCCTTTCCTAGGTGCTAGGTGAGGATGCTAAGGTGGAGAAAGATGGCATATCTTGAGGCTGAAAAACAGAGGGAGAGGAGACAGCTCAAGTACGATGAGGCTCATGAAAAATAGTTGGTCAGACAATGCGAGATTGCAGGAGCGATGGAACTATGGAGGTAGACGTTGCAGGAAGGAATCAAGGTTCATGCAAAGGACATGGAACCTGAGTAGTCTGTGTTACCCCATCTTGGCAAATGCGAGAGAGAGACCCTTTCAGCCTCCAACGAGAGCTCGTCACTTAGAGAAGGTAGAGTTGTTGGTGCGTGTATGAATCTACCTAGTGATCAAAACCTTGGCGCTTGGTTTTTCAAACCCAGAGATAAGAATTACTAATGCAATTGACATTAGTGAAAGTAACAGATTAGTGCCTAGGAGATATAATTTTTCTTTTGGCACGTCTGCGGCTACACAAAATTTTCCTGTATTTGGAGGTATATTGTCAAGTGTGAAATTTTGACAAGGCTTGGGTATTGCGTCCAGAAGTGGTACGGGACACACATTTGGTAGCTGTGCAATATCACAAATTATTAGTGTGTAGTTTAGCACGATAGTGGGAACACAAGGAGTAACCACTTCAAGACCCTTACCAGCTACGGGAGGTGGATTTGGTGGAATAGGACCTAGAGGACCTGGCGGATCTAGAGGATCTGGCAATTCATGAGGAGTTGGCACTAGTGGATCTAGTGGATCTGGTGGTAGAGGAAACATCAGAGGAAATCAAGGTTCTCGATCGCGTGGACAAGTGCCTCAACCACCTCAACAAGTGTTTTTTGAGATGTCTTTACATCTACCAGATTACAATGGTGTTGAAGATGTTGCAGAGCATGTACACAAGTGTGAGCTGCTATGGCGTGCGAAAGGAATCATTACCCTAGAGAGGAAGGCAACTCAGTTTGCAACAAATTTACAAGGACGCGTGCATAGCTAGTACCGAAAGTATGACCCACACCAGAAAGTGGTAGATTATACCACATTGTGTGATGCCTTCTTGGCAAAGTTCCATATCCCTGAGTTCGAGAAGAAGAGCATCAACACGCTTAAGTAAATCTAGCAAGGTATAACATAGAGTATACATTAATATGATGTGTGTTTTTAAGACCCTCTTATCAAAATTATCTTATGATATCCATCCTTCTCAGTATGCTCCATGGTTTTTTGGAGGTTTGATAACACCTTTTAGGAAGGTTCTTTCGCACAAGACTTTCACAAACCCACACAAAGCTTTAGAGGTTGTCATGCACGTTGAGGCTATCAGAAGCATTAATACTAGGGTTATCCCTTTTCTTGAGGCTTAGATTGTTGCAATGGAAAATTAGTTGGAGAAGCTATCTATGAACTCGGCACATGAGACTCGAAGTGGACTATGGTGCATGGATAGTACAGTAGAGGGGCATATAAAGGATAGTTTCCCTCGGAGATCGGTGCGCACCATGATGGTGGACTGTAATATTTACCATGGAGATCATGATGCAAGTATATGTCCACTACTGCAGCGTGTGATCTGTAAACATGTGTCTTGGCATTGTAATATTTGCACCTCAACTATTCATGACACCAAGGATTGTAGATTGATTGACCAGACACATGATTCTATTAATATTGGTGTGCGTTAGACCAGCGTTGAAAATAATTCCAATGATGATGGTCTTCACTATGAAGGCCGCATGGATGGAGGAACACGTGGAAGAGGATTTCATGGAGGATTTCATGGTCATGGCAACCATGGAGGAATAAGTGAGTTCCCACGTGGAACCTGTTATAACTATGGATCTACATAACATTATAAGCGTGAGTGCCCTGATCTGTTGTAATGCTCATGGTGTGGAAATAAACATAG
Source organism: Taxus chinensis (assembly GCA_019776745.2). NCBI lineage: Eukaryota > Viridiplantae > Streptophyta > Pinopsida > Cupressales > Taxaceae > Taxus > Taxus chinensis. The sequence goes on from CM034155.1 coordinate 476,588,386, forward strand.
GTATGAAGAGTGACCTGAGCTATTTGAGCATATGATCCAGTAGCACCGGAAATACAAAGGCAACGAGATGGTAAGCATAAAGAAGGTCGACTCACAGTGGATGCCATGAGTGGCATGTGAGTCAGAACTAGAACCTGTACTGGTGATGATGTAAGCAGAGGCCGCGCACGCTAAGGAAATGCCAAGACAAAGAACACTGGTCACCAGAGAAGAAGTGATGAACATAAGGTATCTAGACCTTACTCATCATAAATAAGTCTATCAAGATACCATGTATGTAATCTAAAGCCTGCAAGGAGAGATACAATGCCTGATAGAGCAGTTGAGGCAGTTAGAACAAAGGAAGAGTGTTGAGGCTCCACAAAAGGGTCTGGATGAGGTCATGGAAGTATGTAAAATGTAAAGGCAAGAGAAAATCATACCACTACTAGGAGAATGGGTATGGGAGAAGGTACCGTATGCGAGTGGAGACCGCGAGTGACAAGTCTTGCATGTTAACCTTCCTCCTAACATCCTTGACTATGATAAGGAGATTACATTGAATACAGTAGTTGATAGATGGCTCCTGAGTAACATTCTAATATATACGGGTGCAGAAGTCAATGTTCTCACTCTAAATGCATAGCATCAGATGGGGAGACCCCCATTATAGCCATCTTCGAATGTGTTGTATATGACTAACAAGGCAAAGGCAATGCCCATTAGTATCTTAAAGGATGATGTTATCACTATCCATGGGACGAAATTCACTAGATACTTCGAAGTCTTGGCACTAGCCGAGGCAGACAAATTTCCAGCACTACTTGGGAACCCCTAGTGTTACAAGAACAATGGTGAGCTACGGTTCAATAAGGGGTACATAAGCTTTGAAAAAAATGAAGAGCGTGTTATCACCCCCCTGACCGATGGGAAGTCTGTGCCCTATACTAAGCCCCTATGGGAAGAATTTTTTGATAGGATCTATGTGCACTCTATTAGGGACCTTGATCAATCCTACGGAAGGAGTATTCAGTTTGAAGAAGCTCATTCTATAAGTGATACCACTAGCATGGAATGTGACAATTGGGCACATGAAACTTATGAGTTAATTGGGTGACATTTAAGAGGCTCAGTGACAAGAGTAACAAAGGCGCGCTCAATCAAGTGCCTAGGAGGGAAAACATTGCCAAGCTACTCTGGAGGAGCCAAGCCTAATGATTTCTTGTGGGATATGGAGGCTCATTGGATAAATGAGGATGAAAGGATAGGTATGCTCAGTTATAGCCTGCTCATAACTGCAACACATTGGTGGGATACACATCGTGAAATCCTTCTTGAATGGCGCAAGGTGAGAATTATGTTATCTGTGAGGTTTTCCCAAAGCAATGTACACTATATCATAGAGGACTACCTGTTGGGGTTAGCACACCGGTTGTACAAATAATATATCATATCTAAGCATACATGCAAATAAAAGCAGATATTCTACCAGAAGAAATATATAATTTAAGAGACATAAAGCAACACCATATTTAACGTGGTTCACCTAGTGTGGGCTACGTCCACCAAGAAACAAGCCAATCTATTATCCAAAGCTTTGACAAGATATATAATGAAGATTTACAATCTTCCACACCTCTCAGATGTTCAATACTTTCTTCCTTCAAGCTTTTGCCTTCTTCTCCAAGACTTCTCTCTCTCACAATTATCTTGTATTTATGATCAATCCTCTCCTTCTAAACCCTATCTTTATGCTTATGTAGTCGTTTTAGACTTTAGGGCACTTATCCATGCAATTACATTCATTAAATCTATTCTAATACTAAAAAAAGAAATAAATCCCGAGAGTTAAATAAACGCTCATTACACAGGTAACCGATGTCGGTTATGCCCAACCGTCACCAATTCCAACTTGCCCTGACCGATGCTAGTCACACCCTAACCGATGTCGGTTACTGTCAACTTCCAACAAGCTCAAACTGCATGTTAAAACATGAGTAATTTAGCTCCATACTCAACACTACCATGGGAAGGAACCCACCTTGTTTCATGTCCAAGCGATTGAGAAATCCTGGATAGAAGGCGCAGAAGCCTTGCCACCTTCTTTATGGGTGCATAAGTTATACTCCACTTCACAAGGCTTCACGCGTGCATGGTATGTTCACTCAGACACGTGCTGTTAGATAGGGAATTGGTAGGAGTTTATGGCTGACCTCATTCAAACTTTCGAGTATCAGAGTACAAAGCCATTGGTGGATAAGGCATTGCAAGTTGTCAAGTGACTTACAATGGGAGATAGTGTTATGGTGGAGGATAGGATACTGGAGTTATTAGGTGAACTTGGTTTGGAGACATGCTTTGATGAGGAAGAAATAGAAAATATACAGTTTGATCATGCTTGCATGGAAAAAGAAAAAGTAAAAAATGGTCTATGTGATAGAAGGTGAAGAAATGGAAAGTCTGGATGTTAACCATTCTGAAGGTACGTGCAAGGTCATGGATAGTGCTGATGATCGAGTGCGTGCTTACCATGAGCCCTTGAAAACAAATAAGGTTAACGTTGGTTCAGAGACGGAACCTAAGGAGGCCACCATTGGAGACTATTGGTTAGAGAAGGAGGTCTCGAAGATCATTGATCTACTGCTCGAGTTTCAGGACTTATTTCCACGCAGGTACCATGAGCTCAAAGGGGTTCACCATTCTTTGGGAGAGATGAAGATCAATTTGAAGGAAGGTGCACACCCAATCCAGAAGAGGCCGTATTGGATGAATCCAAATTTGCACATACAGGTCAAGGAGGAGATAGACAAGATGATCGTCTCATGTATCATTGAATTTGTAGAGGAGTCAAAATGGATATGCCCCATGGTCATAAGCATTAATAAGGATGAAAGGATAAGTATTTGTGTTGATTACAGGGACTTGAATGCAGTATGTGTCATTGACCATTTTCCAACCCCCTTCACTGAATAAATTATGGAAGGATTAGCCGGGCGCAAGATCTATTCCTTCATAGATGGATTTTCAGGGTACCACCAACTTACAATTACAAAGGAGGACCAAGAAAAGACAACTTTCACCGCTGAGTGGGGTATTTTTTCCTACAGGGTCATGCCTTTTGGATTGAATAATGCACCTGTTATGTTCTCGTGCATTGTGGTTCAAGTATTCCAAGACTTCATCCATAAATTTCTTCAAGTCTACCTGGATGACTGGACTGTGTATGGGCTAGTAAAAGACACAACATTGACTATGGTTTTGGCATTAGGTTTATCATTAGTAGCTTTACTCTTAAGAGTGGCCTTGGATTGAAACTTATGGGTAGAGGTGCTCATGGGAAGAGAAACATATTATAGCTTATTCATGCTGAGGATCTTAGTTTCACATTCTTTAAAATTATGACAAAGATGATTGAATGAATGGAAATTGTAAAACATCACTGATTCTTGAAAAGGAACAAGGATATTTTGAGCTAAGAGACCTTGTAATTTGATATAATCCAACAAATTTCTCATCTTGTAAATTGTATTCTTATATTAAAAACATAATCATTGATGGGATCATTGGAACCTTGTCACATTTTATCCATTTGAACAAAGGATACTTTTGTCATGAATGTTGATAGAAAATTATGCAAGGAATTGATTAGCTCGAGGAGTGAATGTTTTGAATGAATGCATGGGTAGGTCATAAAACCATTATAAGGAAAAGTCTTTGAGATTGTGAGGAAATTTTTTAGTAAGCATTGTATTATTTAAGGAACAATCCAAGAAAGTGACATGGAACATACAAAGGTATACTTCAATATTATCCTTACCATCATAGATAGGTATTTTAGGAGTAACAAAATTGAAGGGTAAAGAGTATGAAGATACCTTGAGTGTAAGGGGATTATGAATTAGATAGGTAAAATCCATACTATGAGAATAAGTGGATGTACCTTGTTGTAGTTATAATATTTGATCTTGTAAAGTATGAATAAGGGATTCAGGATCCTGTGTATTAGAGGGGAAAACATGTGAAGATCTATGAATGTAGAGAGGTGATGTGGGGATAATAGTGGTCATAGGGATGGTCATGGAAATACTACAAAGTAGAGGATTTTATGCCCCTAATGAAATAGGCAATGTTGATGTAGGGATAATTGATGTGTTCATAGAAGATAAAAAAAGAGGATTAAGATTGACTATAAAGGATGCAACAGTATGTTTGAGGTGATCGCGAGTGGTATAAAGAAGAATATCCATGTTGTTAGGATTATCTTGTAAATAGTTTGTAAAATTTTGTGTTATGTCCTATGATAAAATATGATTGTCATCCATGCCATGAGTCCCCTCTGTAGACACAAAATTATGCACTTTACACATAATTTGGCTCGGTCCTATACTACTGTTTAGAAGGTTCTCAAGTGGATAAAGTATTAATTAATCCCGCCTTTTGGCCATATTTATTTTATATTTTAGAATATCATTCCCGTACATTCTCTTGCGCTTATTTATCAATTTCACAATTTCCTCATCATTCTAGCCCAAAATCAGGGTGCCCCAGCCTGTAGGTCCCACTCAGGGTTCCCCGATATATGCACATTCTTTCCCACTTTTGGGGGGTATTTCTAGCTATTTTTCATCCTTATCCTTTTCTCATTCCCCCTTTTTGGGATTAATTACGAAATAAATATTGATAGCCCTATGAATGTAAAGTTATAAGACCATAATGAGGGTCCTAGCGTCACATATTATTATCACTCCATCTAGAGTTGCATTCATTGCATCACTTACATCCACATAGTGTCATGCATCAAGGCTAGGAGATATGCATCACACACACTGCATAGGGGGGGTATTCTATTCTATTCCATGCACACATGTTATTTACATTTTCTATAGTTACTATTGTTTGCTACTTCACAAAGTGTGACTGGCACAAGAGCACCTAGGGCACGACATGCACACACTCACTAGAACTACATCCAAGTCTGAAATGTAGTACAACACTCAGCGATAAGTCCACTAGTTTGGTGGCTGAGATCAATTCAGACTCTCATTCTACATTTTATTTTTCTAGGGTTTTGTTGGCTTGGAAATTTGTCTCGAGGGAAAATTGTGGGTTTCCAAAACAACACTATGGGAATCTAATTCCCTCTACTTATAACGGTGCAGCTACCGTATTATGCATGAAAATCAAGTGAATTCGGTGGTGGTTTTTCAAACTGGAGATCCACAGGGGCACTCCACTGACCCTATGGCAAATCCTGCAATTGCTTGCAAGGATAGAAATCGTTCTAAGAGTGGGAAAGGGAGTGAGAATGAAGAAAAGAAAATCAATGCTAGAGGTAGAACGTCAGATGCCTTCATAATTGATTGGAAAGTTTACAACATGCATTTTTAACAGAAGAAATAATACGAATTAGCAGAACAAAACTACAAGACAGAATAAAAATGAATTGGTCACAAATCACCAATCGAATCCTCAGTCAAAGGGGGCATAAAATCCATCTTTTATTATTGCAGCTGAAATGAAAACTCATACAATGAAAGAGAATAGAAGAAATCTACAGAAAGGAGAAACTCAGAAGAATGGCAGTCATCTCTTTTTTCCTCTGTACGTGAATTTCATTAATAGTTTTCAAAAATGTGATTTACAACCCATGAAATGGATTGCAGAGAACATGAAATAGCATGCCAGGAGTAGTTACAATTTTCCCAAGCGTCCAGAAGTAGTTACAATGAAAATTCAATCATTTTGCATCGATTCGGATTCCAAAAATGTAGAAAAAAGGCCATGGCGGCAAATACCAGAGAAAAATGATTAAAATAGTTACAAATTTGCCAGGTCGAATGCAGACCATTAGATCTTCCTTTTGCACCTTTGATTTTGATCCTTCCACGTGGCAGAAAGAGACTGGAGTGACCGCAAGTGAGTTCTTTTTGTTTCACGGTGTTTTTTGGATTTCGGAAAATTGGAACAATTTCCTCCGCCGGCCCGCTTTGACATTTTGGAGAGGACACGTGGCATGATTTGGTTGGATATGGGGTCGCAACCACTTTTAGATCATATTGAGCCTTTGTTGGAAAAAGTGTCAAAATCTCAATCTCCTCCACCTGCCTACCAATCCACCTTGGGAAAAATTTACCACTAGAGCCCGCCAAGCCATATCTTGCAAAATATAAGGATTTAGATCAACTTCTTTACCTTTTTGGAAAGGGGAAAAAAATTCCCATCTGATGAAATAGGTTCCAAACCTCCTTGATCCCTTGGAAGGTGCCAATTTTCAAAACACTCAGATCAGACCATTTTCAAAGGGGGCTAACTCAAAAATTTAGGATTAGACTTGGAAATAATGAGGGAAATTTTTGAGGGGGCAATAGGTTCGATACTTCCTTTTGTATCATAGGCCATTACACAGATCATCTGTCGAATCCAGTGTAATAGACAGACAAAGTTTCAAATCCACTTCTGACACTACTGAAACCAATTTCTGAGTATTTACAGAGACTATGGTGCCTAAACTATAGACCAGGGCACCCCAAGGTGCCCCAGTACATTTCAAGGCACATCAGTCAGTTCAGATCCTCCATATCTAGTATTTGCTAGAATTATGAGTGGTTATCTGCACTTCCATATTTTATCTCCAGACCTGCAACATTGTGTGACCATCTATAACAATCAGCTAATCCATTATTTTCCCTCTTTTACATACTTAGGGTTTCATTTTGCTTAGAATAATTATTTACTATTATTCCATATTGTCTTAGTTTACTTTATACAACGTTTTAGTCCTCCTAATTAAATTAGCAGTCTGCTCAGCCATCTCTCCGAGATGGGGTTGAGTGATTGTGATATATAGATAGGTAGGGCTGCATATGACCTATTCTATATGTGAAATGAGTGCCTATGGGAGCCACTCAGATCAAGTATTCTATAATTGTCCAAATCTATATATAGGGAAGGGAGACATGCCCATCCATTATGATACGCGATAGATATCAGTTAGTCAGTCGGTCAGTCATCAGTCATATCATGAACCATATAGATAGAGGGGCTCCATATCTAGAATCTATACAAGGGGGGCCATCTCCCATTATAGAGAGAGAGCCCCCCCCTCCTTATACTCCCATATAGGATCATAGGATCTTCATTCTTGTTAATCACCCTCACCTTGTATGTTATTAGTGCAGCGTGTGAATATTGAATGAGTAAAGATATTAGCATGTACTTGAGAAGGTGAGAAAAGTATCATGGATGAGAATATTTGGAAAATCTATAGATATATTGAAACATATTCATGAGATTTAACATCAAGATGTACGATATCCAATTAGGAGAAATAAAAATAAGAAACCTACGGTCACAATGGTTTGAGAAAGATAATCGATTCAAGAGTCAGGTTCACCAAATGTTTACACCCTAGTTATATTTTTATAATGTTATTGTATAACAACTAAGAAGGATGTAAGGTTAACATTAGGTAACATATTATGATCTAATTAGATTCCAAAATCAATTATACATGACCAAAATAATGAATTCAAACCTAAAATATGTAAGATAATTGATAAACAATACGTAACTTGTTAAAAACACAAGAGGAGAGATAAACTTAGTTGTTCAGGATGATTCTGGAATGAGTTGGATGTGTAAAGTGGAACAAGAAGATATGGAGCCATGGATTATACATTGAATATTTTAGAACTAAAAGATGAGAAGGTACAATACCGTACAAATTATGTATGGTCTAGGAAGGAGATTTACAATCTAGGATAAGATTTTTACATTTTTGGACCCTGAGATAGTCTAGGTTTGTAACTTTATGTGTGCTCCACTTACCTAGAAACGGTGTTTGTTGTATATTTATCTTGTTTACATAACTTTTAGATGACATGTGATTTCCTGCAAAAAAGTAGAAACCCTAACAATAGAGCATTAACAAACAAAAAGAGAAATATATGTGTGTGTATTTGAGGTTGAACCACCCTTTATAGTCATACTCACAATTGTTGAGCAATCCAAGTGTTGCAGTACATATCCTCATAGAAACTAAGTCTCATGTACTTGTTCTAAGTGCTTGTGTAAGTGTGTATAGCTAACCAACTTCTAAGAGGTGTCCTTGTGTCTCTTAATTCCAACATAGTGGGATAAATGTGTAGTATATAATGTACCTAGTTGAGATGTGGTGTGCCTCAACTACGTGAACTGGCCCTTTGTTGATTGAAACTTTTGTGCAATACTTGGGATGAATTTTCTCTTGTTAATAATCGGCTCTATGATCTTTGCATTCTTATAAATGGATGAAGTTAGATTTTTTACCATGGTTGAGTGCTTCAGAATTGTAGTAGGGATTACCCCAGATGATGTGTAGCTGATTTGTGTAGATTTAGGAACCCTTTAAGTTGTTTTGGAAGGATGTTTGAATTCAGAGCTTGTAATAAATAAAGTGATAATGAATTACTTATATAGTCTTTCATAGGCTAGATATTCAAATAAGGTTGACCCTAGGAGATGAAATGATCCACAAAATTATTTGAAATTGGAAATTGAGTTAGTAATTGTGAAGGGGAAGGGCCATACAAGTCGACCAAGATCAAACCCTACATCCCAACCCTTTCATATGGCTTTGGATAGGAGATAGAAACATCAAAACTGAAAGTCATGTTGTGAATATTAGATGTTTTATTCTTCTTTGATTGAATAATATTTCCAGAGTTGACAATAGAGCATATTGTAAAGATTTAAAAAAATTAAAATGGCTAGTGAGATGAGGAGATTAGATTCTAAATGTGAGAATTTGTCTTAGCAAGTATACAAGGTTAAACTTGGCATTACAAAAGGAAAACTTACCATATTTTAGTGTCTACAAGTCACAACAAATTTAATAACTTTAAATATTATTAATATAATAAAAGTATAATAAAACAAAATGTAAAGGACATTAACTCCTGACACATAAACAATAAAAAATGTTATGACTATAAAATACAATTCCAAAACAATATTTAATAAATTGACTCTTCAACATTACTCAAAGATTCAAAGGAAAAACATACCTGCATAAATTCACCACCCCATGAACTTACATAAATATAGTTTTAGACTGGAATTATAGAGATAAATATGCATATATATATATATATATATATATATATATATACATATACATATATATATAGATATACATATATACATATATATACATATATACATATATATACAATATACATATATATATACATATACATATATATATATATATATGTGTATATATGTGTGTATATATATATATATATGTATATGTATATATATGTATATATGTAATATATATGTAATATATATATATATGTATATATATATATATGTATATATATTCTTCCCTAACAAAAAAGGAAAATATAGGATTGCATTGATTTTTTTTTAGTCTGTACTAGATGTAAAAACATGAAATACAAATTCCATGAGTTGAGCATGGTACTGGTGCACATTGGTGTCTTGGGTGGAGAGGTAGGACCAAGTGCATGAATTTAGAAAGTCTTCTTATCTTTTAAACAAGGAAACTTACATATGTATGATTTCCTTATGCCTCTCTTTCCCACCCAGTTCATCCTATACCTTCATACCATTAAAATTTAAAATAACCATCAACACAAATGAATTCCTGACCAAGAGAAATGAAAGTAGAAATTTAGAGAGAAAACTAAAGAATAGGTGGTGTTGTACCCAGAGGACATGTTTTTGTCCAATTTATCTAAAAAAGGCATCCCAATTTTGTAGGTAAATTTAATATGGAGGCTTGGATTTGAAGCTTCTGGTGATGTGAGGCTTTGGCATTTGCAACATCAATAAATTTGTGAGCCTCTAGAATTATTTTGGTATCCTGTTATAGACACTCAAAATTGGTAAGTTATAATTTTGACACTATCACTAACTTATAATTTACTAAATAATAATTACTATATGGTAAAACATTAATTACCGCGAGCACTAGATATAAGTTTCCTAACATCCTCCCTAGTGTAAACATGGGAAAATTTGCCTTTGTATTTGCACCTACTTTCATGATTTGGTGATTTTTATTTCAGGATGATCACAAACCTAGCATATGGTTTCCAAACGGTTAACCATGAACCAAAAATGTTGGTTTTACAAGTGGAGTACCACAAACCAAATATTAAGGTTTTCAAGTGCTTTATCTACAACCACATCATGATGTGCCAATTACTATTATCAACCCTCATCAATATCTCATTGTAGGAAATAACATAGGAAATTCTAGTGCTCATAGGTGCACACAAAAATGCTGACATAATAGAAATGGAACATTGGGATCATGTTCCCCCTCAATGTGAAATTTCCACTTATTCAAACATGAATGTACTGCAATCTAAATTACACTAAAACTAGACTGTTGAAAACACAGTGAAAAGTAAACTACAAACACACATGTCTCCAAACCTTTGTGCGGCCCCATCATTGACGAATGACAAGAGGTCATTGATTGATCTCCAACCCCCGTTTGCTTATCCTCTAATGTGACGTTGCTAACTCAACGAGATTTTATTATGAAGTTCAAGAAGCACTCCCCATGAAATGGACGTTGCATTCCAGCAATAATTTTTCCTTTACAATTTTTTATTTTTGGCATTGATGACTCAATAAGGCTCAAATGGGATACAAAAAACTACAAAAGTATACACAAGCCCATGACAAGGAGATGCCCATAGGTGGCCAAGAAGAGGGTATTTTTCAATGAAATTGAAACCAATGCGTCAGGGATGAAAAAATAATCATTTTTACAAAAAATGACACTCAATTTTGAGTTACCATACAAAAGTTATTAAGGTTTCAATTTTCCATAAAAAGGCCCAATTTAATTAAAATTGGCTCAATGATTAAAAATTTGCTCAAGATGGAGAGATAAGTTTATCGTGTGAGTACTCATTGGAACCAATAAGAAATGAAGATTCTAAAAAAATTCAAAGGCCCAAAAAATTGGCACCAAAAGAGTATTAATTTGGTGAAAATGCATTATTTCCCTTAAAATGTAATTATTTAAGCGAACACTATAGAAAAATAAAAAATTTAAAACTATAATCTCAAAAAAATAATTGGCCAATCAAAATTTGATGCACAAACTCACGGATGAAGACCAAGTTTTTTGGGTTTTTACAATGCATGTTGAGAGTTTTGTGTTGCGCAGATATCTAAAGACTGATTTTTGGTTCAAACAAATACTGTCATTTACAAATATGCATTTTGATAAGAAATGGCAACACTGTTTTTCTTTTACTAAAGAAAACGTTATACTTGTGTCTAACTAACACATAACAAATATGAATCATATGAGCAGATCAGATTTGAAAATAAATTGAACACAATTTATTATGCCTGAGCATGTTCAGATTTGTCTATGTTTCTACTGCAACCATCTGAAAATAAATATGAAGCATCTCCTGGAAATAGAGACAATACATGGAACTACATGTAGTCGTATTTCTGAGCAACGTGGAGAATAGAATATATGTAATTCGTCCAAGGCTTTTTTATATTATTTGTTATTAAAGCACTCCACAGAATGCACATCGTCCCTATTATATTGCAAATCTGATAATAATGAATACAAATGCTTTCAATTCATTCTCTTCCAATCATGAATCAAGGAAAGATGTAGACATGTGTTGCCTCTACAACCACAAATTATTCTCCCATTACCGAATACACATGCTCTGATACCAAATGAAGTTGTTAGACCAAATTTGCAGAATAACAATGATAATTCACAAACTATTATCCAACACAATACATTACAATTATAAAGGAATATCATTCCTATAATTTAGGATGTAGGTATAACTTCACCTCCCACGAATATCTCTCAAATGCTAAATATGCTAGTGGTTACACTCACACAACAAATCTAATTACTATATAACAAATCACTAACTTACAATTTACTAAATAATAATTACTATAGGCTAAAACATTAATTATCGTGAGCACTAGATATAATTTTCATAATTGGTTGTGATTGTGCTTCTTAGCTAAGATAAACACCTACATCCTATCCCCACTCATTACATCCTGTTATTTAGCTCCTAACTTTTTTATTCTTACACATTGATGTGTCAACACTTTTTGAATATACATCCATGAAGTCAATGTGTAAGCTTTATCTATCATGATACAACTTCCATATTTCATCCACCATCCCCTTTTCCAAAACCTATAGTAATATCAAGATGTGGAATCTGTTAGGATTTTGGAGTTGAATTGCTTCACAGTTAGCATGATTTACACCTTGTTGGTTTACTCAGTAACCAATGCCAGTCAGAGGGTAACCGACGTCGGTCAACATCAGGGTAACCGACATCGGTCAGGGTAATTGGCGGCAATTACCTGTGCATGAAAGTTTATATTTAAATCATAGGAATTAGATCTAAATTTATTATAAAGTTTATCTAAAGGTTGTAAATGCATAGCTAAGGTGCCCTCATTTTTTATAAGCTTATATAATCTAGAAAAATTGCATTAGAACATAAGGGATAGAGGAAGAATGTTAATTCTCCTTTATTGAAGATGAAGAATAAGAAAAAAGAAGAAAAATCTTGCATGAAGACAAAGCTTCAATGGAGAGAAGCTTGACAAAAGGAAAAAGTAGGTATAACTGAATGGTGAGAAGAGTGATTATGTCTTATACTGTATTTAATTTGTATTGTCTTGCCTCAATGTAATAGCTTGCATAGTATGCAAAAGCACATAGTATTTCATCTTGTAGATCCACATGTTGTTGTGAGATATTGTACTGATAGATCCACAGGTTCTTGTGAGATCTTATATTGTAGATCCATGTTGAGATCATGTGAGATATTGTATTTAGATCCATGAGATCATATTATATTGTTGATCCATAGGAATCTGGTGTTGTATCTCGTTGGAGAGCTTATGGATACGTATAGTATCCAAATATTGTAGAGGAGTTTGTCTTCTTGTTTGCAGTGGAAAATGCAATATGATGGAGGAGATACTTCTTGATGCACATATATGGTTGCACATTGGTAGACCCATGTAAGAGGTCTTGTTTATAGATTCATAGGAGAGCTTGGTTGTATAGTGGGAGATGCAATAGTTCCTGGTATGTGAGATCTATTGTTGTTTGGAGGCACGGTTGTAGTGCACTCATGGAGATCCATTTAGAGATCTGGAGGAGAGGATATACTCTTGGAGAGATGCATTGTACTCTTGTATTGAAGAGTTGGTTTGTACTCTTGTTATGTTCTGTATATGAGATCTCTATCTCTGGTGTATGTAGCCCACATTGGGTGAACCACAGTACATGTTGTGTTATGTGTGTGTACTTTGTTTTGATTTGGATTATTCTACTTTATACTTACACTACTGTAGATTTTGGGGAATTATTTAGATCCTGTGTGCATGATTTTATTTGTTATTAAATCATAACACTATTCCGAAGTCCCAAATTCCCAACAACTGGTATCATAGCTTGGTTATTTCAGAGAAAGTTTTTGCTTAAGTATATTGTTAGTGGTTTACTGATAGGTGTATGAGAATAGGGATTGTTTTTCTTGATGTGGAAATTGTAGGAAAATATTTAAATCTCAAGTGGAAGCTAGAAATGTGAGGTTGCTGGGGAATACATTGAATGACATTGGTTAGGTGGAAACTGATATCGGTAGGGTAATCATGGTTGGCTACAGGGTGACCATGGTTGGTTATTGAGAAACCTAGTTTGAAATAGAAAATTAAAGATCTGAATAATTAAGAAGATGCATGGAATGTATTTTGTTTTCTGAGTTGTCGCTGGTTCTTCGAGGTAGAAGAATGTTGGCCAGATTACAGATCCAAGTTACAGAGGTATGGTTTTATCTTGGTATTACATTGCTTGTATATTTTGGTTGCACATGCATGGTTTGGGATTGTAGATTTGATTATAATATAGAGGAGAAGTTATAGATCCTTGGTGCAATTAGATGCACGGGCTTCGGTAGAGAGGTAGTAGCACAAAACAAAGGCAGGGATTCCATCAGAGAAGTATTTTCTTTAGTTGAAGATGTGGTTGAGTATATTAGTGCTGCAGAGAACTGACATTGGTCACAGAGGAACCAATAATGGTTAGAAAACCAAGGTCAGTCCTTTTGGTAGTGAACATGTACTGGGTTTTTACAGCACGAGAGGGTATGTATGGTTTAGTGTCCTATTTTAGAGGATTGAGTTTCTTGCACTGAGTGTACATGGAAAAAGTGGTGTAGATCACTTCAATGATTGAATCAAAAAGAGGACAGAGCTAGCTTGGTTAGTCCAGTGAGAATTTGGGTTAGGTATCTCTATATGGTTCATGTTTTATTTCTTTTGTTTGAAGCAACTAGTATTATGTTTGGATTTTGTGCACAAGTAAAAATTTGCACCATGGATATTTGGTGTGTTTGAATTTTATTTTCGAGATGTGTTGGAATCTTGAGGACAATGGTATCTAGTCTAAGGATGGGATCCTCAATGAAAGTCATGTTTAGACATAGTTACAGGTAACAAAATATGTTGAGTCCACAGGATGAAAAAAATTTGATTCACCTACTTAACAAGAAGTCCAAACTTCTATGTTGTAGAAGTATTACTTGATAAAAAGGGAATCGATTTATATTTTCTTTCATCTCTTTTATTTCTCACTAACATATATAGATTTTGAGCTTGGTGATTAGAAGCAGTGCAGGGGAGTTCAGGCTAAGTTGGAGCAAGCCATAGTTGTTGGCATTGCAGGTTGGGCTCATATGCACATGCGGAGTGAGAGGAGTATGCTATATTTTATTGTGTGGCATGAGGCACAGGTTGTTTTTGGAGGAGATTCACACTTTTGTAGGTAGTTTGAGTTTATTGCATGATGACATCACTTATAGTTTTATTTATAGTGCATGGATATCCCAATGGGATTACATGTTGATGGTTGTTTAGCTGGGTTAAGAAGAGAGATAAATGTTATTGACATTGAAGGGTAAAGAAGGAAAATTTGTTTGTTATAGGTTATAATGTGACAACAATGTATATTTACATCTTATTTATGTTTCCCTTGTTTGATTTCATCTTGGATAGCTATGCAGAGTATGTTGATGACATGTTTACTGGTATTTGCACTCTTTATTAGTAACATGGTTAGCATTATTATTTTTTGTTGATATTGATGAGCACATGATTCATATTTAGCTTTGGAGTTAGTCGGTGGAAGACTTGGAGCTTCTGGAGAACCTAGTCATATGGATGTACATACATGGTGAGTTTTGTACATGTGGATAGATTCTATTTTATGAGTATATGATGATGCAGAGACTTGTTTTGCACATGGATTCCTATGAGAATGTTTAGATGCCTTGAGCTTGAGTAGGGGATGTTTGTATTTCTTCTTTTTACTATGTTACTCCTTGATAGATATGTTATTTATGAATGGTTGTCTTGGACATGCTAGTTTTTTATACAAGGTTTGATTTGTAGAATGTAGTATTTGGATTCTTTGAGTTGTGCAGGTGATATGGAGTGATTAACCATGGGTTGCTTGTAGAACTCATTTGGGTTGTCTTGACTCAGGATCTTCTTTTTCTTATGCATATTCTAGTTTGACTTGTCTTTGGTCAGTTGCATTTGTGGTTACATGGAGACATGGATAGATGGTTGGAGAACATGGTTGGTTTTATAGGTATGGTTATGGTTGCGATAGAAGCTCAGTATTTAAATTTGAGTGGGAGATCTTACAGGTGCATTAGTCATGGTGGCTTGGTTGCATGAGAGGCTTGATGTTTTGATTTAGTGGGAGATTGTTGTATGGATAACTCAGTTATCATGGATTAGTAGTAGCTTCGTGCAGGTATATGGTAAGTCAAGGGTTTGTTATCTTATTGGTTTTAGAAGATGGTTTAATATTCTTGGTTTATTTTTGAGAGAATTATTGATGTAAAGAATAGATTCTCTTCATGGTATGTAGAGGATGATGATGTACATGTATAGGTTCAAAAATTTATCTCCAAGTGGGAGATTGTTGAGTTGTGGAGTTGAATTGCTTCACAAAGGCATGTATTTAAGGTTTACTAGTTTACATAGTAACTGGCCTCAGTTGGCTAACCGGTGTCAATCAATGGGAGGAACCAACATTGGTCAACATTAGGGAACTGAAATCAGTCAGGGAATTGGCACCGGTCAACATCAGGGAACCAACACCGGTTACCTGTGCGTTTATGTTTTCATTTTAGACGCTGAATTTGATCTGATGTTTGATTGTAAAAGTGATCAGATGGCTGTAAATGCATAGCTAAGGTTCCCTAAGTTTGTCTAAGATTATATAAGCTTCAAAACTAGGGTTAGAACATAAGGGATAGAGGAATAATGTTAATTCTCCTTGGTTAAAGATGAATAAGAAGAAAAAGAAGAAAAAGGTTGCATAAAGACAAAGCTTCAATGGAGATAAGTTGGAAAAAATGAAATAAAAGGTACAACTAAATGGTAAGAAGAGTGTTATGTATTCTATTGTATTTCCTTTGTACTATCTTACCTCAATGTAATGGTTTGCATAGTCTGCAAAGCACATAGTCTTTCATCGTATATATCCTTATGTTGCTGTGAGATCTTGTATTGAAGATCCACATGTTATTGTGAGATCTTGTATTATAGATCCATGAGATCATGTTGTCTTGTTCATTGTTGGAGAGCTTGTGGATATAGAGATCTAGTATTGTAGAGGAGGTTGTCTTCTTGTTTGCACAGTGGCAGATGTAGAGGTGGAGGAGAGACTTACTTCTTGGTGCATATTTATGGTTACACATTGGTAGACCCATATGAGAGGACTTGTTTGTAGATTCACAGGAGAGCGTGGATACACAATGGGAGATGTAGTAGTTCTTGGTATGTGATATCTGGTGGTGTTTGTAGGCACGGTTGTAGTACACTCATGTACATCCATTTAGAGATCTGGAGGAGAGGAGATACTATTAGAGAGATGCATTATACTCTTGTATTGAAGAGTTGGTTTGTACTCTTGTTATATTCTATATAGGAGATCTCTATCTTTGGTGGATGGAGCCCACATTGGGTGAACCACAGTATCTGATGTGTTGTGTGTACTTTGTTTTGATTTGGATTATTCTAGTTTATAATTCCACTACTGTATATTTTGGGGAATTGTTTAGATCTTATGTGTATGATTGGGTTTGTTATTGGATCATAGCACTATTTCGTAGTCCCTAATTCCCAACAGAATCCAATCATGGCTAACCTGTATAGTCCTTGTTTGCCACATCCTCTAACTTTATTTTCAATTACATTATCTTTTTCAGTATTTTCATCTTATTGGGTCGACCTTTACATGAAAAATTACCTTCAAATCCATATATAAGTAATTGTATATCACCTCATTAAAACACCTAGAAATAACTTGGCACTCTCATGAGCTCTCATTGTAAACACTAGAAAAAAAGGCACCCCAAGGCTCCCTAGATCTTCCCAAAGTTGATGCAAATCCATTAAGGAAACCACTACTATAGTTCTGAAGCACTCAACCAAGTCAAGGAGTTCATCTTCCCCCAATTCCTATCACTCAAAGAGGCCTACTCAATGTCTTAGAAAAAACACAATCATCTCAAACATGTTCAAAGTGATTCACGTTGTCAACTACTTGCATTCATCTAGATATCACATGCTAGGTGGAGAACTACATGTGGTTTGAGGTCTCTTTAGAGTAGTGCCAATGTATGCGGTGCACAAATTTCACTTGAACCTAAAAACTAACCTTCTTTTAAGGTCTTTTACCTATGGTTAGGGATTGAAATCCATCTATCTTATTTTATATGGTTTCAGGATTGTGCGAAACTTAGGGTATGATAACGAGACATATTTCTAGACCACTAAAAGGTGTGAAAAGTTACATAACCCCATTACAAGTAGATCCAATAGTGTAAAATAGGTCCAGGACTGTATACACATTTCTAATAGACCTATATGGTTTTATACCATGGAAATTTATAGTCATAGTTTCCATAGCAAATTATTTACAAATCCATTATTCATATTTTTTCCAATCTGTGCACATAGATCTCTCATGAACCACTCTTATAGCTAAATACATCTTCCCTCTTATGTTTTCAAGCTTGTAGCATATTATAAAAACTAATTGCAAGTCGATTTGTTATTATGATATTATATGATTAATGTTGGAAGTTAATTAATTGAAATTAATTGAAATAGATCCCAGTATCAAACCTTATATTCCTTTTAGTTGTTGTGCTTTCCATAACAATCTTAAGTTAATCATAAAAAGGGTGTAAACACCTATAACAAATTAAATCTAATATTTCCATGTAGATAAGAACATGTCAATGTAGTAGTGTCTTTGTCAAAACACAAAGCTACAATATCAGATCACCATCTTTGTTTTAAAGGCATAGGGGTAACTTCTTTTCTTGTTTTTATAAAACCACTACCGCTACCAACATGTATAATGTCTCTTTTTGTGCTCTACAATCCATAAGAATCTTAATCTTTGAAACTAGTCTAAGGATCAAATTTTTAATGCTTTCATAGTCCGTAACATGCAAATAAGGTTTTTTTTTTTTTGATAAAGTGTAAGAGAGATCTTAGAAGGAACATTTTGGATCACACCTTTGATCCATCATCAAGATTTTTTAATTTTATTCCTAATGGTGGTTTAGAGGTTTGATATGTGTTGGTGAGAAAAAATTTCATATGGAAAATGTTGTGGGTTTCTTTCCAACACTCTGGGAATCGAAGTCCCTCTACTTAAACGGTGCAGCTTCTGTGTTTGCATGCACATGAAAAGGTGGATTTTCCTAATGGCCTTGTGGCCAGGGATCCAATAGGGGCACTCCATTGACCCTATAGAAAATCTATTAATCGCTTGCTAGAGAAGATTTTGTCTGGAGATCAGGAAAGGGAGTGAGAATGAGAGATAGGGGAACTAATGATGCAAGTAGAAACTCAAATTCCTGCACACACTAGTTATAAGTTTCAACACATGAAGTTAAGAGAAGAAACAACCAAAAATTAAATGTTATCGGCTAGAGGAAACTATGCATACAAATATGCACACATTCATATGCCTTGGAAAACATAAATTTCTTCCTTCATTAGCATTTCAATTAGAGTTGTACAAAGTGGGGAAAAGGAGGAAACATATGTAAGAGGAGAATGGAAGAAAGTGGTTATATCATTTGTTCTCTCTAAGCACAATGCACTCTTGAGTTTAAAAAATAGTTCACCAACCCTTTGAGAATGGGAGGTCTTTACATTTTATAGGAAGAAAGATGACTCTCCATCTACCCCCAATGACTCTTCATATGTCTCAACATGACTTAAGACTCTTCGCCTTCGTAGGAAAACATTAAGTCCCTTTTTATAACATAAAGGTGACTTATTACATTAGAAACATTAAGACATATGAAAAAGTGTAACCCCAATGTCAAGTTAGAACATTGAAGAGAGAGAAAGTTGGGGGTGAGAGAAGATAGAGAGAGAGAGAAAAAAAGAAGGAAGAAGGAGAAGTAGCCTCTGATGAAGTCTAATGATCTTTGTCAGATGATCTGATGAAACGCTCCAATGCAATGAACTCCGAATCCTTTGACACATCTTAATCCTCCTTTGTTGATGTTGTATTTCCATTTTTATCCAAATGAGTGTTTAAAAACATTGTTGTTTCCATGACCCTCATGGAGGTTTCATTTCCCCATCTTATAACCCGATTTTTCTCAAAAATGACCTTCTAAACCCTTTGGCACATTTCAACCCTCCTTTGTTGATGATGTATTTCCCTTTTTATCCACTTTATATTTTTAGTATGCCTCTCCATGGACACATGCTATTTTTAGTAAGTGTACTAAAGTGGAAAATTTTGATCCATGAACTATAGGGCATGATAGAGCGAGGCAAGATGCACACAATGCAAAAAAATTCGTGACAAATGGAGCAGTAGGGAAAAATTTATGCATGCTTGCATTTTACTATCCCTATTGCACCAAGGGGACGAGAGGAACATAAAAACCTGATTTGTTCCCAAAGGCGTGATTTTGTACTTTAAGACCTAAAACTGGAGGGAGAGCTGGGGAGTGCCAATACACACGCAATGAAAAAAATTTGGGATCAAATGGATCAATAGAGAAAAAATTATGCATGGTTTCATTTTATTGTCCCCATTGCACCTTTGCAAAGGGACATGAGGTGCACAATAATGCGCCATGCACTTTTGAGAGGCAAAACATAAGAATTTGGCCTACCTAGAGAGTGAACTTGAAATTGAGATTGCTGGAGCTCCAGGAGGTATTTTTGGTAAAATTTTATATGAATTTGACTCCAAAAATCATTCCAAGATCAATGGGATGGATTTATCTTTTAATTCTACTTGAAACTCCCTAAAATGGCCTCTTTGTGATCAAGATTGTCAACGATCCCTACAAAGAATGATATATAATGAAAAGTACTAAGAAGTTTTGAAAAAAATTATGATTCCACCTTATAGAGGATTCTCTTATCTTTCCAATGAGTATTTTTTTGCCTACTGAATCCTTACGGAGCCCCTAGAATCGTTCATCAAATATCAGGTACCTATTTTGAAGTGCGTAAGAAACAACTTACTATTTTTAGTAAGTGTCAAAATCAATCTCTCTGAACTCAAACCAATGTTGCCAACTTGAATTTTCAACTCTTTGTATATCCCCTTGCATCACATTTTGCCAAAACTACCCCTTGAATGTGACTTACTATTTTTAGCAAGTGCCCAGATGAGAGACTTACTATATTTAGTAAATGGTGATTTTTATCTTTCTGGATCATCTTGATGAGGTTAGCTTCTTTATTTACTCCTTTGTATATTTATTTCACCTCAAACACTTCTTGGAATGACTTGTTATTTTTAGTAGGTACCCATATAGGGGACTTACTATTTTTAGTAAGTGGTCATTTTCATTATTTTCTACTCTGAACAATCATTCTGACCTCATGATTATCTTCACTACACAATGTCTTCACCGCCACTGCTTCTGATGAAGACTAACCAAAAATAGAAAACATGTGTAGGAAATCTTATAATTTTTGGAAAGCGGGTCTCCAGTGCTCAGTTTGCGATGGAACACATATTTTCGGATTTGGCTCGTTGTTACGATATTATCCCCCGAATTTCACTTGATTTCACCCACCAGAATGCTTGGAAATAAAAAATGAAATTTTTATCTAGCAAGGGCTTCTGTCACGGAGCTACCATGACAACCATTAATGGAGTCATGAAATTTTTTCACATGTCTGGTTTTCACCTCTAATAGCGATGGAATCAACTCCATTAGGATAGGTTTTTCACTTGAAATCTATGTGTAAAATTTTAGCTTGATCCAACTGTCGGGCTAGCAAGAAATTCGACGAATGTGAGCTAGGGCAAAAAATGAAGTTTTTTTTGAAAAAAATAATCCAAGGCATAATTTGACCTCTCGTTTGTTTCATCTTGATTGTATCTAAAAATGAGGAAGTCTAAAAAATATGACATCTCAATTTGTGCTCTAAATTGAGAGAAACGAGCATTTCTTCGTTTTTGACTACTAGGGTTTCTGGGAAAAATGCTTCATTTTTATTTATTTATCTTCGTTTAAATATGGTTTTTTTATGTTTTTAGATCATGGAGGATTTCATGTAATCATTCAAGCATGAAAATGGTGGATTTATGGAGGATGATAGAGGAGCAGTGAGGATTGTGTAAGCGGTTCTGGCTGCAGAATGTCTATTTTCTCAGCCAAATCTATCTGTGAAAGAGAAGATTTCTAACTTGAATTAGACGGTTGAAAATCCGTTCACACAATTTACTACAGAAAAGGGATCCACACCTTTTTCTTGGAATAATATTTTCAAAGAGCCTCCGGACAAGAATGTGGGTCCGCAATCACTAGCAAAGGTGCAGTTCACATGTGCGAAGTACAAGGAAGGTGTGACCCACCTTAATGTGTCATATGGATGTCTAAATCAAGCATTGGGTAAAGCGGGCCTTTCATTGGTAGGTAAATTTCTTAGCTCTAGACCTAATATTGATGTTATTAGGAAATGGGCTATTAGAAAGTGGCAACCAAAGGACAATCTGAATATTACTATCATTTCAAGGGGTTTGTTTCTAGCTAGATTTAATTAGCAGATTGATTTGGAATAGGTGCTTCTGGGAGGACCCTGGTGCATGGGTAATATGGGTCTCTTTTTGAAAAGGTGGTATCCATGGTTTGATAACAATATTGAGAATATATATACCATACCATTTTGGTGTAGACTCCCTGGACTACCCCTTCAATTCTAGGATGATGAGATCCTATTAAATGTTGCTAAATCTATTGGATCTCTGATTGGGTTTGATGGACCAATGAGGAATAGATCCAAACTTGCCTTTGCAAGATTCTGTATTTCTTCTGAAATGGAACAGGAACTATCAGAGCATATCATTTTGCAGTCAAAATGTGGTACCTGGAAACAAAAGATTGAATATGAAACTTTTCATTTGAGGTGCAATAAATGCCATCGCATAGGACACTTCACCAGAAAATGCCCAACCTTGGCCAAGCTCAAGGATGAGGAGCTTCTTCAGGTGAACAAAATGGGAAAAAATGATATGTTAAATGATGGATCAAAAAAGGCTCCTGAAATAAGGAAAGAGAATGAACTAAGGATCCCTACAGAGGATATTGAAAAAAGGGAACAAGTTCAAATGGAAGGGATTACGTATAACCAACCAGATGCAAAATATAAGAAAGGCAAAAAGGGGTTCCAAACTCCAATCAAGAAACCTCTGGTTTGTAGAAAGCTCTAGCGTCCTAAAACTCCAATGACAAAACAAAAAGGAGAGCTTCCAAGCACAAAAGGAGATTTGGCAATAGAGACACCTATGAAGGTGATTCTGGAGGTTGACGAGCAAACTGCTATAGTAAAAGTCAATCTTTTATGCAAGGATATTGATTGCATGTTGAATATGAAAGATCGGATGGGATTATTGGATTGTGAAAATAATGAATTAGTGAAAGAAGAGGCAAAGAGGGACGAATTTGATTCCTTATTTATTATTGAGGAAGAGTTGAATGAGGAAAAATAAAATAAAGAACTAGACCTCCCTATGGAGGAAAAGTTCTTATTGACAAAAAATATATCATCAAGAGATGGGTAACATCTTTCTAATAATAAAACAGCAACTTCACAGCCATACAAGGATCAGATACAGGAAGAAAAAGAAGAGGGTGAAGTAACACCACTCATGGAAAGGACACTTTCTGATGGTGATACTGACTCGATCTATGGGTTTATAGAGGTTACATCCAAAAAAAGAAAAGAATGAAGGGCTTTGAGGAGATCCCAAATACACTATATAATGATAAAAAAATAAAATCGATAACTATGGAGCTTCAACATCCAGAATAACTAGATTGTCTACTAGAAGGCTAGTAGATTTTGGATGCAGTTCTAAAAGAGGAATGCCCTCAAAGAAGGAGCTCAGAACAAAGAGAACATAAAAAGATATTGCAGATGGAACTCAAAGTCAATTGAGCCATCAGGAAAATTCATCCCCCATATCTTTTAGACGAAGATAATTTCTTGGAATATAAGAGGGTTGAATGGAAACTCTAAACAAAGAATACTCAAAGAGTTAAGATGCTCAAGTAGACCTAGTATTTTGATCTTACAGGAAACTAAAATGAAAGCTAAGATCATTGAAAATTGGAACAAGACTTTCTAGGAAAACTCAGAAATTGATGTTGTTGATTCTCTAGGAGCTTCAGGTGGTTTGGCTACTTTCTGGGATAAAAATCTCTTTACTAGTATGATAATCTCTGACACCAACAACCATCTTGCTATTAAGTTTCATGTTATTGACAATAATTTTACTTGGATCCTTTCAAACATTTATGAACCTAAAACTGTAAATGGAAGAAGAAAGCTTTGGAATGATCTGAAGCTCTTTAGAATTCATCACAAAAATGACAATTGGCTTGTTATGGGAGACTTCAACTCTCCTTTAAATCCTAGTGAAAAGCAAGGGGGAAACTCAGTTTTTTCCAACGGTATGGATGATTTTCCTAACTTTGTCTCTGAATCCAATCTCTTTGATGTGGAACTTCATGGTAACCAATTCACTTGGACAAACAGAAGAGTGGGCAATGACATTATTCAGGTTAGACTTGATAGAGCTCTTATCTCTGCCAACTAGATTTTGCATCAAGACCTTCATCTTTCCTCTCTTCCTAGAATTGGATCTAATCATAATCAGATTGTCTTAAACCTTTTTAACTAGACTAAGCCATCGAGGAGCTCTTTTAAATTTGAAAAGATGTGGATGGAGCATGATGACATCTTTGATAGGATTAAAGAATGGTGGAATTGGGATGGAGGGGGAACTGCTCAATATAGACTAATTCAGAAATTAAAAAATGTTAAAAAAAACAGGTGAGAATATGGAATAAAGAAGTTTTTGGAAATATTTTGATAGGAAAAAGGTTTTAAAGCAAAAACTTAAGGAGCTGCAATGTCAAATTACTGCTAAGGGTAGGACATTGGAGGATCAGATAGCAGAAAAAAAAAAAAATTATCGGAGCTGCATACGGTCTGTAGTAGGGAAGAATATTTCTGGGGACTTAAATCCAGGGAAATCTGGCTGATAGAGGGAGACAAAAACACAAAATTATTTCATATGACCACTATGAGACATAGAGCTTGCAATAGGATTATGGAAGTTTCAAAAGGAAATGGTATTGTCATCAAAGACCCTAAGGACATTAAGAATTAAGTTCTCATATTCTATGAAAATATGCTTAAGGATAATAGTGCCAACAATGAAGAGGCTGCCTCTTTTCTATTAGAGGCCATCCCGAATGATAGAATAGATGAGCAAAGATTCAAAAACTTAGCTAAAACAGTCTCCTTGGAGGAGCTACAAAAATCTATTTTTACTCTTGAAGGGGTTAAGGCTCCAGGCCCTGATGGTTTTTCTGCTAATTTTTTTTAGAATTTTTGGGAAATATGCTCAGATGATTTACTAAGGGAAGTGAATGAATTCTACAGAACTGGTAAACTCTTAAAAGAGTTGAATAACACCCACATTGTGCTTGCTCCAAAAAAATGGATGCTAAAGATTTTAAGGACTTCCGCCCCATTAGTCTGGTAAATGTTATCTATAGAATCTTTACTAAGATTCTTGCAACAAGACTTTAGACTATTCTTAATGATCTGATCTCAAAGCAGTAGAGTGGATTCATAAAAGGGAGGATAATTCAAGATGGGGTGATCATGGTGCATGAGATCATTCATTCAATGGATAATAACAAAAAAAATCAGTATGGTTATGAAACTTGATATGAATAAGGCATTTGACAAAGTCTCTTGGTATTTTCTTGACAATGTTCTAGCCAAATTTGGCTTTCATAATAAATTTAGAAGAATCATTAAGGCCTACATTTCTACAGCTAGATTTTTTGTGGTGGTTAATGGAGAGCCAATGGGCTTCTTTGCTAGTAGCAGGGGGTTGAGATAGGGTGATCCTATATCCCCTTTACTTTTCATTCTTTTAGCGGATAGTCTCAATAGATCCATTACCAAAGCAGTTAATGAAGGGCTTTTAAAAGGAATTAAGCCCACTTCCACAAACCAAACAGCTTCACATCAGCAATTCGCAGATGACACAATTCTTATGTTGATGGCTTTTATCCTTAAAGTTAAGGCTATTAAGTCCATTCTGAAACTCTACAAGGTTGCCTCTGGGCAAGAGATAAACGTTGATAAGAGTTCCATTTTATTTTTTAATACTCATATGGATAGGCAAAAAAGAATAGCTCAATTTTTGGGATGCAAAATCAATTCTTTACCCACAACATATCTAGGCCTCCCTCTTGGAACAAAAAAGGTTTCTACCACAGTTTGGAATGGTCTGCTTGAAAGATTTCAAAAAAAAATGGTTGGCTGGAAAGGGGCCATTCTATCTAGTGCTATAAAATGTCTGCTTATTAAAAGCACTCTCCAAAACCTTCATGTTTACATTATGTCTCTATACAATATTCATGTTGTCTTTAAGGACAAAATTGAAAGGATCCAGAAGCACTTCTTATGGTAGGGAATGGAGGAAAAATTCAGATACCATTTGGTGGCTTGGGATCAAGTTTGTACTCCTAAAATAATTGGTGGGCTTGGAATAAAGGATATTAGAAAAATGAATGTGGCCTTAATTGCAAAAATGGGTAAAAATGGGTTAGAGAATGCTTATTGAGGAGCAACCTTGGATTGATTTAATTAAGGCTAAGTATCTATCTCAACAAACAACAATTTCTTTCCTTTATAATGACCAGCTTCCTCAAGGGTCTATTTTCTGGAATAATTTGATCCAAATTAGGAATTTCGTCAAACAAGGATGAAAATGGAAAATGGGAAATGACAGAGATATTCAATTTTGGAGTGATAACTGGACCAACTTCAGTTTAAAGGAATAATTTGGTGATATCAAAGATATCTTAGAAAAAAAGTATGGAACTAAGGTTAAAGACTACATTGAAATGGAGGGCAATAGAAAAAGATGGAAGTAGCTTACGGTGGATAGGACTGATCTAACTCTCATAATCTCCTCTCTTCAAGGGAAGCTTGATAGCATACCCCTAAATCAAATTGAAGTCAAGGATGAACTTGTCTGGAGTAATTCATGTGATGGGGAATACACTGTCAAATTTGGCTATGATTCTTAATTTGAAAACATTAATAGTGATTTCAGATGGAGCAAGATCTGGATGCCAGAGCTATATCCCAAAATCAATTTCTTCTTTTGTCTTGTTCTCAGAGGAAGAATACTCACAAATGATAACCTAATTAAGAGAGGATTTATAATGCCTAATATGTGTTGCCTATGCAAAAAAGAGGCCGAGGATATCAAACATATTTTTTTACATTGTGAGTACCCTTTTGAGATTTGGAGTTATGCTTTTACAAAGTTCAATATTTGTTGGACAGTGCCAAAGGAATTTTTTCAATATTGGATCTAGTGGGATCCTCCTTTTAAGCATTGTAATGTTAGGAGACGATGGAAACTGGTTATGCCTCATATTATATGGAGGATTTGGAAAGACAGAAATGCCATAATTTTTAGAAACAACAGACAACCTTGTAATAAAAGCTTTACTAAGATGGGTAATGCAATCAAAGATAATATTGAAAGATTCAAACCTCCCAAGAACAAGAAATACCCTGAAGAGGAAGAATTTATTCTTTCAAATTGGAAGATTGGTACTGAAAATATTTAGAAATGGAGAACTTCAAACATTGATAGGTCATCCATTCATTGGATCCCTCCTCCAAATCCTTGGTATAAACTTAATTTTGATGGTGCCTATAAAGGCAACCCAGGGGTAGCTGCAGGTGGAGGAGTAATTCAGGATCATAAAATCTTCTTAGTTGTTGTTTATGCTGGTAGAATGGGTAATCAGACTAACCACTATGCTGAAGCATTATCAACTTTACGGGGTCTAAGGATTGTTAGGGATTACAACATTCAGAACATCATAGTGGAAGGTGATTCCCTAAATGTTATAAATCACTTCAATCAGTTATACCCTCCTAGTTGGACTATTAAAGATTTTATTGAGGAATCTATTTCTATTTGCCATACTTTCAAAAATGTCAAAAATGTGCATACTTATAGAGAGGGAAACAAGGTAGCAGATATCCTAGCCAACTATGGTACCAATAATAAATTCACCACTTGGGATAATGACAAGAACACCCCCACAGAAGTATAGAATTGTATTACCAAGGATAAAAATGTGCACTCATACCTTATGTAAGATCTCTAATGAGATTGTGTGGGATTTATTTGATAAGAAAGGTGACACACGTGAGAGATGTAATTTTAATTATTGCCATAAAATTTTGCATGCTTCTCGGAATTTCAGATGGATTTTAAACAACTATTCTAGGCAAAACAAAAAAAACTTTTTTCACGGGTGGTTTCAAATAGGGTATTGGTAAAAATTTGCAGTTGAAAAATTATAGGGGGAGCTCCATGTCAGCTTGAGCTCAGCTATGATCCCGTTTGGAAGGATAATTATGAGCTATGGAACTATCTCAAAATAGGGGGTGTCTCCAGCGTTATAGAGAAAATTCAAGGGCATGATCAAAACATTTCAGTGCCCTTCACCACAGATTGGAAGGACATGAAGGTTAAGTATGGAGGGCATAGAGTGCTGATTACTGAGGAGATAATTGCGGAGGCTACTGGTATGGCTCTAGATGGAATCCGGCTCTTCAGAAAAAGAGTTGACAAAAATGATGAAGTGAAGAAGTTTACTGCAGAAGGGGAAGAGATCATCTTCGTTGCGGCAGGCATTAAGGTAAGCTCTATCCCAAAACCCTTCGATGATATCACCAAAATGATGGTGAGGTTTATTTCCCTTGAAGGTCGTTATATTACTATCCCTACCAAACACTTGGTTTTCCTTAATCACTTTAGGAGAAACTTTTTTGTTTGTTTCCCTCACTATCTCTTGAATTCTCTTGAACGATCCATTTTGGACTTCCAGAAGCACACCAGGGCCATCCCCCTTCACCAGGGGCTCATTTTTCTTCTTCATAAGCTTTGCCTCAACAAATTTCCCACCATTTCTTCTTCCCCCTGCACTCCACCCATTCCCACCCACCTCACTCCCACTACCATCCCGACCATCTCTTCCAGTACTTGTGATGTCAAAGCAAATAACCCTTCATCCTCCAAAGTGGCCCCTCATCCCTCTTATAGTGTCCTTCGAAGCAATAAGCATATGGAAATGGTTCAAAATTTGTTGCACATTAGCAATGCAGGGCAAGATAATGCCTTCCAACAAGAGAGGGATAATATTCTTCTCAGACTCAAAATGATGGAAAATGAGGTTGAAAATATCAAGAAATAACTACATCAATTAAACAAGAAAAAGGGGAAAAGAAAGATGAATGAAGATGGGGGAATTTTTCAAGATCAAATTGATGTCATTTATAAAAAATTAAACTCCTTGGATAACAGACTGGGGAGGTCTAAGGATAGGCACGATCATAACATGGCCATCTTCAAAGCTATTAGTGAGTTTCTGGAGCATCAGGTCAGAAGTATCACAATGTTGAGCAGTGTCCCTGATGACATTTGGGGCACAGAAAAGGAAAAAAATCAGGTCATCTCGCAGCTAAACGTGAATGATCCAACTCATACCACCACTCTAGTGATCTTTACCTCTCTTCAAATAATCAAATCAAGGTTTGAAAGGGCCTCCAAGAAATAATACCTCTAGTCTGGATGTAATATGGATGATGTTCTTTTTCTGATAGTTTGATGTTAGTTTGTTGTTTTGTTGTTGTTTCATCCATGTTTTACTTTTTAGTAATAGCTTCTCTTTTGACTACTGTTAGACACATATTATTCTCTAGATTCAGATCCTCTCTTGATGCCTTTACATGTTGATCTGGTTGTTGAGCCTCTTTTGTAACAGGGTATAGTTCCCTTCAAAACTATTTGCCTTTAATAAAAAAATGGTGGATTTATTTTCTGGAGAAATTTCGCTAGAGTTCCGGCAACGTTTAGATATGTGAGGGAAAAAATGGTGAAAAATACTCTAAGTGTTGGTATTTATAGCAATGGAATGCAAAGGGGGAGGGATGGGGTGAATTTTTCTATCTCTTTCACCCCTTTGGTAAGGGGACATAAAATTCTGCCTCATTTTGGGCTCGACACTTGGCATCTTTTGATTCAATGATCAAATTAGTAGAGGGGGCTGAATTTTAGCACCTAAGAGATGAGGGAGGTGGTTTCTGAGTCATATGGGTGACCTGGGAGCTAAAACATGGTCAGGCACAATATTATGTCCCTTTAAAAAAGGGACAAAGGGGACATGAAAATGCACCTTCACCACAAGCTACCACGTGTCCCTTAAAAAAATTGACTAAGTATCAAATAACATACCTTGGGAGTCAACTTGCGAAGGCGATATCTTGAATTCCTGGATGAATTTTGGGGTGAAATTTTATATGATTCTGCCTAAAAACAGCCCAATGAATCCAATTTTGATGCTCCAAAGATCCAATTTTTAATATAACAACATCTAAATTTCCCCTTCTTTTTCGGAATCGATTGTTGTGTGCCAAAAGAATGAGTTTCCTAAGGAAGTGTATGATTCTTCAAGATGTGCCGTTTTTTCAACCATGTAGGGCATGGAAAAATATTTTCATAGGTACTTTTTTGGGTTATTTAATCTTCACAAGGCTCTTAGAATATTTCTTTGAAGCTCAGGTCCTCATTCATGCTACGTACTCCTTCAGGCCTGAAAAACCCACTTCTAGTGAATTGGTTCCAAAACATCCAAATCTTCCAAAATAATTTCCCTGATGTTCCTAGCACTTGAATACTCCTCCACGATGATTTTTTCTCCTCTGATCCACTCTAGAATAATGTACTATTCTTAGGAAGGCTGACAACAACCCTTCCCAAAACTGCTCAAATGCTCTAAAAGTTCCTAAATCACCTAGGGGGATTGACTTTGCTTTCCTAAATCACCTAGGGGAATACTTGACATCTACTTAGGAATCATTAGACTGACTAGACAAGACTGGCCTTGGGTATGGAATAACCTGAGGGTGTCTTGGGAAGTTATTAATTTGAGAAGTTTCGACAATGTGGTCCATTATCATGCTTGAAAATTGAAAATTTTCCGGTTACACATTTGTATGACAACAACTGACTCTAGCTTGGGGACATGTTATGGACAAAGCATAGTGAGGACATGACATGAGAAATCCCAGAATCTTAGCTTACAATACATTGACCAGTGAATTATCCATTGGGCTTTATAGGAGTCACATAAAACTTGCAAGAGATATCCTGAAAGGAAGAACACACACACACACACACACAACAAAAGGGAAACACACCGGAAGGGAAAAAACACACAAACAAAAAAGGCAAATTATATACAAGGGGATAGATATCTACAGAGGTAGGGGTAGAATATACACATACTCAATAATGGGTTGAGAAAAGTACATGCCATCGTGGAAAGTGGACTGAAATATGACCTTCGAACCACAAAAAAAAATTATTTGATCAAATCACGCTCTAGTGATGGCTTTACATGGCTTGAGAAGAAGAAGACTGATCATAACTCCATCTTCGTACTCACATTGCATCGAGAATGTTCTTACATCCATCGAAAACTTGGTCACCTTTATGAGACTCTTACCTCTTGAATATTTCTCTTGTAGTCCTGCGATCATGAGAAACCACTCCTCCATTTTTTTTAGAATTGGAAGCATTGACCTTGTCACAAAAATCTACTTCATCTTGGGGTCGCAACATGAAATCATATCCTTCATTAGCAAGACACCTTGAAAGGATGAGAAAAAATGGGTCTTCCTCACATTCAACCACCTTTCCAAACATACCACTTTGTTGCTTCATGTAATTGATTTCAAAGATGGAGGTTAAATCATTGATCCAGAGGTCTTCATCATCCTCAAGAGATTTTTGCAGTAGGAAAACATTTTCAAGACAAATCGAAGCTTGGAGGATAGTGAGTGCAATATGATTTTGAATTCCTTGACAAGAGTCACACACATTCTCACTTGCTCCCAGTGAATGTTATCAATATCCATATGCTTGAAGAAGTCCACCTTGTTATCATTTACAAAATTACAACACTTAGTTTGGTCATATAAGCATTCTTCACCCTTCAGTGGATTTTTCCATATGAACTCTTTTTTTTCATTGGTGGAGCATTCCGAAGTGGTAGGAACAAATTCGTTGTGAATACACTCCTAACACTCTTATAGCTTTTCACCATGTTCTGAACAATTTTATTCAATGCAAATCAGCTCAATATTTTCCATGTTATCATCCCCCATAGTAGAGATGTTGTCTTCAAGATTGAGGAATTCCAAAGGATATTCAAGGACCTTCCTTCTTTTACATTCGTGACCTTCCTCATACAATGTGGAAGAAAAAGAAATATCTTCACACTCCCCATCATCAACCAAGACACTGGGGAAGTCATCAAACTCATCCATTTGCTTTGTATCGACATCAAACATTGGTATATCAAAAAGAGGAGAAAAAATTAACTCATGTTTATCTTGCATCTCCAAAGCTTGAGTCAAGAGTTCAAGGCTGAGTTGAGGGTCTTTAGTCTCTTCCATAGTCTTTAAGAGGTCTTGCATAAATAGTTCTTCTAAGATTTCTATAGGCTCATCTTCATTTTATTGAAAGAGTCTCTACATTGTGCTTTTAAGAGATGGTTGAAAATCTGATCCATACGTGCCCATGATTCATTTGAAACATCCTCATTCACCTCTTCCATGCTTTGTGTTACCCAAGATTCACTTTCTTGCAAGCACAAGCACACTTGATTCACGACACCTTATGACAAGGAGAAGAGGTCCATGCTTTGTGGGAATGGCACTCCTTTGAGCCCAAAATCCATATCATCATCTTAATGGGACCATGTTGAAGCAACAATGTGGAAATAACTTTTAACGTTATCCCGATCTTCCATTATTGAATCATCTTTCTTAGATGAACAATGCAATACTTCATACTCACCATGATGATCATGTTGCTCCTTGGGTGAGAAGAGATTGTGTTCAAACTATTCATTCTCCTTGGCTTTAGAAAGGAAGTAAGATTCTTCCATCAAATCATCCATGATTGAATCGGGAAGAGAATCTAGTTCTTCAATTGTCTCCATTGCTTCATGCATCATCTCTATATCACTTAAAGGATCAAGGATGGAAAATCCTCCATGACCATCTTGAATTCATCATTTTCAGTCCATGATGTCGGGTGGATTTATTTCACTTCTTTACACAATTCCATTTCATCATTAATTGAAAGATCAAAATTTGAAAGGGGATTATTCATGCTTACTTCGAACTGGTCATTTTCAATCTCTTCATAGTTGGTGGAGTCTTCAGAAAGCATTTAATTGTCCATTATACAATGAGAATCTTCCTCTATCGAATATATTACTCCCCTAATGGATTATGCCTCGAGCCATAAAGAATTGGTGAATGGTGGTTCTACCTCCATGCCTTTTTCACCATCTTCGAAGGTGTTTCCTTGATTTTCAATAAAGGGTTCAAGGATGAGATCTTCCTCAGGAGCATCCTCAAGTCATTTTGAGGCATTTATTTCATCAAATATTATGGCTGCCTTATCTAGAATTCTATAACATTTGATACCCACGTATTGACCTCAAAATTAAAGTACAAGTGATGTGATATCTATAAAAGAACATAACATCCACACTTTAATAATACACAAAAAAATAGTAGAATAAAATGATTTAACGACCATTAAGATCGACACTTATGGTAGATTATGTGTATTAACCACAATAATCATTTAAAAACCATCAAAATTGACACCCATAATAGATTATATCAATGGAAAAACCTTAAGAGCATAATGAATAAAAGATATTTTTACAACACTCACAATCCAAAAGGGTTAATGAGGTTGAGATTTTAGGTTTCAGCTGTTCCTTCATGTCCGCTACCACCCGTATGTCCATCAAACCACAGTCCCTTTAGGAAATTTTCAGGATTTTTAACTTTTTTACTCATTAATTTTGTTTCGTGGGACTTCACTCTACCCTTGGGGTGGCTCTGGTCCTTTTTAATGGCCTCCATGTCAACACCCTCATCTATTGATGTATGGCTTGATAACGGTGTGGCTACCAACCATGTCTTTGAATAAAACTCAAAATTTCTTCCCAAAGGTATTTGACGAGGTAATGCGTCTGATTCTCTTGTTCCTGATGTTGTTCTTGATTTACCTACTTTTGATAATGCCTGTAATTGGTTTGAAAATTACACATTGGTGGCATATTTTGTTGGCCGAGTCCCCTCTGAGAGTCTTTTGAAGCAATGGGTTCATAATCACTAGCAGATCCATGGTGTGAAGCTCGAAGGCATCCAAAACTTGGGAAATGGATTTTTCTTGTTTCATTTTTTGAACCTTGAACATTGCAAGACCATTTTTAACCATGGTACTTGGTTTATCCACAACTCGTTGGTTGTTTTCTCTCACTCGACTAAATAATTTCAAGTCTTAGAATAGGCAAAGCTCAAGGTCCATGTCTAAATTATGTTTCCAAGGTTACCTTTGCCGTTGTGGTCTTTTATAGGGGATCTTGTCAAAACCTTGGGATGAATCATTTGCAATGAGCAACCCAAAAATTTTAACATTCACCCTCAGCATCGTCATGTGCGTTAAAGTGGACCTTTCTAAAAATATTAAGGAATCGATTGATATTCAAGTTGGCAAAACCCAATTCTCTCAAAGGGTTCTTTGTATCAATATGTCGAACACATGATTTCACTGTCAGTCATCTAAGCACATGATTCATGAATGTCCTCTCATGGCTGACTCGCATCTTGCTCCTGCAGAAAAAACACAGTCAAAATCTAAAACTTCATCTAGCGAATGGAAAATTGTGATTAATAAAAAGGGTGTTTCAAAGGGCCCTGCAAAGTCACAATCTTCTGCATATCATCATCTTATCACTAATGGTGTTAGTGCCTTAGCCAAACAACCAGCCCCTGCTACTCCAACCCTGCATATCTCTTGCTCACCTATGGTCGTGTTTGTTATTGTCTTGATTGCTCTTCCGAAAAACCCATTTGTCAGGGCTTCTATGCAGCCCCACAAAGAGTGAAAAATTTGTTCTCAAAGCCCTTTCCCCACGTAGGATGGTGAATATGTGCAATATAAGCGTAGATCCTAGACCTTTGGAGAGGATTTGAGCCTGATTCCCAGCCAAACCTCTTTTTCATCCAATCAATATGAAGTCCTCTCTACGTTAGACTGTGAGGGAAATATGAATTTAGATATTTCTCAATGATTGTGTACTCTTGGAATATTCAAGGACCAACCAAACCAACTTGGCATTATCTGGTCAGGGACAATCATCAACACTTTAGCAATATGAAATTTTTATGTCTGTAAGAAGTTAAGCTTTCTAGTTTTTTGCTACATTCTGCAACTCATACTATCTGGCCACAGACCATTTGTCACACCTTGAGTCATGAGTAGGACCACGGTGGGGTTATGACTTTGATTGCTCCTGAAATTACCTAGCATGTGATCTCATAGGGTTTGGACCCCACGTATCATGTAGTGTGGACTCTGTTAGATTTTGACGGTAATATTTTTCGTCTTGATAACATATATGCTTCTAATGGTGTGGGGAAAGGGCTATTTTTTGGTGTTGGCTTACAAATTCTTTTTTGGATGCTTTGTGGGTGGTGTGTGGTGACTTTAACATGATAGAGAACCCAGAAGACAAGCGGGGTAGGTTGCCAATGCGGTGGTGTGTCGAAGAGTGGTAAGCTTGGTTTTACTTCAGGCATAAACTAGGCCTTTTTTACCCTAATCTCTCATACCTTCATCCTTCTTCATCTCCTTGGTTTACTTGGTCCTATTTCTAGGATGGGCAGGATCATGTTTTTAAAATACTTGACCATTATGCCCTCTCAAGATTTATTCTCCCTTGCTCCTGTCCCAGGTTGGCCGGTGGCTGTGGCCAACACTACTTTGCTCTCAAACCACTCTCCCATCTTTTTCAATATTTCTTAGCATCGATCTGTTAAGTAAAAAAAGGGTGTTTCTCAATTTTACCTCAATACTACTCACCTCAAACATGTCTGGATTGTGTATCACATACAACATATTTGGAACCTAGTCCCTCGACCTTTAGATTCCTTTGGTTGGATACAATGGTGGAAATGATGTCATTAAGTGCACCAATATTTTTTTATGCACTTATGGTCAGCAGGCTTCCATCTTTAGGAAAAATGATCATGATGCTACATTGAAAGAATCTCACATGAACTTGAGGCTTCTCCCTTCAACACAAATTTACAGTCTTAGGTTGTAGTTTGGAGGCATAAGCTTAAGGTTCATGAAGCTTACATTGCTCGGGGGAACTCAGCTGCATGCTAGACTACATTGGCTCAAAATTGGTGATAGAGCTTCCAAATAATTATTTGTCTTGCTACGTTCTAAGCACTCTTCAGATCGGATCAAAACAATTTTGTATGATACAACCAGGCTAACTGCCTTACCTGATATCCTTTAGGCCTTTGTTCAGCACTACCATGGCATTTTTGTAGCTCAACCTGCCACTCCTGCTCGAGAGGACACTCTTTTGAAATGTATTTAGATGGTTCCTTGTAAATTCTCCCACTCTCATAGGACTGCTTATGATCACCTTCTTTCGCTCTCTGATATGAAGGAAGACACTTTTCAAATGGTAGTCAACAAGGCTCCTGGAGTTGATGGTTTTCCAGTGGAGTTCTACCAAACCCTTTATGACATGATAGGTCCAGACCTTCACAATGTTTATTTGGAAGCTCTTGATTCCAATTCCCTGGAGAACCTTATTAATCAAGGCAACATCAAGTTCATACCCAAAGCAGGGGATCCTGAAATCATCACTAGCTAGAGACCCATCACCTTGCTTAATGTTTCTTATAAGATTATTGATAAAGCTTTAGCCAACTAGATTACTAATCTCTTGCCCTTAATTATTAGAAGTGAGCAAACTGGTATCTTTTTTTATAAGAAAACACTTTTGACCAGAGCTATGAACTGGGGAGTTCTTGGGTCCCCTCTCTTAGAAAATATATGATATCCATAAGTATAGAAACATGGTGATTTACATGATAACAAATGAAAGAGCCCACCCTGGTATAAAATTACAAAAAAACCATAATATACTTAACAAACTACTAGAAAGCATTTAGTCTGAAGTTTCAACCACCTCCTCCTTCATGCACTTGATGAGCTCTGCAGCTACCTCAACCCCTCTTATGCATGTACTGAAGTGTCGAACCACCTTGCCAGCCCTGGCAGTCTTCAAAAGAAAGTCATAGGAGGATTTACCTTGGCTTCCGAGTTGAATAACCCGGGGGGCACATAATCGATAGGATCTGCGAGTTCATCCAAGGCCAAAGGAGAAATATAAGTTGGCTCGACTCCTTTCATCCCACACTTTTGATGAACTATCACCATGAAACACCACAAGAATTTGTAGCGATTTTCTAGTTCATCCACATATTCTTTCGCCACCATGCTTGAACCACCAACCTTTGTGACCTGCAGGGAACTAATGGGCATGTAGAAATCCCACATGACTTCCTCCAATCCTATTGCATGACAGGGGAAAATGAAAGGTCGATCTATCAACACTAATTCCACCTTATCTCCACTAATTAACAACAGGTTTGTCACGAACCTTAACACAATGTCCGCTTTCACCCTTGGGCGGTCGTGGCCTTGCAAGTAACCGTCCCCTACAATGCATTCAATTACCTTTCCCACAGAACTTGAGGGGATTCTGAAGACCTTCTTCATTCAGGTGGGGGAAGCAGGGCCATAAAAGGCCATTTCCCATGTTTCACCTCTGAGATATAGGCAGGGAAAGGGCACAAAAGCCATTAAAAGATAGAAAAAGCAACCCTCGAAAAGCTGGAGTAAAGAGTGAAAATAGGCATGAGAATGAAAGGCTCAAGGGCTCAAGAAAAAAGACTTTCCCACGTGTTGGCCCTTAATGAATTACTCATGCCTTAGGTTGATGTCCCTTCCCAAGATAATGTCCAATCCAGGCCATATAGAGTGATCATTAGATATTGTGGCGTCATTTACCTATAGCATCCCATAATTTACTAAAATATCCACTACTGAGTTGGCTTCACGCTATACATGCCCAATTTCCAAGTATCCAATTTGGCAAGCCAAAAGACAACATTCGAGATATAGAAGCCTAAATTCCAGTTGGAGGCCTTACCTAAAATGATAGCTTGAGTTATTATATGTGAGTCCCCCTCAATGATTAGGCGGGTACAAACACAATCCACTGTCCTTTTAATATTGAAAAGGAGGGCTTGCGCCTCAACTTGGTTACATGTATCATCATGAAGGTGAAAGGATCCAATGCTAATTAATTCACCCAATTCATTATGAATAATGTACCCCACCCTCGAAAGCCCAACGCTCCCCTTGGAAGCCCCATTGAAGTTTAGTTTGCAAAAACCGGGGGGGTGAGCAAACTGGTTTCATTAAGAATAGATTTATTCTTGATAATATCATTGTTGTCTGGGAAGGAATGGAATGGGCTATCAATCATCACAACAAGCTCTTTTTGTTAAGATTGATTTTGCTAAAGCATATGACAGGAGTGAGTGGTCTTTCGTTTTAGCAATACTTTAGGCTCTTGGTTTTGGCCCTAGGTTTGTGTAGTCTACTCAAATGCTTTTTCAGAATGTTGGGGCTTGCATTACTATTAATGGGGTGCAATCTTCTAGGTTTAGTCTTTTCAGATCAATTCGCTAAGGCTTCCCTCTGGCTCCCTCCCTGTATGTGTTGGCCACTAAAGGTTTGAATTATCTTCTTGCCCACAAAGCTTCTTAAGGACTTGTTAAAGGTATCTCATTACCTTCAACTTCTTAACAACTTATCAATGACCATTTTGCTAATGATTCATTTCTCACACTCTTGGAAGAAGAACAATCTGTGTGTCAAGCACTAGATTGTCTAGACATATTTTGTCTTGCTTCAGGGTTTGCTATACAATGGGAGAAAACACAGTGCTATATGCAATCTCAACTACCCATGCTTACTTTGCTTGCAGAGATGAAGCGGAGTTGGATTGAGCCTGGGGTGTAGTTTAAATTCCATGGGATCCCTTTTGCCTTCCAGGCCATATCTGCTCAGCTTTGGGCATATGTTGCTAAGTGAGTTGAAAGAAAAATTTCTTATTGGATCTTTAAGCCTCTCTCTTTAACATGAAAGTTTCAAATCTGCTCTAAAGTGCTAGCCACCACACATGTTTATTATTCTCCTTGTTGGCTTCTTCTCTTGTTGCTTATGCCAAACTTGAGAAGCTTCTTCAGAACTTTTTATGAGCCAACATTGCAGGGCACAAGGGTTTCCATCGGGTGGCTTGGGACATCTGTTGTCGGCCTAAAGAGGTCGGGGGTTTATGTTTGATTGACATCAAACTCCAGGGCAAAGCTCTTTGTGTCAAATGGATTTTGCTCAGTTTAGAGGGTGATGAAGCTTGGAAGGTGCTTATTCGACATGGAATTTGTCAGCGGGTCCCCTTGGGAAGACTTGCTTGGAAAGGCCTTAATTTTCAATCTCTGCTGCTTTGTCCAGTTTCTGTTAAGGTTAAAGGTTCATTTATTTTGCAGAATATCTGGAAGGCCTGGGAGTTTCTTAGACCTAAGCTGGTTTGGGTGGGTGATGGTTTCAAGTCTGGTCTTTCTATTAATTCCTTGTCTCTTTGGTGGTCCCCTGTGTTTTCTTATCAGGACAAATCCCTCACTTTAGCCCCCTAGTCTAAAGCTCTTAGATTGTTTAAAAAGGGAATTCAGTTCATTGGGGATTTATTCTGCAAACATTCCAGAGACTGGATTTCTTGTGATTCTCTAGCTTTATCATTTCAACTTCTCCCTACTGATGTAGAGCCTATTCGACAATTGATTGACAATATTCTTGATGAGTATTTGCATAAAATTGGGCTTACCTCTGGTGTTCCTTCGTGTCAGGATTGGAATTGGCCTACTGCTACGCCCTTTCGACATTACAAACCCTCCCTCAGTTATTTGTTGTTGTCTCCTAAAGGGATTGATTCTATTACCCTTAATCGTCGTTGGTGTCTTTCCTCTTCGGCCTCTGTTTGGTCTCGCCGCTTTCAAAGGGTTTGGTCCGCTCATGTCGAGCCTAAGAAAGCCCATTTTTTATGGTGCATCCTCCATCAAGGTCTTCCAGCTGGCACATGGCTCATTCTTATGGGGTTTCATCCTATTTGTTTGTGTTGCCAACAACCAGGAACTATTAAGCACATTTTTTGGTTTTTTCCTCGAGCGTAAATGACTTGGCGATGGCTTCATACCCTTTTCCAACCTTTTTCTCTAGATTTTTTCTCATGGAAAATGGCTCTTCTGGGGGACTCGACCATGTTACCTACAATTTACAACAAAATTTGGCACATTTTCAAAATTGAAATATTATTCATTCTCTGGAAGGATAGAACTAATGCAGTTTTTAATAGTGCTACGCTTGATTATGATTTCTCTGTTACTAATAAAGTGGCTCTGATCTCTAATGTCAGGCTTCAGATTCAAAATTAGGTTAAGAAGGTTAGGCTTGGGGTGGAACATCTCCAGTGCCTCCTCCATCATTGGGGTTCGGTCCTTTGTGATGTCAGTCGGGTTCCCCCGGATGCGCCCGCATGCCGTTGTTTGCCGCCGCCTCATCGCTGTTCGCCACCTCTGCCTTGTTTCTCTCCGCCTCCTGACCGCGGATGGGGGCGAGCTCATTGTCGCCTGCGGAGCCTTTCTCCTCGACGGAGATCTCCTCATTCTTGAACGCCTTCGCTTGTGCTTCCTTCGACGAGTGGCTCTGGTTGGTTTTCTCCTGCCCAAGGCAAGTTTCCTCGACTCTCGCTTGCCATTTCTCCCACTTGCCCTGATGACAATTCTGGTGATAAG
Source organism: Taxus chinensis (assembly GCA_019776745.2). NCBI lineage: Eukaryota > Viridiplantae > Streptophyta > Pinopsida > Cupressales > Taxaceae > Taxus > Taxus chinensis. The sequence continues at coordinate 476,628,916 of CM034155.1, forward strand.
CAAGATAATGGATGGGATGGGTGAGATCCTGTTTTTGACGAGGCTCACTCCTATGGCTCGAGTTGGGGTGACAAGCCTGAAAGTCCCCCTCCCTCCCCGCCACCTGCTACTATATCCGCGGTTGTAGCTTAATTGTACTCTTATTTTGGTTGAACTTCATACTATTTTTGTAGTTTTGGTGCTATGACTTACCTCTCTCGAGGCTTCTTTCATCCTGCACTTTTGATGAACTATCACCGTGAAACACCACAAGACTTTGTAGCAGTTTTCTAGTTCATCCACATATTCTTTCGCCACCATGCTTGAACCAGCAACCTATGTGACCTGCAGGGAACTAGTGGGCATGTAGAAATCCCACACGACTTCCTCCAATCCTATTGCATAACAGGTGAAAATGAAATGTCAATCTATCAACACTAATTCCACCTTATCTCCACTAATTAACAACAGGGTTGTCACGAACATTGACACAATGTCCGCTTTCACCCTTGGGCGGTCGTGGCCCTACAAGTAACTGTCCCCTACAATGCGTTCAATTGCCTTTCCCACAGAACTTGAGGGGATTCTGAAGACCTTCTTCATTTGGGTGGGGGAAATAGGGCCATAAAAGGCCATTTCCCATGTTTCACCTATGAGATATAGGTAGGGAAAGGGCACAAAAGCCATTAAAAGATAGAAAAAGCAACCCTCGAAAAGCTGGAGTAAAGAGTGAAAATAGGCATGAGAATGAAAGGCTCGAGGGCTCAAGAAAAAAGACTTTCCCACGTGTTGGCCCTTAATGAATTACTCATGCCTTAGGTTGGTGTCCCTTCCCAAGATGGCGTCCAATCCAAGCCATACAGAGTGATCATTAGATATTGTGGCGTCATTCACCTGTAGCACCCCATAATTTACTAAAATATCCACTACTGAGTTGGCTTCATGGTATATATGCCCAATTACCAAGTATCCAATTTGGCAAGCCAGAAGAGGGCATTCGAGATATAGAAGCCTAAATTCCAGTTGGAGGCCTTACCTAAAATGATAGCTTGAGTTATTATATGTGAGTCCCCCTCAATGATTAGGCGGGTACAACCACAATCCACTGTGCTTTTAATATTGAAAAGGAGGGCTTGTGCCTCAGCTTGGTTACATGTATCATCATGAAGGTGAAAGGATCCAATGCTAATTAATTCACCCAATTCATTATGAATAATGTACCCCACCCTTGAAAGCCCAATGCTCCCCTTGGAAGCCCCATTTAAGTTTAGTTTGCAAAAACCAGGGGGGTGAGCAAACTGGTTTCATTAAGAATGGATTTATTCTTGATAATATCATTGTTGTCTGGGAAGGAATGGAATGGGCTATCAATCATCACAACAAGCTCTTTTTGTTAAGATTGATTTTGCTAAAGCATATGACAGGAGTGAGTGGTCTTTCGTTTTAGCAATACTTTAGGCTCTTGGTTTTGGCCCTAGGTTTGTGTAGTCTACTCAAATGCTTTTTCAGAATGTTGGGGCTTGCATTACTATTAATGGGGTGCAATCTTCTAGGTTTGGTCTTTTCAGATCAATTTGCTAAGGCTTCCCTCTGGCTCCCTCCCTGTATGTGTTGGCCACTAAAGGTTTGAATTATCTTCTTGCCCACAAAGCTTCTTAAGGACTTGTTAAAGGTATCTCGTTACCTTCAACTTCTTAACAACTTATCAATGACCATTTTGCTAATGATTCATTTCTCACACTCTTGGAAGAAGAACAATCTGTGTGTCAAGCACTAGATTGTCTAGACATATTTTGTCTTGCTTCAGGGTTTGCTATACAATGGGAGAAAACACAGTGCTATATGCAATCTCAACTACCCATGCTTACTTTGCTTGCAGAGATGAAGCGGAGTTGGATTGAGCCTGGGGTGTAGTTTAAATTCCATGGGATCCCTTTTGCCTTCCAGGCCATATCTGCTCAGCTTTGGGCATATGTTGCTAAGTGAGTTGAAAGAAAAATTTCTTATTAGATCTTTAAGCCTCTCTCTTTAACATGAAAGTTTCAAATCTGCTCTAAAGTGCTAGCCACCACACATGTTTATTATTCTCCTTGTTGGCTTCTTCTCTTGTTGCTTATGCCAAACTTGAGAAGCTTCTTCAGAACTTTTTATGAGCCAACATTGCAGGGCACAAGGGTTTCCATCAGGTGGCTTGGGACATCTGTTGTCGGCCTAAAGAGGTCGGGGGTTTATGTTTGATTGACATCAAACTCCAGGGCAAAGCTCTTTGTGTCAAATGGATTTTGCTCAGTTTAGAGGGTGATGAAGCTTGGAAGGTGCTTATTCGACATGGAATTTGTCAGCGGGTCCCCTTGGGAAGACTTGCTTGGAAAGGCCTTAATTTTCAATCTCTGCTGCTTTGTCCAGTTTCTGTTAAGGTTAAAGGTTCATTTATTTTGCAGAATATCTGGAAGGCCTGGGAGTTTCTTAGACCTAAGCTGGTTTGGGTGGGTGATGGTTTCAAGTCTGGTCTTTCTATTAATTCCTTGTCTCTTTGGTGGTCCCCTGTGTTTTCTTATCAGGACAAATCCCTCACTTTAGCCCCCTAGTCTAAAGCTCTCATATTGTTTAAAAAGGGAATTCAGTTCATTGGAGATTTATTCTGCAAACATTCCAGAGACTGGATTTCTTGTGATTATCTGGCTTTATCATTTCAACTTCTCCCTACTGATGTAGAGCCTATTTGATAATTGATTGACAATATTCTTGATGAGTATTTGCATAAAATTGGGCTTACCTTTGGTGTTCCTTCGTGTCAGGATTGGAATTGGCCTACTGCTACGCCCTTTTGACGTTACAAACCCTCCCTCAGTTATTTGTTGTTGTCTCCTAAAGGGATTGATTCTATTGCCCTTAATCGTCGTTGGTGTCTTTCCTCTTCGGCCTCTGCCTCTTGACCGCGGATGGGGACGAGCTCATTGTCACCTACGGAGCCTTTCTCCTCGACGAAGATCTCCTCGTTCTCGATCGCCTTCGCTTGTGCTTCCTTCGACGGGTGGCTTTGGTTGGTTTTCTCCTGCCCAGGGCAAGTTTCCTCGACTCTCGCTTGCCATTTCTCCCACTTGCCCTGATGACAATTCTGGTGATAAGCAAGATAATGGATGGGATGGGTGAGATCCTGTTTTTGACGAGGCTCACTTCTATGGCTTGAGTTGGGGTGACAAGCCTGAAAGTCCTCCTCCCTCCTCGCCACCTGCTACCATATCCGCGGCTGCTGCTTAATTGTATTCTTTTTTTGGTTGAACTTCATACTGTTTTTGTAGTTTTGGTGCTATGACTTACCTCTCTCGAAGCTTCTTTTAACTTGATGTGACTTTTGACATTCTAGGATGTGACTTTTCTACTCATTTTTATACTAATAACATAATATATATTATTTTATTAATATAAAAATACGTTTTTTCAATCAAAAATTTAAAAAAGTCAATGAAACCAAAAGCCATTTCAAGGATGGTCCCACCTAAAAGTTAGAATGGTCCACCGGAAGGCATGGCATTTAAACAAGGAAATAGAATTATCAATAGGACTTTCCTAGATACAACCGAGGGAATGTGCAAACCCTTTGGGTCTTCCCACACGGTTGCACCCTCAACTATATATAAAAAACAAATAAGAATAATAAAAATTCCTGTCCAACTTAAAAAAAAATCAAAACGAAGTCAGCCTTCCAGCCGCGACCTTCTGTCTGCCCCACCGCCCAAAGGACTAATCTCCGCACCGAGCCTACAGCCTCGGAACCGAGCCTACAGACTCGGAACGCGAACCTTCACCCTCCTTTCGGATTCCTTCGATTATTTCTCAATTTTTTATTCTTCCATTTTTCAGTTGTTGCTTCCGCCTTTGCTCCCACGGCGAATTTTTATTGCACGGCATCTAATTAATCTGGCGTAAGAATTCTCCATGAAATTGCTATAACCCTCCCGATCCTAAATCTGGAATCTTTATTAACGTTGGCGAAAAATCGACTTCTTTGGCTCTAAATACGCAGAGGTTATTGTTCATATTTGATTACAGAGGCACCCAATTCGATTTTTTTCGATCGTGAGGTTTTTGGAGGATTTTCAAGGCAGAAAAGAGTGGATTTGAACTCGGATTTGAAGCACCCGAGCTAAATCGTGGTTAAACAGGGCGGATCGTTGAAGAATCAGGGTTTTAAGAGATGGATGCTGAGCTCTGGGCCGCCCGATTGGCTGCAGCAAAGAGACAGCATTCCTTGCACCATTCTCAGTCCCAATTTGGTACTCTTTATTCTTTACCCCATTTTTTTTCACTTACATACGTACTGTTAGAATATTAGACTCAGAGCTAACTGTAAAATGGCCGAGGCATTGTTGGATTATGTCATTTTTAAATTAACGATCTTTGTTTGAAGGGGGTATTTTGTTGCTTATCTGGGTATTAAAAGAAAAAGACAAATAGTGTTTTTGTGTTATTTATAGCAAGTCTGATTATTTTTGTTGACGATCTGAATTTAGGATATTTTTTGATGGGGTGGATTTTAATTCTAAATTTAGAAACCTAACATAGTACCATTTTTATGAAAGGTTATTAGGTACAATTTTACTTGTCGCTTATTTTTTTTCCGCCTTGCATATCTACTGTTTAGGTTATTACAAATTGAGTTAACATTAAAATGGAAGAGGGTTTGTTTGTTCGTACATATTCATGGTGTTTTGGTTTCAGGATCTTTGTATTTTTTTTGTTTCTCTTTCTATATATTATTTTTGGGAGAGGAAGGGGTCATTTTTATGTATATCTGGAAACAGGGGAAGGGGGAAAGTCGCTTGTTCAGTTATTTCTTTAATTGTTTAGCTATGGCTAAACACATCTGATCGGAGCTATGAACAGTTATTTCAATCAGCTGCAATTAACAGTTTTTTCAATCACCTACAGCGGGCCACACATATGCATTTAACATGATGCCTGCAAGAATTGAACTTGGGTGGGGCTACTTATTGTTATTTTTCTAAAGTCAATTAAAACAAAAACTAAAATTAGCCAAGTTATAAATATAAATGTCTCACCATTTTTATGCTGTGGTTTCCATTGTTTTTCTTGGTGTAGATGTTGGGTTAGGATTTCAATGAAAATTTAGAAATTTCATAGTATTGCCATTTTATGCTTGGGGTTTCTTTGTATTTTTCCTTGCTAAACCTCGGGTGAGGTTATTGGCATATGAGTAGTGAATCTTATTCCAGATTCAAATGTTACCCACCACAACCTTTTCTCGTGCCGGCCTAGGTATGCATCACTTTATGGTGGTGGGACTACGGGCTGCATTATTGTTGTGAGTGGTTGCTTGTGGTTTCTTGTTAATAGGAATGTAATGAGACGGGGAAATCCAGAAAAAACAGAGTACTACACATCTTCACATGGGAAAATTTGAAAAATCTAATAGGGATGCAAGTTCTTATTTTTTGAAGCAGATTTACTCCAGTAGCTCTTTTTATTTTCATCGGCACTTTTTGTTTGTTCTCAACACAATCTAATTTTGATTTAACTCAGTTTTAATCTAATTTCATCTAGTTTATATCTCTGAATTGGGTATTATGTTATTACTGTAGATCGGCTAAATGTTGATGGTTTTGAGGTTGAGGAGGATGTGCGTCCAGATTTCCCATGCCCTTATTGTTATGAGGAGTATGATATTGCTTCTCTTTGTTCTCATTTGGAGGATGAGCACTCTTATGAGGCAAAGGCTGCTGTAAGTGTATTTTACTAAATCTGTTAGCATTTTGCTTTATGTCCTTGTTTTATTAGAGTATAAGTCCTGGAAATGGTGCATAAAACAGGGTATTAGATGGTCATGTAAACTGGGAGTGCACTGATATCCATTGTTAAAAAAGTAGAATTACACTAAGTTCTCGGTATTGAAATGCGGTAATTCCATGTCTGGCATTTGTGGTGTTATGGGCAAATAGAACTTGTTACTATGAAATTTAGCTGATATCGAGTTGTTGGTGGTAGAAATTTCACACCCATTTTATCTAAGCCATCTGGTTTTCTCTGTGTGCATTGGTATTTGTGACTAGCTCTTGGACTACCTTCTGGAATGGGAAATTCAAATCTGGCCATATGCATCAATGTAACTCTCTGAAGTTGAAAATGAGAGCTGAAGGATTTGATTTCTATGTGGTTGTAGATGTGTTTTACTTAGCAAGGATTTATGAATTGTCTAATGTTGATTAGGAATTATGTACTTTATAGAGTAGGAACTGACTAGCTAACCACATTAGCAATGTCCATTCGCTATCTTTTGTCTAGATTTTCATGCAAAGTATATTTTGTGTTCTGCTATAAAATTAGGGAGGTCGCTGATGTTTTACCCTATGAGAGTTGACAATTCTATACAACCAGAAAATATAGATAAAAGTTTAAAACATGTTTTGTCACTCTCTGATAGTAGAGTTGTGGGAACTTGATATGTTTTGTGGCATGGATCTTAGATTCCAGTTGTGAATCATTTGTGCATGGTATCAATCTTCATGATTTTAATTTAAAAGATCTTGTATTTTGGAGAAATGGGTGTAGAAATATTTTGATTTGGAAGAGTAAGGTCACAAACATCAACTATACACATCCTCTTGCTTGACTTCCAACCATTTAATTTGTTATGTTTGTTTTGGACCAGTTGGTAGCATTTTGTAAAGCTTTGGTGTCTGTTAAGGGCTTCCTTTAATGTGGTGTGAATCAAGGTTGGATCACATTATTAAGTTCTGTAAACATGGGGCATATTCAAATTTAACCAGTAATCTTTACATCAAAACTTTGCTACATGGCTGCCTTATTGTGGTGGGGGATTTGAATCTGGGTTGGACTTTTAATTACTACTGTACCACAATCCCTTGGACAGTTAAATGCGAATCACAATTGAAATATATCCTAGATTGTTTATAAATCCATTTGCTTGGCACACATTATTAAATATAACTGATAACTGATAACGGATAAGGGCTGCCTTATTGTGGTGGTGAACAGTTTTAAACATGAATGCGATTCCCTTAATTGGCAGACATTGTTTGGTTTATGTGAGCTTGTGGACACAAGCGCACATGTTGCGATTTAACAGGAAGTCTTGTTTAGTCATCAAAGTAAATATTTTACCTGTATTTTGATATTGTGGCAATTAATCAAGGAGGCATGATCTATATGAATACTGGTTCTATATGTTTGAAAAGTATGAAATCTGCCGACACAAGCCCCACTAATTGCTTTTAATTTTTGATTTGCAGGTATGTCCTGTTTGCAATATTAAAGTTGGACGGGATATGCTCAACCATATCACTACACAACATGGGCATCTATTTAAAATATCCTTTTCAAAATTTTTGGTTCATAAATACTACCTGGTAGCCAGTGCTGTGTCTTGTTCTTTCATCTGTCCAGACCATTTAAAATTAGATTATTTTTATGATTTGGGTTATTTTAAAATGTGTGGTATGTTTATGTTATCCTTAATGTAAGATCACATTCAGAGGCGCAGAAGGTTACGAAGAGTGGCTGTTCCTCATGGTTCTACCCTGTCCTTATTAAGCAGGGAGCTTCGAGAGGCTCATTTACAGGTGCTCCTGGGGGGAGGTTCATTTAGGTCAAGCAATAACTCATCAAGTACAGTTGCAGATTCATTACTTTCATCTCTTGCCTTAAACTTTCCTGGATCAGAGGCAGAAGAAATTACCAAATCTGCTGCTTCCACTATTGAGGATAATTCTACAAAGGTTAAAACTACATCCCAACAGTGGAAGGCATGGTAAGTTATTTTGTTATCTAGTATGCACTATGCATCAATGCTGAAGCAATTGGATGTACGTTTTTCTGCCTATGTTTTATATTCTTTAGCTAAATTTTTAGCAGTGTTTTTTTCAGTAAAGGAAAGTGATTAATTAGCATCACTGACATTAGTATGTAGCAGATTGCATGATGTAATTTTGTGGTGATTTCTTTACTCGAAAATGAAAATAACCCAAACATCCAAATGGATTTACAATTTTACACCGTTCTCCATTAATGAAGCCCTCTTGTCAGATGGGCATTAACTGACATATGGTTTTGAATTGGAGAGATTAAGCTGCAAAACAAACTTACACTCTTACTCCTTACAAGAATGCTTTGTGTTGAAGCAATTAGTATGAGATGTTGAAGTATATTTGGGTCCTTGTGCAACTTTTATGGAGAAATCCATCCGAGTTCTGCAAAGATAATCTGCCAATAGCTTATTCCTCCATTTCCCCTTACAAGTGGCCAGTGTGTTTTATGATCAGAGTAGCATTCTCTCATAATCCAGTAGTTGCAAAATCTTAGCTTTTTGCCCTAGAAACACAATTTTCTTGCATCCAATTTAAGGTTGCAGGTCTGGATGTGTTTCTTGCTGTAGGAAATACACTGGTTGCATTTGAAGGGGTTAGAGCATGATAACAAGGTTCAAAAAATTCAGTTTCTTGGAAAAGGTGAAAGGTTGCCAAAGTATTTTATTTCAAAAATGTTTGGAAAGTGTCATAATCACCGAAAATAGAAATTAAAATTGATATAGAAGATGTTTTTTAACAGCCAATGTCCAATACTTTAAAATTTGACATGTCAAAGTATTGTACTAACTATTTGAAGAGAGTGGCACGCTCAAGTCTTCATAGTCTAGGCCCTAAGTCTACTAGGCTCTACATTGACACTCTAAACATTTTCAAAATTCAAGGTTCATTAAAATCCTTCAACTTCAGTCAAACCTTGTAACTATCATTAGAAGGCATTTCCTCTTGGAGGAGGTACAATCAGGATGCAGATAAAAAATGACATATATAACACATGAGACATGAAAGATGAACATTCAGCATTAGGAACTATTAATCTATATTTGTAGCTGTTTTTTTATGGAAGGGGGTAAATTTGAGGGTGTTGAAAGGACCCACATCCTTGTACATTTGAGGAGTTTTTGAGAGGATCCACAACCTAGTTACAATGAAGGGAACCAACACTAGGAACCCAATTGAAGCAACCGTGAAACCGGAACGAAGATGCAGTATATGCAGCGAGTGAAGCAGCAACCTAAGCGAGCAGTGACAGCAGCGGGTAAAGCAGCAACCTGAGTGGAACAGTGACTGCAGCAAGTGAAGCAACCTGAGTGAAGCTAGAACCAACATGCTACCACTGTAGTGAGAGAAGAAACCAACATGCTGCAACTGCAGTGAGTAGAGATGCCGCAACTAGCGGTGAAACCACCTCAAAGAGGATCGTGCCTCGGGGGATTTGAACATGGGTGGGCAAGCACACAACCGCGTGACTTGACCGCACCACTCCCACCCCATTGGCTGTATGTGTAGCTGTTAACCTTAGTGTAGATGAAAACATTAATTGTTGAAGTTGTTGCTAAGTTTGTTAGTTATAAAACTGGTTGGATTTCCTTTGCACTGTCATTGGATTTGATTAGAGTTTGGGTGGCATTTTTGAAATGGAGATTTGCAGATTGAGTCCACGAAGGTTACTTATCTTTAACATAATTTTTTGAAGTGTTCTTTCGTCAATTATTAAAAATCTTCATCTACCAGCGTTGGAAATTGGATGCATCAAGAGTGTAAGCATAGAATGATAAATCAATTACCATTTTTCCTAGACCCATATTTGAAAATTGGGGAGCTAAAAATTCAAACTATACTGAGGAAGTGGAGTGAAGACTGCTTTAAGTGGATCAGGAAATTGTGGATAGATGTAATTCCCATAGTTCAAAAACAGACAAATATAATATAAAATTGATAATTGCAGTACAAGATTTTGAAAGTAAATGTTTAACACCCCATCACCAGGAATCGTCAACATAACCATTGGATGGACTTATTCTGTTTGGAGCCAATCTTGTCAAAAGTGGATAAATCGTTGCATCTGAATAACACAAAATCATTGGAACAGCTTGTTTTGTTTTCAGCCAATCTTGCCATTTTTGGATAAACCCTTGCATCTGAATAACTCCACGACTTGAGGAGTCGTACCGGGACTAGAAAGAGTGACAACATCAATTTAGGAAACCAGGAGATGAGTTTGGTGTTTTAGTTGGCTCATGACTGATTTTGTGAAGATTCCAACCATTTTGCCACTTCAGAGTCGAACAAAACATGAGTAGTACTAATTTTCAGAAAGCAATACACTCTTTTGAATCTCATTCCTTAGATTTTTAAAGTTATAAGCATGATGTCAAATAAAGTAGAATTCGTAAGCTATGAACAGGCTTGAACATTTTGACGACTGCCGTTTTGACATTTGTACATGTATTTAAATTTAATGTGTGGTGGAGATCCTGCATGTGTTTTTCTTGATGTCTGCTGCAAAGTATTATACATCAAATAATCTCTAAACATACTCCAAGGGAAAATTTAGGATGTGAGTAATCTGATATTTATGCTTTGCTAATGGTTGATTTAGTGAATATTTTTCTGGATCGTTCTGTGAAACAAATCCCTGTAAGTACACTGTTGTAAAAGTGTATTTCTTGTTTGCCCATTTCAGAGTATGAGATAAGTATATTTTTGTTTGTTACTACTTGCACGCCTCTACATTTGCACTTCAGTGTGTCTTTTGGAATTTTTAATACCATTCTTAAACGCCTTTTGTATTTGTCAATAATATCCGCATCTGCACTATAGCTTTTGCTTCATGATCATTAATGATTTTTGCTGTATGGAAATTATTTTGGCACAATTCTGATTATGTTACCCTATTGCAGTAATGAGCCATCCTTGAGTTCGGAGGAGAGGGCACAAAAGATTAAACAAGCAACTCAAAGGGCAAACTTTGTTCAGCAGTTAGTTTTATCCACACTTCTTGGTGATGAATAAAGACCAAGATGTTCCAGAAACCAATCTAGAATCAGTTACTATAATATTATTGTCTGAATTCCAAGTCCAGGCATGTCAGAGCTATTCTTTCCTAGAAAATAGAATTACAGGCATCGGGAGCATTGTTAATATTCTGCATTTTCTTTTATGCCCGACTTTGGATCATTGGCTTAAAATATGGCTGCTTTGCCCTTGGAAACACTTGCAGTGGAAACCCTAAAGGGCATTACAATGAAATGACCTTATGGTTCCACCACTTTTCTGTAACTTATATGTGGTGATTAGCCTTTTACATAACATCCCTTCAAAGGTTAATACATATTTGGTGGCTGGTTTGAACGCACCGTAGTTTATTTGAAATCCATGCTTAGGTGAGCTAATCTGAGAATATTGTTTTTAAAATTGCATGCTTCCCTCCCTTTCTTTTGTGATTTGCAATGTCCACTGATGCTCTTTATTATTAACCGCTAACGTGGGAGAAAATGAAAAGTGAGAAATATGCATCTGTAAAGTGTGTCAAATATCTTCATGTCAAAGTTTGGATTGGTGCTTGATGATGCAACGGGAGCCCAACTCATGTGATTGAACATGCAATAATTTATTATAGGGATTGCATTCTCCTGAATGAAAATCAAAACAATGGGGAGAAATTATTGGCTCACCATGATGTATATATATGCTTTTTTAAAGTTGGGTTTATATTGCTATGCATGATAATCATAATCCATTACTTATGTAATCTACTACGATATTGAGTTGTTGGCCCATCACCTGAGTTCAAGCTTCAGTGACAAGAAGTTTGATCTATCTCATACATAAATCAGTGTGCTATGCAGGAGGAAAGGTCTACTAAAAAATGACTCGACAATGATTCCAAATGCACTAGATTTGTAATTTCACTTTGTGAGCACGTGCAATGTCTGAGTTTTCTGTGTTGCGGGGTGTTGCTTCTGGTTTGAATTGGAGTGGAAGTTAGATGGATTGTTGGGGACATTTGATGTTTTGCTTTAATAGCATTTGTGGTGTTGTACTTGGCATTACTTCAATTTAGTTTGCAATTTAAAACCAGTAAGAATGTTCAATTTTTATTCATGCAGATCACGCTTCATTTTACACAATATTGTGGGTTGCGAAGGGCTATAACCCATGACGTTGAAGAAACCAGAATGTGTTGAGAAGTGACTATGCAAGCTACCTTAACCTCAATTGCAACATGCAAAAGCATGCTATACGTACATGTGATCGCAAGAATGCACACATGATATTAATTGGTAATTTCTATGGAGAGTTCAAAGATGAGATTTGTCTATGGTATGTCCAATAGTGTGTTCTTTGATGTTATGGACTGGGAGTGGGTTTATAAAAGAAATCTCATGTCATTGGCCAAATTAATACGATTTAGACAGTGTTGTACCAGATGAGTAGGTTTATCTTTGCTTAAAATTGGCACATTTGCACTATGTTTTTATGGGAAAGCCTGCCTGTATACATTGCAATCAGATTTAAACAGCTTTAAAGGGTAAGATCAGATTGAATTGCATAAAAGCATCTTCCCGAAGGACTAATAATTGGGAAGAGCAGGTGTTAGAGAAATGTCTAATTTGTCAGAGAAATGTCTGATCCGTCACAAATCTGGAGATGGTCGCCAAAAACAAAGACTGTAGATCAGATGTAGGCAGTGAAGTGAAGAACTAAAACTAGCAATCACACCGAATGAGGTGTAATGATAATGCTAATAGGCACAAAAGAACCGACTGTTTCCTGTGCATGGGAGGATTTGAAAGCTAAGTGTGCGATGGAAATGCATCCTTTAGTGTTGTAGAGTGAAGATATATAAGGCTCTTATTTTGCCACTCCCACGAGTATGTTGACAAAGGTAAGTTGATTTGTTTGAATATCAATTTTTTGCATTTGGTGAAACAATCTCAATGCGTGTTGAGGATGACCATGTCTTTTGTAAGCTACAATTATGATATGCAATAAAAAAGATATCATGTGTTGTCATTTGGTCAAATCCTTGGCATCCATTTACTAAAACTCTCATTTTGACATACATTGGAACACACATGATAATGTTAAGTTTCTTGGAGCTATAATTTGTAGTGAAATGTATACTATCTTAAATAATCTTGTTTTACCATTTTCATTGCCGCCCAAAAAGCTGAAACAAGACGAGAACACTAACATCAAGCCACTAAATCACTTGTATGCTCGGTTTTATTTATTTGGGAGATGGCCTTCTTGGAAGGTACCTATGCAAGCGTGAGTGGAAATGGTGCAACACTTGAAGGTGAAAGGTGAAGAGACCGAAAACATTCTATTAGACATTGGTGTCATGGGTGGAGGATGCGCTCACAACGCCTTCACTAACCCTTGCAAAATCCCCTTTAAGTTTCGTGAAGACCTTCTCAACAATCCCATTTTGTGAATATCTTGAAATCATGACATTCCATGAGATGGAATCTCTTTGGGGTGTTTTGCCTTGTGTATGCTTCCACATTTGACATGCATATCAAACAGGGCCTAGGTGAATAATTCGACAAAAAAAAGTTCCTATTATGCCTCGATCAATGTTTGCTTGTTACATCTGGCGAAACAATTTCAATGGATCCCACCAAGTATTTAGTTGAATAGTTCGCATGATGCACAATCCAAAGGTAAGGTGGAGAGGCCGAGAACATTAGCCACGTTGGTGTCATGGGTGGATGATACACTTGCAACGCCTTCACCACCCACTGCAAAACCCCATGTCGATGTAGTCTTGTTGAAGTGGGAGATGTTAAGTATGCATTCTCAACATCAATAGTTAATTTTGCTAGAGTTGTAATTTGTGGTTAAATGTACGCTAGCTTAAATTATTTTAAGTTTGTGCAAAAGGGGATGTGTGAACAATGTAGTACAACTGCATCTAACAGAAAACACTCCCTATTATGCCTTGATGGATGTCCATACCCTCATGCAAAGATCTTGTTTTGCTACGCCCCACAAATATGTTGACAAGGTTGAGTTGATCTCGTTGAATATCCATTTTTTACATTTAGTGAAAAAATTTCAATGACTTTAGAGGATGATCATGTCTTATGTAAGTTGCGATTATGCTATGCCATGAAAAGATTCCACATTCTGTCATTTGGTCAAACACATGTCATTCATTTGCTAAAGCTTCCATTTTGGTAGTTAAAGTTCCCGAGGCCTTTTCAACAACCCCATTTTGTGAATATCCTAAAATCAATGCATTTGATGAGATGACATATCCCTGAGGTGTTTTGTCAAACAATTCACATGCCCTATGTAAGCTTCCACATTTGACATACATATCAAACAGGGCACTTGCAATTACAACATTTGACAAAAATACACTTATTATGCCTCGATGGATGCCGGTTCATTGCATATGGCGAAATAATTTTAATGGCTCCCACTAGGGATTGTGTTGAATATTTCATATGACTGCAACAACGCCCCCTATGACTTCTGACATTGATGGCCCAGATTGAACACTGTTGTGTCGGAGCGGACACGTCACGGTTGCCAAGAGCTTTGTTTTCGATAATTTGACAGAGCAATCTAAACTCCCTAACACCATTTGTCAACAATCAATAAGAAACTTACAAAGGAAGTTATGAAATTGTTAATTATTTATATGTTAAAAAAGCCAACAAGTGTAAACAACCATCAATGTTAAACATAGGATGGGGTCGTGATCACAAAGTCTCCCTCACCTTAAATTGATGCACTATTTTTAGCAGGAACTTGAAATGGTCATAACTTGTGCTCCGGGTGTCCATTCGAGTCCGTTTTTTTAAACCACCTGTTTCGATGAGACAAACACATTAGTCAATCCACCCTGGCAGTTGGAGCACATTTCGACACATTTTTGGGCTCGAAATCTGCCATCCGGGGGCTAAAAATTAGGATTTATGTTTTGGTTCAATTTTTTTTTTATATTAGGGCATCAGTTAATTTTAGTCTCTTAAATGTATGGTAGGTTAGAAAGTTGGCAATTCCTCTAATTTAGGCATATAGAAGATGCACGACTTTTTTTGTGCCCATACGAATAAGCATGGGAACTTACTAAGAATAGCAGGTTCTTGTAAACTGCTAAAAATAGTAAACTTCGTCATCTAGAGTAGATTTAGTCAAAGTTAGTTAGAGTTTGATGGGCAACTCGAGTTGTGAGTTGTTTTCCTATTTATGAAGCATTGTAATCCATGATTGAATAACAAAGAAGATTTATTCTTTTGAGTTCATGATATTTGTAGAGTAATGAGTATGTGGTAAATTTGGCTACATTATCTGGTATTAGAGCAAGTTCGAGTCTTGGTGGGGAGAAACAAAAATGGCAGGAAGAGGAAGAGGAAGAGGAAGAGACGACGATATTGCCTAGATGAATAGAAACATACAGGATCTATAGAGGCAAGTTGTTGCGCTTGTTGCAATTATAACCCAAAGAGGAAATCAAGATGGAGATGACACATATGAAGAGGAAGTTTGTGAAGAGGAGGAAACACAAGGACCACCTTTAGCTTTTGAAGAAAGGATGCTGCGAGCATTAGAAGAAAAGACTGATGAGATAAGAGTTGATGTTTCAGAGTATGGAGGTAGCCTAAATCCAGAGGAGCTGATAGATTGGTTTACTAGCATGGGAAATTTTTTTGAGTGGAAGGCTATGTTAGAGGCAAAGAAGGAAAAATTTGCATGCACAAAATTAAAAGGTCATGCTATGTTATGGTAGGATCACCTACAAAAAGAGCGGTCAAGAAAGGGGAAAGAAAGAATTAGGACTTGGAGTAAGATGGAGAAAAAGCTGAAAGACAAATTTCTCCCTGTGGATTATGCACAAACCCTTTACAGGGGGTTTTATAATCTCAGACAGAACTTACAAACCGTGCAAGAATACATGGATGAATTCTACAAGTTATCCATTCGTGTAGACCATGAAGAAATCGAGGAACACATGACTACAAGGTATGTAAATGGATTAAAATTTTCTATTCCAGATGAGATAAGAACGCACATGATAAAGAGCATGGAAGATGCCTATCAGCTAGCCTTTAAATATGAAGAAAATAAAAACTGTCAAGGTTTTAAGAGGTCACCTGGAATGAATAGGGGGGCCTCATCCTCCTTTTGGGGACGAACTAGTTTCAGTTAAGGTAGAGGAGAATAGCCTCGTGGAGTGGAAAAACAAGAAAATACGAGACACGATTTCCCGAATCAACAAAGAGGTAGAGGATTTTGTAGGGGCAGAGGATATGCTAGCGGCAGAGGATGGGAGGCTCCACGAAGACCATTTGTTTGCTACAAATGTGGTGAAGAGGGGCATCAGACATATGAATACCTGCATTATTATACACATGACAAGAGGCAGACAGATCCTCCAAGAGTAAATTTTGTTGAAGCTAAACAAGAAGAAGATGAACATGACCTAGAAATTCCACCAGATGGGAGAAAATATGATGATCAAAAGGACGATGATTTCTCCCAAGAAAGGATATCAAGGGGGATACATGGCTACGTACAAATATTTTCAGAACCAGATGCACTTCGGGAGGAAATGTATGTAATGTTATTATTGATGGTGGTAGTTGTGAGAACATGGTTTCAAATGAGATGGTTAAGAAACTAGGTTTGCATTGTGAGAAGAATCCTAACCCTTACCGTATTGCAGGGTTTAAGAAGGGTAATGAAGTTACTATTGATAAGAGATGTTTAATAAGTTTTTCTATTGGGAAAAGTTATAAGGATGAGATTTTGTGTGATGTTATTCCTATGGATGCATGCCATATGCTGCTAGGAAGACCATGGAAATTTGATAGAAAAGTTATTCATGACGGGGGGAAGAATACATATAATTTTTGGAAGAACGACACAAAAAAGTTTTTCTATTGGGAAAAGTTATAAGGATGAGATTTTGTGTGATGTTATTCCTATGGATGCATGTCATATGCTGCTAGGAAGACCATGACAATTTGATAGAAAAGTTATTCATGACGGGGGGAAGAATACATATACTTTTTGGAAGAACGACACAAAAGAAGTTTTTCTACCTCTTAAGGAAGAGGGAAAGGCTGAAAATATGCTTTTTGCAAGAAAATTTGTGAAGGAGGCAAAGAAAAATGAGTTTTTCCATGCGTTGGTTGCAAATAAGGATGAACATGCAAGTGCAAAAATACTAGTAGAGGCGACAAAATTAATAGAAGAATTTTCTAATGTTATTTCTGATGAACTACCAGATGGGTTACCACCCAAAAGAGATATTCAACACCATATTGATTTGATCCCAGGGTCTTCACTCCCAAATCAAGCATCTTATAAGATGATCCCGACATTGCATGCATAATTGAATAAACAAGTGTTAGAGCTCATAAGAAAGGGGGTAGTAAGGAAGAGTATGAGTCCATGTGCAACTCCAACTTTATTAACTCCAAAGAAGGATGAAACATGGAGAATGTGCGTGGATAACAGGGAAATCAATAAAATTACAATCAAGTATAGGTTCCCAATACATCACCTTGATGATATGATGGATGTGCTTTTTGGATCTAAGTATTTCAGCAAGATTGATCTTCGAAGTGGTTACCATTAGATTTGGATAAGAGAAGGAGACGAGTGGAAAACAACATTCAAGACAGGGAATGGATTATATGAGTGGTTGGTAATGCCATTCGGGTTATCTAATGCACCTAACACTTATATGAGATTGATGAACACTGTGTTGTGAGAGCATAATGGTAAATTTATTGTGGTTTATTTTGATAATATCTTGATTTTCAGTAAAACTAAAGAAGAACATTTGAGGCATCAGAGGGTGATATTTGAAGTGTTAAGGAAAGAAAAGCTCTATGCAAATTTGAAGAAGTGCACGTTTATGCAAGAGAGATTGGTATTTTTGGGTTTTATTATTTCAGCAGATGGGGTACAGATGGACTCAGAAAAGATAAAAACAATTATTGAATGGCCTACTCCACGGAGTATAACAAAGGTAAAAAGATTTCATGGTTTAACAACATTTTATTGAAAGTTTATTAAAAATTTTAGCAGTATTGTGGCACCTATAACAGATTGCACAAAAGGAAGGGAGTTTTTGTGGACAAAGGTAGCTGAGGATAGCTTTCACTTCTTGAAGAAGAAGGTGACAGAAGCACCTATTTTGGCACTACTAGATTTTGATAAAGTGTTTGAAGTTGATTGTGACGCCTCACATGTGGGTATTGGTGTTGTCCTAAGTCAAGGTGGGAAGCCAATAACATTCTTTAGTGAGAAACTAAATGAGGTAAGAAAGAACTATTCTATTTATGATGTAGAATTTTATGCAATCGTACAAGCATTGGGGCATTGGAGGCATTACTTAGTGCCTAAGGAGTTTGTGTTATTTACAGACCACATAGCCCTGAAATATGTAAATACACAAAAGAAGTTGAATAATAGGCATGCAAAGTGGATATCATTTTTATAAGGTTATACTTTTTCTCTAAAGCATAAATAAGGGAAACAATACCAAGTTACGGATGCATTGAGTAGGCGTGTGAATCTATTTACAACTATGGAGAATGAGGTGGTTGGTTTTGAAGCAATAAAGGATTTGTACTCTTCCAATGCTGATTTCAAGAATATTGTTGAAATGTTAAGTAGTCCATTGTCACACGATGTAAGTGATGTCCAGGATGAGTACCTTTTGCAGGATGGCTATCTATTTAAGGGGAGACAACTATGTATTCCGGTTGGGTCTATGAGAGAGAATATAGTGAAAGAACTGCATAGTGGAGGATTGGCTGGGAATTTTGGTAAGGATAAGACTACCAATTTGGTAGAAGAGAAATACTATTGGCCAAAGCTGAAACGAGATGTGGTAAGATATGTGGAGAGGTGTAGAATTTTCCAAGTCTCAAAAGGTCATGCATAGAATACATGGTTGTATATGACATTTCATGTTCCCAAAGGGTCGTGGATAGATTTGAGTATGGATTTTGTTTTGGGATTACCAAAAACACAATGAGGTAATGATTCAATTTTTGTG
Organism: Taxus chinensis; assembly: GCA_019776745.2. NCBI lineage: Eukaryota > Viridiplantae > Streptophyta > Pinopsida > Cupressales > Taxaceae > Taxus > Taxus chinensis. Next base: position 476,647,774 of record CM034155.1, read on the forward strand.
GTTGTTGATAGGTTTTCTAAGATGGCTCATTTTATTTCCTTCAAGAAGACTAATGATGCGACAAGAGTAACATATTTGTTTTTCAGAGAAGTTGTTCGCTTACATGGCGTTCCAAAAACCATTACTTTAGATAGGGACACAAGGTTCTTAAGTAATTTCTGGAGGACTTTATGGAAGAAGTTGGGAACTAAACTATATTTCAGCAGTGCCTATCATCCTCAGACCGATGGGCAAACAGAGGTGGTAAATAAGAGTTTAGGAAACCTGTTAAGGTGCCTATCATCTACTTTATATTATCGATATTTTTCTCAACAACATAAAGTAGGGACAAATGTAGGCACAAAATCATTCACTTTGGGTAATTATCTAGTCCTGATTGCATATTACTATTCATATGATTCCTAAGTAATAAAAGTACTAATTAAACCATGTTATTGGCCATATTTTTCTTCTTTGTGTTGCTACTTATAGTCTTCCACTTTTCCTAGCTTAGTCTATATTTTCATACTTAGAAATTTCTCATCCTGGACACCAGCACCCAACTAGGACGCCAGTGTTTGGCGCTCCCGTCCCCTCTGGGAACCCCTAACTTGTTTGTACTTTGTTAACATATTTTGGGTCCTTTCTAGCTGTTTGAGAATCTTATCTTTTTGGTAGTCATCCTTTTCGGGTTAATTATGAAATTTAAGAAAGGGAATTATACAAATATAAAGTTATGTGATCATATTAAGGGACCAAACACTAAGCATTATCTATCACCACCTAAGGTTATATCCAAAGGCTATTCAAGAACATCAAAGAATCTATTCTAGCATTCATTCAAGGGCGAGGGACTACATTATTCTACATAAAATTCATAGGAGGGTAGTCTATTTTTTCCATGCACACATATATTTACATCTTTTACATCTAGATACTTGCTCGCTATCAAGTGTGACATGCATAAGAGCCACCTAGGGCACGATTTTGTGCACACTCAAATAAAACTACATTGGGTTTGAAATGTAGTACAACACTCAGTTGCAAGATCACTTGTTTGACAATTGAGGATAGTATGACCCCTCATTCTGCATCTTTCTTTTTTAGGATTTTATGTATTTTTGAGGGTTTTGTAGGTCATTATTTCATTACAGGTTTCTAGTGACGTCAACAATCATTGTGCGACCTCATAGTGACAAAAAAAGGACAATGAACACCTTGTGACTTGTCGAAGATGAGTTTTTGAGCTTGGTAGCAGTCACATGTACCTACTACTGGTATGTAGCACCTGCAGGCGCCCTTGCCCCTTTCTGGGCACCCCTATCCAACATATTCCTCTAGATATGCATTTTTATGAGTCTCTGTGTGATGCTTCTACCTCTCTATTCATTAGGTAAGCACTTCAAAACAATCCAAAATTTTCTATGAATCAACTAAGGATCTTCTTACCTTCTTTGTAGCTAGGGTTTCACATTTTCTAGCTTAGTTTGCTTGAGTTACTTACTGTACTTAATTGTTGCATTTATTTATTGCTATAATAGTATTTATATTACGCATATATTATTAAAATTTTGCTTAATCATACATCCATGATATAAAATAGTCTATTATCTTAAAATAAAGGGTTACAGGAAAATAAGTTTAAACTTCATTTTTTACTATTTATCTACATTTACATTTTCATGTTTTTCTTTCAATATTTTATCTCCTACATCAAATTCTCTTGTTATGATATTCTTATTATAAGCATTCTTAATTTTTTTTGATTAACTTGAAGGCAATTTTGATTAACTATGAGGTGTACTTAGAAACATGAGATATTCATTTCTCAATATGATATTCTTGTCTCGTTCAACATTTCCAATTGATGTAATAATTTTTATTTATAGTTGTCATCATCAAAAAATTACCTTAAGTGACATTATCAATGAAGGAATCTCAAGCTCTAAGGAAAATAACGCTTCTTCATTGTAAACCATTGAATAGGGGGTTTCTCCTGTGTATATTATTGCACTTATTCTATATGCCTATAAGGCTTAATACATTTATTATGTGGATCTTTTCCATGCTTCATTTTTTAGCAAATCGTTAATAACATGTATACACCTTATTTTTCACTCTTACTGACTTTTTCTCTTTGTAGGAACCATTGGTGCATTGATTTCCCCTAAGTGATATCTTATAAGATATTACCATAAGTGATGTGGGATGGTTAGGGGTGGTGCTTATGAGAAATATTTGATATGCACTCCATGATATATTAGATACCCTATCATTTACATCTTTTAGTCATCATTTTACAACCACCCTATGACATCAACTTAATATCCTTTTATAATCACCTGCATATCCACTTACAACATCCTTATATCTATGTCAAATCACTCTTTATCAACTTGTTGTCACCCTCAAAATTCCTCTCGTTATAAAAGAAAAATTTCAAAATTTTTGAGTTGGTGCCCTTTAGAAATGTTTAAGTGAAGAGAAGAAGTTTGAAAAGTTAGAAAATTTGGTCTTTTGAGTCATTTTCAGTGTTTTGCGGGTTTTTGTCCCGCATGTCCCAAGTGCTGCCGGGCCACTTGTTCTCCGCATTCCCGCTTTCTCTGCAATACTATGTTATGCGAGTAAATCAGATATTTTTGTCCCGCATGTCCCAAGTGCTGCCAGGCCGCTTGTTCTCTGCATTTCCGCTTTTTCCGCACTACTCTGTTCATTGGATTTTTTGGGTTTGTGCGCCCCTCACGTCCCTGCGTCCCATAGAACATCTGTGCTCTCTGGAACCACTTTTTCTGCATCGGCCGAATCATCTTCACACGTCCCACATGTCCCAATGTCCCATGGACCGTTTGTGCTCTCTAGATCTGCATTCTCCGCATTCTTCTTAAATCGGGTATTTCGGCTTTGCGTGTCCCTCGCGTCCCAACATCCCATGGACCGTCTGGGCCAGTTTTTTCCACTTTTTCTGCTTTTTTCCTTTTTGAGTCAGTGCGAGGGCTATTAATTGCGCATTTATGTTTTCTTTCTCCTAAACATATATTTAAAGGGGATTACCGTTCATTCATTTCCACCTTTCCTGTTAACTCCCCTCGCTCGTGTCTATGCAAAATTAAGCCATTGCCCGCTCGCGTCTATGCTTTCATATCTTCTCTTGTAGGGATTATTTCGAGACTTTATTTTCACTCCATTGAAGGTTATTCCCTCCTACCTCTATCACTATGAAGATGTAGTATCAGGGGCACGGACACCTTTCTTCCTTGGAAACCTCTATACCTAAGATTGGTGACAACGAAGCTTGACATCTAGATCTTGATGATTTCTGGAATAGATTGAGATGTGACAACCCTACCCCCATTGCATAGATGATCAAAGATAGTGGGATTACATTTGTCGTAGGTTTTCCTATTTCAGTGCAATGTGCTGATACCGTGCTTGCATGTGGAGATAGCTTCAACCCTGAGTCCAAGGAAATATTCGATGTACATGGTGAGGTGATCGCACGACTGGATTATGAATCCATCATTGATGCCCTATATATCCCAATGGTAGAAGGTGCTAACGTTATCACCCTCACTCAAGCAAAGACATTGTTTGATAAAGATTGTGAAAAACAAAAAGCTCGGGTAGCTAAGTCTTGGTTGAAGAACCCTAGAAAAGGGGCATCCCAAATTTCAAAAACATTATTCAGGGTTGATTTCAAGGAGGAACTTTCAGACATCATCACCTTGCTTGCTAGACATGGGGATGCCTTCTACAAATGAATTTCACTTTTGGATGTGTCCTTTCATCAACATAATTTGTGAGGGAAAACAAAATTTGAATTGGGGCAAGATCAATTGTGAGAATTTGACAGAGCAGTTGGTGAATGCTCATAGAACCCAAACATTCTATATGACCTCCTACCTCATGTATACTCTGGTGGCATCCAGGGAATAGCTTGGTTTCACTTATATAGCAGATAAGATAGATGCCCCCATATATAAATACTGCCCTCAGTTTACCCTCAAAACCAGCAACCACAATTTCAGGAGGGTTAATGATGCATTCACCATGTACATTGTGAGACTTCTGGAGGGAAACACTGCCAGGAGATTTTCCAAATAAGCTAAAACTTTGATATCGGGATATGGAAGCTTCTTCACTCAATTCAGGAAATTCTCATACATCAGGCTGGCCGGTTTCGAGGGAGCACCTCTAAAGCTTCCTATGTTCTGCAATGATAAAATGGATTTGGTGGAAATTTGCAGGCAACTGGATAAACTACACCGAACCTGCAGAGATAATAAGATTACTGGCATTCATTTCCCCATCTCCCTAGGAAATCATACATGCAGGAAAACCTTGGATGCACAGAATATTGATAGGACCATTGTTCCTCTCACCATCCATCACTTCAAGGCTAGAACTTGCTTTGAAATCAAGGGTTATATTTCCCAGAACTTCAGAATGACTTTTCATCATCTTCCCAACACTGAATATTATTGGGATGATTGTGCCGATGATTTTGAGGCCATGAGGAGGTTTTAATGGTCGACTCTCTCTTCAAAAAATCATAGAATTCAACATCTATAAAGTGCCTAAAGGACTCAAGGATGATGATGAGGATTTGTAATATGTTGAATATGAAAGGTCCATTAAACACACTCCTCTAGAAACCATTGATTGGTTTGTGAAAGAGAGAGATGATTTGAAGGAAGTGATCACTCCTATGATTGTAAGAACCAATATCTAGTTTGATAGGAAGATGCAAGACTCCAAGATGAACCAATCCAAGTCCTCACATGAGAGTTCTTCTCCTAGGAAGGAAAAGCCCACACCCAGTGCTGAGGCACCATAAAAATCCATTCCTTCTTCTCTGGTGAAGGAACCAGAACAATCTACTCCATCTTCTTCCACAAGGGTATACCTGAAGAAAGGTAAGGCCATCAAGCAATAACTAGTTGAAGAAGAAGCTCTCTTGGAGCAGCCAGAAATCCCTATAGGGATTGAAAATATTATTTTTTTGAGTGAGGATGACAGTGAAGAGATGAAAGTAGAATAAGAAACCCCTGTATTGTTGTTGAGGATGAAAATAAAGAGAAAATGAATGAGCCTCTTGATGTAATGGATTATTCCTCTAAATATCTTTCTGAAGCTGTACCAACTTCCCCTCTTGATGACATCAGTGGTGCAAACATTGAGTACCATGAGCTCACTTGCTCTTGGGCCCATTGCTCCTTCTGCCTCTTCTTCTTCCTTTGCTTGGGTTTTAGCCTTTTGTTGATAACAAGAAGAGGAAATATTCTTCTTAGGTTATGGTTCCCAACTTTGATGCTGTGGTAGCCTTGCTTGGTACTAATCCCCCTCCTCCAAAAAAGAAAGCAAAGACCATCTCAAGGATAGTAATATATTCTCGGGGCCAACAATTCATGGAGATTACAAAGCCTAAGGTGGATAAGGAAGAGAAAGATATTTTGGTTTCTGACTTGGAGCTTATAAGAATTCCACTGGGAGAATCCACACCTGAAAGTGAGGTTCACAACCTCAGAGAAATAGTAACCAGAGTCATTGAGCAAGTGGATAAGGGAAAGCAAACTGTGGAGAAGTTGGAAGAACATAACTAATTTCTTTCCAACTTCATAAAATCATTATTGGCAAAAGAAAAAGTCTTGGATCTAGCTCCACTAGCCACTCTCCCCCCATAGTCCTCTATCAAGATGAAGTTCAGACTATCAGGGACATTCACAAATATACCACCTATGGGAAATCCATTGAAGTATTAGTGGATGATATGATGGTGGCTGGGCTGAAATTCATTGAGGAAGCCTTAAAATCATATGAGAAGGTGTCCAAGATGTAGCTGAAGTTCACCACAACAATCAATGGTATGGACAAGGAATTAAAGATTTGGTGTGGATGTACTCAAGATCTTCGTTTGATGGGTTAGACAAATGATAATATCCTGTTGGCAAGTAAAGTGTTCGATGAAGCCAAGAACAACTTGTCAAGAACATGGATTTTTAGCATCGAATGGAAGATTAAGGTTTTGGAAGAAGCACATGGAGAAATGAACAATATGTGGCAAAAAGGAGAATCTTTCAAGGCTTGTGTTTTGTTTGCCTTCAAGGATATTCACTGGAAACTTCAGAATGAAACCATAGGTGTTACTTTTTCCATTCAGGAGATCAAGGTTCAGTTTAACGCCTTTGTCAAAGAAGACCTGTTCAAAGAAGAATCAATGACCAAAGAAAAATGAAGGATGTCTGCTCTCTCTAGTCAGCCATCACCGAGGCCAACAAAGAATTTCTGGAGAATACAAAATTTGAAAAGGACATGGAAAAGTGTCTTGGCACATGGGTTCATGCTACTTCCAACACTACCATTCCAAAAGTTATGGAGATAGCTGAGGCATTGAATAAATTCAGGCATCAGATTCTAAAGTCAGTTGGCACCTTTAATCTTCAATCAGATGTTTCTATCTCGGGGTCTTGAGACACTTATTTTATTTCAAGGTTGAGAGCCTTTGATATAATGTTTGATTAAAGACTTTCCATTTAATGTATTTTTTAAGTAGTCTTTAATATTTTGATTAAAATAAGTTGTAACCGAACGTAACTGTTATGTAAGCTATATAATGGGCTCTCCATGCCATTATAAAGGGTTGGACCCTAATACTTTTGAAAGTGCAAATAGAATTGAAAGCAATCAATACAAAATACTTTTCCCCTTGTCTCTGTCTTCATCTATTATCTATTCCTTCCTTTCTTATCTGAAATATGTGGATCATTAATCTTTTATGTTAAGAAAATTTGTGTTCTTATTGATATAATTTCTAGAACTTTGTGTCTATGGAATGATATCTTATGGTTATGAATGTGAATGATTCTATTCTACATCACCCTTGCTCAGTACGTATAAGGTTATATTCTGCTATCTATATTTCCTAAAAGTAATGTTATGTTCTACCTTTTACCATTTCCTCAGTTCTTCTATTCTTTTGTATTGATAATTTATTTTGGTATAAGAGCATTTCAAGATATCATAGGTCCTCATTGATATGAAAGTTTTACATTTGTATATAAGCTTTGCTACTCGCTTTCAATAAGGGAACCTCTCCCATAAAGAGGAGGGACTTGTTGTCCCCTGACTGTTGATCACTATAAAAGTGCTAAATCAAAAACCAACACAACTCTAGACTCTTCTTCCATCTCTTGAGCCTTTTTCTAGGACCACATGAGATGTTATTGTGTAAAGATGATGACACCAACCATTGTCAATAATGTCTAAATTTTAATCGTAATAGCTTATTACATTGACCATGGTTGATGTACAATACAATCCTTGGCTATAGGGAAATGTAATAGATAATAATTCTCCCTACTTATAAGCGATATTTGAGTGCATTTATCATCACATCATCATTGGTCATTTAGGCTACTTTCTAAAGGTATTAAAAGGTTTAGAATCTTTTCTTACTTATCTTTATAAGTCTACTCTTAGAGCACTGGGTCTAGGAATATTAGGAATAGAGGGTAGATGAAGGATAATGGGGGTCAAAAGGGGGGGTGGTTAGTGGCCACTTTTTTTTCTTCTGAAAAATAGAAATACATGACCTTGGAGAGACCTTTAGAGACACCTTTTCAAATAAGTTTGTGACAACGCAAGAAGATAAATTGTGAAAATTTGAATCTCGTTTCTAAATATATAATTTTTTGCAATATCCAGATGAGATAAGTACGTGAAATTTACTAATTTATAACAGTGACATAATATTTTTATGTGAAAATATAAGAAAAGTGCATGTGTACGAACACACTTTTTTGGAGCAAACAACTAAATTTTTAAATGAAATTTTACACAAGGATTAAAAAAATGTTGAATATTTTTGAGAATATTTTTTCAATGAATATAATAATCTTAAATGATTTTACAAGTCAATAAAGTAGGAAAATTGATAACACAAGTGTACAAACACATCTTTTTGAGATTAACTATATATATTTAAATTTTTTAAACAATAGCCAACACTGAGTAGAGTTTTTAGATATAAGTTTTTAAATCCATTACGTTATTGTCAAAAAGTCAATAAACTATTGGTAACACTAATAAATCAATCATAATGAGTAACATTATGTATAAACTAAGTAGTAATTAGAAATAGTAATTTAATTTAAAAAATTATGGTTTTTAAAAAGCTAGATTTTCCCCTCTACAAACTCATTTTTTTTTAAAAATACACAAAGCTAACAAAAATTTCATGCCTCCGAAGACCAAAAAATGTTTAAAATCCTCAAAAAGTATTCTTAGATGATAAAATGCAAGTCAAAACTTGAGGTTCGTAGTCCCTAGCCAAAATCCATGGCTATTTAAGAGGGAAAAACATTTTAAAATTGAAAAAAAATAAGGGCCTATACCCTTTACAAAGGGAAAACACCCTGTGCAAACAATAAATGCATTGATGGATTTTTTCGGTTCAACTATCTGCATTGCAACTACATTTACAAAGGGTGTATGTCATTTGTAGAATTATAAAAAACTATAAAATTCATATTTAATTTACCATTTTCACTTCAAATTTCTCACTATATAGGTTTTGAAATCACTCTGCACATAATAAACATCTAAATTTTCCATTTTATCTTGTTTGAAACATAAAAATTGTTTTCTTTTTTGGGAATTTTCATTCTCATTAAATTACAAAACATTAAAATTGACTATAGGGTCTGGTAGTCGCCATCAAAGATGAATTAAAGAAAAAAATGAAGAGCTTCAAGTTTAAAGAGAGAGAAAAAAACAAGCACCCATGAAAGAAAATACAAAAGGTTCTAATGAAGGTCAATGTACTTATTCTATAATATACAATGTTTTTTTATTGATAATTTACAAACACATTCAATTAATATTAGAGAAGAAAATATATTTCCAAATGATGAAATTAAATATGTAGGACATGGTAATAAATTTGTAATGAATGATGAAACACATGGAGAAATGAAATGTAATGAAACATAATCCTTAATGAATTATTGATGCATGATGATACAATGAATTTTCATGATGATCATATGATGAGTCTAGTTGAACCCATTCTGAATGAAGAATAATTTAATACTAGCCCCGTAGTGTTAGATATTGACTGAGACACACATCACCCTCCTATGTTTGAAGCAATAAAACCATCAATTATAAGAAATGTTGTCTTACCTAGGCCCACCTCTCTATTTTAGATAGTTGGAAGAAAGCCCATATATTTGATTGAAATAGATGAGAAGATATTAGAACCCGTGGAAGGTAAAATGTGAAAACATACAACTAGAGGTCATGGTAAACAAGTATGGAGCTATGCATTTGAAAATAAAATACATACACAGTGATGTAATTATTTGTTACAATAATGAAAATATAAAAATGATTCATGTGATGCATTCTTTAGAGTTGAGAACTAGAAAACTAGAGGGAAGGATTAATGCAATCATAAAGAATATAAGTGAAAAATTTAATTCAATAGGTTAAATTAGTCAAAATAAAGATAGTAACTTTTCAAGATGAACATAAACCAAGTTTATTGTGATTATGCTAACAAGTACACATAAATTTGTTAGTGAAACAAGTATATCCCTAAAATTGAAAAGAAAAATTTATATAGAGTGTTTTCATCCTTTGTATATTTTGACTATGGTTTTATACCTAACCAAACAAGGAGTGAAATGAATGTTACATATGTGATTTTGATTAATCAAATTCAAACATTAACAATTCAATATCAAAATAACACATTAATACTTGCGAAAAATTTACACGATACAATACAAGTTTACAAACCCATGAGATTGAGTCCACTTAGTTGATTATAAATGATTCTAGACTGATCTGGGTGATCTAGATGATGGAACATTAAGAAATGGAGCCAAGTGTACCTCGTGATTGAAACTAGGACCTTAATATTATCCTAAGAAGGACTGTATAGTAGGGCCATGAACATCCATACGGTCTTGACCTATTTATATGATCTTGACCCTATTCAACAATGTGATCTGCAACTTTATGAGTTTGTCTCTTCTCTAGATGTTTTTTTCACTCTTTGTCAGTTATTGTCTATCACATTACAGAGGTATTTGAATTCTATCCTCAATATTTCAAACCATAACCATGGATAATAAATCCTACAAAATAAACATTATATGGGTTGTGAGAACCCTCATGCACTACTGACATTAACACTACTATGAAGAGCCCTAAAAATACACACTGTTCTTCACCTAACATGTGATATCTAGCTATATAGTGCAATTAAATTCAACACCCTTCCTTTGATAAAGATCAACTTGAGTTTATCTCTTGAAAATATACTTGAGTGAGTGACTTTGAGTTCTTTCAAATGTGGGATGTAGTCCCCTAGCCCTAATGGGAAGCTTTATACCTATAAATAATGCTTCCTTAATGATTGTAAAAAAGTATTTGCTAAGTATAGGGAGATTTGGGTGCCTTTTGTGCTAGATTTTGCAATAAGAGTCCATCAGAGTGCTTGGTCCTTAATAATGTGAGCTTCACTTGCTTATATATGCTTCCGAAGGTGATTTAAGTTATAAAGGTTGACTGAAAAGGAGTAAATGACCCAAACAATAATGTCATGACTAACATTTTGGGATCAAAGTGAGGAAGGAAAAAAATTTACACTAGGTTCGGGACCATATGAAATTCTAGCCCCTATTGTATGTTTTTTGCCTTAAAGGAGAAACCTAAGATATGAGGTTTAAAAGCTAACAAGTGGAGTTTCTACATGGATTTCATGCATTCAATTATCATAAACTATTGATAGATGACTGTGTATGATCAAGTAAGCTAGAAAAGGGACCTAGAGATGTACTAATGAGAATGGGTAAAGTATACTTCTTTGAGCAAGAGATAAATGTTAAGACTAGTAATGCCAAATAATAGAATTACCAAATTTGAGTGTTTACATAGAGCTGTAGGAAGAAGAAGAAGATTAGATGATAATTTAGTCGCAAATTGTTGGTCATTTAGTGGTAGAATGCAAATAAAATTTAATATATTAATATAAAAAATGAGACATTTGATTGAATTTTTTTGGTGTGAGAACAAAAGGGCATCACCTAATCTTAAATATGTATTAAGAAGAAGAAAAAATTATCAGCCATATCCAAAACATTTCTTATAAAAAATCAAAATAGAACTTTATGCTAAGTTTCTTGAACAATACAAGGATAAATTGAGGCTTATCCAAATGTCATTTTATATGTGCAAGCTATTTTATGTCAAAATAAACCAAACATGCACCACTTATTGTTATAATGTCCATATTGAATTTTCTATACATTTTGATGTTTTTTTTCTATATGTATTGTACTTTATATACTGACAATATTATGTAGGAATGTAGGGTACCTTCTCCACAAAAATACACAAGAGAACTAGTTACAAGAATTTTTTGTGAAAGACTTGATGGAAAATTTATTTCCCCCAAAAATGTTTAAATAAAACATGTAATAATTGTGGTAACTTGTCCCGTTGGAGTGGTTTCCTACACGAGGAAACTACACATGAGTTTGGAAAGCAGTCGGTTGATTTAAAGAAGTACATATATGTTAATATGAATTAAAATATGGAAAAGAGTCATTAATATGTGAGTTGGTTACAAATTCGGTACTTGTATACCAAAATGCAAGACACATACACTGACTCGATTTTTCTAAGGGAAATTTAGGATATGCAATGACAACTTCCCAATTAGGACCATTATTTTAGTTGTAGATTTTTCTAAAAATTGTACACTACAAAAAAAAATGAGGTTCACTTCCAATACTATAACTCAATTTAATTTTATATTTTTGTGCATATTATATTTAGACATCTACTTAATATGATAAAAAATGCTAAAAATATTTTGAGAGAGTATCAATTTTATATCGATGATGGTAGATTACATTCCCTAGAGTTATTCCAAGGTTATTTTGAGATGTTTTATTTTAATTTGAATTCTCTAAGAGATATCATGTCCAATCAACACTTCATTTGGATAAACAATTGTCCAATGTAACTTAAGGATTTCCACATGTTATATTGGTTGAAAAGGATGCATGTGAATATTAAAGTTCAATTTTTTGGAGTTTATTTGAGGTTGGGCATAGGAAAGGGGAGCATGATGGTACTAGAGCATGTGTAAAAAGGGAATTTAAAAGAGAGGAGTTAAAGTACAAAAATGGTGCAAAATTAATTGATGCACCAACTATTGTAGATTAGTGTAGTGAAAAATTGTCAAGTGGATTGGAATTTTTTTCTCATGTGAATATATTCTTATGGTTAATGAAGAAATAAAAAAAGAAAATGTATGAAGATTTTAACACATTAATTGGATCAAGAAATTTCAATTCATTTCGGATCTATGATTCTAATTCCTGGACTATATATGTTAGGATCATGGCATGTTTTTGTTTAACTTGTATGGATTTTGATTGGATGAGTGTCAGTTAAAAGAATTGTTTAATGAATGATGTTGCAAGTCCCTTATGCCCATGGAGATAAGGAAACCATCAAAATAATTAGGAAACAATTAAATGGAATTGTCAACTAATTTTGGTCACATCTTAATCTTATGAACCTAGGTAAAATATCAATAATAAAAATTTTTCTTTTAATTTTAGTGATATTTGTTTTTCTATAATTTTACTAAAAAATATGGTAACACTTTAGATGCAAGTCATGTTTTTCAGTTTTTGTAGATGAAGGAAATGAGGAAGGGGATATATTACTATATTTATCGATGTGTAGAGTCAAAAAAACAACTAACTAAAAGTGTCACAAATGCGAAAGACCTATTTTATCCTACCGAGTCTATGGTTCTTAAAGGAACATGAATTTGAAGATACCCTCATAAAAATGTACATACATGGTTTTTTGAAGACTTTAAAACCAATAAGAGAATACTTCACTATTAAAATTTAGTTATTACAAATTAAGTTGATTTTAAATTTTGTGGAAAAACTTATAACAATATTTATAGAAAGTTCGTGAAGCTGATTATGAAGTGATGATTGAAACCATTAACATGAGAGATGATCCAGAAGGTTTATTAGAACGAATTACCAAAGTTAGTTTTCAATCATTTTAATGTTTTAAACAAGTAAGGTTAAATTTGCAAGCTTTCAAGTAAATATGTAAAATTTTTCCTCATGACCAAGAATATAATTTAACTTGTTAGTTTATAATAATAAAATTCTTCTTCCAATACTCTATTTAGAATGTTGTCATGAAATCCATCTAATAAAACTATTAAGAAATAAGAGATAAAATATGCGGAATAATCCCTCACAGAATCGCAACAGTAGAAACTAATATGCAGAAATTATTACAGATCTGAAATAAAAGTGCAGAATAAATAACACAACACAAAGAGACAAGATTTAACATGGTTCACCCAATTTGGGCTACGTCCACCAAGAATCACTTGCTCAGATTTTATTACAAGCCCCCTCTCTCTCAATACAATACCTAGATCCGTTTGGAGCTATGCTCAACAAACTCTACAGAATTCACAGCCGAATTCAAAGCACATCTGTAATGTTTTTCATACTATCTATCATATGCATAAAACCATATAAATAGACAACTGCTTAAGTAGTTTTACAAAACCGTGGGTATCAAAACCATGGGCAAAACCCGTCCCATAAACCTATGGGTCAAAAATCTCACCCATATGAGAAGAGCACGTTTCCCGATATGTTGGGTGCATTTTTTTGAGGCCAAAAAAAATTTAAGCCTAATTTTTTTTTTTTCGGGGGCTGCGCCCTTGAACCCCTGCTACTAGGGGCTGCCGCCCCTGGACCCCCGCTTGGGGCCCGACCCAGCCCCAAACCCCAGTGAGGATACATGAAAAGTGTATAGTACTCTTAGTGTACAGTCTTCAACACTTTCACACATGAAAACAGGCTCTGTAACCTAACAAAAACTTCCACTTGTTAATATCTACAATTTCTAAAAATGATCTAGTTGTAGCCAAACTTACTACAGGTGAAAATTTCATACCCTTTTGTAACCAATCTTTTATGACATGTTTTTCAATATTTCCATCAACCTCTTGAGTGATATCTTATTAAATAAAATGTGTTTTTTATATATATTACTAGAAAAATATGTTTTTTTATCCATACATCAGTCCTTGAATTTTAATTATTTACCTTACAAACATAACATACACCTCCATATTTAAAAAATAACCTTCTTTCTCCTATCACTTCTATCCATACTGAGACCATATCCTCTCTATATCCCATCTATTTAAAATTTTTTACATCTCAACTCGATTAGATCATTTATCAACCCCTATCACAATCCTTTACAATTTTATCATGGAAAGTTAAGTTCCCTTAGGTTTTTTTTCCTCTTCAATGGCCGTGATCACCTAAACCATTATCTAGAGTAATTTTATTAGTTATGGACTAGTAGGGGTAAACATTACTTAGGAGGAGAATGAGTTTTGTGTTTTTACATAAATGACAAAGGGGGAGATTATTGGCATTGAGTTGTCATTGATGTAAAAGTATGATGTTGTAGGAGTTTTCATTGACGTGATTAATGTCAAAAGAGGTAAAGATCATGAAGTTTCTAACATGTTTGTAAGTGTGCTAAAGTAATGAGAGGCCAGTTTCAGTGGTGCAAGCATGTTTTAGGTGCTTGCTTATGCGACCTATAGAGTAATATGGTATGATATGATGAATTACATGTGTGTAATAGGTGTGCAAGCATAGTGAGAGAATGGGAAGCATGTGGATGAGGTGTATGAACACTCACGAATGTCTTAGATTGCAGATATGAGGATAAGTCATGGTTTCTAGGTATAATGGCTATTATCACCACATGTCTAATGTAACCTGACCTATTCTTCATCCTTGAAGATCACCAACACTTTTACAACCTCAATCTACATCTTCTAGACCATATATCACCTTCATATAACTTATGGATCTCACTCTCAACATGTTTCTTACTTGAACCATGCATCAAGAACATGCACTAACTTTTAGACACCATGCCACTTAAAAATGCATCAGTTCATGACTCAGAAATGGGGCACTACCAATAAAAATTCATTCTTCTTTATGGTTGACACCTCATGTTGACTCCTATGCCACTTGGACACCATTTCCATCAATTCAACTTGGCATCAATGACAACACCAATGACACATGTCCAACAATCTCCCCCTTTTCATTGATGAAAACCATCTTAAGAAACGTTGATGAAAACCATTCATGTGATAATCTTCAATACTCAATATTCTTGTTTCTAAGTACACTCTCCCCATTTGATATCTATGACAAAGGTTCTTATAACAACTTGACAAGAAAAAAACTTTGCACACAAAAAAAATTCTCCAAGGCACATATATGTCATATCAACAAAAAGGCATTGACCTCAATAAATTTATTAAACTCATACCAAATTCTAATTCATGGAATAAAACACCAAAACACCCCCTTTTCTAACACTTCTCAAATCTGCATATAGGACTCAAGAACCAATATTGAGATTACCAAGCTCTAACACCCCCAGGGAAACTTCCAAGCACTTCCATCACTTGGAACACTTTAATGGAATCCTAACAATCCTCCTCAAGCAAACATATGCATATGTCACATGAATAAATCCATACTTGTATACCTGTTCCACAAGCCTTATTGAAAATACTAATAGATTAGTTTAGGCCATTAGGGATTACACATGAAACCACCTCATTTTATCAAATCACGAGCTCAAAAAAATCATATGGGACATCAATAAACTATCCATGTTCATAATACACTATTAGACCATGCAAAACATCACAAACCCTCTCCTAAATCCATGAATTATTTTTTCCTCTTTAGGACATTATCATATGTTTTCATTTATGTCAAGTAGTATTGACGTAAAAGGGAGTCTTTGGGTGCATAGGAGAGGGAATGATGTTGTCATAAGGTGGCGAATTGGTGTATTTGCATCGTTTAGTGCATGGTTCAACTTGTATGGACTAGTAAGTGAGCTCTAGGGGTTGTATGAAGGTGCTACATGGTCTAACAGATGATAAATGAGGTGGTAAAGATGTTAGTTAGATTGAAATGTGGATAACATGTTAGTTTACATGATACATGTGGTGATACTAACCATTCTAGGCCTAGTCTTAGACCTAGTGCAAGCAGATGATATGATAACTTGAGGTATGAGGAAGAATAGGATAATGTGAGCATGTGAGGTGTATTGTGAAATTGTATAACATGTGTGGAAAGTGTAAAAGGTCATGGTCCAGGTTTATAGTGCATGTTTAAGGTCCTTAGAAGAAATATCTTGAAGAAAAGGCAAGTAAGGTATGGGAAAAATAAATAGCAGGATGAGTTTCAGAGGTAGATGAGAATGGATAAGCATTGGAAATCATGAAGGATGTCATCCTAGATGTGTATGAAAATTTTTAGGTCAGAGGTCAAAGGAGGAAGCATGAAAATTTGTTTTGAGCTCTAAAATCTTTCATTCTCAACTCGATGGTCAACTTAAAGTAATCACTCACACGTGTGTACTCTGTATAGGGAACTGTCGACACTAAAATTTTCCTTCGTAATTTCTATTTCATTAATGTATATATTAGGAATAGGATGTTGTTAAGTATAATTAGTAGTAGCCTCTGATAGAAGATAACAGCACTGCCGATACGACGTCGCCAATAATGTATAGTACGGTAATATTCAAAAGTACAATAGGAATGTTGTGGTAAAAAGTAAATATTTTTTGTAAGTGGTTCGGTAATGTTAAAATGTCAAGTTAGGGTAAGTAGAGAAGTAGGGTCTACATGATTAGGAATTAGAAATATTATATTGGTAATAAGGACAAGGAGTGAGGTCATAAATATTTTGTGTATTTTATTTGTAAAAAGTCTAAAAATGTGGAACCCATGTGAAATGATAAGGTTTATCTCATCTTAAAAGATAAGCTTACATGTACAGATAAGAGTTAAGGTATGGGATATGATTCGTCAGAGTATATTTCTTATCCTATCTTAGAGATAGGGTGGATAAGCCTGAATTCCTATAAATAAAGAGGCCACCCCCCTCATTTAGCATAGAAGGAAGTAGTGAGAAATATTGTATGAGTAAGTGTGTAAAGGAAGCCATCATTTTGAAGGTGTGTTAAAGAAGCCATTAAGAGGTGTAATTGTGAAGTTTCTCCCATAGTTATTGCTGGAAGGAAAGTGAAGTCAGTAACACTTGAAGTACCTCATGGGTGAGATTGTAACAATTTCATGTTGATATTATAATTTACACTGATATTTCAGATTTATCATCATTCCTTATTATCATGAGATCTATGGTATTCTTGTGTTATGTTTGTTGTTGTGTTTCCAAATTACATCCACCAAACTAAAAGCTGTGCATTAGTAAATAATCATAGCACGAGGAGTTCCCGGTGAAGAATTATCATAGTACCGGATTGGTGATGACAGAACCAACCCTTTTTAAGATGTTAGGGAATGGAGCTAAGAATATTTTATAAGTATAATTGATTCATTTGGTCATCAGACCTTTATGAACCATTCTTAAGAAGCTAAGTGGGTATAAACCCTCATAAAACCCTAATTGAGAGTGACATACAAAATATGAAGGGTTTAGTCACCAAATGGCATGGTAAGGTTAGTATGAAGCTTCTGACATGTATAAAATTCATCATAGATAATTTTGGTGGCATTTTAATATTCTAGGTGTGATGATAAACTACAACAAAACCTCTATTTTGTGAATATTTTCATGTCTATGCATATGTTGTAGGTGTCATGGTGAAATAGATGTTGTGGGAACAAGTATGGGATGTGTGATAAATTTCCATGAAGATATTTAGATAGGTTATGTGCAAGAAATGAGTAAAACCTTTTTCCCAAGTTTTCCCTAAAGAGGTAAAAAATAGTCATGGAGGTCTGAGAGGGTTTGTGATGTTTTGCATAGTCTAAAAGTGTATCATGAGCATAGATAGTTTTTTGTAGTATCATATGATGTGTTTGAGCTCATGATTTGATCAGATAAGGTGTTTTCATGCTTAATCCCAAATGTCCTAGACTGCTCTATTAGGCTTGTTAAGAAGGCATGTGAAACATATATCCAAGTATGAATTTTTTCATGTGATATATGCATATATGTGATTTTTGGAGTATCAGTATGAGGAATCATATAAGTTATTTGGGATGTGATATTTGGAAGTCAATGATATATGGGTATATTGTTCCTCAGACTCCAACAGATGCACTAGGTAAGAAATCTAGCAATGATAATTCTAAAGCTATGAATACTATATTGTGTGATTTGGGAGAATCAGAACTTGTCAAAGTGATGCATTTTACTTCAGCTAAGGCCATGTGGGAAAATATTAAGGTAATATATGAAGATAAAACTAAGGTAAATATGGAAAATCTTCAAACTTATATAGGTAAGTTTGAAATTATAAAGATGAAGGAAGAAGAATCCATTTATGTATATCTTTTTAGGGTAGATCAAGTTGTTAACACTATAAGAGGACTAGGAGAAGAAGTGGAAGAAACCTTGATGGTATAAAAGGTATTGAGATCACTCATTCCCAAGTTTGATCCATTAAGGAAGCTAAGGATTCAAATACTTTACTGATGGATGAGCTCCATGGTATTTTGAAAACCTATGAGATAAGGACCATTGATACAAAGCCTATAAAGAAGGAGGCTACATTCAAGGTTGATAAGAAGTCAGAAGGTAAGAATACCACTAATGATGATACTTTTGAAATTGATGATGATGAACTAATTGATTTTTTTTCTAGGAAGTTGAAGACTGGTTCATAAAAGTATAAGGGTAAATTTCCTTTCAAATGTTTCAATTGTGGTAATATTGGACATGTTGCCAAAAAATGTCCTCACAAAAATAAGGCTGAGAGTGATAAATAAGCTAAGGAATCTCATGATGAAGACAAGAAGTCTATAGGTCTAGCAAGATAAATAATAATTTCAGAATGTTCAAGGGCAAGAATAAGTTTTCTAAAGAAAAAAAGCTTATATACAAAAGAAGATATCAATTCTTCTAATTGAAGTGATAGTAGAAATTCTAAGAGTGAGGATGAAATTGTCAAGAATAATAATTTTGATACCCTATTTATGGAAAAAAAATCCAGTTGCTCTAAAAGAAGAAGATATCATGATTAATGGTGCTCGATGGGATTCAAATGAAGAAGAGGAAGAAATTGACTTCAAGGTAGAATATGAAATTACCTAGAGGAGATAAAGCTTCAAACTATCAATGATGTTGAGGATTTTGAAGAAATCAATAAACAACTAAAATATCAACTTGAAATGAGAAAAATAGGAATAGAAGCTAGAGAGGAGGATTGTTCCAAGCTAAGTATAGAGTTGGATACCTTATAAACAAAGCTAGAAATAGCCTCAAGCAAACTAAATATGTACCAAAGACTTGAGAAGAGAACTAGTGATATTGATAATTTTTTGAGCATTCAAAGACCCTCTAGTGAAAAATTTGGTTTGGGCTTCAAGGAAGAAACAAATAAGGAAGAGAAGCATCTTGAGCCAAGTTAAGGACCCGTTAAAGCTAAGGAGGATATAAAGGTTTACAATAATGTCACAAGAAAACCTAATGCAATGAGGTTCTCAAGTAAGTCTAATGGTTATTGTTACTCATGTAACATTTTTATTCATAGAGCTAGGGAATGTAAAAGGGAAGTCAAGAATGATTATCCATGGAGAAATAGAAGAAATGAACATTCATATCAATCAAGAGACAATACTTGCTATAACTTCCACGAGAAGGGTCAAATTTCTAAATACTGTCATTATGAAGAAGATCATGCTGATGTGAGCATGTGAGGCGTATTGTGACATTCTAGAGAATTTTTGGAAGGTATACGAGGTCATGGTTTAGGTGTATAATTCATGTTTAAGGTCCTTAGAAGCAAAATATATAAGACAATTTGCAAGCAAGGAAAGGGAAAAATAGATAATAGGATGAGTTTTAGAGGTAGATGAAAATGGATAAGCATTGGAAATAATGGAGGAGGTCATCCTAGATGTGTATGCAAAGTTTCAGGTCAAAGGTCAAAGGAGGAAGCATGAAAAGTTGTTTTGAGCTCTATTAAGCTCTCAAAATTGTCATTCCCAACTCGATGGTCAAATTCAAGTAATCACTCACATGTGTGTACTCTGCATGGGGACAATTTTTTTTTTGGATGTTAGGGCATGCAGATAATAAGTTTTTCCAAGTGGAATGGGTTTATTTGGTCGTCTTACCTTTATGAACCATTGTTAAGTGGGTATAAACCCTCCTAAAACCCTAGTTTGAGAATGATTAAACAAATATGAAGGGTTTGGTATCCAAATGGAATGAGAAGTATAATATGAAGGTTTAGGAATGTAGGGAATTCATTATAGCTCATTTTGGTGGCATTTTCATGTTCAAGGTGTGATGAGAAGCTACACAAAAACCTTTTTTTTGTGAATATTTTTATGTACATGCATGTGGTATAGGTGTCATAGTGAGATACCTAATGCGTGCTAAATGTCCATGAAGATATTTGGATAGGTTTTGTGTAAGAAATGAATAAAACCTTTCTCCCAAGTTTTCCTACTTATAATGGCTTGAAGAGGCAAAAATAGTCATGGAGGTTTAAGAGGGGTTGTGATGTTTTATACGGTCTAGCAGTGTATTATAGGCATGGATAATTTTTTGAGGTTCCATATGATGTGTTTGGGATCATTTTTTGATTAGATGAGGTTTTTTCATGTTGAATCCCTAATGGCCTAAACATGTATGCAAGTATGTATTTCTTCAAGTGATATATGAATATGTGTGCTTGAGGAGAAGTTTCATGATTTCATTGAAGTTTTCCAAGTGATGGAAGATCTTGGAAGTTTCCCTGGAGGTGTTAGAGCTTGATAAGATCAACATTGGTTCTTGAGTCCCATATGAAAATTTGAGAAGTGTTAGAGAAGAAGGTGTTTTGGTGTGTTATACCATGAATTGGAAGTTGTTATAAGTTGAATAAGTTTCCTGAGGTCAAGACCTTTGTGTTGATATGACATATGTGTCTTGGAGAATATTTTTGTGTATAAAGTTATTCTCTTTTGAGGACTATTTTATGAGGTGCTTAGACCTAATAGGTGGTTCTTTCCAAATGAAATGGTATACACTGAATATGGATAGAGAAGAGTTGTTCAAGCATGAAGATGGAGTCTAGAAGTTGTTTCTGACATGTATGGAATTGATGGAGTCTTGTTGGAGCTACTCAATGCCCTTAAATTTCAAATTGTGACTGTTGGAGTGAAGACCTAACTATTAGACTTAGTTGAGAAAGTTTTTACTGTAAGGATTATGCCAACCTATATGGTCCTCTCATGAAAATTTATTATGTTTTTAATGGGTCTTATTATGTTGTTTATGAATGACCTTGCATGGTATAATTATTTTTCTGACCTAGAGTGGTTTGTGGCATGAGTTATGTATATAAAGAAAAGTGTAAAGATCATTTGAGCTAGTAGAGAGGACATATTTTTGAGAGAGCAAGAGGAAGTGGGTGAAGAGGTCAGAGGGATCTAGAAAAGAGAAGATAAGAGGATGAGAATATGATAAGAGTAGAAGAGTAGAGCTTCATGGTCATATGACCTAATCAACACACTTTGGTACATTTATGAGAAAAGAAGGAGAGAGATCTGTTTTAGAGGGTTTTGAGTGAAGAGGGATGAAAAAGTGATCATAATCATTTGGTTGAGAAACAAGGAAATTAAGTGATCTTCATATCAGATGGATAAGTGGGTTCTTGGTTATCTTCGGGGGTTGTAGCCTCCTTGTAGAGTGGGCGATATAATAAATATGTGTTAGTGCTCCTTATGTGCATAATGTCTCATTAAATAAATATTGTGTTGTGTAATATACACAATATTACTTTGTGTTGAGTAATATATATAGATATTAAGAGGGTTTTCTTCCCCTTGAGGGTTTCCCACATATATCTTTTGTCATTTTCTCATGTGTATCATTAAATGTGCATGGTTTAATCATCGTAATGCTTAAAGGTTTATAATTGTGCATGGTTAATTGAATGGATTTTTTAAGAGATTGATTCATCCCCCTCTCAGTTATTTTTCTTCCAACAAACTAGCTTGGATCATTTATCAACCCCTATCAAGATCATTTACAATTTTATCATGAAAATTTAAGTTCCCTTAGGTTTTTTTCCTCTTGAATAGTTGTGATCACCTAAACCATTATCTAGAATAACTTTATTATTTATGGACTAGCAAGGGTATACATTTTATGTATTCTAGGTCAAAGTAATATGTCGAAGGGATAGTTTAGCTTCCTCAATTCCATATATGTTGAATTTTTACACAAAACTTACAACTCTTACACCTAGTTTAAGTCCTTTTCAGTTTATCATTTTTGTTATTTTTTGGACCACCCCCCTTTAGTGAAATGTTCATTAGCTATCTTGGTGAAGTACTCTCCTAAAATATAGGTCTTCATGCATGATACATATATTGAGTTTTTGACCAAAAAATAATGGAAAATGAGTTTCCCTTCCATCCCCACCAAGCTAAGGGATCTCAAGAACATTCCAATATATAATATATGATATAGTTTGATACTTGGGTGACCCTTATTTAATAATTTTTTATTCATTTCTTGGTTCTCTCAAATATTTTTTCCACTTCCTCTCCTCCCAAACATAATAATAAAAAGAAAACACATTTTCTCTCTCTTTCCCAACCAGAGATGTAAACCTTCATGTTGGTTTTCTCTTCCCCAAATATACCCATCTAGGGGAAGGTAAAAAACCCAAAAGGACCTATAGAAGGTCATACATGGATGAAAAATCATTTTAAAAAACCCCCCAAAAATCTCCATTTCAAACTATCTTCTTGGGCTTAAATAAATAATCTAACTAGATCATCATGGAATATGATATGGTATCTTCCTTTACACATGAAATCAATTAGATTTTTAGTGTACGTGACATTCCCATGGAATTATAAAACTTGAATAATAGGTGTTATATTCCAAGTATATCATATTAACAAAAATCTCAAACCTCACCTTGAGTGAGGTTAGGATAGGTCAAAAATTAGTAATTGACTCGCCAAATAGCTTGTGGAACCAAAAATATGATGTTCACATGTATGGGGGAACTATATATGCTATTAGAGGAATCCAATCACCACCCCCAAATGTATCAGATATTCCTAGATACATCAGTTGGGTGGTGTCTCTTAAGAGCACTGAAACTAACAAATAATCGAACTTTGATGAGAAAGTTATTAAAAAACTGTCACCTATGAACCTCACATCTATGAATATAACTTAATGTAAGGCCCATTTATAAAATAATTTATGGGTTTATCTCCTCTTTAAATAGTTTTATCCAAGTGGAAATGAACGTAACAAGCTAAAATGGTTCAGTTTAAGTCATCATTATGGTGTTTGTGGTGATATACTGTGAACACAACCTTATGACACCAAACAGATAGTTCCCACATGTATGGATGGGATAGTATATGCTATTGGATGCATTGTTTAATTTCTCAACCATCAGATATATTCTTAACTACATCGCTCAAATGACATATCTTAAGAGCCTTGAAACAAAAAAAATCAATATTTGATGGGAAATTTAACGAAAACTGGGGTACCTTAGAACCTCTCATCTGCACATATAACTCAAAGTTGGGCCCATGTACACAATATTCTCCTAGTTTCTCTCTTATCTAGATAATTTTGTAAGGGTGGAAACTGTTGTCAAAAATACCCTTGGGATATTTTGACAACATATAATTTCATTCTTGGATGTATTTAAAAAAAATAAAAACAAGGAAAATATCACAACTTTGGGTAAAAATCATGTTTAAGGACATAGCTCTCCATATTTCTAAGATTTCTAAGTCACATACTTAGCCATTTTGCAGGGAAAGAGGCTCAATTGGGGAAGTATCGACAAAATTAGATTTTGGAGGAACTAGAGGAAATGTTCCTTTGTTCCTCCAGTTCCCCACATTATTGATCCAGATGAAAAAGTTTAATTTAGGGTTGATGCAGATAAATCAGGCCCTCCTCGTACTGGTGGAACAATTGTCCTGTTTCAGGTATTTGCTGATCAACTAATTAATAGCTAGGTGGAACGAGGGAAATCCATTTGGAAAATTCGGGACAAGGTGCCACACAGTGAATTTTTCCATTTTTCATCCTCTTCCATGCATGTGTTTTTTAATCAACCCTATACAAAAAATCAATTAAATTGGTAAATGATGACACATGAGGAAATTCTCTTTATTGCTCTCATTCTCCAAAAATAGGCTTGGTTATATCTTTTGGTCAAGGAATCTTAATTACACAAAATCATTCTCATTGGAAAGACATTTTCAAACAATCCACTTTGGCATCAAGAATTTTAGAAATTGATTTTTTTTGGGGGTGAAAAATGGAAAAATAGGTACAAAAATGAATGTGCAGTTCCAGGTAGCTCAACTGCTTGAATTAATGAGAAATAGTGCCCATACCTTCTCTAACAAGCAAAGTGACATGTAGGAATGATTTTCACAGGGTTCTCATACCTATTTTCAGTGAATTAATGCATTTTGTTGGTGGTTGAAGCATGCAATCTGAGTTTCCATCTCTCTTCCTCTTCCTCTCTCTCCTATTTCTATATATTAGAATTTTGTGCAAATGTTTAAAGGTTTTCCCTCTCATAATACATGTACACCATGTAAAAGTGATTATGTTAGGAATTTCAGGCACTGAGGGGGGGGGTGAATCAGTGTAGGTAAAAAAATTCACAATAAAATTCCGCTTCTTTAATATGTTACTGTTATACTATATTGATTGTCGTAAGCATGCATAATTAACCATGAGATATAGAGAGATAATAAAATAAACATACACATGAGGAGACCAAATATTAATGTGGGAAAACCTTGGAAAACTTTCCTTCAGAGTTACAATGATTTCCTGATTGAGATACAACTCATTCTAGAGCTACAACTCCAATAATTTAACCAGACCCCCACCTAGTCTTCGAAAAGCTACAACATGTCTGGAAGCCACAAATCTCAAATTCAGTCCAACAACCATTGTGACCTTTAGTAATCCATAAATTATAAGGAGGATGTAACCCCTTAGAATTTAATCAGCCTCTACTGATATTATGTGAGACACTACCTACAAGGAGGCTGTACCCCATGTGATCTAAGAAACAACTTAGATAGATATTACACACATTTTGATCATTTAGATCCTATGTTGCACATACAAAAGATTATGATCACCTTACTCAACTCTTCTTCATTCACTTATCCATGCTCAAATTTTCATTACTCTTCTTACCTCTTTTTGGTCTCTCTCCTCAAAATTTTTTTGATTGGTTTTCTGATTGATGGCTCTGTCCCATTCAACACACACAACTCTCTTCACTTTCAGAAATATATCTTCATCTGATGGCTCTGTCTCCTCTTTAAATATGCATAAATTCTTTAGCATGCACCTCTTCCTATCTTCATAACTGGATATTCAATTAATTTCTCTATCTCCTTCATCTCACAACTCTAATCTCTTTTAGCAATAAATTTTCATTGCATATCAATACTTCTCTCCTCTCATTTGATTAGTAGATATTTAGAACATTTCTTTCCTTTCAATTAAAATATCTACATATGGAGGATCTGTCTTATCTCTATTTATCTGCATCAAATATTGAGCACAACTACTCACCTCTCTCATTCATCTCATCAATGGATTTTTTTTGGTAGCTATATCTCTTCAACATATATCTTTTCTCTCTTTCAACAAATCTGCATTATGTGACATTGTCTCCTTTGCCTACAAACCTCTCTACTTGGCTCACCTATCTCTTCTTCATCAACATCAAATATTAATTAATGGTTCTATCTAATTTATTTCTCTGAAAAACCCTCTGCTAGCTATGCCTCTCTCTTTTCTCTATTTCTCTAGCTCTCATATTATTCTTGGAATTTGGATTTTATAGGAAAGAATTTCTCTCCATATTTTTCTCTTGGCATTCCCTACACTCTATTTTTTTCACATGCATTGGAAAATTCAAAAATATGTTGCTGAAACTACCTTCTAAAAGAGTTCCACATGTCATTCAGTTATTCCTTCCATATTTGTCTTCAAATATTGATTTTTCTTATTTTAAGGCATAAAGAATTGAATTTCCTTTATAGAAAGTACAAAAACATGAAATTTGGACAATTGGAGCTCGAGGTATTTCAAATCAGGTCTGGGGGTCTTGTGGAGAACAAGTTCCTAAAACACAATATCAGTCCATAATACATTAGACTTTATAACCTTTAAAAACCATTTAAATCATTATCCATTTGTCAATAGGATAAATTAGATCACTGGGGAACAAAAGGAACTTGGGTCATGTGAGGTTAGTTATTTCGCATCCCATTTATCCCACACACTAATCTATTTCCTTTATATCCCTCTTTTTCTTTATATTTTAGATACATCGGGTCTTCGAGGAACTCAAGATACTAAGGAAATTGGGTTGTCTGAGATTAGTTCTTCCACACTCCTCCTATTTTGGACTACACTCTTTCTTTGTGTTGGGGATCAAAATAGGTTGTGGGGAACACTGGTTCATGCGGTACTTGTTCCTCTTGGGCCCTTTGGGCCCACACCCTTAACCTCATCTCAAACACTCTATATTATCTTCATTCAGCCAACTCCTTGTCCTTTGTTGTGGCTTTAAAACTTGTGCGGGGAACTGAGTCCCATCAATAACTCATTCCTTCGGGGTCTTCTGTGTCTGATACACCCACTCGACCCACAATACACACAAAACCTTTGACTTGCGGGTTAAAATTACACATAGGGTATTCTTATTCACGTGGCCCTTGTTTCATCGATTCCTCTTATACCCAAATATCTTTACTGATCGGTAATACACTAGCCTTCATCCAATCCTTTGTCCTGAGGAAGAACTTGACTTACAGGGAGCTTGGACCAACTAGGAACTATGCTTGATGAGTCAATTATGCCCGATTTTCACCCCTAACCCATAATACATTGGATCATAACTTCATGTGGCCCCAAAACCAATGCTGAGAACACATGTTCTCGAACAACATGTTCCATCCACGCCAAATATACCCACAATACACTAAAACTCATTATACTCAATTTTTTGTAAATTTTTCCTAAGTACCAAAATTTTCTCTCCATACAAATTTTGTAAGTACTTAGAACATTTTCAAGATGAGTTTTATCCCTTGGAATGTCAATTTTATCATCCTTTTAATTCCTCTAGTGAACTCAAGTGAAACCCTATCTCATTTTCCATGCATGTAGTGACCTTGAATCATCCTAGTACCATTCTAAATGTTTAATAAAATTGCCAGAGATCATTGTACATAATTGAAACATCAATTCATTACTAAAGTCATCAATAATTCTCAATTCATCACTAAAAATCATCCTGCATACCACTGAAACTTATCATACACTGTGAAGACTTGGTTACCAACTTGTTCACATATGATTCACATAAGTTATTGTTTTTACCCTATATATCTTTGAGAATCCTGCACACTACATGAGAGGACATACAACACACTGTTCTTGTTTAAAAACTTGATCATGCACTTATAACTGAGAACTCATATGTCATGGCTTTGATACTCCATGGAATCACTTGTAACTTCTCTTTGAGCTGACACTACTAATCAACCTTCATCATCACCATTCACACCTTTTTCCTGTTGACTTGGTCTTCTCACTTCACCATTCATCCTTTTTTCCATCAATGCCACTTGAAATTAATGAAAAAATCAATGAAAATTACCAAGGTTCAACAATCTCCCCCTTTATCATTGATGGAAACATACTCAGAAACATAGAAACTTGATGGAAAAAACATTTTCAACTTGGTTTCTGACAACACTCTCCCCCTTTGACATCTATGATAGAGGGTTAGAATCTCAAAACTATGAAAAATATGTAAGTAAGCCTGATAAGACATAATATTACCTCAAGAAGCTACCCCTTGGATGATGTTTCTCTTGTTCACACCTCTTTCCTTGGATTTCCAACTAACTCTCCTTGTCTACAAGCTCCGACTGTAATCAATAGAAAATATAATCCATTTGATCTATTCAATCTTACCAGGACTCCCCTTGAACTGATATACTTTATGATGGTGTCCAATCTTGTCATCCATATTTTTTCTATTCTAAGATAGTATCAACACTTTCAATTCGCATGACATGAACACTTTTTGTTCCAAGATTGTATCAACACTTTCAACATGAAAAGAATATGTATTTCACACATGAAGAATTCATTGTACTTTGTAGGATCTGGTATTGCATGAATATGCTCTTCAATATTTTAAGGAAATTTCACTTAGAAAAATAAGATGCCAAACCAGGATAATTAAAATGAACTAGTAGACTAGATCACCTTAAGATTGTGTTCCATTTTGTCTGACTCTCATTAGCAGCAAAAATAATCCATCTTCAATCTTGTCATAAATTTATGTTCTATGCCAAATTCATGCACATATTTAGAACTACCTCCATATCTAGCATAATTATCATTAAATCCACTGCCTGTCACTCAAGCCATTTCTCCTATCACTTTTCATTTCTTTACAAAACTCCTATGTGATTTACTTTATAATAAAAAGGTCATAAATAAGGCTCTAGAAATCCTTTTGAGGTCTCTTTCTTTTCTTTAGATGTCGATCACAGTTACACATACTCATTCATGAATTAATTATCTTACTTAACCATAAATCCTTGTAGTGGTCATCAATGAACACGTCATTAACCTTAGAGCCCAGTCACCATATTCATTCCATTTTACTTCACTATGTTCAAAAAACAAGCTGGAACTTTTCATTGGAATCATTCCTTCCTTTATCTGACATTACAAGAGTTCAATCATAATTATTCTCTTAATTACATACATGTAACTAGTCATTTTGTGCTCTTTCTTCATCCATAAATATGTAAGTTTTATCTGAGGACAACACTTTAAAAAACCTTACCAGTGATTCTACATTATTGTTTGAATCTTGAAGTAAAGAATCACATACCTAATCAATTTCCTTCACATATTTTACCTTTATTCATACATGCTTGGAATCACAAAAGAAATTACCTTAGTTTTTCATTCCCCTGGTAAATTTTCATGGATAACTACTGCAATTGATATAATCTTCTATAGAGTATGAAATTGTTTCAAACTAATTTTAGAACATTCTCCACCTCCTGACCATCATGTGCACAAGATTTTGTCTTATATTTTCATCAATTACAAAGGAAATTACTTGGAACATGCACCTTTCATGAATTTTCAAATTTTTTTTATCATGTATTTCTCTCTCTTTAAGTCATGAACTCTTAAAACTATTTTTGAAACATCTTCGTGTGACCCCTATAGAGACTTCTTCAAAAAATTGGAAATTTTTCAATGAATAGAAAGTGAGATTCGATCCTTTTTCTTTAATTAACAGATCTTTAATATCCAATAGAGATCAACTTGAGTGTCTAACTACACTCTTAGCTTCAACTTACTTATGGACATGTCACCACTTGACATTTATTGTAGTATTGTCACTTTTTCAATTTTGAGAAGATACACACGTGTGGCACCTAAATACTGACTATGTCTAAGACTTCCATGAAACCAATCATACACATTTTAAGACATTGACACTTTGACATAGCTTAGCAATCCCTGATAATTATTCAATCTTGGAAGTAAGAAGAAAGGCAATTAATTTTTTTACAAATAATAAGATCTTCTTTCAAGACTCACAACATGAGGAAATAATATTAACAATATGAGTAACAAGAACTCACACACTCATGCTTTCATATAAACACATGACTCAAACTTGTACTCTCTTTTAAGGGAATTTTCCAAAGATAACCATGATATAACTTTGACAACATGGAGATAGATAAACAAGATTTTCAAACTTCATGATTACACATTCTTTGCACGAAAAATCACAAGCACTCATTCTATGATTTCTCAAGAAGACACTCTACAATTTCAATATATGATATACTTTTCAACATGACGCAAGAAAAACATTTCTTCGAAACTAACATACCTTGACAACATAATAGAATCATAAATCAAAAAAAATTGGTGCCAAATTTAATTTAACAACATCATGACCTTATTTTTCATCATGATAAACTCTTGATTGATAGACAAATGAAGAAAAAACTATGATTTCTTTATCTTGGGTATACCTTCTAGAATCCTAGAGAAGGCATACTATCTTGTCATGTCTCATCAGAAAAAGAGAAAGTTATCGAAAAAACATGATGACTCATTTTTAGATTTCTTTGTGCTTGTTCTCTTGTCAGTCTCCTTGGATGCATCTCTTGGTGTGATAACCACATCACATGAGCTCTCATTTTCTGCTTATATGCCTAAAAGACACACATGTTGCATCTTCTCTAGCACTGCTTGAGGAAGACGTTCTTCATTGATTTTACTCAACTTGTGTTCCTCCTTCTTTCCCTTTCCATCACCTGCTGATATTTGAATTGAGATTACTTCTCCTAAAGCTATCATGTCTTCTCTTATCTCTTCATTATATACCCATGCTGGTATTTTTTCCTTCTTTATCTGTTCAGGGTTGGATTTAGTGTTCTTGACTCTATAGATGTATTTTACGTTATTCTTTACAATTCCTCTTTCAACTATGACTAATTTGAATTCATCCTTGGAACTAACCTTCACCTTAAATGTCTTTCTCTATTTCTTACTTGCACTATGTAGCTTATTTCTTTTTATCTAGGATACTTGTTACAATGTTTAGCATAATTTCCTTGCCTATGACAATCAAAGCAAATAACATAGTTCTTGCTTCTAGGATCTTCATACCTAAAATTTTGGTTGAATGGTTCATAGAGAAAATATTGAGCAACATGACCTCTCTCCTGATAATTGATGCATACTATAGACATGCAATCTCTTCATGGATGGTATTCATCTAATTTTCTCCTATAATATCTAGCTCTATGTTTAAAGATGTTGCATGAAAAACATATTCCATGAAAATTGCTTGATAGCCTCCTTGCATTTGGTTTCCTAACTGAATTAGGCCTTCCACTATTTGTCTCCTTAGTCTACTTCTTGTCTGTTTTATTTCTGGGACCATCCTTTTCATCCTTCTTGGTATTTAAACATTTTTAACAACGTACATAAATTGATTCATCCTTCGATTTCCTTTATCTTGATTGTTATATTTCCTCTATGAGAGTCTTTATATCTGCATTTAGCTTCTCACATTCTTCACTCTTGGATTGAATAGTTGTTTGAAATTTCTCATGCTTTACTTCAGCAGACTGTCTTTGTTTTCTTTACAAGCCATCAAGATGGTTGGTAACTTGTTCCAATTCAATCTTTAGTTATTTTTCATACTTTAGGAAGACACTCTCTTTTTCTTTCAGATCTCTTGATACATTTTCAACAAATGATGCCATCTCATTAAGTTCTTGACCATGGTGAGATTCCATGTGCTTGATTTAATTTTTTAGACCTTCTATCAGAGTTTGAGAAATCTAATACTTTCTCTTCATAATTGATTCTGATAGAGTACCCATGCTTATGTCTTCAGGATCAACTCCAAGCTGTTAGGCTTAACACAGGAGGAATAGGATTTGATACTAATTGCTAGGAATTTTAGACATTGAAAGGGGGAGGTGAATACTGGCAGATAAAAATTTCACAATAAGTTTTTTAATTATTTAATATGTTTCTGTTATACTATATTTATTGTCATAAGTATGTATAATTAACCATGAAATATAAAGAGAGAATCAATTACACATACACATGAGTAGACCATATATTAATGTGGGAAATCCTTTTGGGACAAAAACCCATAGAAACCAATGCACTAACTTGGAAAACCATCCTTAAGAGTTACAATGATTTCTCGATTGAGCTAAAACTCAATATAGAGCTACAACTCTAATAATTTAATCAGGCCCCCACCCAGTATTCGAAAAGCTACAACTATCTAGAAGCCACAAATCTAAAATTCAGTCCAACAACCACTGTGACCTTTAGTAAACCACAACTTACATGGAGGATACAATCCCCTAAAATTTAATCAACCTCTACTGATATTCTATAAGCCACTATTTATAAGGAGGCTGCAACCCCCTATAATCTATGAAACAACTTAGATAGACATTACACACAGTTTGATCATTTAGATCCTATATTGCACATACAACATATTATGATCACCTTGCTCAACTCTTCTTCATTCACTTATCCATGCTCATATTTTCATTAATCTTCTTACCTCTTTATGGTCTCTCCCCTCAAACATTCATTTGAATGGTTTTTTGATTAATGGCTCTGTCCCATGTAGCACACACAATTCTCTTCACTTTCAGCAATAGACCTTCATCTGACATCTCTGTCTCCTCTCAAGCTCTGTAACAATTCTTCAGCATGAAATTATTCCTATATTCATCACTATATATTGAATTAATATATCTATCTCCTTCAAAACAAACTCTACTCTCTTTTAGAAATAGATTTTCATTGCATATAAATACTTATCTGCTCTCCTTTGATTAACATATATTTAGCGCATTTCTCTCCTTTCCATTAAAATATATACATATAAAGGCTTTGTATTCTCTCTTTCTCTCTCTTTCTGTATCAACTCTTGAGAAAAACTACTCATCTCTCCCCTTCATCTCATCAATGGATTTTTCATTTGGTGGCTCTACCTCTTCAACATATATCTTTTCTCTCTTTCAACAAATCTGCATTATGTGACATTGTCTCCTTTTCCTAAAAATCTCTCTACTTGTCTCTCCTATTTATTATACATCAACATAAAATATTTATTAATGGTTATATATCATTTATTTCTCTAGAAAAACCCTCTGCTGGATACGCCTCTCTCTTTTCTCTATTTCTCTAGCTCTCATAGTAGTCTTGGAATTTGGATTTTATAGGAAATAATATCTCTCCATCTTTTTCTCTTGGCATGCCCCACACTCTTTTTTATTCACACACATTGGAAAATTTAAAAATATGTTGCTAAAACTACCTTTTAAAAGAGTGCCACATGTAATTTAGTTATTCCTTCTATATTTGTCTTCAAATATTTATTTTTCTTGTTCTAAGGCATAGATATTTGAATTGCCTTTCTATAAAGTCCAAAAAATTGAAATTTGTAAAATAGGCGCTTGAGATATTTTAAATTGGTTTTGGGGGTATAGTGGAGAAAAATTTCCTGAAACACATTACTAGTCCACAATACATTACACCTTATAACCTTGAAAAACCATTTAAATAATTATCCCTATGTTAATTAGATAAATTAGATCATTGGGGAACACAAGGATCTTGGGTCATGTGAGGTTAGTTCTTCTGCATCCCATTTCTCCTGCACACTACTATATTTCCTTTATATCCATATTTTCTTTGTATTTCAGATACATCGGGTTTTCGAGGAACTTGGGTCTTCTATGATTAGTTATTCCACACCACACTCTATATTTGTGTTGCAGATCAAGATAGGTTGTGAAGAACACTGGCTTAGGTGGTACTTGTTCCTCTTGGGCCCTTTGGGCCCACACTCTTCTCCTCATCCATAACACTCTATCATATCTTCATTTAATTAACTCCTCTTCCTTTGTTGTGGCTTGAAAAATTGTGCAGAGAAGTGAGCCCCATCGGAACTAGTTATTTTGGGGTCTTCTGTGCCTGATACGCCCGCTCGGCCTATAATACAAACAAACCCTTTGACTTATAGGTCAGAATTATATGTATGGAATTATCATTCACTTGTCCCTTGTTCTGTCAATGCCTCTTGTGCCCAAAGAGATTTCCTGACTTGTAATACACTAGCCTTTGTCCAATCCTTTATCATGTGGATCAACTTGACTTGCGCGGAACTCGGAACGACTAAGAACTGTGCCAGATGAGTCAATTGTGCCTGATTTGCACTCTGAACCCACAATACATTAGATCCTAACATCATGAAGCCCTAAGACCAATATAAGAAACACATGTTCCTAGAGAACATGTTCCATCCATACACAATATACCCACAATACACTAAAACTCATTAAACTCAATTTTTTGCAATTTTTTCCTAAGTACCAAAAAGTTTCTTTGTCCATACAAATTTGTAAGTACTTATAACATTTTCAAGATGAGTTTTATCCCTTTAAATCCACTGTGTCAATTCCTTTTACTACCTCCAGTGAACTCAAGTGAACCCCTATTGCATTTTCCATGCATGAAGTGACCTTAAACCATCCTGGAACCATTTTGAATGTTTAATCAATTTTCCAAAGACCATTGTACACAACTAAAACATAAATCCATCACTGAAGTCATCAAGAATGTTCATCACTAAAACTCGTCCTACATACCAATCAAATTTATCATACATTGTGAAGACTTGGTTACAAACTTGTTCACACCTGATTCACATAACATTCTATTTTTACCCTATCTATCCTTGAGAAGCCCGCACACTACATGAGAGGACACACAAAACACTGTTCTTGTTTGATAACTTGACCATGCACCTATATCAAAGAACTTGTCTATCATGGATTTGATACTCTATGAAATCACCTGGAACTTCTTTATGAGCTGACACTACTAATAAAACTTCATCAACACCATTCTCACATTTTTCTTGATGAATTTATTTGCTCACTTCACCATTCACAATTTTTTCAATCAATTACACTTGACATTAATGAAAACATCAATAACAATGACTAGGATTAAACATATTACAGATGTATTTTTGAGTTACAGGCCTTAGATTTGGGCTCTACAAGGTTCTTTGTGCCTTCTTCCACTCCATTATAATGGTTTGTGCATGCTTCATGAAATTAAATATTATTTTGTGGTTTTTACTCTACCCTAACTTTTTTTTATTTACAAATTTTCATCTCTATTGCTGATGTTGTATGTTGTGCATGTATTTCTCCTCTACAAGTTCCAAGTTTTTTGTGTATTATGTGAAAAAGGAAGATTAGATCCTTTTTTGATCTATGGTACTACTATTTTTTCCTCTTCTCCTTCATTTTATTCTCATTTTCCCTCATTGAGAGTGTATATCACCTTTTCCTTGGTGCTATAACCTCTGTTTATCTTAGGATTTTAATTTTCATGCATCTCTCTCTCCTTGGTCCCTGTGAATACTTTGATTAGGATTAGATAGTTGTATTTATAGCTATAAGAGTAGTGTTAGTATTAGGATTAGTAGAGGAACCAACCTTCTCTAGAATTTTTTCTCAAGAAATAAGGTATACCACTTGGAGACATTCCCTTGTTGCCCAAAAGTTATGATTTTCTTGCATGATCATTCAGAGAGTGTAATTTTTGATGACAACAATAGTGAACATGATGCTCCAAAAAGCGTTAGTTTGAGTCAGTGTTAAGGTGTTCATGGTGATATATTATGAATGGAACCTTGTGAAATGAAATGAAAATTTATCACACATCTAGGTTGGTTGTTATATGCTATTCAAGGCATCATTTTTGTTCCCAACCATCCCAGACCTTTTGATGGTCAGGAACCATCTCTTAAGAGCCATAAGACCAAAAAACACTCAAAATTTGACGAGAAAGTTATCATAAACCACATGGCATATGGGAGCATATTGTATGTGCCAAGGGATTAGATTTGAGTCCATATAAAAAAGTATCTTGGTATCTCTCCTCTCTTTCTAGTTTTCTTGGGGTGGAAGAGAATGCAACGAGCCAAAAAAATGTTAGTTTGAGTTAGTGTTAGGGTGTTAGGGGTGATATCTTGTGAACATAAACTTGTGTCACTGAACGGATGATGTCCACACATATAATGGGTTGGTATATGATATCATAGGAATCATTTATCTTCCTAACCATCTCAGACCTTCCTGACTAGATCACTCAGTTAGTATTTTTTAAAATCCATGAGACCAGAAAAAATCAAATTTTAATGGGAAATTTCTTATAAAATATAGCACATAGGAATCTCTCAGACACAAATATAGATCAACATCATACCCATATACAAAATCTTCTCTTGGTTTTTCTCCTCTCTATCTAGTTTTCTTGAGCTGGTAGTAAACATAATGTGCCAAAAAGTGCTAGTTTGAGTTAGTGTTAGGGTGTCAGGGTGATATCTTGCAAACGAAACATTATGGTACTAAAAACACATTACACACACCAATTTTTAGCGAGTATAAACTATCAGAGGAATAATTTTTCTTCCCAATTACCCCATACCTTCCCAACTACATCAGTTAGGAAACATCTCTTAAGAGCCCTAAGACCAAAAAACACTCAAAATTTCATGGGAAAGTTCTAACAAACCATGGGATATAGGTGCTGCAGCCTAGTTTTCACCACTAAAGCCCAAGGCATGCTAGAACATCACTTAGCCAGGATTGAGTGCTCACCTGAAGCATGCAAGGGTACCAAGTCCCTCTTTAGAGAAGATTTTTTAAGATGTTAGCATGATTACAGATATAATTCAGATCCATAATAGATAATAAAGTATTCCACAGTGCATAAACCAGATCTAGAACTTGAGCATAGGAAAGAATAAAAAAATAATCAATATGATCAATTTTACCATACAATATCCACGTTCAGTTACATCTTGTTATCTTGTTTTAGTGATTTTAGCTAAAATTGAGATAACCATAGAATGTTTTTGGAAAAATATCCTAAAAATGCCCTTTGGAGGAAATTTTTGGGTTTTTGGGTTTCCATTGCATGGAAACATATTCCTTACATGCTTCATGTCAATTGTTTCCCAAAACCTGAAACCCGCTTACAAGCCAGTGTGTCGGGTTTTCAGAACTCAGAAGCATTAGAACATGTCTTGTCAAATGCATGTTTCATGTCGCTTGTTTTCCGAAACCCGAAAACTGAAATGATCCTTTGTGTCAGGTTTTCAGATCTTGGAAACATCCAAACATCTCATGCTTTGTGTCACTTGTTCTCTGAAACCTGAAACCTGAATTGATAGTAAATCCTTTATATCGGGTTTTCAGACACTCCGAGCATGATGACATGGCATTAATGTTGAGTTGTTTGGTAGTTGGTACATGTGTCAGGTGAGGTGTAATTAATGCTAGGGCTTTATAAATAGTTGTTTTTTACACGTCATTTTTACCTGGTGCGTTTTTGCTGCATTGGATTTTTGCACATGTTTCTTCGACCTCCAAACCCGATCGAGCTTCTTGATCAATTTCATGGTCTGTTTTCAATTATTTCTTGAGATTATTAAAGGTATTTTTCTCTGCTTTCCACTTTTATGCTTTTGGGTTATTTTTGAGGTATTCTTTATGGAGTGTTCATTTCTTTTTCCTCCTTTTGGGTTTAGGGTTTTTGAGTTACTTTCCTTATTTTTGTTGCAATCACATTAAACCTCTAGTCTGTAATTCACCCTTAGGGTATTTTATTATTTTTCTATAGGATATACTCTTTTGGTTTTTGAAAGAATCTACAATTCCAAATTAGCAACATGGCGGGAATTTTTCATCTTCTAACATCTTAGAAACCCGATGCCTTCATTTTCGGTTTTACAGGGTGTTTGACATCATACAGCTTCCGCCTTTGTTTCATATTTATCTAAGTGATGGACATCTACATAGTTCTGACATACACTTCACAGTATATTGGGTTTCACGAGGTGTTCAACATCTCCCTGGCTCCACTTGTGTCAGGTTTTGTGAAGTGCTTGACACCCTCTGAGTTCCATCGTTGTGTCAGGTTTCACAAAGTGTTCGACACAACCTAACTTCCGATATACATTCTAGTGTGTCGGGTTTTACAAAGTGCTTTGTAATTCCTAAAGTCTAGATAGTGTGGTGGGTCTGTGGAGTTGTCCAGCAAGCTTTCAAGCCCAATTGTTCAACTAGAAGTCATCAAGGCATTCTTTCTTCAAGACTCCTCATGTCGGATCCTGGAAAATATAAGGATAAGTCAGATAGGTCAGGAAAGATGAAGTACAAGTATCGGAAAATGGAGTCCCCTTCCTACATAGATTATAATTATGACATCCGGGACATAGAGCATGGTAATATAGACATGGAGGATTTTTGGAACAGAATCAAGGATTCTTCTTAGAGTCCCTGGATGAATTCGATAGCTGCAAGTGGCCTCCCTCTTGCAGCAAGATTTCCAATGTCTACTCAATGCCTTGAGTTAATCTTGGCCTGCACTTCCAATTATGACTCAGTTTCCCGGTTAGTGAGAAATCAAGTAGGAGAGACCATAGTGAAGTTGGACAGAGGTTACTTTGATGACCTCCTAAGATTGCCCAACTTTGAAGAGTATATTGATTTGAATCTTCAATCAACGCAAAAGGCCTAGGACAATGATCAAGAAGATTGCATCAGACATGTAAATAAGAAGTTCTTGATCAAGGCCAAATTGACCGTCTCTAGGTTTCTCAAGTTTGTCCGTAGTATTGATTTCATTCTTGAGATAAGTGATATCATCACCCTGTTAAGTCGAGTGTTTGGACTCCCCGAGTCTAGAGATTTCCAAGGATGGATGTATCAACTCATGGTTGTCATAAAGAAGAATGAAAAAGGGATTGATTGGGGCAGTCTTATAAGTGATGAGATAGACTCCCAGATGAAAACAGTCTTGTCTACTGGTAAGTTCTATATGTCATCATATGTCACCTATGCAACAGTTGACATGAGGAATTACCCAGGGTTGGATACAAAGGGAAACTTGGCAGTAAAGCACATATATCGGTACTTCCATAAGCTGACAATGAAGGGGTCTGAGGATAAATTCAGAAGAGTAAACGATGCCTTCTTTTATGAAAAAATCTGTAGGATGAACCCTGATTTGAGGAAAAGAAGAGTCTCTAATGAGGCATGGGCCAAAGTGTCAAAATGGGGTTGTATCTTCTTGCAATTCAAGAAGTTTACATATCTTTGGGTGGTCATGTGCCCAGGCGACCCTTTCCATTTTCCCAGGTTCCCAGGTGATAAGATGATCCTGATGGAGTTGGTTAGACAATTGCTGGATTTTCATAAATTCCAACAGAGTAAGCACAAGACCACCATTTCCTTACCTATTTCCATCGGAAGGTACACATGCTCAATAGTGGTTAAAGCCAAGAACATGGTGCATGAGCTACAGGAAAAATTGAAGAAGCACATGAATCACATAGATGGGTTTGATTTATGAGGAGTCCTTAAGTCATACGGGACCTTGTATCTACATGTTCCCAACGTAGAAGACATCTGGGTTGATCTTCGGGATGAAGTTGCCATCCGAAGAAAGGACAATAGCAGGTTGACACTTGAAGAGATTCAGATGTTAGATCTAGCTGACATCCCAGAAGGCACCATGGACAATGAAAGTGTCCTTGATGCCTCGTATGATGGGTTGAATGAAGACCAACATGTATTCCCAGCAATTGATTAGTCCATTGCTGAAAAAGCTTCTATTGTAGGAAGAGCTGCTCAAACTCTTACACATACTAAGGCATGGCTCGTTTCCTGGGGAATGAATTATAAAGAAAAGATATTTTCAAAGTTGGCCAATTTGGAAGCGGGACCCTCCAAGGGAGAAAAAATCAAGGATAAAAGCTCTTCCAAGAGGCCCATAAAAGTTAAGTTTGTCAAAAAGGGAGAAGAGCAAACAGCCACATCATCTGCCACTCCTTCTGAAATAGTGAATATAACAGATTCACCTCCCCCACCAGAACAAGGAGAACTTCCTTTGGAAGTTGAGGTTAGCCAACCCATAATCTCACCTTTTGTTGATTT
Source organism: Taxus chinensis (assembly GCA_019776745.2). Taxonomy (NCBI): domain Eukaryota; kingdom Viridiplantae; phylum Streptophyta; class Pinopsida; order Cupressales; family Taxaceae; genus Taxus; species Taxus chinensis. The sequence goes on from CM034155.1 coordinate 476,687,555, forward strand.
CCCATCGGAGGTAAATTTATCTCTTACTTCTCAAGCTCTGGTTTCATGATCCGCGCCTCCTCCTTTCCAATCTCTCCCACCTCCTATTTATTTTCCAAGTTCATCAGCCATGGCCATAATTTTCTCTAACCTCTCACCTCTCTCTACTAGAACAAAGATGGCCATAGATATGCCTCCTCCTTCTGCACCACTATTCACTGAGTCCATTATCATAGACACCAAACTTGCAGTCATTACTACTTCGCAAGTAAACCCCCCTCCACCTACAAATGTGACCATAACACCTCTAATAGGAGTAACTTCTTCTGGTACGCCTCAATGGTTGGTTGATTAGACTCCAAGGAAGAGGAAGGTGGTAGTTCCCCTACCAGCCTTTGATTTTAGTTCCCTCAAGGTTTCTCCTGCCAAATCTACCAAGAAACCCAAAATAGTTTCAAGGGTTTTAGTGGATGCCTCAGGGCATAAATTTGCAGAGATCGCCACTCCCGCGATAGAAAAAACCAAGGAGGATATAATGGTCACCGATTATCAAATCACAAGGGTCGATCTGGGAAAAGTAATAGTAGAAGGAGCACAACAAGATGTACAGGATGCTATGAATGTGCTGTGTCAAAAGATAAAGGAAACAAAGGTGAGCAGAGATGAACTCAAGGAGAAAGTTGAGCAGTTAACGGAAGTACTACTCAAACTTTCAAAGCCTTCCGAATCAATACCGTCATCCTCTACCCCTACTCCTATCAGGTTTGATTTCTCGTTGGTACCTAGGATCGAAAAGATTAATGAGAAGGGGAGAATGGTTGATGAATGGATTTAGAGGTTACTCTTACAAGGAAGAGAAGTCATTGATGACTCATTGGAAGTTTATAAATCCTTGGTGGAAATAAAGGAGGGCGAGAAAATGGATGAAGATTTTTCAGATGAAATTGGGAACCTCGAGCTAACTTTTGAAGCTCTCAATGCACTAAAGTAGGTTCCATCCCGTATCTTGGTTGAAGAAGGGGTCATCCCTCATGTGGATAAGCATTTCCAGCTGACCAAAGCCATCAGATTCAGGATAAAGATTCTCAATGAAGCTTGCAGCAAATTGAGAGAATCTAGAGATCAATTGGTTGATGCTACCAATGACATCGAAGAGGAGCTGTCCAGGATCTTTCCCAAGGTGTTGGATGAGAACTCAAAAATTCTATCTGCTGATGATTTCCACAATAAAATCCAATAATCAATCCAGCATGAACCAAATGATGTCTTCAATCTGGAGATCATTGATAAATTTGTGAAGATTGAGCATGTCTTGGAATCACTAAGGAAACTCAGTAAAAGGTTGAAGAAACTTCCCAGCAATGCAAGTGATACTCAGGAAACTTGTGAAGTCTTGAGTGATCATTCCAGTGCGCCAGAAGAAGCTGAGATGCAGGACATAATCTGAAAATTCCAGGAATTTCGGGACAAGCAAGCTTTGTTGGAGGAAGACAAGGATGACGAAACGGAACAAGCATAATGTTGCATGTCATTTTCCTCCAGAGATTGACATGTCTTTTTCATTTTCGTTTCATCATGTAGGAAGAAAATTTTGACTTGGTCTCCTACATGAGAGTCAAGTAAAATAGGATTATGATAAAATGACTATTATATAGGATTTATCCTATTTTCTCTCTGCTCTTTCTATTATAAATATAGAGCTTATGTATTCGAAAGGGAGAGATTTTTTTGATCGAGAAAGCTATTGTGAAAAGAAGAAAAACTTTGTATTTTCTTTTAATCATTGAAGAATAGAAACATGTGTTATTTTGAAAACTTTGTGTTGTGGAATTCGTCTATCTTAAGTGATTGTTCTTACGTTCGAGATCTTAAGCTAGTCTTTGTTAGTGTTCTTGATTATTTTAATTGCTTCCAACATTACATAAATTTCTCTAAAACTAATATGAGTACTTCTTGATCTGTGTTTTCTTGAAGGAAAATATGTTCCTCTCATTCCCTTCTCACTTTGTTTCCTCCATAATATTTTCTGTTCTAATCCATTCTATTCCGCAATGGTAATATCTTCACCTCGTGTTGATATGAATTTTGGGATTGTATCCCAACCCCAATGGTTAGAATAGTGTGAATATTGTATATATTATTTATGCTATGTTTTAGATTAGTAATAAACAGGAAGCCTCACCTGTCTTTGAGGAGGGATTTAATCCCATGTACTATGGTTGAACCTCATATTTTGGCCTGAAAAAATATCCAACCAAAAATTTTTGGTGACTCCGCTGGGGAATACGGATTGATAAGACTAAGCTTATCCTATTGGTGTCTGGTGACTCTGTATTTGCCTTATTTTTGGGAGATCCATTTTCTGGTTCAAGCTGGCCAAAAATATCTTCACTCGGTCAAGCTGAGCCAGGGGTGAAACTGATCCGTTCTTTGATTTGCTTCAACAACACAATTTCAAACTTTCCCCCAACAATGTTATATCTAGCTGAGCAAGAAGTTCTTCACCTATTCAAAGAACTCGGGTTCCTCAAGAACAAGAAGCATCTACAACCTGCCGTGCATTATTCTTGTCTGATACTTAGATCCTTGTATACACTCCATTAAGAAGAATGGCACAACCTGTGCCTTGGGGTGCAACTATTGGTCCTCTTTCTCTAACTTTTCCGTTGCATGAGTTACCACATGGATCACGTAAGAATATTCCTAAATTCAATGACGATGGGAAGTAGCACCTTGATGAACACATTGCTTCATTATTTGTAGCATGCGGTGTCCTTGGAGTAGCTCATGAAGATGTCTCTGTTTGAATCTTCATTGAAACATTGCATGGTGTGGCAACAGAATGGTTCTACCATCTTCCAAATGCATGCATTACAAACTGGGCTACCATGAGAACCATATTCGAAGCAAGGTTCAAACCAGCTGAAGATTCTCATGCCTTGTTAGCACAACTTACACATATGAAGAAAGATTCTCATGAACCCATGCGGGACTTCATGGAAAAATTCAATAAGCTGATTCAGAAGATTCCAGAGCTAGCCATTCCCAATCTTGAAAATCAAAAGTTCTTCTTCATCAATGCTCAGCCCCCTGATGTGAGCTTCTTATTAAGAAGGTATGTTATCCCTGATTTGGCTACTATTCAATCTAAAACCATCAAAATAGAAGATGATCTCATTTTGGCAGGAAGGATCAGAAGAGATTCATCCAAGCCTAAAAATAAGAGTTCTTCTCAAGGTACTACTGATCCTATGATCCAGAAGATGGCTAATGACTTGATCTCTTTGAAGAAGCAAATGTCTCAACAGGTGACAAACATTCCTTATTGAGATATTCCTAGATGGAATTTCAATAATACCAATGGTGCTCCCACAAGAGATAGACCACGATTGATTGTTGCTCAACCAAGGTTGGCCATTGAAGCTCCTCTTGTCAATGCAACAGTGGAAATAGTTGAGGAAGATGAAGAACCAGAAGATCAAGATTCTCATGAAGCTTTTGAAGCTTCAGAATATGCTGATGAGTCTTATGATGATTCAGCTAGTGACTCCAACATTGGGTACTTGGAATACAAAGAAGACGATTACGAGAACGATGGTCAGTCCTTTGCAATCTTCACTTGATCTCAATACCAGAACCCTAGAAAGCCAGTTGAAGGCTCTAAGGAGAATAATAAAGAAGCTCCCATGGTTATGGCTAAGAGAGGCTCTCCTATCTCAACACAAACTGAAAAGGAGACAACTAAAAAGGTAACTTCTTCCTCTAATTCTCTTTCTTCTGCTCCCAAGACCAGTACCTCAGCTTAGACCAATGTAACCAGAACTGATCCTACCATCATTCCTTCATATACTGCTTTTGACATTATTGATCATGTAAAGAAAACTAAGATCCAAATGTCAGAAGCATAATACCTTCAGTCAAATCTTGAGCAATTTGAGAAATTTTCCAAATTCATTAGAAGCAAGGTTATTATCCCTTCATCTTCAAAAGGAATTTTGTCTAGTCCTACTCATCCTTCGCCTTAGAAACAATATAACCTCTGTTTCTTCTTCAGGGAAGATTGAACCATTCTATGTTTCCTTACTTATAAACGGGTTCAAAATCAGCAATTGCATAATTGACTCAAGATCCTCTGATAACATGATGCCCACAAAAGTATCCCATTCCCTTGGACTTACCTTGACTAAATCTTATGGACAGTGTTACTCCATGGAAACAAAGCAAGTTCCCTTGATTGGCCAAATCAAAGATGCACAGTTTGCATTTGTCGCATTCCCAGAAAAGAGAGTAAAAATGACTATCTTGGTTGCTGATATCCCAGCTGCTTATGGTATTCTCTTAGGAAGAGGTTTTTGTAAAGATGTCAGAGGAGAAATCAATATGGACTGGACCAAAGCTAAAATTCCAATCAATGGAGTTCCTCATATCCTCCACCCTGAGCAGCAAGCAAAGTACCTGGTCACTAAATCAGATGACCCCAAGGCTCAAATTCTTTTCGAAGATGCTGGCTTGGGAAATTACTTCATGACATTGGAGGTACCAACTATAGATGTCAAGGAAGAGGATTCTAATGCTATTTGGACCCTCGAGTTTGATGGGAGCTATTCAACTACCGGATCAGGCGCTGGTGTGGTTCTTATATCTCCATATTTTGAGATCTTTCCCTCCTCTTTCAAGTTACAGTTTGATAATACTAATAACATGACCTAATATGAAGCTTTGTTATTAGGATTAGAAATGGCAAGACAAAAGGGAATCTAAAATCTCAAAGTGTAGGGAGATGCTGAGTTAATATTAAATCAAGTGAAGGGGATCTATCAGGTAAAAAATGATCACCTAAGGCATTACAGGAACAAGGTATGGGACAACATAGAATGCTTTGATGTTTTTTCTATCAAGGTAGTTTTAAGGGATTACAATGACAAAGCTGATTTGTTAGCTATGTCTACATCTCTTCTCCTTCCACATCCAAAGTTCAAATAGGACACGTATACCATTGAGATTGTGTATCATCCAAGTGTTCCAGATAATTTTGTGCATTGGCAAGTATTCAATGATGATCAATAGGTATTGTCTTTTCTTGAGAAAGATGATAATTTTAGTGAGCTTTATTTTGAAGGATCAGAATCAGCTTTCCGTGAGTCCATCTCGAATTCATATCAAGAGATTGATGGTGAATTCATCTAGCTCAAAGGCAACAAAATTCCAAAGGGATTGGTTTCTCTGGAAGGTCTATTTGACAAGCATGACCTGTTTTATCCAGAATAAAAGGCAAAACTGAAGGTGCTTCCTCGTCAGAGGTAGATCAAGTTAATCTGGGCTCTTCTGACCAACCACAGATGGTAAACATCAGAAAATGTTGTTCCCTTGAGGAGAAAGGAAGATTCACTTCACTCCTGAAGAGATATATGGATGTCTTAGCATGGTCCTATGTGGATCTGAAGTCTTTCAAGCCCAAGGATGTAAAACATAGCATTCCTTTGAAGTTTGATGTAAAACCCTACAGGCAGAAGCAAAGGCATTACAATCCTAAGATCTCAGGTACTATTCTTGCAGAAATCCAAAAGATGTTAGATGCAAGGATTATCTTCCCAATCCATCATTCTACATGGGTTGCTAAAATTTTCCCCGTCAGAAAGAATAATGACGAGATATGGATTTGTGTTGACTTCTGGAACCTAAATCAGTCTTCATTGAAAGACAATTACCCATTACCTATCATGGATCAGGTATTGCAGACTGTCACTGGATCAGAAATGTTATCCATGCTTGATGGATTTTTGGGGTATAATAAAGTCGAGGTAGATGCTGAGGATCAACATAAAATGACATTCACCACCCCATGGAGGACCTTTGCTTACAAAAGGATGCCTTTTGGTTTGATTAACGATGGAGCCATATTTCAGAGAGATATGGACTTAGCTTTCAGAGATTTGATGGGCAAATTCATAGTCGTATATTTGGATGACTTGACGGTCTTCTCTAAGAAGTGAAGTGATCATTATGATCATCTGGAGCAGGTACTCTTAAGGTGTAGGCATCATGGGATTTCGTTAAATCCTAAAAAATCTATGTTTGGAGTAACATAAGGTAAATTTCTGGGTCACATCATGACTAGAGAAGGAACCAAAATTGAGCCAGAGCAGGTGAAAGCTATTCAAAGCCTTACCTTACCTACAAGAAAAACTGGAGTACATTCCTTTTTCAGAAAGGTTAATTTCCTTAGGAGATTTGTACCTGATTTTTCTGATAAAACCAAGGATATCCTTGGGATGATGAAAGGTAAAACTCCATTCTTGATGGAGCACTAAAGGGAAGCTTTCTTTCAAAGAATTCAAAAGGGAAATTGCTCATGCTTCTATTATGGTATGTCCAGACTTCAAGAAATATTTCATCATGTACAGCTATGCTTCCACACATACAATATCAACCATCCTGATGCAGGAGAATGAAGAAGGAATTGAAGCTCCCATCACTTTCATGAGCTACCCATTAAAGGAACATGAATTAAAGATGTCACAAATTACAAAGCATGCTTATGTAGTAGTGAGAGCAGTGAAGCATTTTAGATATTATGTGTTGAGTTCTCACACTCTTGTTCTTATTCCTGATACTATAGTTAAATCCATATTCACTTAACAAGAGTTGGGTAGTCAATGGGGTAACTGGATAGCTAAAGTCCAGGAGTATGAATTGGACATTAGAACTACCAAGTTGGTATGAGGAAGAGGCATGTGCCAATTGATCACAGAAAACAATTCTGAGACAGAATGCTAAGAAACTGAAGGTACTTCTTCATAATTGCCTATGGTGCTTTTTGTAAGCACAACCGATGAATGGTACACAGATATTGCTTTCTTTTTAACTTATGGGAAAATGCGCCCCCCCCCCCCCCCACATTTAAGCCAAAAGGAGAAGAGGATAGTTAAGTTAAGATCTGTAATATACATTCTGTGGGATAACGGTATATACAAGAAGGGTATTGATGGTGTATTCTTGCGTTGTGTTGATAAGTCTCAACAGGTAAGGTTGCTAGAATCCTTCCACAATATAGCATGTGGAGGAAATTTATCTTCCTCTGTGATGACTTACAAGATCTTACGGGATAGGTACTATTGGCCTACTCTCTTTCGAGATTCAACGGAATGGGTGTCCAAATGTGAAGCTTGTCAACATTTCGTTGGTTTTCCTAATCTGGCAGCTCTCCCCTTGAAGCCTGTGGTAATTAAAGAACCTTTTCACCAATGGGGAATTGATTTCATTAGAGTGTTGAATCCTACCTCTAGTGCCAGTCATAACTATGTGCTCACCACCACAGATTATTTCACCAAGTGGGTGGAAGCTGCGCCAATCAAGCAGGCAACCTCCGAAGTTGTGTGCAACTTTCTTAAGGAAAATATAATTGTTAGATTCGGTGTGCCTCATAAGATCGTTGTTGACAATGCTTCCAATTTCTCATCACATGAGTTGAATAAATTTTGTTATGGATTTGAGATTACATTGGCTCATTCATCTAACTATTACCCCCAAGGCAATGGTCAGGTTGAATCAAGCAACAAGAACTATAATGGTTACTATAATCAAAAAGCATTGGTTGATGAGAATCAGAGGACATGGCACAAAGCATTGTATGATGCATTATGGGTAGATCAGATTACTCTGAAATGAGCTATTGGAATGTCCCCGTTCCAGGTGATGTATGGGATTGATGTTGAGATTCCTATCTCTGTAGGGTTGCAAGCCTTATGGGTGGCCAAAGTAATTGAAGATGAAAATTTTCAAAGTTCTATTGAGAAAAGGATAATGTACCTAGCCATGCTAGAAGAAGAATGGATAAAGGTAGTGGATCACATTGTAGATCATCAGAGAAAATTCAAAAAGATATTTGACAAAAAATCAAAGCAACGTGATTTCCATATTGGAGATCTACTACTTCTCCGGGATAAGAGAAGGGAGCAGAAAGGGATGCATGGAAAGTTTGATTCTTTATGGAAAGGTCCCTTCAAGATTCATCAGCTGAACATTGAAAATATCTATTGTCTATCGTATCTTGATGGAGAGTTTCTCCCTCTACCTTTCAGTGGCCAAAATCTGAAGTTGTTCCATCAGTAATGTAGGATGCTCTCTTGCATTGTATATAATTTATTTCCTATTATGTGTTTTTTATCTTTTCTTTCTTTCTTTCTTTGTTTTTGGTTTTTCTTCTTTAGAATCCATAGCCTAATGGATAAATATTTTATGATATACGAGTTCTCTTCCTTTGATTTCTCAGAGAAAGTCCCCAACTGGAGCCAGTTATTATCTCGTTTTAGTGATTTCAGCCAAAATTGAGATAACCATATAAATTTTTTTGGAAAATTCTCCTAAAAATGCCCTTTGGAGGATATTTTTAGGTTTTCCAGTTTCTATTGAATGGAAACATGTCCCTTGCATGATTCATGTCAATTGGTTTCCCGAATACTTGAAATCCGATTACAAGCTAGTGTGTCATGTTTTCTTAACTCAGAAGCATCGAAACATGTCTTGCCAAAATGCATGTTCCATATTGCTTGTTTTCTGAAATCCAAAACCCAAAATAATCCTTTATGTCAGGTTTTTTGAAACATGGAAACATCGAAAAATCTCATGCTTTATGTCACTTGTTCTCCTAAACCTGAAACCTGAATTGATGGCAAATCCTTTGTATTGGGTTTATCGGTCACTCCGAGCATGATGACATTGCATTAATGTCAATTTTTCTGGTAGTTGGCACACGTGTCAAGTGAGGTGTAATTAATGCTAGGGATTTATAAATAGTGTATTTTTACATGTCATTTTTACCTGGTGCATTTTTGTTGGGTTGGAGTTTTGTGCATGTTTCTTTGACCTCCAAACCTGATTGAGCTTCTTGATTGATTTCGTGATCCGTTTTTTATTATTTTTCGAGTTTATTGAAGGTATTTTGCTCTGCTTTCTGCTTTTACTGCTTTTGGGTTATTTTTGAGATATTCTCTATGGAGTGTCCATTTATGTTTTCCTCCTTCTGTATTTATGGTTTTTGGGTTACTTTCCTTGTTTTTGTTGAATCCACATTAAACCTCTAGTCTGTAATTCACCCTTGAGGGTATTTTTTAATTTTTCCATAGCATGTACTCTTTTGGTTTTTGAAAGAATCTACAATTCCTAACTAGTGACATGGCGGGAAATTTTTCATGTTCTAACATCTTAGAGACACGATGCCTTCGTTTCATGTTTTACAGGGTGTTCAACATCATCTAAGTTCTGCCCTTGTGTCAGGTTTCTCTAGATTCTCAATAGTCTCAGAGTTCCGCAAGATATCAAGTTTTACTAAGTGTTGGACATCTACCAAGTTCTGACATACACTTCACAGTATATATGGTTTCTTAGAGTGTTCAACATCCTCTAACTTCCACCAGTATATCAAATTTTGCAAGGTGCTCAACATCGTTTTGGATCCGCCGTGTGTTAGGTTTTGCAAAGTGCTCGAAACCCTCTTGAGCTCTGCCTGTGTTTCGAGTTTCACAAAGTGTTCAACACGACCTAACTTTCGATATACATTCTAGTGTGTCAGGTTTCACAAAGTGCTTTGCAAGTCCTAAAGTCCAGTTAGTGTGGCGGGTCTGTGGAGTTATCCAGCAAGATTTCAAGCCTGATTGTTCAACCAGAAGTCATCATGGCATTCTTTCTTCAAGACTCCTCATGTCAGATCCTGGCCAATCTAAGGATAAGTCAGACATGTCAAGAAAGATGAAGTACAAGTATTGGAAAATGGAGTCCCCTTCCTACATAGATTATAATTACGACATCTGGGACATAGAGATTGGTAATATAGACATGGAGGAATTTTGGAATAGAATCAAGGATTCTTCTTAGATTCCCTGGATGAAGTCGATAGCTGGCAGTGGCCTCCCTCTTGTAGCAAGATTTCCAATGTCTGCTCAATGCCCTGAGTTAATCTTGGCCTGCGATTCCAATTATGACTCAGCTTCCCACTCAGTGAGAAATCAAGTAGGAGAGACCATAGTGAAGTTGGACAGAGGTTACTTTGATGACCTCCTAAGATTTCCCAACTTTGAAGAGTATGTTGATTTGAATCTTCAATCAACGCAGAAGGCCTAGGAAAATGATCAAGAAGATTGCATCAGACATGTAAATAAGAAGTTCTTGATCAAGGCCAAGCCGGACGTCTCTAGGTTTCCTAAGTTTGTCCCGAGGAGTGATTTCATTCTTGAGATAAGTGATATCATCACCCTGCTAAGTCGAGTGTTTGGACTCCCCGAGTCTAGAGATTTCCAAGGATGGATGTATCAACTCATGGTCATCATAAATAAGAACTACCAAGGGATCGATTGGGGTAGTCTTAAAAGTGATGAGATAGACTCCCAGATGAAATAGTCTTGTCTACTGTGTAGACACCAAATTCGTGTCTTACGACCCCTTGTGACCCGCATCCCATTTTGCAACCTAACCTCATTACCTAAACCTTACACAATTATTTATTAATTACCTTGTAATTGATAAATCCCCATCACCTCACCTGCCACCTCATTTTTCCACCTCATCATGACCTAGCCCTAATCCTAAACTAACCTAATTAAAACCTAAAACTTGGTCTACACCTACACCCATAACTAATGACCCCTTTCTCGCACCCAAAACCGACCTTCTAGTCACTTGACCAAGCCCGCAACTGATCTCTCGGGAGAAAAGCAGGGAAGGTGGGCTATTTTACTAAAAATAGCCTACTTTTTCCTTACCGATGCCGGTTCCTACTCGACCGCCGTCGGTTACGCAACCGCCATCGGTTCCCTGTAAATGGGCTCCCCAAACCAAAACAACGGATGGGGAATTTCATTTTGGATCAAAGGGTCGAAGGATTTTTGAATCAACATAGATCATTGGGAGCGAGGAACAGAGTCCAGATCTTCACTTGACCGAGCAGAGACGAGTGGAAATACCAGAAGTGTTTACAGCAAAGGAGATCAGCTTGCATCTTGGTCAAAACCAGTAAGTCACATCTTGCATGTCCTCTGTTATAACATTTCCTATGCTTCTTGAATCTCAGTCCTCCCAAATCCGTTTCTGAATCTACTACCCAACATGCCATTGCATCTAACTATTATTCTTTTACCTCTCATCATCTCATTTCCTAATATCATCCATAAACCAGCCTTACAAACACTCCATAGCCACCAAGAAGATCCTAGAACCCACCGGTATCGGTTATCAGTAACCAGTAACCCATCGGTTCCTCTGATCAAAACCAGAAAACCAGCCTTTCCCCTACTCAGTTCAATGAAACAACTTAATTGATATTTTACAGTCTTTTGTGTTAATTCATATTAGCAGGGAAACTGACCACCTTCGAAAGGAAGTTTTATATTTCCTGGGCCCAAGGCAGTTTCCTCATTTATTGTTTAATCAAAATCTTGTGGTCTTGTGTTCTTATTTGCAGGTAGTCCTTCCAAGACAAAAAGGAGTTCTTCGCAGTCAGCCTGATCTTTCTCTACGGTACGCGCACACCATCTCGAAATTCTACAGGTATTCCTCCTAGCCCCTAACCTTATCTGTTTCTAAAAGGAACGAAACATTCCGAGTGAAAAATTTTGGCACGCCCGGTGGGACCCATTTTGTGTTTTGCTTTATCTCTTGCTTATTTTCATTTTAGGAAGCATACTTGCTGTTGCTGATTTTGTTATATATTTCGTAAAGAATTTGTCTTGCTTTCCTAGTTTCGCATTAGTAAAAGTCATCTCTCTTGCTTCATCGAACATAATTTTCGATTTGGGTTTAAAACACGTGCATTGCATTCCTGCTTGTTGTTTTCAATTCTAGTGAACATAGATTAAGTAACAGGTCGTACACGTGGGGGTGATATCCACGGTATTGACAGGAAATTAATCTTACATTCACTGCACAACACATACCGAATCACTTCACAATTAACACAACAGCTCAAACATCCCCCTTTTTTCCGCGGTATTCCTCCGCCCGATTGAGGTAACCTTATAAGCCAAAACAACTTGACATTTCCCCTAAGTCTCTTGTTTAGGATTCTGACATCATTCTACGTCTAAAGGCATAAGCCCACGATAATTAAAATTAACCCTAGGGTTAATCTCTGGATTTGCGTGTGCATCTTGCTTGTTTTTAGTTCTGTTTTCTTTCTCATACTCTGTCTTCTGTGATCAATAATTGGACAAGTATACTAAACGTTGTTAAAAATCAAATTAGCTTCCTTTTATATCTTGTTAACCCCAGACTTCTTACACCGACATCGGTTACCTGACCGACGTCGGCTATAGTATAACCGACATCGGTTACTAGACTGATATCGGTTACTGTCTTTTCCAATTCCTGACAAACCAGCAACCTACCAATTTTACCAGTCTGAGTTTGTTTCTATTCCTGACAGATTGAAACCTTACTGTGAACTCCTGTCCATGGTTGTTATCACTCGAAAGCAAGCCACCTCCATGGTTTCACATGCTTGCTCTGTTTCTTTGCCTGAATCACCCCCTTCACATTCTGTGGGGAATCCTACGGATACCAGCGAGGTTCCTAAAATTCCTGTCGGAGATAAGGACTTCGCCAAGTTTCTGGATGCTAATTCCAGCGCTGTACAATACTATTTGTCTCATACCCCTGACCGTACACCTGATGGTCAGCTCCTTGTGGGTATGCCTATCAGTATAGCTGCTCATTTAGCTCCCACTCCGCCTGATAATACCGCCTTGCTTCCTGCATCTCTAGCCCCGTCTCCCAATCCGACGGCTTCAGAGGTTCATACGACCCCGATTAGCTTTCCTTTTGTTAATCTTGGACCCCACATATCATTACCACCGACCGCCCCTACCTCATCTCTCTTGCAGACTGCTCCGTTCATGACTTGCTCTCTGCCACCTATCCACACGAGCTTTCCTTCTCAAGCTCCGCCTACCTTTTCATTCCCATACACGTATCCAGTGACCTCAACATCCTATATGGGACACCCCTATTCAGTCGCCTCAACATATTCATCCTCCACACCTTATCAACACTTAACCCCACCAGTGTCTAGCGGTGGTCCTTGGTCCAATTTGCCTCCATTTACCACAACCACACCATCATCTCATCCAACTACTGATCTAATTAAACAAATGATGGACAAAATGCAAAACCTGGAGGCTTCTGTTTCAGGAAGTCGTAGTGCCTTGACATACGAGCAAGTTTGTCGGGAGCCCATTCACCCTTCTGTCCCCCTTCATTCATATCCTCCTCAATGGGAGTTGCCAAAATTTACTCGTTTTAATAGTAAAGAGGATCCTCAACAACACTTGCGATCATTTAGACATGCTTGTTATTTGATTGCCCATGATGATGCCTTGTTACTCCACACCTTTCCCATGTCCTTATCAGGACCTGCCTTGGAGTGGTACAGTGCTTTAACCCAGCACTCAATCTTCTCTTTTAACCAACTAGCCCAATCTTTCTTGGATCATTTCTCCATTAACATTGCCAAGAAAGTATCTATCACCGACCTCTATGCCATCCGACAATTTGAGGATGAATCTATCACAGATTTCATTGGATGATGGCGGGGCCTTATCAACCAACTTACGTATGCCTTGCCTCAAACCGAACTTATCGAACTATTTACGCGGGCCTGCGCTAAGCACATCTCCCCTACCCTCCAAATTCAAACTTTCCGTACATTCGACGAGGCCTTTACTATGGCTCGAAAATTAGAAATTCGAGCCTTAGAGGAAGAGAAATTGTGGTTGCGCAACAAAAACTCCACTTTCCGAACTCCAGATTCCACCAATAAACCAAATACCACCACTCCTCATGCGTCCACTTCTTCTAAATCAAAAGGAGCTGTCCACGCGGTGATGGTCAAATCCCAACCACCGTCTAATACCCCGCCAAAAACCACTTATAAGTACAAAGCAGAACCCATCAACTACACTCCCTTGTGGAGAAACATATGGTGTCATCTTGGAAAAATTGCTCAAAGCAGGAGCCATTACATTACCTCCTGTTAAACCTCATTCCGGGTTTGATTCCACTCGCGCCATACCTTCCTGGTACAAAGAAAATGACTTCTGTAACTTCCACCGCGTGAAGGGACACAGTCATGAGAACTGCAAGATGTTGAAAAACATAGTGCAGGAAATGGTTGATGCGGTAGGGGATATAGCTCTCGATAATCCTAATGCCCCTGCTAACCGAAATTTGAAAATCTTCAACAAGCCATTCCCGAATCACTCGTCCAATAGTAACGTAAACCAGGATATCTTAACCGAGGAGAGTGTTCATGAGATCCATGCAGTCTTCGATACCCAGCCCAAAAGCCTCTATCGAGAAAATTTTGAATCAAGCCTCTTCACTAACACAGGAGCCCGAACCTCCTTTACCACCATCAAGCCAAAGCGAAATCGTTCCTTTACCCATAAAAGAGTTAACTACCCAGACTTCTCTTCCCATCAATGAGTCTTCTTATACCACATCCCTACAAGACTGCGAACGAATGTTATCTAATTTATCTATTTCCCAGACGTCCCCTTCTACCACTCTTGCTGCACAAGAGGAAGGCTACGCCACTCCTTTTGACATCCTTAGAAGAGAAATCTCTTACACCGACATCACCAAATTCTTTAACCATGACAGATCCTCTCAAACACGCCCTCCTACCTATTAGTCCTTCATCGCCTAAATCTTTTCAACGACCGGTCGACCTCTTAACATCTATTGATACAGTACCTCATCTACCCCCTGTATCACACCCACAGTGGACTGGAATCACAACCCACCTTTCTTCCGTACCAAAATTTACATATTCACACCTGAAGACTGTCATTCTCCAGAGGATAGACAAATCCTATGGGAACGTTTGAGTACGCCATATTCTACTCAAATGCAAATGACCGATTCTGAGGCCTCCACCATATACCCGAAATGTTTACAGAAGCTTAAAATGCCCATGTTCTCACCTTCACCCCCCTCACCTCTACCAAATGCCCCGTCTACTTCTATCAACTTAACCAAATCTTCCCCTATGCTTGGGACCTCACCAATGCCCAGTCTAACGCACCCGCCTAAGCGACTCGATTTATCCAAAAATAAATCCGCCCCGCCACCTAGGAGACAAACTCAATCTGTGCCTCTATCATAATCAAAACCCTCATCGTCACACTTGCCTTCCATATTGGGACCTCATCCCTCCACCTTACATCAGTATATCATACCTCCTGTGTTTTCTTCAAAACGACCTACGCCTTCTACACCTATACAGAGATCAAAGGGTATAACAACACCGTTACCCCACGTATCCTGTCCCCCTATCAACCCTAAACAAGCTCCATCATCAAAGGATTTATTTTCTGTCACTCCCCTTTCTCCGTGGTTGTTTCCCGCTACCTGGTCATCTGTAGCCTCATCATCTAACCAGCCGAACGTAACTTCTGCGCCAAAGAAACCACGTTTAGTGAAAAACACGTGTCAACACCCCTCGGCTAAACCACCACCTGTACGAACCAACCATGCCCAAACATTACCAAAACCCGCACAACCAATACCCTCATCCTCCTTCGATTTTGACCCACTCAAAGGATCTTACGCCAAAATCCTTGCTATGTTGGTGGAGAATGCGACCATTTCCCTACCTCCACTTAGACCTTATGACCCATCTAAACCTCGACCGATAGGTTATGATGAGTCTAAAATCTGCGCCTATCACCGCACACCAGGACATGATGTGGAGGGATGCAAAGCTTTAAAAACCATCCTTCGTCAGTCACCTCTCCCAGATAGAAAGGTTAAGAAAGACAACTTACGAAGGGAGAGACCTTTAGCTTCCATTCCCTCTCCTCTATCATCTGTCCCCGCCTCACCAAGATCTATCATTATTACAACCCCACCTCTTGAAGACCATGAGTTATCCCAACCATCTTCCTCATCTCAGGTCTACGAGATTAATATGATTAGTGTCGCTACTCGAGGGCAGAAAAACAATGGGAAAGTGAAAGAAAACACACCTGCGGCATCTCTTTCTCCTTCAACCATCCCGATTGCACCACCACCTAAAGTGGTTATTCGTGGACCCGCCTATCCCGTCTCTAATGGAGTTGCCCACCGAACTATGATCAAACAGCTTCATCAATCACCCGTAAAAATGACACTATATGATCTCATTCAGACTTCTGAATCTCATCGACAAGCTCTCGTTGAAATTCTTCAAGGGATCGAGGTCTTACCTAATGAAACCCTGCCTGTTGCCTCCATTCTAACACCCAATCACGTTGCCTCTCTCACCAAACAATCCATCTCCCCCACCACTTCTGTCTTTGTACAACAAGCCGCTGCAGTCAGTTTCTCGGAAGATGAAATTGTTGACTTTGGTACAGAAGATCCTGACCCTGCCCTTTTCATCTCAGCTTACGTCTGGGATATCCAGGTACGTCGTGTTATGATTGACGGGGGCGCCAGCCTAAACATCATCTCTTCAAAAGCCTTCCAACAAATGAATATCCCTTCTAGTTGCATGTGTGCCAACCCCATCATGTTGCGGTCATTCAATGACGCTATTACCTCTACCTTAGGCACCGTGATCCTCAACATTCGTGTAGGACCGCGTACTTTACCCGAACTCTTCTATGTCCTTGAGGGAGAGTTCCAATATAATATATTGCTGGGTCGTCCTTGGATCCGGGCCATGGGATGCGTTCCCTCAACATTACATAGATGCATAAAGTTTGAGTACGAGGGGAAGTCCTACACCGTAAAAGCTGATCCTCCTCCCTTTAAAACCTGCAATATGTTATACCGCCCTAACGATGTGCTTATACCAATCAAGGCACCCATACATTCAACCCAACCATCCTCTTCAAATGTACCTCAACCATCCACCTCAACTGCACCTACGCCTTCAACTGATGAAACCACCGTCGCAAAAACCACTTCCCTTCCCGCAGCTAACATCCCAACCTCTGACCCCTTAGTAGATGTTTTTCAACGCCTTACGCTGGGGGAGTACCGCCTATATAACGTTAGTTCTTTCCCTACCCCGCAGGAGTACGGACAATTACATGCACATCCCACCTACGACCGTCGCGTGGGGGAAGTAATCTCTTACGGACCACCCCATTGTCGCACTAACCTAACATATGGGGGTGTTGACGCATCTTCCATTACCCCTGAACCTCCTCTTGGTGTGGTTCCCTTCCAATCCAATTTTCAATACCTGACAAATCGTCGCTTCGCCCTCACTTTCTTGACTCGCTGTGCTTGGAAAGGCTTTGGTTTTGGTCTTTATGAACAAGGCCGACATACGCTCATCCCCATCACCACACGCAAACATAATGATCGCAGTGGTCTCGGTTTTCCTGAAACACCTACACAGGAGACACCTCGTGTCAGCTGTATTCTGGAAGAAGACGACGTCACCCCTACCAAACCATCATCACCCACTTTGCCATCATCACCCACAGAATCTATAGACCCTGAATCTATCCCTCCTAACTTTTTTTTTTCATAAATGCCATCTTCATAGGTCCTCTCACTTATCAACGCGATAATGAGGACCCATCTTCTCTTCCCCTTCTGTATCCAGACATGATCGAAGAGGATTCGCCTTCGATTAATGTTGTTGAGTGTCAGGATGACGACTCCATCCTCACTTACCTTGGGGCGGACGACTCCTATCTTCAACACGCCTTACCATCTGAAACCCAAACCATGCTGAACGAATCTACTATAGAAATCAACATCCACATGGAGGAGGATCCTCACATAGTGAAGATCGGACAATCCCTTAACACATCAGAACAAGCCGCCTTTACTACCTTTCTCCGTACCCGCAACCAAGCTTTCGCTTGGTCCTACGCTGACATGCCAGGAATTGATCCTACCATTGCCGTCCATAACATCACCCTAAACCCCGATTCCAAACCAGTCAAACAAAAACTGAGAAAAATGCATCCACGCATTGCCCTCTTGGTCAAAGAAGAGCTTCAACGACTTCTTTCTGTTTCCTTCATCTTGCCTATTGACTATCCTCAATGGATTTCTAACATCGTACCTGTCACTAAAGCGACGGGGGGACTTCGGATATGCACGGATTTCAGGATCTTAACCTCGCTTGCCCTAAGGATGACTTTCCCCTCCCAAGTATTGATCAACTTGTTGATCTCACTGCGGGCCATGAAATGCTTTCTCTCATGGATGGCTTTTTCAGGATACAATCAAATTTTGGTCGCACCCGTGCCGATCAACATAAGACCGCTTTCATAACTCCTTGGGGAACCTTCTGTTATCGTGTCATGCCGTTTGGCCTTAAGAATGCTGGTGCTACCTATCAGCGGGCTATGACCTACATTTTTCATGACATTATGCACACTATCCTTGAAGATTACGTCGACGATCTTCTTGGCAAGTCTAAACATCGCAGTGAACATCTCGATGTTTTAACCATTATTTTCGATCGCCTGTTGCAATATTCTGTTCGTCTTCAACCAAAGAAATGTGTCTTTGGTGTCCTTTCGGGGAAACTTCTTGGTTTTATCGTCTCTTTGCGTGGCATTGAGGTCGATCCATCTAAAGTAAAAGCTATCCTAGAAATGCCTCCACCCAAAAACCTCAAACAATTGCGTAGTTTGCAGGGTAAACTTCAATCCATCCGGCGTTTCATCTCCCAACTCTCGGATCGATGTCACCCTTTTCATCACCTTCTTAAAAAGGACGTTGCCTTTCAATGGAGTGAGGAGTGTCACCAAGCCTTCGAAGCTCTCAAAACTTATCTCTTGCAGCCACCCGTGCTTATCCCACCCCAGGACGACCGCCCTTTCTACCTTTATCTTTCCGCCACTGACCATGCTATAGGAGCTATGCTCGCACATCGGGACTCGGCACGTCGAGAACAGGCCGTTTATTATATAAGTCGTACCCTCGTGGATTATGAGACTAGGTATACACATGTAGAAAAATTGTGCCTAGCCCTATCATTCGTAGCCACCAAACTCCGACATTACCTCCTGAATCACAAAACTTTTGTCATCACCAACACGGACCCCATTCATTATATGTACGCCAAACCACATCTAAACCAACGCATCGCCCGATGGCTTATGCTCCTTGCCGACCTCGACCTTGAGTTTGTACAACAGAAGTCAATCAAAGGACAAACTCTTGCAGACCAACTTGCGGAGGCCCCTTTACCTGGGGAACAATTTACCAATTTTACATTCCCCGACGAACTCATCGCCACTCTTTCACTCGGGGAAGAGTCGTATCAAATGACCCTCTTCTTCGATGGATCTAAATGCCAGCGTGGCGGAGGAGCCGGCGTTGTTCTCATCCCTCTTGACGCTGAACCTATGCCTCTTTCATTCCGGCTTGATTTCCCCTGCACTAATAATACAGCGGAATACGAGGCCCTTGTTCTGGGTCTCCAAGTTGCGATACACTTAGGTATCAAATCTATCAATATTTTTGGCGACTCTCAATTGGTAGTCAATCAAGTTATGGGCATCTACCAATGTAAAAATGAGGAACTTCAGAAGTACAAACACTACGTGGATTCACTTCTAGCCTTATTTACTCACTATTCTATCCAAACCGTTCCCCGCTCCACTAACAAATTTGCGGATACTATGGCTTGCTTGGCCTCGCAAATTCCCGCCACACCAACTGACTCTGAATTATTCGTCGTGGTCCAACAAATTTTTGCCCCATCCTATTCAACCCTGGTAGTTTGTATGATAAATACTGTGTCTACTAATTCGAAGGATACCTGGTACCACCAATTTCATGACTACCTTACAATCTCTGTTCTCCCACCTGACCTTACTAGTAACGGCAAACGTGCTTTTCTTAAAAGTGTTTCTCGTTATGTTGTCATGGGGGGACTCCTCTATAAACGTGGCTTTGATGGCATCCTCCTTCGCTGTCTAACCGGCGCGGAGGTCACCTATACCATCCAACAAGTCCATGATGGGATTTGTGGTGGACATTTTAGTGGCCTTGCCGTGGCTAAATGAATCCTTCGCCTAGGTTATTATTGGCCTACTCTCAATAACGACTGCTACGAATATGTTAAGTGTTGTGTTATGTGTCAACAACATGCCAACCTTCAACATACTCCTAGCCATCCGCTGCAGGTCGCACGAGATCTTTGGCCTTTCTCACAATGGGGTTTAGACCTTATTGGTGAGATTCACCCGACCTCTTCACAACGTCACCGTTGGATAATCACAGCAACCGAATATTACACAAAATGGGTGGAGGCCATTCCACTCATTTCAATCAAAAAAGAAAAAATTGTCGAATTCATTAACCATCACATTATCTGTCGTTTTGGTATTCCTCATCGCCTAATAACAGATAATGGTAAATCTTTTAAAAACAAGTTGTTACAAGACCTTTGTGACAACTTTGGTATCAAACTTAGTTTCTCATCGCCTTACTATCCGCAGGCCAATGGTCAGGCTGAATCTTCTAATAAAACCCTAACCAAAATCCTCATGAAAGTTGTCAATGAATCCGGAAGAAATTGGCACGATCACATTCCCTTTTCCCTTTGGGCTTATCGTACTAGCATTCGTACCTCCACTAATGCCACACCTTTTTCTTTGGTATATGGTACCGAGGCTGTCTTGCCTCTCGAAGTACAAATACCCTCCCTTAGAATATCTCTTCAGGATATTCTCACCAACGATGATTTCCGCCAAGAGCGGTTAGCCCAATTGGAGCTTCTTGACGAGCGTCGTCTTACAGCTCTCGATCACCTTCAAATCTATCAAAAACGCATCAAACGTGCTTATGATAAGCGACTTCATGAGCGTACCTTTAAGGTTGGTGATCTTGTCCTCAAAGAGAATCAACATGTCACCAAACTAGAAAAGAGCAAACGTGGAAAATTTGCTCCCAATTGGATTGGGCCTTATATAATCACTCACACTTATGGATCAGGCACTTATCGTTTAGCTTCACTTAATGGTAAACCTGAGCCTGAACCCCTTAATGCCTTGCATCTTCGACCATTCTATTGTTGAATCTAGTGTTATATCACTTCTTATCTACCTACTGCTCGTCCCTTGAGCTCATTTACCGCTACATACACTTTGTTTTCTATATCTCAAAATAAAATCAAGCTCACTTCTCACCTCCCCTCAGTGATGCCTTCCCCTTTTTAGTCTAGTCCATGACTTCAAAGTATTAAAATAAGCCGTATTCTTATGGGATTTTCTTGAGTCAAACTTCCTACTAAACTAGATGCTTCACGCCAAAAGAACATCTAGTCATCTAAATTAAATATAGACTGCTCCCTTGAAGGACAGCTATATGCCGAACTATTGCTGCTACTATAAATAGACTGCTCCCCCGAAGGACAGCTATGCACTAAAATCATAATCTGCTACTATAAATAGACTGCTCCCCGAAGGACAGCTATACACAGTCAGCCTTTTCTCAGAAGCTTCTCGCATTGATCAGCTTTGTGAAGACCTCAAGAATAGTACAATCAATATCCCTTGTAGACTTCCCGCATCGATCAGTCTATATTCAGTCAAATAAAAGCCTCATTCAAAAGAACTTTTTGGGTCATGGACTTGTCTATTTAGGGTAGGTTCTCTTTCGTCAGAACACTCACTTTGTAACAAGTTCTCTGTACCTCAGCTATATCATCCACCTCACCTCACCATTTGTTTCAACTCAAGGGACGTAACGTACACCCGATATATTGTGATCATACAACTCTTTTCACCTATTGACTTCTCGTCTATGCACAGTACCTAGGGCTTCAAGCTCGTTCTACGTTGTGTGGTTTGTTTAGCTCTTTTCACCTACGGAGCACTCTTTCCGCTTTGCCTCGCATCTAGGATTGTGTGTTGATCTTAATCAGGACATGGTTCCCTACCACTTGGGTAGGCTAACTTTCGCTTCCCTTATACCTTTTACAACATCACCAACATCATTACCAACACCAACAACCTTACCTTACCAATATTAATATCAATATTTTTACCAACCAACCAATTGCCTAAACCATACCAAATTGCCTAAATTCACCTCTCCCTGGTCCTAAGGGAGAACTACATCGGTCTGAGGCCCCTCCTTGCTTTGTGCAATGGGCTATGTAGGCAACACTTCGGAGACATGGGGTCTCCCAAGGTTAGCTCGACCATCCCCTACCATAACCTATCATGTGTGGTAAATATAAATATTTTTGTGTATTTCTATTTAATCACATTCCTCTTTATCCCTTTTCAAAACACCGAAAGTCAAAACGAAAACATTCTTATTATTATAACTCAAATCAACATGCATATCTTGTTTTATTTAGATGTTAAACCAATACATCTTCTCTATCATCGACACGTAGGTCGGTACTCTTATTTATTCTTATACCTTGCTAACATTTATTTAGGCCCTCACGCCTCATCCCGAACTAGGCAATGATCGTGATCGTCGACCCCTCTCGCCAGGCCTCTCTGTCCTCAAGGGTACCATGGCTATTGGTACCGCCCACTGATCTACCAATCTCTCCTGTAACATATGAATACGCCCTCTCACATGGAGGAATCCAGCCTCTCGTCTCGCTGCTCGTGACTCCGCAACCACTAACAATACTCTTGTCTCATTCACTTACATTTGGAGCTGCTAAACCAAACGCTGTAGATGATCCCTCTCTGCTGTAATCACCACTTTGTCAGGACTATCACGTACACCTCGTAGTTCTGCTACCCACCATAATCTATAGGCATCTGTCATTCCTACATCCATTACCCTGCGATCGGCTGCTACCTCTTCAGGCCCTTCTTGAGGTGTTGGCTGGGGAGGTGAGAATACTACCTCTGCATCGATCCTCATATAGGGTCTATAAGCCAGAGGTATATCCTGCACAAATCCAAATTGTCGCCGCACGCGATCTATAGGAATCCTTTCATATTCACCTGGCCTGTGCCCTGCGATCCACCTCAATCACTCTACAACCCTCAATTCCTCAGCTATATTCTCTATTACCATATAGTTCCTGTAAGGCCACCAACATATATCCGCAATCGTCACCCTCTCCCATACATGTCTATAATACTCAATGTCACCCGTCACATCCTGAGATCTTGCCTCTTGTTCTGTCTGAACCCATCATCTGAATCCCAACCTCTTTACTCCAGTCTCTCTTGACTGGATGGATCGGCCTACTGGTCGCACACAAACAATGTGCTCATAGGCCCAACAGTGTAATAAGTATGAACAATCCAGCGTCGTCCTGTGATTTTGCCTGCGGGCCCATAAAACCCCTGTATAACTCCGCCAAATATGCAGGTGCCCATGTAAAAGTCACGTTCCTTTCTATCATCTCCCAAATAACACACATCAATGCCTTTGGAAATATTCCCCCTTCTGCCCTCGGTAATGCATAATACCCTACCGCTATCATTAATATCACTGCTAACCTTGTCTCCTCAGGGTGTGCTGCATACATTATCCCATACATAAATGATAAACCTCACTGTGTCAAATCTCGGGCATATGGACCAAATACTGCTGTTATCACTCCCCGCGCCGCGCTAGGTAATGCCTGATATACTATTTCTCTTGTAACAGGGAGCCTCAAAATACGGAACACATCCTCCAATGTTACTGTCATCTCCCCTATTGGTAGATAAAACGTATTTGTCTCTGGATTCCATCTTTCTATTAACGCCTGTAACATAGCATGGTTACGTGCGATTCGTGAATAATAACGGATTCCACTTAACCCCAAATGATTTATCAGTGTCCATTCCGCCGGTGTTACATCCGCTCGGATTCGTGACAACAGCGCTGGTACACTATCATTCATCCTCAACCCTGCCTCTGCCTGCATAAATCCAAATAACAAACAACCATTCAATTCCTCAAATCCCCTCGGGTTTTGTCTCAAATTCTGGAAATTCCTACAGTAACCGGTATTGTTTATAGCTAACCGGTATTGGTTGAGTAACCGATACCAGTTATCCCTAACAGTTATCGGTCACTGTTACTTTCATACACCTTGCCCAAAACAACCACCTACGACAATAAATTGCTCGTTTATTCCTCTCTTTATACATACAAACATACCTGAAACCCCTGATTGCCTACCACTGTAACACTTACCTCACCTGCAACCCTTGTTATCATGTTTTCTTTCTCATATCTACCGACTTACTCTCCCCCATCTTATTCACGAAACATGCAGAAATCAAATCACAACCAAAACATTTACCTCTTGGAGTTGCAGCAGCTTGAGGTCGCCCTTGTCTTCCCTCTCGACCTTGCCTGCTGAATGCTTCTCCTCGTTCTGCCATGATCACCACCCTCTTTCAACTTTGTCTTTCTGCCCGTTCTGAACCTCGGAACACATTTACTTTCCTTGTCTCTTTTCTCCTTCTCACCCAAATCTCTCATGCAAATACCTGTCTCAGTCGTCAAAAAGCGTCGCGTTCGCGTATTTAACCTCTTGCATGACTCTCAGAATTAAAACTTAAGTTGCCACCCCTAGCTTTTCTATTTTTAGAAAAGCTCATACCTAAATAACTGGTATCGGTTACTGTAACCGATATCGGTCTATCTAGCTACCGATATCGGTTACTCTAACCGATATCGGTTACACACCTATCCTTTTTTGACAACAGGGTTCTTTTCTTCATTTCTTTATCTAAATTTTTGTCGCGCCCCGCCTCTTTGCCTACATCACCAACACAATTTACCACATATTTGTTCGTCCACCACACATAGCATTACAATTTCATTCAACATCATTTATTTTATAAATACAAACAAACCATCAACTACAGGATACCAACAAACTATCAATCTATACATCATTTAGGATCCAACTCATCAGTTACATATATCACAACTGTCACAAAACCAGCCCAAAACATGCAACATTTCCTCACATAACCTGGGATTCATATATACGCACAAACAAACAAAAAAATCAGCATCATCTATCTATCAACATGTCCATTAAACTCATCACTACATTTTATATATTACCGGCCATTAACCACATACTTCAACACATTTTTAAACACAGCATGTGGATCAAAACATCGTCTCTATATATGTATACAAATTTTCAAAAATATAATGTGCCCTACATCGGGGCCTCTGTGATCTCATAACATACAACAAAGCCGGCACGCAGGCCGCAATAACCTACCAAAAATCTCGACTCGACTCGCAGGCCGGTCTCTTAAACCAAAAATATACTCGGCTCGCAGGCCGGTATCAAATATACAACCCATACTCGGCTCGCAGGCCGGTATATAATAAATAAATGAATCAAAACAATGAATAAGTGTTGGCACGCAGGCCTCTATCAATACAACCGGTTCGCAGACCGGTGCCCATGTCCCTATACAAAACCATGTCGGGGATCTATCAGCTCTCCCCACCACCCTCGGCACCTCTCCCCGCTGGTCCCTGTGGTGCCTCTCGCCTCCTGCCCGTCACGGACACGCCAGCTGTGGCTGCCCCTCCCTGAGATCTCTGGCTGTGCGAGGTCTCTGCCCTATGCGCCGCATATGGCTGATACTCAGCTCCGGTACTATCAAGAACATCCTGATAGTACCGGGCCTCCGCTCTCGCCTCCATGTATCTATCCCGTGCCACCGTCGGTACTGGGGCTGGTCCCCGGACGCCTACTGCCAGTACCCCCTGTGCCTGTGCTGGTGGTGCCTGTGGCTGTGCCGCTGCTGGCAGTGGTATCTGTACCTGTGCCTGGGGCTGTGGCTGTGCTGCTACTGGTACTGCTGCCTGTACCTGTACCTGCACTTGTGGCTGTGCTGCTGGTGGTGGTGCTGCCTGTGCCTGTACCTGAGCCTGGGCTAGCTGCCCCTGTAAGACCCCTATCTGTGCCTGCGCAGCAGCAAGCTGCCCCTGTAAGAGCTGCACCTGACCCCTGAGCTGATCTCTCTCTGCCGTCACCACTGCCAAGTCTGGCTGTGCGGGCTGTGCTACCCTCGCCGCTCTCTGACCAGCCCACCAAACCCTGTATGCTCCCGTGCACCCAGCATCATCTACGCCATCATCTGCTGGCCTCTCTGCAACCCAATCTGGATCCAAGGGCTGTGGTACAGACAGTGGGGCCTCTACATCATCCCTCCTGTACTGAGGGAAGGGAGGTGGCTCGTCCTGTCGCAGCCCCATCTACCTGCGTACCCTCTCTAAGGGTATCCTCTCGTACTCTCCCGACCTCCGTCCTGCTATCCAGAATGTGTACTGGATCAGACGCAACTATAAGCGGGCTCCTCCGTGAGGGTGATGACCTCTGTAAGGTCTCCATACAATATCTACCGCTGTCAGGCCCTCTAATAAATTCCTGTAGTAGGCAATGTCTCTCCCCGCAAGCACTGCTCGTGGCTGCCCCACGACTCCCAACCACCTCTGAAAGCCGTATCTGTATATAACCTGTGGCCCTGGCTGTTGGGGCAGCCCTACTAGTCTGATGCATATGATGTGCTCATATGCCCAACAGTGAAGTAAAAATGTCGAACAGATACCGAATCGCCTCATCCGGTGATAACCCCAGAGCTCTCTGTATAACTGCACCAGATATACTGGTGCCCAAGCATAACAGGTGTGCTCCTCCACCATCTCATGAAGCACCCCCATCAATTCCCGTGGAAAGCGGCCTCCCTCTGAGTCCGGGAGGGCGAAGCAGGTGATCCCAATCATCATCAGCACATCCAGCCGTGTCTCGTGTCGATGCGCATGGTACATGTCACCATACCCAATGCTCACGCTGTGATAGGTAAGTAGCGCGGCTGCATCTCCAAAAACCTGTAATATGCTGTCCATGGCAGTCTCTGAATCTACCTGGAAGACTGCCTCTCCCTCGATAGGTAGTCGAAGGATGCGATACACATCCTCCAACATGATAGTCATCTCCCCAGTCGGGAGATGGAACACATTGGTCGCCGGATCCCATCTCTCGATGAGGGCGACCATCAGGCTGTGATCTCTCTCTATCACTCTATACCTCTGGACTCCACCGAGTCCCACCTCGCGCATGATCACCCAGTGAGCTGCGGATACATGTGGTCTCATCCGCACCAACAATGGGGGCATCCTATCCTGCATCATCAACTGCTGACGTGCCTGCAAAACCAACCCACATCCTTAGACCTAATTTTTATCACAACATCTACTTTATCCTCTAAACCCCCTTTTATCCCCCCAACCACACCCCGACTCTCTACCACCCCACCCAAAACCCAAACTCACCCCACCCAAAACCCAAACCCACCCCACCCAAAACCCAAACTCACCCCACCCAAAACCCAAACCCACTCCACCTAAAAACCAAACCCACCCCACCCAAACCCCTACCCGACCCAAAGCCCAAAATTTACCCAAAACCCAAACCCACTCCACCTAAAAACCAAACCCACCCCACCCAAACCCCTACCTGACCCAAAGCCCAAAATCTACCCAAATCCAAACCCACCCAACCCCAAAACAAAACAAACCCAACCCAACCCACCCCAACCAAACCCCACCCCACCCAACACCCAAACCCAACCCAACCCACACTCACCCAAAACCCAACCCAACCCACACTCACCCAAAACGCAACCCAACCCAACCCACACTCACCCAAAACCCAACCCAACCCATACCCATCCAAACCCAAACCGACGCCGGCCGACATACGACCGACGCCGGTCCAGCCCAACACACCCTGTCCACACAATTTGCGACCGATGCCGGTCGCTTAGCAACCGACATCGGTCGCTGTAATTGCCGGGAGCCGAACCCCCGCGCGGCCCCCCGCCCATATTTTTGCATTTTTATACTTATCTACCCACACAAACACCCTAAAAACCTACCCACCTAGCCGCCTTGCCCTATTTTACCCATCTATCCTCTTCATTTTTCAAATTACGTCCATTTACTCATTATTTCCTAAAAAACGTAAATTCCTACCCAAACCCCCAATTTAGCTTAATACCATTCAAATACACAAAATAAAGAGTTCCGAACCTACCCGAACGACGACACGTCGTCGTGGTGGGATGGGTGGTGGTGGTCCAGCTGGTCCAGCCCCTCCTGATCCTCCTGCCTGTGCCATAGCTCCAATTCTGATCTGCTGGGTCCCCGGCCAATCAACTGCTGCCTCCTCCTCACACGGGCCCGCAAACAACTCACTCCTCCAGCAAAATAGTTCCACCTCACTCAATAAAACCTCCAATCTCAACTCTCCATGTCAGACAAATCAATTTGGTTTTCAAATAACAAAAGTGACAATGACAAGCCGTATTTTTCTTTTTATAGGTTTTTCGCCCTTAACCGATATCGGTTTCATTTTGCCCTAATGAACCGGTATCGGTCCCTTAACCGATATCAGTCATGTAGAATCGACATCGGTTTGTCTTCCAACTTTCCCCCAATTTTATTTTTTGCCCCTATTTACCATTTGCCCCTTTTTAACCACATATCGCCTATATCCACCTTTGCTGAACACCATTTGTTTACCCATTTGGCCCGACCTAAGGCCTCAACCTACCTATTTGGCCCGACCCAAGGCCTCGCCCTACTCATTTGGCCCGACCGAAGGCCTCAACCTACCTATTTGGCCCGACCCAAGGCCTCGCCCTACCCATTTGGCCCGACCCAAGGTCTCGCCTATTTGGCCCGACCCAAGGCCTCAACCTACCTATTTGGCCCGACCTAAGGCCTCAACCTACCTATTCGGCCCGACCCAAGGCCTTAACCTACCCATTTGGCCCGACCCAAGGCCTCGCCCTAACCTATTTGGCCCGACCCAAGGCTTCACCCTACCCATCCGACCCGACACAACGCCGCCACCCAACAACTTGGCCCGACCAAAGGCCTCACCCTACCCATCCGGCCTGACCCAAGGCCGCACCCCAACCATTTGGCCTGACCCAAGGCCGTACTACTTCCATACCTTACCCAACATCACCAACATACACTCTTATCCACCCATCCTGTAGTTTTTTTGTCCAATCGAGCTCCCCTGTTCGTGTTTTAGCATGATTAGGGTCCTTGACTTGATCTGTCGACCAACTTTGCCTAGACGTAGACCGTGACGTTTATCTCAACCAAACCAACCATTTGGTACTGCCGAACATGCCTAAACGTTCCTGTACCTTACTTGTTATATACCCTGGAGCTACTTCCTATGCCTTGGATACCAGGATTATATCACCCTTGTTTGGATAAACTATCGACCTTTGCTTATACATTGCTGGTTTGCTCGTCAAATCATGTACCCTAGTCGTACTATTGCATTTCAACATGCGTCTACTTCCTTGGACCTACCCCACCACCTTACCATCCTCTCTACAATATGTACCCTTTATCAACCCTATCCCTGATTTCCCGTTCACTCAATCTGTGATAGATTTGAGGGGGATTACCTATATCCTTTACATGAGAAACCACTTCATATTATTGTCCGCGCAGCTTTACAGAACAAGCTACACGACAATAAGGGGCTAATGTAGACACCAAATTCGTGTCTTACGACCCCTTGTGACCCGCATCCCATTTCGCAACCTAACCTCATTACCTAAACCTTACACAATTATTTATTAATTACCTTGTAATTGATAAATCCCCATCACCTCACCTGCCACCTCATTTTTCCACCTCATCATGACCTAGCCCTAATCCTAAACTAACCTAATTAAAACCTAAAACTTGGTCTACACCTACACCCATAACTAATGACCCCTTTCTCGCACCCAAAACCGACCTTCTAGTCACTTGACCAAGCCCGCAACTGATCTCTCGGGAGAAAAGCAGGGAAGGTGGGCTATTTTACTAAAAATAGCCTACTTTTTCCTTACCGATGCCGGTTCCTACTCGACCGCCGTCGGTTACGCAACCGCCATCGGTTCCCTATAAATGGGCTCCCCAAACCAAAACAACAGATCGGAATTTAATTTTGGGATCAAAGGAAAGGATTTTTGAATCAACAGAGATCATTGGGAGCGAGGAACAGAGTCCAGATCTTCACTTGACCAAGCAGAGACGAGTGGAAATACCAAAAGTGTTTACAGCAAAGGAGATCAGCTTGCGTCTTTGTCAAAACCAGTAAGTCACATCTTGCATGTCCTCTGTTATAACATTTCTTATGCTTCTTGAATCTCAGTCCTCATAAATCCGTTTCTGGACCCACTACCCAGCAATATATTACATCTAGCTATCATTCATCTACCTCTCAGCACCTTATTTCCTAAATATCACCTATATACAGCCTTACAAACAACACAACCACTCCATAAAACAACCAACCCACAGATCCTAGAACCCACCGGTATCGGTTATCAGTAACCGGCATCGGTTCCTCTGATCAAAACCAGAAAACCAGCCTTTCCCCTACCCAGTTCAACGAAATAATTTAATTGATACTTTACAGTCTTTTGTGTTAATTCATATTAGCAGGGAAACTGACCACCTTCGAAAGGAAGTTTTATATTTCCTGGGCCCAAGGCAGTTTCCTCATTTATTGTTTAATCAAAATCTTGTGGTCTTGTGTTCTTATTTGCAGGTAGTCCTTCCAAGACAAAAAGGAGTTCTTCGCAATCAGCCTGATCTTTCTCTATGGTACGCGCACACCATCTCGACATTCTACAGGTATTCCTCCTAGCCCCTAACCTTATCTGTTTCTAAAAGGAACGAAACATTCCGAGTCAAACATACTGGCAAGTTCTATATGTCATCATATGTCACCTATGTAGCAAGCGGCATGAGGAATTACCCAGGGTTGGATACAAAGGGAAACCGAGTAGTAGAGCACATATATCGGTACTTCACTCAACTGACAATGAAGGGGTCCAAGGATCAATTCAGAAGAGTGAATGATGCCTTCTTTTATGAAAACATCTATAGGATGAACCCTAATCATAGGAAAAGAAGAGTCTCTAATGAGGCATGGGCCGAAGTGTCGAAATGGGGTTGTATCTTCTTGCAATTCAAGAAGTTCACATATCTTTAGGTGGTCATGTACTGAGGTGACCCTTTCCATTTTCCCAGGTTCCCAGGTGATAAGCTAATCCTGATGAAGTTGGTTAGACAATTGTTAGATTTTCACAAATTCCAATAGAGTAAGCACAAGGCCACCGTTTTCTTCCCTATTTCCATTGGAAGGTACACGTGCTCAATAGTGGTTAAAGCCAAGAATGTGGTGCACGAGATACATGAAAAATTGAAGAAGCACATGAAGCACAGAGATGGGTTTGATTTTCAAGGAGTCCTTTAGTCATACGGGACCTTGTATCTACATGTTCCCAACGTAGAAGACATCTGGGTTGATCTTTGAGATGAAGTTGCCATCCGAAGAAAGGACAATAGTAGGTTGAAACTTGAAGAGATTCAGATGTTAGATCTGGCTAACATCCCAGAAGGCACTGTGGACACTGAAATTTTCCTTGACGCCTCGTATGATGGGTTGAATGAAGACCAACATGTATTCCTAGCCATTAATTGGTCAATTACTGAAAAAGCTTCTATTGCAGGAAGAGCTACTCAAACTCTTACACGTACTAAGGCATGGCTCGTTTCTTGGGGAATGAGTTATAAAGAAAAGAGATTTTCAAATTTGGCCACTTTGGAAGTGGGACCCTCAAAGGGAGAAAAAAAAAAGTATAAAATCTCTTCCAAGAGGCCCATAAAAGTTAAGTTTGTCAGAAAGGGAGAAGAGCAAGCAGCCGCATCATCTGCCGCTCCTTCTGAAATAGTGAATATAAAAAATTCACCACCCCCACAAGAACAAGGAGAATTTCCTTTGGAAGTTGATGTTAGCCAACCCCTAATCTAACCTTTTGTTGATTTCCCATCGGAGGTATGTTTATCTCTTACTTCTCAAGCTGTGGTTTTAGGATCTCCGCCTCCTCCTTTCCAATCTCTCCCATCTCCTATTTCTTTGCCAAGTTCATCAGCCATGGCCAACATTTTCTCTAACCTCTCACCTCTCTTTGCTAGAACAAAGATGGCCATAGATATGCCTCCTCCTTCTGCACCGCTATTCACTGAGTCCATTATCACGGACACTACACTTGTAGTCATTACTACTCCGCAAGTAAACCCCTCTCCACCTGCAAATGTGACCATAACACCTCCAATAGGATGAAATTATTCTGGTACGCCTCAATGGTTGGTTGATCAGACTCCAAGGAAGAGGAAGGTGGTAGTTCCCCTACCAACCTTTGATTTCAGTTCCCTCAAGGTTTCTCTTGCCAAATCTGCCAAGAAACCCAAAACAGTTTCAGGGGTTTTAGTGGATGGTTGAGGGCATAAATTTAAAGAGATTTCCACTCCTGCGGAAGACAAAACCAAGGAGGATATAATGGTCACCGATTATCAGATCACAAGGGTCGATCTGGGAAAAGTAACATCAGAAGGAGCAAAACAAGATGCGTAGGATGCTATGAATGTGTTGTGTCAAAAGCTAAAGGAAACAAAGGTGAGTAGAGATGAGCTCAAGGAGAAAGTTGAGTAGTTATCGAAAGTACTACTCAAACTTTCAAAGCCTTCCAAATCAATACTGTCATCCTCTACCCCTACTCCTATCAGGTTCAATTTCTCGTTGGTACCTAGGATCGAAAAGATTAATGAGAAGGGGAGAATGATTGATGAATGGATTTAGAGGTTACTCCTGCAAGGAAGAGAAGTCATTGACGACTCATTAGAAGTTTATAAATCCTTGGTGGAAATAAAGGAGGGCAAGAAAATGGATGAAGATTTTTTAGATGAAATTGGGAACATCAAGCTAACTTTTGAAGCTCTCAATGCACTAAAGCAGGTTCCATCCCGTATCTTGGTTGAAGTAGGGGTCACCCCTCATGTGGATAAGCATTTCAACTGACCAAAGCCATCAGATTCAGGATAAATATTCTCAATGAAGCTTGCAGAAAATTTAGAGAATCTAGAGATAAATTAGTTGATGCTACCAATGACATTGAAGAGGAGCTTTCCAGGATCTTTCCCAAGGTGTTGGATGAGAACTCAAACATTCTATTTTCTGATGATTTCCACAAGCAAATCCAAGAATCAATCTAGCATGAACCAACTTCTGTCTTCAATCTAGAGATCATTGATAAATTTGTGAAGATTGAACATGTCTTGGAATCACTAAGGAAACTCATTAAAAGGTTGAAGAAACTTCCCGGTAATGCAAGTGATACTCAAGAAACTTGTGAAGTCCTGAGTGATCATTCCAGTGCTCTAGAAGAAGCTGAGATGCAAGACATAATCTGAAAATTCCAGGAATTTCGGGACAAGCAAGCTTTGTTGGAGGAAGACAAGGATAATGAAACGGAGCAAGCATAATGCTACATGTCATTTTCCTCCAGAGATTTATATGTCTTTTTCATTTTCGTTTCGTCATGTAGGAAGCAAATTTTGACTTGGTCTCCTGCGTGAGAGTCAAGTAAAATAGGATTCTGATAAAATGACTATTATCTAGGATTTATTCTATTTTCTCTCTGCTCTTTATATTATAAATATAGAGCCCTTATGTATTCAAAAAGGAGATATGTTTTTGATCGAGAAAGCTATTGTGAAAAGAAGAAAAACTTTGTATTTTCTTTTAATTGTTGAAGAATAGAAACAGGTGTTGTTTTGCAAACTTTGTGTTGTGGAATTGGTCTATCTTAAGTGATTGTTCTTATGTTTGAGATATTAAGCTATTATTTGTTAGTGTTCTTGATTATTTTAATTACTTCCAGCATTACATACATTTGTCTAAAACTCGTATGAGTACTTCTTGATCTGTGTTTGCTTGAAGGAAAATACGTTCCTCTCATTTCCTTCCCACTTTGTTTCATTTGTAATAGTTTCCTTTATAATCCATTCTGTTACGCAAAGGTAATATCTTCACCTCATGTTGATATGAATTTTGGGATTGTATCCCAACCCCAATGGTTAGAATAGTGTGAATATTGTATATATTATTTCTGCTGTGTTTTAGATTAGTAATAAACACGTAGCCTCACCTGTTTTTGAGGAGGGATTTAATCCCATGTACTGTGGTTGAAACTCATATTTTGGATTGAATTAATATCCAACCAACACATCTAACACTAATATCCAACTAATAAGATCCATCTTATTAAGTACTACAAAACATAGAAGTTTCATACATACATAATCTAGTCTCCATAGTCATGCACGCAAAAAAATTCGCAGCATAACTCTAAAATAGATGGTATATCTAAACCCATGCAAATTAATACATAATTATAACGGTGGGGAATTTCCCTTCACCTTCCATACACCTTCCAAAATAGAATACATGCTAATAATAGCCACGTGAATTTACATGAGAATACAAAAACATGCAAATGCTAATAATATATTATCTAATAATACAACTGTAGTATAATCCTATTATTAGCTCCAAAACTCTGCACGGTGCTCAATCTTCTAATTTTCCCAAAATAGCCTTTCCTGTTATGTAAGTATTCATATCATTGTGTTCTCCACACTCTATATCCAAAAATAACCCTTATGATGAAAATGGCTAAGTCCTAATCCTGGGCGTGCCTTGTTTTGCTACATTCTCACGTGCAAAAATACACCCTATGTTTGTGCACCTAAATATTATGCATCCTCCCTACATAGGATATAGTTTCTCAGCCCAACATTGCCCCACACTAATTGGATTTCTGTCCCCAATAATGGGTAATCAAAACTTATATCTCCATGAATATGAGAACAAGGAATGAATGAAAGAATACCTGTACATAAAGAATGAAAGAATTCTCATGTGCATTGCTCCTCAACTGGTACGATTAAATCTAGATATTCATTAGTGACCTCTTCCTCCAATGCATACTAATCACTCAATGCTTTATTGGACTTATTTGGAATTTATACAACTATGGTCTCCATTTCATCAAGAGTCATCTTATCACCTTAATTATGTAAAATCCTACGAATATTGGCCATGCTTGAGACCATTCTTTCCAACACATCCATATTCTTCACGATGAGCTTCCCAATGTCTTTTATTCTCTCCTTGTGTAGGATCCTTATAGTCTCAAGCACATCACGCTTAGTTTCTACTAGCGTAATTATTTCTATGCACCCAAGTATTACATCCTTGGCTGCCTGAAGGAATTCATTTTCTTTTACCAGAGTCCTTATATTTATTACAGAATCTAGCATTACACAGTCAAAGCTAGATCCGATTTCTTTAATTCATATTTTAAAGCCTGAACAACAGAATCATAACTTGCAATTTTCCTTACAAAAACTGCTTTGGCTCTCGTTTCCTCTTCTGCAACATATTTTTTGTTTTGGTAGGTGCACTGGTCCCTCTTCCAAAAGTAATTGTACTGTTTTGGGCAAATAATGAAGAGAAAACTGAAACTCTTTTGGCACCTTATCTTGTAAATCAGGTTGCTTCTCTATAACCTCATCAGAAATTTATTCAAAAATCTTTAGAACCTTCTTTGTTTCTGCCTCAACCTTCTCCTTTTCCTTTGTAAGGTGATTTATTTATGTGTATTTATCCTTATTAGCCTCCAAAAGAACCTGAATAGTTTTTGATTTATCAAAATTACGGTGTGCAACTTATGTAGATACCTTAACCAATGCATTACTCACCTGTTCATCTAAATTTTTTGTGGGATTGACAGTAATATGGTGGGTATGTGGTGCTATTTTCATCCTACGTGACACACACAACTCCTCATAAATGTTAAAATCAGGCTCATCCATGTGAGTCTGCATGCTCCATGATAATATTTTACAAGTGCATGTTGTTGCCATTTCTAGATCCATAAAGTCCCAGCCATATAACCGCTCCCTCAGAAAAGTACTTTGAAACTGAGTGTGAATGATCTTAGTTGTATCATCAATGTATCCTAGGTTTTGAGTTCCCACCACATCTTCCTC
Source organism: Taxus chinensis (assembly GCA_019776745.2). Taxonomy (NCBI): domain Eukaryota; kingdom Viridiplantae; phylum Streptophyta; class Pinopsida; order Cupressales; family Taxaceae; genus Taxus; species Taxus chinensis. The sequence goes on from CM034155.1 coordinate 476,723,414, forward strand.
TTTGTTTTTAGTAGCGCACTCTCCTATGTTTTCCTGTGCAGTGGTGCCTGCATATTGCTGTGCCTCAATACCCACGCTCTGTTTTACTTCCTCTCCTTCCTTAGTCTATTTTTTTGTGTGCACAAGGCACATTATAATCTCCACATCCCCTCCAACGCTAATTTCATCCTCAGGTCCTTGCGCACTCACACTGGGGCCAACCTCCTCATATATAATTTTCTCACCTATTTCTTCATCTTCCCGCACTTTCAAGCTCAGAGTGGCCACATCATGCTGTGTGCTCTGTCGAGAGGAATTATCCTCCTTGCTATCTTTGACTGGTATGTACTTTCGGTGATTCCTCCTTTCTTCTTCGTCATTCTTCACCGATGTTACACATGGTGACCTCCTAACTGGATATGATGTTCTTGTGTTAGTATTCTTAGATGTACACCTTCTACGTAAAATCCTTCATGTATGATCCAGTCATGTACTTTCAACTTGTTCCTCTTCTTGATGCTCTATAACATTTTCCAAGCCTGTAGGCATTAGTTATTCCTGAGTGGGGGGCATAGATTCAACTAACCTTGTAGTAACTAATGATTCTTTCTTCTTCTGAGGACATGGAAACATTATTTACTCACCTTTAATCACCTTTTCATCCATAAAGCATGGCGTTAGGTATACATAAAAGTTTGTCGATTCAATATTTCATACAACTATGGTCTCTGGAGTTATGTCAATATTATCTGTTTCATACGTTTCTATGTACGATTCCCTGTTTGGTCATAAATAGGTCTTGCATAGGATATGAATATCCATTTCTACCTTATCAGCATCAAACTGAAGTTTGTTCACATTATGCAATCTATTCACAAAGTCCTTAAAGTAATGCGTAGTAAACGCAAAAGGCTACTTACACCAGGGGATTTTCTTACCCATCTTCATATGGAACCCTCCTAAACTAAAGTGCTGGTAAATGACGAACTATGATTGACCATCCAACATAAAAGGAAGCTCGCATGGGATGCACCATTCTACTTAAAATTCCCTGCACAAAAACCTGAACCACTTCTCTTGTCGCTCCTTGTATGTGTTTAAAATGGAGCCATGCAATGTATACTTCAAAAATTTATACGTGGGTGACTTGTTTTCCATGGGGAATTCCCAGACTTTTTTCTTCGGCCCATTGGGCACTCTAATCTCCATTGAACACAAGGGAAATTATAATAAGTGCCAAATCGTAATTTTCTCACATGTATCCACCTGGATGCATTCTTCAGTCATGAATCATTTCAACAACGTATCTAGCCAAGTTGTAATAGGTCTCCCCTTGTGATATTTTCTTGTATAACTATGTAGCTAACCAACGGTAATGTTCACCTTATGACCATCGTCTCATAGGTCATTCTAACTTTGTCAACCTACCAGCCATACTGAGGCTACCCTGTATGACCAGATAATTCAATCAGCTTGTAAATATCCATGCTCGGCCCCCCACCTTTTGTACTTAAGCACCACAATCCTTGCTTGTTACTAAAATTACTTCTTTATCAGTTCAGATCACTGCACCGACAATCTCTCATGCATGTGCTTCTGCAAACCCAGTCAAAGTTACTAATCAGCTGATGCGGTAATCCTGCATTCTTTTGCACCTATGAAAAACAAAAAAAGTCCTCTTGGACCCTACTGACATTAGCCAATGGTACAATTTCTCAGATTTCCGAAAGTAAGGGAGTTTGTATAATATGTATGAACCCCTACACTTTCTTATGTAGCTTCTCTCTATCATCGTCGTATATGAGCACCCTCACTCCATCTACCATCCTTCGATTGGTATTTCTTTCTAGTCTCAAAAATGCGTCCATACTCATTCATGAACTTATCGGTTTTCCTATGGTTAGTGTAAATCACAAACTATTGCACTCCGAGGTATGTGGGACATCACCTAGGGTCACGGCCTTCATAGTCACTTCCTCATGGGTACATGTAGTTTCCACTAAACTTATTTTTGGGGGAATCCTTGACTTCTTCAGTCTCAACTTCAATAGTTGTTTCTTGTCCCCTTATACCATATCTCCTAGTGCTCACCTTTTTGTGCCATTTTGTAACTTCAAAATGATGTGTGACCTTTTTACCTCTACGTACCACGAATGTGTAGCTCAGTTCCTTGTTCCCTATGCTCAAACTCAAACCCTAGCCATGCAATATTCTATCCCTAATCACACCTTCGCCTTGCTCAGAACACTTAAGCACAAATGGAGCATAATCTAGATTCTACATGCATAGATTCTGACCAATCCCAACGTAGCTTTCACAGCTCTCCACTGGCTCACAGCCATCTTGGAGCTTACTCTTTCTCATAATCTATTCTTCACATTTTGCACTCAGAAGCTTCAATAGTGAAAGGTAAAAATGAGGCCTCAAAACCCTTCGTTTTATATAGAATTTCAAAATTTATCACATATTAATTGTTCCTACACCTACCACCAATCCCGTGGACATTAATGATGTACCCCGCATGTTTCTGCACCTCACATTTTTCCATGTTGCTTAGTTTCAACGCCATCATTCATAACCTTCCGATGCACCTTCTACTTCTTGGCCACATACCTCCTTCCATGTGCAATTCTATGTGCTGAAGTACTTCATCCACTGTGACCTCTTATCCAAGTAGTTTCCACTGATCGCAGCCTACATCACACTATACTGAGTGCATCCATTTTTCCATGTGTGGTCTAACATTTAGGAACAATTCTCCTTGAAATTTCTATTTTCTAAACCCTATCCAAAAAGCTACATACACCTATGACGTTTCCTTGTGTCATGCACCACAATCCTTAGATGAAAGCTCTAGTCAATCCTTATTTATCCACCCCACACTAAGGGTATGCGTAGTCCTCAGTGCATGAAAACACTTATATAGTAATCATCTTCTGGCACGAAAAATGTGCTTATTACACAAAACACTCAACTAAATTGACAAATCATAACAATGATGAAAGGAAACACATAAAAATAAAATGAATGAAGGAAACCTAATCTAAGTGGCAATACTACCTTATTACAAACACTAAGAAGACCTATTTATAGTAGGGCTTTAACCTACTCATGTTGAAGTAACCAGGAAACCATGTTCCATCCAACACTTCTAACTAAAAAATACCTAAGTCAAGTATGTAAGTTATAACATACGGTCCCAACCAATACACTTTAATCTTTCCAGGGTGGCGCAAAAACTTTGAATCATACAAAAGTACCATCTGCCCAAGCTCAAGCTTTTTTATCCTTGATGTACCGATCATGACATGCCTTTTACTTGGCATTTTCTTGCTTATGACTCCATCTTGCTATGGTGTGCCTTTCATCCAGCTACATCAATTTTTCAATACGTTCTTCAAGTGCGTTCTCATCAGCTAAAGCTCTTGCGCACACAATGAATAGAGATGGTAACATGAATTCCATGGGTAGAACAACCTTTGTGCTAAAAAACCAACTGAAAGGGTGTTGTTTTATTCAACCTTTTGTAGGTTTTCCTGTATGCCCAAAGTACAACAAATAATTTATCATCCCAGTATTTCCTCCCAACATCACAAATCTTAGTCAAAGTATGGCTAGAGATCTTGTTGAAGGCCTCAATAGTTCCATTTACTTGAGGGTGATAGAGTGTTTTTTTATGGTGAACAACCATAAATTCAACCAATAGTATCCTGATGGTATCATTAAGAAAATGAATACCCCTATCACTTGTTAAACTCAAAGGGCATCCATACCTGCTGATAATATTTTCCCACATAAACCTTGATATCATAGCTATTGTGCACTCCTTTATAGGAACCTCTTCTACCCACCTCGTAAGATAATTTGTACAAGTTATAATATAGTGCGATCCAATCCTACACGCGGGGTGGGGAAATAGGAACCAAAAAGTAAATTGCCCACTTTTCAAAAGGTTCTGTGCTATAAATAGGCCTCAATGGCATCCTATCCCTATCCCTACAATTTCTCAGGTGCTGAAAATGGTCACACACATTACAATATTATTTGCAATCCTTGTATAATGTTTCCCACCATAGGCCAGCTAAAATAATATTGCATGCAGTGACATCCCCTGCATAGTGTCCAATTGCAATACCACCATGAGCCTCCTCCATAATTGCTTTACACTCATGCTCAAGTACACACCAGTGCAAAACTTCATCCCAACCTAACTTGTATAAGTCCCTACTGGTGAAAATCTAAGGTGTGGCATAGATAACAAGCAATTTCTTCTCCAAATCCTTCATAGCCTCAAGTGCCACACCTATAAGTCTGAGGGTGTGCGGTTTAAACTAAATAAATGTGCATCCAACATTGTATCTTCAATAATCTATGGGTCCTCTCTAGATTAAATCCTTGAAAAATGTTTTAGACCAGAATTACTCTTTCTAAGCTTAACTTCCACTGTAAAGTTGAACTCCTAAAATAATAGAATCTAATGACATATGCGCCCCTGTAAAACGAGATTATTCACCAAGTAATTTAATTCCATGTGAATTGTATAAAAGATAAAATGTGTAGATAGAAAATAATTTTGAAACTTATGAAGTGTGTAGATCATAGACAAGGCCTTGTGATCTTTAGTCATGTAATTCTATTATGATGGAGTCAACTTTATACTTGCAAAACAAATAGGATGGTCGACAATCCCTTCTTTAAGCCGGGCTAGTACTATGCCTATGGCCTTGCCAGAGGCATCGACATGAATGTGAAAAGGATTGGGCCACGAAGGGAAACAAAAAAAAGTGTTTTAGTAATCCTTTCCTCCATATTTTCAAACGCGCGTTGCTATGCTTCACCCCAATAAATCTTTCCCTTACCTTTAAATAATTCTTTTAAGGGTGCGGTGATTTTGGCATATCCTTTGATAAATTTTCTGTAATATCCCATGTGCCCTAAGAATCCACGTACCTCTCTCTCGTTAGTAGGTTGTTCCAAGCCTAAAATGATGGAAACCTTAGTAGGATCCACTAACAAGCCTTCCTTGCAAATAATGTGGCTAGCATAGTTTTAAAGGATGTGGTAAACACACACTTTTTAATATTTAAGGAGATGCTCAATTGCTGGAACCTCTCAAACATGAGCCTCAAATTATCATAGTGATCCTTCACAATCCCATAAACTATTCAATAATCCAAATATACATGTAAGAAATTATGAATAAAATCTTGAAACACTTGTACAACTATGCACAGAAATACCGTAGGCACATTGTTTAACCCAAAGGGCATAACCGTGTATGAAAAACTTCCCCACTCAGCGTTGAAAGTTGTTTTATTTTGATCCTCCTTAGCTATCCTTACCTAATGATATTTAGAGAATCCATTAATTAGGGAGTATATCTTGTGCCTTGCAATGCCTTCCAAGATTTCTTCAGTAAATGGTGTGGGAAAGGGATCTATTACACATGTAACATTCAACTCCCTATAATCTACATAAATTCAAATTCTGCCATCCTTCTTGATACTGATCACCATAGGGCTCACCCATTCTGACTCCTTGATGGGCTCAATAATTTCAGAATTCAACTTTTTTTCAATTTCTTCCTTTACTTTGACACACAAGTTAGGGTTCATCCTATAGGGCCTCTTCCTAACCGACGTGCACCCTCCTTCAGCTTGATTCTCATTCTCCTAGAGACTCATGCCCACCTTTCAACTCATGGTAGCATCTAGGGAACAAATCCTAGAAGTCATGCAATATTTCAATTATCTTAGCAACTTCAGAGTCATACCAATAAACTCCAATGATGGCCTCCTTAGGTCCAGTATCCATTCTAATGTTAAATTTATTGGTCTTTATAGGTTCATGTTAAGCGTGAGCCCTTTCATCTGTAATATATAGAACCTCACACATACCTTCTATGTGCTCAACATCAAGGTTCTCTGCTTCTTCATTATCAACTATGTAGACCATCTTTCCCTTCTCTTTTTCTAGGTAGGCACGCTCTAGTTGTTAAACATCTATTTCCTCTTCTTCTAAATGTGCCTCTAGTTTTGACTCATCTAAAAACTCTTGAAGGATCTCCTCAACCTTTGCACTATCTCCCATAGTTAAGTGCTTCATTACCTATAGTTCCTCCTTCACTGGAGGTTTAGTGGAAAAATAGTAAAAAGTCTGAATCATACCTGTAGTAAGATCTTGCCAATCTCCAGTCTTTCTATTCAAGTCTGCATAGACATACCATGCATGCATGTATCCTCACAAGGTGAAATAGAGATTGTGCACCCACAATGAAGGTGGTTACACTTCCTCCACCTCTTTCTAGAGTCTCTCACACTACTAGACGTGGTGCTAAACAAGGTCATTACCATGAAATGCCAATATGTACTTTTTACTTTGTGCCCAATTATTTCATAAGTGCCATGTGCCCAGTTATCACATGCAACACTCATAGTATTACTCATGGATTGTGCATCATACCATTGGAGAACTCCTTCCTTTGATGGCTTGAGAAATTACAGATCTCAAATGGTGTGCACATAAATTATGTTTAACTGTTCTTCACTTAAAGGATCTATATAGGGTGTAAATTTTCCATCTTTCAGAGGTATAATGACATGATCTTCCTTGTTCTCAAAAATTATATACCTCTTATTGAAGAAAATATCAATTTTTTTTGCATAACACCAAGGTGCCCGAGTAGTGTTGGAAAACTATCTACTTCTGCAAGTGCCAACACCTCAAAGTCTTCATTAAACTTGCCCCCTTGTATAGTAATAGAACCATCCTTTAAAACTATGATAGGTGTAGCCTTAGTTCTGTTTCCCATGAACAGGACATTTGAAGATGGTCGAAAATGTGGCCTGCCCATTTGAACCCATGCATCCAAAGTGAGTACATTCACTTCCGCACCTGTGTCAATCAAAATATTACTTAAAAGCCAAGTATCGACAACAACATTCAAAGTTATCTCTTTATCATAATCCAAACTATGAGGTGAGAGGTTAGCATGCAAAATATACATCTCATGTTCAATCCTGGTGCACAGAGTGTTTCCCTTTAACCAATTCCCTAACAAAGGAAAAATGTTCTCTTGGCGTAGTATCTTACAAAATTCCTTTAAATCATCAACACCTGTCTGATGGAGCTCAGTTGATTTTTTCTATTCTAAATTTCATGTCTACTCTTTTAAACATTGTATCTCACCATGCAAATTTCTAATTACCTCCATGGTTTCCTGATAGACTTCCTTCTGGTGCATAGGGTCTGAATAATTTGCATGTAGCACCTCCTCCTTATTCATGACATGCTTCTGTTTAAGTAATTCTCTGGCGCGCGTAGCCTCAGCCCGTGTATTAATATTTATAAGTACCAACTCAGGATTGAGCGCTAAATTTGTGATCTTCCATGGTGCACTATACTCTAACCATTCCCACACCCTTGTTCTCCTATTTGTGATTCTTACTCAAATGCTTATACAATTCCAGGAAGTCTTCGTAAGTATGGTTCTTTTTACAAAAAGAAAAAATAATGTTATGTGGACATTCATGCCTGTAATGATCATGGGATCCACATGTAGAACAAGTTCCACGAGGGAAATCAATTCTTCCACCACCATGACCTCAACCTCTAAATAATCCTCTGTAACCTCGACCTCTACCATGGCCTCCATCAAAGCGCCCTTCATTATGATCATGGTCATGATGCTCACACTTCTCCTTATAGTTATTTGTAACACCAGTCTGACATAAACCAATATTAATGACATCATGGATCTGAACAATCAAGCTACAATATTCAATATCATGAGTAGTAGACCTGCAAATCTTGGAGTAATAGGACACGTTCTTCCTTATCACATGCTAGAGCAAGGGTAACCTACTTGAAATATGATCTAAGTGACATATATTACAATCCAGCAACAAGGAGCACAGTGATTCATGAGGAAAAATATCCTTATTATGCCCCTCTACTTCATAATCTGTGTACCATACCTCGCTGTGTATCTCATGCATTGAATGAGCTGATAACTTCTCTAACTATTTAGCCATTTCTGAAATTTAAGCTTCCAAGAATGGGCTCACCCTTATATCTACACTCCCTACTACCTCAGCATGTAGATCTTCCTCAATTACCTCATAAAGATATGTGAAAGTCTTATGCAAGAGATCTTTTATAAAAGGTGTGATGAGTCCCCCAACAAAACACTGAGCATGCTGGCTCACGTGTATGTCATAATATAACTTGAACAAAAGGGTCTTGAACTATGCATCATATTCCCAAACACTCTCAGTAGTACCCTAATTAATGTCCTTCAACACGTTGATGATCTTCTACTCAAACTAAGGGATATCAAATTCTTTCAAGAAAGCATCCCTTAGCATAGTATAATCCACACAGTTTGGTCAGGGTAAAAATTTATGTACCAATTATGTGCGCGCCCATATAATGTAGTTGCAAACTGGCTTGTCTTGTGATATGGAGCTGTAATCCCCTTCACGCGCCATAGTATCTCACACATATATACATGCTTGGATACATATTCAATGCCCCTATATTATAGAATATGGAGAGACATTTCCATATAAATTTTCTGGGGATGGTGCGGACCATGCCCACCAAATCTAGAACCTGTATTTCATCTTGTGTTTCCTCCTCCCCTGAAACCTCTAGATCCACTAGCACCCAAGCCACCTGATCCTCCTGATCCTCTTCTTGAACTAGGAAATGGACCTAAGGATGCACTAACTTGTGTTCTAATTTTCATGCTAAAATGGATTCCCATAGTTTGCGAAGTTATGCTACCTCTAGACATTATACCATCATTCTGTGCACCCATGTTTTGTGTCGATGATGCTCTAGAAAATATACCTCTACTAGAACTCCAAATAAAATAGATGAAGATTGTGCCATAGATGAATAATATTCATGATTCACTTGTGAAATTGACTACAAATTAACTCTATCTACTGTAACTCTATTACCTAGACTAGCTTGCTTGATGCTAACTATTGTAGAATTTGGAAAACCAAGCACAAGGGATAGGTCACTAGGTAGGTTTAAATGTGTGCCCGCAGTCGAAATTCTCTTCTGATGCACCTTCATCTGAAACTAAAGAGTGTTCTCTTCCATGATTTCCTAAATGGGTGAGTTCTAGATCCTCTAGTTCCATTTCCTCTACATGAGCTCCAAATTCTCCATGAGCCATCTTTCTCTGCAACACCATTCTCTTTGTGATCTCTCGCTACTTCATCAGATCCCTCTCGCATGCTTCATTAAACTTATGAAACATTTCTTCTCTCTATCTATTTGATGCTAGGTCCGCCATCCTCATCAATCCTGATCCTACCCTCATATGTGGTGGGGTTTAGCAAGCCATAGGATTCTCTTCCAAATCTAGGGTTAAAATCTAGATTTTAATTGCTAAAGGAATAACGTGCAAATATGATCCTCTGGGTTCACGCAAGAACTAGAATTCAATAACATCTGGACAAGAGTATGTAGAAACTATGTATTCTAGTATATAATTGTTTAGAACACCATGAAACCAAACATCCACAGAGCATGTCCAAATCAGATCTGCATCATACAGGGCCTAGAATTCTTCTTGTGTCTAGACAAACATGTGAAACTTCCAATTCCTCTTAGACACGTAAGTAACCAGAAAATCATACAAATCTATAGTAAAGATGGTGAATAAATTATCATACAACACATTATACATATTCTATTCAACCCACATGCATGCATTAAATTCAGGTCCAGTACTAAATATGTGAGCATACTCTTCCTCTAGAACATCTAACCACTCTTCAATACTTTCCAAGGTCAACCGGTATGTCTTCATCAAGTAACATCCTGTAAAAAAATTGAAAAAGCAGTTCTGGTAATGGAACCAAATGTTGCAAGCTAGTTTTCACCACCAAATCCCAAGGCATGCTCGTACATCACTCAGTAGGAATTGAGCACTCACTTGAAGTGCGCAAGGGTACTAGGTACCTCTTTAGAGAAGCCTGTTTAAGATGTTAGCATGATTGTGCATATAATTCATATCCATAACAAATAATAAAGTATTCCACAGTGCATAAACTAGATCTAGAACTTGAACATAGGAAAGAATACCTAAACAATCACTATAATCAGTTTTACCATGCAATATCCATGTTCAATTACATATAACACTAATATATAGCTAATAAGATTCATCTTATTAAGTACTGAAAAACATAGAAGCTTCATACATACATAACCCAGTCTCCATAGTCATGCACGCTAGAAAATTCACAACATAACTCTACAATATACGGTATATCCAAACCCGTGCAAATTAATACATATTTATAATGGTGGGGACTTTCCCTTCACCACCCATACACCTTCCAAAATAGACTACATGCTAATAAAATCTGTGCGTCTTTACATGAGAATAAAAAAGCATGCAAGCATTGATAATAGATTATCTTATAATACAACTATAGTATAATCCTATTATTAACTCCAAAATCTGCATGGCGCTCGATCTTCTACTTGTCCCAAAATATCCTTTCTTTCTCTGCAAGTATTCATATCATTGTGTGCTCCACACTCTATATCCAAAAATAGACCTTATGCTGAAAATGGCTAAGTCCTAATCCTGGGCGCACCCTACTTTGCTATATTCTCACACGTACCTATGCGCCCTATGTTTGTGCACCCAAATCTTATGCATCCTCCCTACGTAGGCTATAATTTCTCAGCCCAACAAGAAGAACCTCCTCTCTTTGCTTATAAATTAGTGTTGGGCCCACCTATAGAATAATCTCTTAGTTTCTCTACTCTCTAACTAGTTTTATTGATGTGGCAACAAATACAACGTGCTAAAAAGAATCAATTTAAGTCAGTGTTAGGGTGTCCAAAGAAATATCTTGCAAAAAAAACCTTATGGAACCAAAAGGATAGTGCCAAAATTTATAAATAGGAAGGGGCAAACTACCAAAGGTTTCATTTTACTACTAAACCATTTCAAACCTTCCTAGCTACATCAATCAGGTGATATCTCTTAAGAGCCTTGAGACCCAAGAACTCAAAATTTGACAATAGATTTCTTACAAACCATGACACTTTGGAACCTACCATTGATTTCTATATATCAATGTTTTAAACTTATTAAAAGCGTCTCTCCATTTCTATCCTCTCCATTTGGTTTTCTTGGGGTGGTAGTAAATGTAACATGCCAAAAACCATCAGTTTGAGTCACTATTAGGGTGTTTGAGGTGAAATATTTCAAATGAAACCTCATGGTAACAAATAAATGATGATTTTTTTGGGGTGGGATGTTACATACTATTTAAGGCATATTTTCACTACCAAATGCCATATAACTTCTTGGATACATCACTTGGGTGACGTCTCTTAAGATATTAAGACCATAAAATACTCAAAATTTTATGGGTAAGTTCTCGTAAACCATGACACATGAGAACCTCCACTCTATGGCTACATATTAGCATCAAGATCATCTACAAATTTTTTCTCTTAGTTTCTCTCTTGTCTGGATGGTTTTCTCGGGTGGTAGTGAATATAACGTGTCAAGAAGCATACGTTTGAGTCAATATTAGGGTGTTTAGGGCTGATATATTGTGAATGGAACCTTATGGCACCAAAAAAAAATCCCTACACATCTAGGAAGATTTTACATGCTATCAGAGGCATATTTTCAATTCCTAATTTTCCTAGACATTCCTAGCTACATCACTTAGATGACATATATCTAATTTCCCTTGGTGTTCTTGTAAAGGTAATATATATTTTAAATTAATTGGGATATTGTTTCACCATATAATAATAGGTAACTTACGCCACCATCTAGCGTTAGGTATCTTATTATATGGCATTTTATTTATCACAATTGTATTGATCATGAAGATCATTCATGTTGATATAACCAAGTAAATGTTGTGTGTAGATGATTTTTACCAAATCCATGTAATTTTTATTTTTCTTAACTTGAAACCTTTTTGGTAACCAATTATACTCAATCATGAACCATATGATTACCACTATCATTAGATACCAACCATGGATTTATTAATTTAGCATAGTCACTTGGTTTTCCACTATTATATCATGTATCCCTTGAGTTATTGATTTAGTCGAGTCTAATGTTTGACCTCTTATGTTCATTTCCTGCATCCTCTACATATAGATAACAAAATATTGAAATTTTTATAATAATGACTACATACAAATCATCTAAAATTTGAAACAAAATATTAAATTAACACATTTGATTTACATCTATAGCCTAATGCTATATAACTTTATTTTGACATGGTAACAAAAAAACATTATAAAAAATAAGTGTTACAATGACTAGAAAATAATAAACCTAAGTAAAAAACCAACATAAATACTATTTACATGGTTAAAAATGTTGACTTAATGAAATATTTAAATTGAAACAAATAATAGACTATTAAGAACACTAATACTGATTTGTAATGAATTTGGTACATATTTAAAAAAAAAACTAAATTAAATCTAATTTCAGAGTAACTTACATGATAAAATACAGTAAGATAAAGATTCTAATCACTCCAATAATTCAATACTAATAAAACAAAAGAGATAAGAGACTTATCTGGTTGCTATGTAATCTATAGGTATTTGGGACTGTGAAAATACTAGATCTGACAAGAAATGATGTGATAGAAGCTTTGTAAAATATATAAAATAATGCACTGAGGTTGGGCTTGGACGCCTGGACTAGGAAAAGGGCACCTAGATGTTGGAGATTGCTTATGGGTGCCAACGAATGTACAAGGACTATGGATTTTATTTCTTCCATGTCGCTAGGGTTTTGTTGTTAATTCCTACTAGTGGCTTGATATTTGCACTTTGATCACCGAGAGTACATGTAACCTATAAAATAAAACCTAGATACCTACACAAGCTCACAAAACATAAAATATGAATGAAATATAAAATATGTGAAGTTGGAATGACCTCGGTGATCACCCGAAGAGTGAACTTATGACTGAGCAGTGCACTATATTACAAAATCCATGTAGTTCTTTGTGCTTGTGTGTGAAATAGTTTCCTTGGGTTTCCCTTGGGCTAATGACGCTAAGATAGCGGGCTATAACTAACTTTTATGTAAATGTGTGGTTTGGAATTTGTTACTTCCCATTTCCTATGCATTGTATGCAACCCAAAAAATGTAGTCTCTTTGATAGTAGTGATAATATGTAGATGTGATTTCCCCTTTGAATTGATATCCAAAATAATAGTGTGTATACACAAAAGGCCAACTATGAGATCAGGATAAGGATTAGAAAACTAGAAAGGCCAACCAAAAATGTCAAAATAAGTAGAAAGAATAAATAGGATAGGGGTTCCTAGAATGGAGACAAGCGCCTAGGTGTCGGTGTCCAGATTGGGTGCTAGTTTCTTGAGACAAATGATGATAGTTGTTACAAGAAAGAAAAATAGGGATCCCTATGACTTGATAAGATATGGGAACATAAATTATAGAAGTAGCAAAACAATATAATAGAAATCAATCAAAACAAGTATATGGACAAGGGATTATGTCACCAGTGAATACTTTTCTTGTTTAAGATCCATGCGTATAAAAACATAGTTGATGTCATAGTAAAATAGTAATATGTGCATGAATTTTTGTCTATATTTCCCCCCTTTATGATATTTGAATGAAATTTAAGTAGTGTAAAGTAAGTAAGAAACATACTTTTATAGATTTTGAAGAATCCATATTGTAAAGTGCACACAAAATATAAGAAATTGTAGCGTGGTGAACCATGGATCAATGTTTTAACCCATGTCGTGTAAGTGGAGATAGAAAACCATCGTAATGAGAACATGGATACATATTTGAAATGATTTGGAGAATTTGGAGATATTGAATTGTTTCCAAAGGATATTTGAAGAGGTAGGGAGTGATCAATTCCCAACATATTTTTTTTTTGAAAATAGGAGGATTTGGGCATCCTGTCGTACTAAAGGAATAGTGTTGGGGGAGAGAGGTCTATTTTTATGATGCAATCTATAAATCAATCCAATCAAAAGGTCCAACCACTTACCAGACGAATAGAGACCAAATTTAGTTTCGATTGAAAGATTCTTTATTCTGTGCTTGGAGGATCATACCACATAGGTATAGTATGGCTTGCAACTTACATCTCATTTAGTCACCACTATAGTATCATGTGTTCTGAGTTGGAATAATTGGATCTCTCAAAGTTAGTGTCATATGGGAACCTGATATCTACATGTAATGTAGCTCCCAAGTTAGGTCATCTAAGAGAGATATCAGAATGTGCATATTATATCAATTTATTGATTTCTACTTTCACTAATCAATAGAAGATTGATTTTAGATTACATATGCATTAGTAGATTAATCACAAATAGATTTGTTGGGTCTTTTCCCTGAGTATTAGGTGATTTGAGGGAATATATTTAGAACAGTGGGAAATATTTAATGTTGAATAGAATTATTTTTACCTTCATTTGAATAAAATCAGAGAAAATTGTGATAGTAATGTACTAGGAGTATCAATCGATTGCATTACCACCTATTCCTCTAGGGATATCAAGAGCTGATCCTGATTGCATGCTCCCCCTTTTAGTGAAATGGTGAAGGGTGAAGGGTGGTGAAATGATCACTGAGCCTGAAATTAATGCTGTAAAGAGGTGTAATAGTAAATAAGAGATAATTTATAGAAAATCTGTAATCACCTTGACAAAATTATGCAGTATAGTGTTTACTTATTACATGCGCAAGATATTGAAAATAGGCACTAACTTCACTGATAAAATGTATAGTATGGTGCTACAGACTTAAATTAGCTTATCCCTAATGACACAAATGAGGGAATAAAATTGATAGTAATTTGAGGCTCAAGATATGAGTGAAACCATGTGCCATGTATTAGTTATAATAATGACTGTAAATATTAATTATAGTATATGGAAAAATAGAATTGCTATATATAGTAATATTGAAAAGTGAATAGTAATTTCATTTTTACCGAGATCAAGTGAAAATGAGAGCTTTGGGATGTGAGGATGCCATGTGTGAGAGCAACGAGTTTGATGAGATTTGAGAGAGTAGCTGGCAACTGTGGATTTGCAGACGATCGATGAGTTGGTAAGCCCTGATTATATTTGGCGAAACCCTTGTCAAATACACCTCATGTTTTGTACAGATTTTAGTAAAATTTATGTTTTGTTATTTCTTGACAGGATTTCTGACCAAAGGACAGAAATTGGACCAGGACGTTTTTGACTTTGGACACACTAGTAAACCCAGTGACTAGGTGTTAGTGACCTACTTCAAGATGCTCATGACCTTACACTTGGGTGCTAGCAAATGAGGATAGTGTTTTTAAGGATGTATGAATGCAAATGTGATTTCCAATTAATGATTCTTTCCTATGATGAGATGATTTTCCAACTATGCTATGAGTGTTAAACAATGATATAACAATTATCATAATCTTTTACCATGTGTTGTGCTAGAGGGATATCTAGATTCTCCTTTATGCGAGTTCCATACGGGTCAATCACTTGAGCACGCTACTTACTTTAGGGATTGTTAGATCCACAGTGGGATATATTAGACACATGTTCCTGCCTGCACCTTAATTGCTAGATTGGGGGAGGTAACCCATAATATTCCTATGTGGTGCACACTGAATTTCCATGCCCATGATAGATGGTGCTATTAAAAATTTGTACATTCTGGTTTTCTGACATTCGAAGTCAGATGACAACTTTTCTACACTCAGAGGATGTATACCAGATATTGCAGTTTCCTGTTGTTAGAGAGAGAGTACAAGCCAGGACTATAGTGGATTATTGTAGTCAAATGAAGAAAACGATGTAGTATTTTATAGAGACATGAGTACAAGGAAAAGATTTATATCATTTTAGATTGTGATATTGAGATCCACCTGTTCACAAGAATTGATACATCATCAATTTATCATAGTGTTTCTAGATTCATCATTGGCAGTGGAGGGTGGTGGAGTTGGAATATTGTATAAGATGCATACTATTTTTCATCGGATAGAGGATCATGGGACAAGTTATGTATGGGCATCAAGTGCGTAAAAATTGGCCCACTTGTTACATGTATTTCTATAGATTTACTCAGGAGGATCATCGGGGTGGAATATAGAGCCACTCCTTTGTTGCATTCGAATGATGATCGTATGAGCATATAGTTACAAATATTAAAGGCCACTCAGTGCAAACCATGGCTAATTGGGATCGATCTAAGATTTTTACAGTGAGATGGGTAGGATACCCACGTAACTAGGAGGATGGATACGACCACCTAAAGGTAAATGATCAATTAGATGGTTTCCAAGGGCCATTATATAGAGGCCATATAGAGACTATGGAGGTTAGTTAGAGAATGATGAAGAGTTGTGGTGCATTCGACACACCATGTGGTTAGAGGATTCACTTCCCAGGGGTGGATATAGTTATTCCAAGGTGAGCAGAGCTATCTAGAGATAGTTTGTCTTGGCCTCAAGATGTACTACTGGATCCGTATATATGGTTGTCGATCTACTGAGAGTAGTGAACAAAAATAGGAGCAAGATCGGGACCTAGCCCGAAATGAGAACAACTAGTGTATCCTGGTCTATATGAGGTAGATATGACGGCATATGGAGCCTATACAGGTTGATGATGTTGGGATGCACCTAGGCGAATACATTGAGTGGTGAGAAGACACATTGATGGGTGTTTCTTTTTCCAGTTAGTGGTAGATGTGGTAGACAAGATGACAATTGGAAGTAGGAGTAGTGGGGTAGGAACTCATGACCCCTTGATGTAGATGGTGTAGTAGAATAGCACTAGACGGAGTGTAATTAATGTGCATTTCTATTTGTTATTTGTTTCTTGGTTATTTGGGATGATTGTAAAGGTATGCAATAGATAACTAGTGCTGATTTTTGTGATTGCACGTGATGCCTATTGGTCAATGATTGTAGATTCGTTGATACGTACATGTGACATGTGGAATGTGACTCTAGATTTTCTCATGGGAGGAGGTATGTTAGAGTGAGTGGATACACGACTTGCGGGATGAACATACCCATTTGTTTGAGCCAGTGGCTATACCAGCAGCTACGTGTTCCATGCTATCGAGTGAGCCATTGCAAGGAGGCTCATACAAAGACTGAGTGCAAGATAGAAAGGTTGTAGGTGGAGGATCCCTGGCTCAGGATGTATTTGTTAGATATGTGGAGCTATAGGGCCAATTTATAGATGAAGTACACGACCAATATTTCTGTATTACAGGAGTCTAGGTAGAGAGATATAGAGGATAATACTAGTGACATAGAGTTAGCGACGAATCCTCTAGTTCTAGAGATCCCGCGAATTTTATATAGCGACAAAAATGATGACATATGATGTATTGCACATGATGTATTGATGCATGGGGGATTACCCCCCAAGTGATTGTAATTTGTAACTATCATTTGTGATGATGATATATATATATATATATATATATATATATAATTTGTAACTATCATTTGTGATGACACACACACACACACACACACACACACACACACACACACACACACACACATGTATATTTATATCATATTTGTTGTTGATTTACATGGGCATATGAGGTGATGATTTTGATTTGCACTTTTGGTTTGTTAGGTTCTATATGCATTGTTAAAATGATTGTTTTGATTAGTTGAATATGTCAAATCGTATGATGTGCAAAAATTAGATTAAGTAGTGAATTATAATAGGGTTTGCATTTGCATGAGAGTGAAGAGAATAATATAGATGAATAGAAATGTATATATGTGATGTAATATGGTAGACAAGGAGAAGTAGCAATGTGATTTAGATAATATAATAGAGTAGAATAATGATGTGTTGAGATCTATGTGATGATAGAATGTAAAACCATTTGCGTAATTGTGTGTGATTTTAGGATGAAGAGGGGTGATAAGAGCGATGGCCCCCCTGTGTGAGAGTGAGGTTAATTTTAGTAACATTTCCCTCAACAGTCGTGTAAGAATTTTAAGAACACGAGTGTCATCATCGAGAAATGAGGTGATTAAATGGAGATCATATACCAGAAGATAGAGATGCATGCAAGGCAAGATAAGAAGCATGTGAAGATTTAGCAATAGTGTGAGTGATAATATCTAAATTGGATGTCTAGAGGAAATGAAACTAATGATGGGAGGTGTAGCTATAGGAATTGCGTAGATGCAGATCGACTTCAGGAAGTAAATGAGATGCAATAGCATTATGTGAGGAGGGTTAGATGATGTAGATCTATGGGTGTGAATAGGTGGATGACATAGATGAATGATGACCTTAGGAGGTGGGTAAAAATGAATGACTTTAGGAGTCTGGTGAAGAAGATAAGTGAACAGTAGTGTAGAAAGACACTTATGTGTAGATATGAGAAAGAGAATGCACTCACTAAGAGAGAGATCTGAAGGAAATGACACCTATATTTTTTATGATTGTCTTCGATTTGTCATGGAGAGACAGAATAGTCATTATCACAGTGGCCATTAATGTGGTGAAAATTGTAGAATAGGGCGGTCACAATGGCGATGAAAACAGTGACGAGGAGGAAGTTGATTCTGGTTATATGGCAAATGGAAAATTAAGTGCTTGTCAAGTAAATCATGACAAGACATCATGAGTTTTATTAGCATGAGGAAAATTGCAATGGTTCATAGGTAGGAGGTGGAGAAGACTTAGGTGTAGGCCTACACGGTGGTGGGGAAGGAAGGCACTTACACAGAGGAGGAGATGGTGACTGTGGAGGGTGTAAAATGGATGGAAGAGATGAAGAAGTAGTGGGAAACATAGTAGTAGAAGAAGTAGTATAATATGTTATGGAATTGAATATTGTTCTAAGATCAATGCCTTTATAGTAAAAAAGAGTAAAAGATTCACATGTATCATATAAGAGCTTTGCTTTCAATTGCAGGAATTAAACCATGAAAAAAGATAAATTTCATTTCTAAATTGATGGGTTGAAATAATAATTGATGCATTCAAGAATTGAAAGTGTAAAATGTAATCTATAATTGGTTCTTTCTTTCCTTGATGGAAAATAGGAAAGTGATCATATGTAACTTTAGGACCATTTTTAGACATAAAACACCAAAGAAAAACATCCTCCATATCATAGTAAGTACTAATAGACCCATTAAGCAAGTGAGTGTACCACTGGAGAGCATGATCAACAAAGAATATGATGAAAAAACTTTTAGTAGACAAGTGATCATTGGAATGAGGAATCCATGGCTAAACGATAATGCTTGAGATGAAAATAAGGATTTCCTGTGCCATCAAAAAATGAAAAGGTCAGGCATGATGAAGACTTTAGGGAAAGTTGAATTGTGAATTTTCTTAGGAATAGGGTTTCCAGGAAGATAATTATTGTAAATGGAAGCATAATAGGCTTTACTTTTGAGGTTAAGAGAATGAAAATTGAGCTTTGCAACTTACCAACAGACATGCATGAGAGATAGGACATCATGTTAAGGGATGGTAGAAGAAGTGAGAGGCATATTGAGAGGGTGAACCTTACCACTGTGAGTGATCATGGGAGCTTGAGAATGGAGAGAGGATGTGGAAGGAGGAGAAGGATGTGGGAGAGGAGGAGAGGAACATGTAGGCTCTATAAGAATGCTAGATGTAGGATCATGAGGCACAATAAGAGATGCACTAGTGGTAAGGATTACAATCATCATGAGATAACATTCGAAACAACTTTAGAAGTAGTAGAAAGAGGAGTTGTAAATTCATATTCAACAGTCTTAAGAGAAGTAACATCATCACTAACATGTTCATGATTAGAATCATAATCCAGATCACTATCAGTCTTATTTTCTTAAGTAAGTGTTTCATAAATACTATCATCAACATATAAATAAGTGGTATGGAGTACTAATATCAGATTTATCATTGCAATTATTAGAAACATTTTCAGAAATAGGAAGAGTATGAGATATAGATTTACATTCATCTTGATTTCTAATGGAAGCATCATCATGCACATTTACATTTTCAATTTTAGAAGTAGAATGATTGGCATCCATAATATTACAAGAAAGAAACTCATTAAAAAAGCACGTACATTAACATGATCATGTGATATAAGAGGAGGGGAATAACGTGCAACAATGTGGGTGACTACAGAAGATGAGGGAGAACATGCAACAAATATTTGATCAGGGGAGAGTATGAAAATATTTGGGGTGTCAAGGCCAATAGAAAGGGTGTATTGGAAAGCAAGATGTTTTTGAAGGGTTGTGAGATCACATTTAGGACCACGGTAAAGATCAAGAAATTTAAATTCTGTCACGCCCACAATTTTGACACATAGATACAACAATAAAACTAGAATATTTTTTTTACTTACATTGTTGTACACACGACACAACATGAGATCACTAAGGTTAACACATAACAAATGATTCATTTTCACAACCATGAACCTAAATAGATAACTTGAAAACACATGATGCACATCAAAGCCACTTCCCCCAAATGATAAAGTACATATAATTATCTAAAAAAAATGTACACTCATAGTTAGGAACCTTCCATGACACATTGTTTTCTTGGTTACAAATTTATTATAGTGCTATTTTCAACATTTGAATTTAATTATTTACATAACACTTAACAAATATACCTTCCTTCTAAAACTAGGTTTCATATTTCTTTATTGCATTTAACATTTTATGTATGATGGTTCTATTTAATATAAAATTTTTAATGAGTACACTAGAATTCGGTTCATTCTCCATTATAATAATTTCCATAACTCAATTTTTAGTTCTATGCATTTTATACATGTACAAATACTCTAAAACTAGATCTTATGCCAAGTGTTTGTTCCCTAAAATTTTAATTGAAGCTTAGTTTTAGCTTTATTACATAAGAATACCTGTGATGAAGTTGGGAAAGTAATATTAATATTTAGAGGAGATTAGGGTCTAAGTTCCCTTTCTATATAATCTTCCATCCATTAGGCATGCCTGCTTATTTTTTTGAAGTTTATATCATTGAATGTTAGGTTTGAGTCTTTATAAGTTTTTTTTCCATATAAATTCATGTTCTCATGACAATTTAATCTCAATAGGAATAATCTACCCCTTCTTTTCACAACATAAAACAAAGTCTAATAATATTATGAGGAGAAAAATGAGTGTCCCTTTACCCCTAACCAACTCCTCACTTACTTGTGATCTTATTACACTTCACTTATTACTTTAGTCTTTCATTAGTGTTCTTTTGAACCATATCGCGTTACAAAAATCTTTCTCAACATTTAGGGTCTCAATATTTAAGGGGAAGTGATTTCATGTAAAACACTTCATTTCACTATGATTAGTCACAAAAACGTTAAATACATATTACACGAGAGGAATCTAAATCACCTACACTTCCAAGGGACTTCTAAGACACTAAAAAAAATATTGGGTAACATATTTTTAGGGTTTCATATAATGATAATCTCAATGATATACTAAAATTAATTACATCACTTTCTCTCCATACTCTATACCCTACTAAGGTCACAACCAAAGTAATAAAACAACCTTATCTCCCATAATATTCATGCAACTCAAGGTAACTTCGATACTTCTTTCCAAGATAACTCTTGTTTGAGAGGGGTTAAGGGGTTAAAACTCAATATTATCATGTGTAAGTAACTAAAAACATAGGATCAAATTGATTCATTTACATTCATATTAAAATGGTTTCAATTAATTTGGTTCATATACCTTATTATAATTAATTGTGTAAACCATTTATTAATAGGGACATTTGTATGCTCATGAGACTACTAGATCTTGTCCTATGGAGTCATATCTAAGGACATGATTTCATGGTTACACATCATACATTCAGTACATAGTAGGACTAGCGGGAGAATAAGAGAGAATAGTCCATTGTTTAAAAGATTTGGGATCACATTAAAGTTTACATGTCATGGATTATGTTTCTCACAAAAAGATAGTTTAAACACATTACAAGAAGGATCTAAAGTTCACTTTTATCCTATCACATCATCTCATGGTTACATTTTCACAAACTAATCATAAATTAAATTATGTTCCACAATTAACTCTTAGTATTGTATTATAGAAACCAAAAGGATACTTGAGCCCAAACTCCTCATGATGAATTTCAAAAGGGGTTAATGTCGATCTTTTTTACCTAAATGAATTCATTATACTCATGTTCTTGCTCAATGGGGGGTTTGCATTAGATTTATAGTTGGATTCCCATGGAATACTATCTTAAGAGAGAACATTCTCCTTACTACACACACAATTACCACCCTTAGGAGGAAGCAACATACTCTAGAAAAATTTTAACTGTATTTGTTCCTACCAAATGGGTTCACAACAATTTCACTAAGCGTACAAACTAAGATGAAAATCTCAAATTTGGACTCTTATTTCATTAAGCTAGAAGGTGTCATCGATTATAATGATTTAGGTTCACCCTAAGGTTTTAGTTTTCTACATTATGAAGGATCACATGAAAAGGGTAATCATACAAGGGTTTTATAAGAAGGTTATTTTCTTATTAGGTTTCCTTTCTACATTTTCAAGGTAAATAACACAGTACACCAGAGATTTAATCATTAATTTCACACGGAAAATGCACTATAAGATATCAAATTTAATTTCAGTTAACATAAATATCCAATTTTTTTATAATTTATAATTTTGAATCAAAATAACTCCCATGATTAAATATACATTTCCCCCAAACACCCCAAAACAATGGAAATTCATACTTATTACAAAATCCAATAATTAATATATTGATATATCACAATATGTTGATTTAACCTCTATAAATTCATTGTTCCAAATAACATGCTAGATAATATGAGATTATTGGTAACACTTATCTTACTCCATATCTCAATACCTGTAACCACCGCATGGTCAATACAAAAGCTGACATGGTATTCATCTAAAAGTATCATAATTAACGTTTTTTAATTTTTTATTTACATAATCAAAATACTTCACACACAACGAGAGAGGGTTAGAGATATGTAATCATTTCATTTCACTTCATTTCTTAACTAAGGGAAAAGAGAGAAGAAGATAAAGAAGAGAGAGGAGAGAGAAGGAGATAGAGGAGGAGAGAGAAAAAACTATTTTTTCAAAGTCAAAATTTCACAAAACAAGCCACCAAATAGAGTTTTGTATAGTTATTTATAAGTTTCAATAGGTTTTCATGTTGGTTTGTTGACTTGACGAAGGTTTTACGGCCTTCTTTTACATTTTCCTACTAGTTGAGAAAACATCCAATTTGAGCTCAGAAGCTAAGAAAACAAGTTCAAAAATTGACTTCCAATGGGAAAACACACAACGGGTAAAATACTGTGTACTCTCCTATATACTGAGAATTCACAGGAGCTGACAGAACATAGAACTAGTGAACCATTCACAAACGAAGACTAGTTTTGTAGGACCACCTGTCATAATTGGACTAGTTTTGACATGGTCAAACAATGATTGGAGGCCTACAAAACTCCTTTGGAAAACTAGCTAGCGACGTGTTTTTATTTTAACTAAGGGTTGTAAAAAATTGTCAGGTAAAATATTAGAGGTTTGTGAAGATGGATAATCATTTTTTTGCTCAGGGTCCAACAACAAAGCCAAAACAAAACCCAACTTTTCATTTTTAACAACCTCATAAAACTGTCAAATGGGGTGACAGGGCTCCTAGAGGGGCAATGAAAAGAGAAAAAACTATAAATCAATTTTGATATAAGGATTGATGTGACTCCCCATATAACAAGAAACACAGAAAAAAATTGACATCTCTTTTCCGAGGTTTAGAAAGTTGTTTTGTGAGTCTCAAAAAAATGTGATTTACTAACTTTTACCAAGGGACGTTAACTAGGATTAAAGGAAAATTAAAACTCAACTAGTCAACTAAAGGGGTTGTAACTATCTAGTTTTGTTATGAAGTTTCCAAAACATCCTTGAAAGAGGGTTGAAGACTACGATTGGGAACCCAAGGGTAGCTTGGATTGGCGTAAGTCAGGAGGTGAGGTTTTATTATTTTACACTTAGTTCCTTTAAAAATAAACAATGCTATAATAATATATGGGTTTATATTTTTATTTCATTGCAAATGAACAACTAAAAATATAAAAATTATGAAATATGAAGGTAAGGGAGACCATGGCTGAGGGGAAAACAATAGGCCAAAGTTGTAGAGCTTGATTCTGCACCTCCACAAGGAATTTCGTCAAATGGTTTGTGTGCACCAAAAAAGCATCCATTTACACCTCTAGGAAGCCATATTAGACCATACATTATCCAACATCATAAAAAATAATCTTCTCTAACAACCCAAGATTTTATCTATTCAAGGTAACAGGTGGTATGATTTTATTTATAATGTAACAGTACCAAAAAAAATGTTTGACATGCACAGGAGGTTGTTAAAACTAACCCATGGATGAAACTGCTAGAAAAGCTCTTCCTTTCACCACTTCCATTTCCAAAAAAAATTACACATCCTACATTCTATAAAATGATTGCATTTATAAATAGTTCAGGTGCCTCTTCAAATATCAATCATCCTCTATTTAATACATTTTTAGTATTCCAAACATTCCATGAGACTACATCTTCCTGGGACACCTTTGGTTAAATAAACCGTTCATTGCTCCAAATCCCCCCACCAAAATATGAGACATATTATTTCAAACAATTTATGTGCCCTGTGTGTTCTTCCATGGTGTAAACATGTCCACTTGGGAATTTGTATCAAAAAATTTGTCACCACTACAAGGAAACAAAAATAAATAAAGAAACAAACATTTTTCACATATCTTATAACCAAAAAATTTTGTGAGACCTCATCTCTTTGGCGCCTATACCTGTCGAAGATTTTTGAGACATCCTTGGGTGCCTTCAAAAATCCACTTTGGTAGGGAAAAGTGAAAGAGACACATCTTGCAGAGACATAAGTGGGATAGCAGGAAAGGGCTCTTTCAATGTATGTAATAATATAACAACTACTAGAAATAAAATATAAAGAAAATGAAAACAAAGTGGTAGATGTCATATACCTTGAGAATGGTGCTGCAAAGGTTATAGTACACATAACATAAGTTCTCAAAAGTAGAAGAGGAAAAATCCATATAGCTAGACATTAATCTTGGATGAAGCACCTCATAATCCTCAATATTCTTGTTCTTCTTTTGCATACAAAAAATAAAACAATGACATGAAGTAGTTTCCTTTCCTCTCAAAGACATTGAACCCACATCATATATAGATACATATACAGATCAATCAATTAGTATATAGTAAAATTAGGAGACATTAGGATTACAGGTTTATCTTTATGCGCAAAGATGGTTTAACCCATAATGGTACTAATTTTAGCACGGATATTAGTGAGATCTCTATTTGGCACAGTTCCTTACAACATTTTGTTTATTTAATTATGAGAGTACAAAACCCTTATTTACCAATTTTAGTAAAGTGGAGCCCTGATTTCTGCACTCGCTGCAACTATACAATTACTGCTAAATTTACAATGTTAACTTGGGTTTCACCATGTTTAATGCCTCTGTATCTTGAATAACGTGCTTGTATTAATATATAAGGAAAATGATAGGTATGAAAGGCTATTTATGACGTGTTGATATCCATCTTTTATGCATCCTAAAACCATGACACCCCAGGAAATGACATCGGGTTGAGGAATTTCTTTGAAACTTCTTTAATTGATATCAAAAACACCATTTTCTGGATGTTCAACACCCAAGTGTCACTAGAAAATACACTAATATGTAAAACTACTATCTGTCAATGCATAGACATCATAAGGAGAGACTAGAGGCCAAATACCATGGATGTAAGGTGTTACTCCAAACCCAAGAATCTTCAAAAGTTTCCAATGTCAAATAAATTTCATTAATGGTCTTGGTGTGGAATGTTCCAATAAATTGAATTGATAGGTATAAAAATTGTTCTGTTTGTTTTGTGGGACTAGTGGTGGCACGAAATAGCTAGTCTATTCCTCCACATTTTACAAACACATCTTCCAAAGTAATTAAAGATGAAAAATATGAAAAAATACCGGTCTCTTCTCCTCTAGCCATTGATGCACTGTTTGCAACGCCCATACCCTGTGACCTGAAAAACCCATCCTTCACCCACACACATTTAGTCTCCCCTCCACCCATTAAATTTTTTATTTTTATTCTAACTTTTCATTTATTTACTTATATATTTATTTTATTTAATTTTACATTTTATTTTAATTAAAAAATATCACTTCGTTTTTATTAGAGGGCCAATTAGGAAGGGACACTATATATTCTACAGAGGTATCATCAAAAACAAGTTATACATGGGTATAAGCCATATTATGCTTGGGAGATGAGAACCTCTTTCTAGCCATGAGGATTTTTGGGATCCTAAGGCAAGGAGTTCGAAGAAAAGTGGGGTTCACCAAATGATTTATTAAAAAATGAACTAAATCTAACTTCAAAGTTATTAATATGATAAATTGCAATAAGATATAGATGCTTAACACTCCAATAATGCAATACTGTAAGCAAGTAGGAGAGATAAGAGACTTAATTGGTTCCTGTGTAATCTGTAGGTAGTTGGGACTGTGAAAATATTGGATATGAAAGGAAATGATGTGACATGAGCTCCGTAAAATATATAGAACTCTGTACTGAGGCTTGGTAGGGGCACCTAGAGTAGGAAAAGGGAGCCCAAGTGTTGGAGATTGCTTCTGGGAGTTGGTGAATGTGAAAGGACATTAGATATAATTTATTCTATGTTGCTAAGGTTTCACTGTTGATTCCTTCTAATCACTTTATATTCACACTTTGATCACCGAGGGTACCTGTAACCTATAAAAGTATCTACTTGCACAAGCTCACAAACACATCAAATCTGAATGAAATATGTAATATATAAAGTTAGAATGACCTCGGATGTCACCTAAAGAGTGGACTTATGACCGAGCACTGCACTACATTCCAAAATCCATGTAGTTCTTTGTGCTTGTGTGTGAGATAATGTCTTTAGGTTTCCCTCGCGTCAATGATGACAAGATAGTGGGCTATAGCTAGCTTTGATGCAAATGTGTGGTATGGAATTCAATACTTTCCCTTTCCTATGCAGTATATGCAAAGTATGTAGCCAAAAAATATAGTCCCTTTGATAGTAGTGACACTATGTAGATGTGATTGCCCCTTATAATTTTTGACCAAAATAATAATGGATGTATTGCATGTATATATAAGAATCTCTTGTTTTCATTTCGACACTAGTGACACAAAAGGATGACTATGAGCTGGAGATAAGTATTAGAAAAATAGATAGGATAACCATACATGTAAAAATTAAGGAAAAAGAATAAATAGGATAGAGGCAACTGAGAGCTGGTGTCCAAAATGGGCACTAGTTTCCTAAGATAAATGACGACAGATGTGAAAATAAAGACAACCAGGAATCCCTGTGACCTGACCATAAATAGGTACAAAAATGATAGATGTAGAAAAATAGTATAATAGAAATCAATCAAAACAAGTAGATAGACAAGGGATTATGTCACCAGTGAATAATTTTCTTTCTTAATATCCATGCATATAAAAACATACTTGATGACATAGTAAAATAGTAATATTTGCGTGATTTTGTGTCTATAGGTGCACATTAATAATAAGAAATACACATTGAGTTAAGTAAAATGAGTCTCAATTTAAACTATAAGACAACATATATAAAGTAACACAATATAAATACTCCAAAATATATTAACTTAGATAATATCACATCTGATCAAAGAGAGGAAACACTATACACCATCTAAATATGGCTTGTGCAAAGCTTGAAATACGTGTTTCACACATTTAAAGTATATGGAGAAAAAATACACCAATTATAATTTTATATACATACATATGAAAATTTAGTCAAATGTGCACATCTATATGATCATATATCCCAAAAAAACATAAAAAATTTTCATCAACAAATTAAAATGAGCCATGTAGGCATAAAAAATGATCCATATTGGTCTTTTCAGTGCAAATTCACATCACCCCCAAATGATTTATGGATTTAATTTTCTAAGGCAATGTCATTTGGTGTGATTGTACAACATTGAGATTTCCAAAAGTGTGGGACCTTTACAAATGGGGAAAGCTCTCCAGAGAAGGCTAGTTCCTCTCCTTAACTACCTGCCACAAGCTATTCCAGTGCATGCAAGCTAATCCTAAACCTAATCTAACTATTCCAAGGGAACATGAAAGAGAGAAAATGCATGAAAAAATAAAGCCTACACTTAAACGGTGATACAACAGAGAAGGAAAAAGTGAAACAATCTGATGAGGGAGAATGAAACAGAGGAAAAGAAGACTGAGGGAGGTCAAAAAGAAGTGACAAAAACCCAGATCTTCAAATCCACCATTAAATCTCCATGAAACACAACATCCTACACCTACAAACATGAAATACGTACACAGAAAGCAAATTTGGAGTGGAGAGGCACGGGGAAACAATAAAACATGAGGAAGGGTTGAAAGAACACCACAAAACACATTTTTTATTGCTCAAAATGCACACAGACCATTACATTCTTTGCCCAGAGGCACAAAATGTGTTTTCCAGACATAGGAGAAGGTTAGCGACTCAAAAATTGAGTCAGGAAACAAATTAGCAGAGTTTCCCCACACCCAGAATGTATCTCTTTACAAATGAGCCCAAAACTGGCTTTTAACGATGAAGCAAAAGACCAAGAGAAAGGAAAACATGGGAAATATTGATTTGAAAGCTCCACCACCCAACCAAATCCATTAAAATGACAAGGGAACCCTCAAAAATCCATTTTCGATGAATTTGGCCATGATGGAGAAGAAACGAGTGCCATACTTCATCAATTTTGGTGGTTGGGGGTCGGTTCTGTAATTTTTTTTGTGCCAGGGACATTTCTTGTAATTTATCCCATCAATCTCCATCAAAATTTAAAATTGGATATTCCATCATGTAGATAATTTCAATAGATTTCCATTGATATTAAAAATGTGAAAAACTGAGCTTTGGTTCGAAAGATATGGCCCTCTGAAGATTTAGGGCAAAAAAGGTCAAAAATCAGGTTGGCGGGCAAAAATTTGACCTTTTTCCCCTTTTTGCAAATTTGATTTTTTTTCCCAAAATTCTCCATGGCCCCACCACTCTGGGACACATGGCACTTTCTAATTGGTCCACGGGTCTCAAAATCACATTCTACCCATTTTTCCCGCAAGGGAAATTTTTTCCAAGGTCTTCCACTGGTGAATTCCCCGTCACTGATGTGGACACGTGGCACCCTCTGATTGGTCGCAAAGATGTGGCTCCATTTTTCACTTTTGCTTTTTTCACCACTTTGGAAAAAATTCCATAATCCTCCCGACGCCCCGATCCCCACCGATGAATGGGCACAGGACGTCTTTTTATTGATAGGTGGGGTTATGCTTCCATTTTTGCCTTTGACACATTCTTACCAAATGCCAAAAAAATTGAAGTCCCTCTAACACCCGCCGCTCTGCTTTGACATGTGTCATCATTTCATTGGCTGTGGGCCCTAAGTGTTTCATTTTCCTTGTGGGCTCACGGGAGTGTAAATGACTTTTGCGCTTTTAACCCAAAAATCACTAAGTTCTCAAATTCTTTCTCCACTCCACCTACCCAAGCCCTTTTGGCAGAAAACTCTCCCAAGCTCCATGGGCCCGCCTTGGGAAAATTTCCCCTCCAAACTCCGCCGAGCCATAACTCAAAAATTACACGGTGTTAAGAGGACGTCTTTACCTTTATGGAAAGGGGAAGAAATTCTCTATCTATTGAAGTATTTTCCAAAAACATTTGAGTGCCTGAAAGTTTTGAAAATTTAAGTTAAAGCACAAGGAAGGAAAAAATGAAGGTAAGTTAGCCAAAATAAGTAGGGGCTCATTTTGGATAACAATTTTGATGACTCAGAGGGGTCATCTTCCTGGTAGATGAATGATCAGTGACTTTTTGAAGCATCCATTGGGCATGGAGTCAAGCCTGATAACCAATTCTGATGTGAACTATGAAAATATGACCTATGAGCCACATGGAAACCCACTGAAACTTGGAGTTGATATTCACCAAAATCCACTGAATGCACTGTACAAGAGCAACCAAAACAACACCAAACAACTATGTAAAAAATTGGAAATCATACATACCCCAAGTGGGATATGTGAAGTGTGCACAAGCACTTCTTTTGCTGAAAGGAAACCCACCTAATCTACTTTAACTAGAAGCAAAGGTGAACTAAACAAAACCAGCAACTGGTTGTGCACAATAACTTCCTTTATTCAAAATTGGCACCCATGCAACTGATTTGGCACTGAACATGGCTGTTGGTGTGAGTGGAAAAATGATAATAAGATGGTCTTCAACCCAAATAGTCAAGGTGTCAACTAGAAATGAGACTAATACCTCTTTTAGATGTTATGTTCTTGGACTGAAGAGGTATGGCAACTAATGCTTGGTGCTTTGCATATCATCCTTATGCCTTGAAATGGACATGACAAGATTTGGATTCTCCTTTGGCTCCAATGAAGCCAAATACCTGATTGGGCAAGGTTTGGTCCTAAAAATGTGCCCATAGCTTTGAATTTCTACCCCAAAAATGGATTCCTCTTGCAGATCTTCTTGAATGAATGGCGTGGAAGGAATGGTGGGACCTTTCTGCCCTTTCTCTTCTTCCTCTTGTGAAGAACATGTAAGATTTAAATCTCCCACACTTGATTCCAAAAGGCTGCTATAAAATACAGGCTGCTATAATTGAATGTTCTCCTTCATGAAATCAGGATCACAAGTTTGAAAGGTTGATGATGAAGGAGAAAGTGATAAAAACTTAACCAGTTCCTCTTCATCAAAATATTCCTCCAAATCAGACAAATACATTGTCTCATTGCTTTCCTGCTGCAAGTAATCAACCTCTTCCATGATGTTCTCTTGATAAAAAACTTGTTTTCCATGTTTTCCTTCATCCTCCAACATGAAGTTTGAAAGATCAAACTCCTTTTCAACACTATAATTCAAGAGAGATGAGATGAGAGGAAGAACTGAAGGTTCTTCTATGGCCTGTTTGGTGCTCAAAGCTTCTGGATCTACATTATTCTCCTTCATAGCTGGAAATCACTCCTCTTCTTTTGGATTTGGATTAGCTTCTCCTTCCTTTGATAATTGAAGAGCATCTTGATCCTGAATGACCTCTTATTCTAGCATGAAGTTTGAAAAATCAAACTCTTCAATCTGCTACTCTAGAGGGCTAGTTGGGATTGTAAAATATCGTTTAGATATTTCCTCCATCATGGATTCATTAACCAAATTAGGCCCTTCGAATGAAAGAAAGAAATATCTAATGATATCTTCTTCTTCTGCTACTACAAACTCTAATTATATTTCTTCCATTTACTCCTCTCTAATGGGACTTTGAGTTGATTGTTCTTTCTCTTCCATGACTGATTGTGCAACTTGAATTAGATCAGCATTTCCTTCAAGTAGAGTGCCAACATGGACACTACATTCTCAGTAAATTGATGACTGATCTTCTTCCTTTCCTTGTTCTTCTTCTGCTGCAACAAAATCAGTCCTAACCACCACTGACTCTTCATCCTTGGCCTCCTCTGTAGGCTTCACCAGCAAAGGAATTTTCTCAATTCCATACCTAAGAGCAGAGCTCACTAAAATTTTGATCATTTCTTCTTTTGATGGCTTTTCTTCTTGCTGTCCTTGATTGATTTTTTGGTTTTTTTCTTCTTGCCCACATGGAATTGGGAAGACAAGAGGAGAAATAGGTTTGATTTCAACCAATTGCGCATTTGTTTGTGGTGGTGGAGGTATAACTTCTTGTTTCTTTAGAGGGGAAGGTATTTCCTTTTTCTCTTTTGGAGGGGATTTGGATTTGGAAGAGAAGAGGGAAGAAAAGATGAGATGAGATGGAAGACTAGGGGATGGGGGAATGGTTTTCACAACTGGAGCAACATTGACTTGATTTGGAATTTGGAATTCAAAATGAGATGGTGCTGCTTGAGGAATGGAAAGAGAAATAATAGATGATGGTGTAGAACTTACCCATTGACAAGGTTTCTCAACACCGAATTCATAGGCCTCTATCTCTTTAGTCCATTGTGCAAGTTGGGGCAGCATATCCATCATGAAATCTAGCTTCTCCTGAGGGTTGTAATGTCTTGGAAAAGGGCCAACCCATGGAAAAGGTACCTTAAAACCAATTCTAAAAGCTTTGATTTGTGCTTGAGCTCTTGGCTGCACCATGCCAATCTCCATTTTTTGGATTTTCTCCAGCAGACCAGTATCTTGCATTTGATTGTCTTTATTGTATGCATACCTTTGCTCTTGGAAAGCTCCATAGCCAAACTGATTTTTCTACTGCTGCTCATATGGGTATGCATGCTGATATTGAATTTTCTCAAAATGCTGATTTGAAGGAGTTGTAAAACATATTGGAGGTGGATTGCATTGCTACTGTTGTAAATGTGAATTTCATGATGGAAATGAAGTCATGATTGCATAATTTCATGGAATGGAAAGGAATGAAAGATATGGAAAGAAGAATGGGTGAAAGTGAATGGAAGACAAGTCTGAAACTCAAAGAATAGGTTGTAAACCAGATGGATTCACCAGATGTGCAATATGAAGCTTCTCATAAGATGGAAATTTACAACAAGTGCACATCAATCTTGTTGTAATGAAGTGAAGACCTCTAAGGTCCCATCGGGCGTGCCAAAATTGTTAGTGCAAATTCACAACACCCCCAAATGAGTTATGGATCTAATTTTCTAAGGCAATTTCATTTGGTGTTATTGCACAACATTGAGCTTTCCCAAAGTGTGGGACCTTTGCAAATGGGGAAAGCTCTCCAGAGAAGGCTGGTTCCTCTTCCTAAACTACCTGCCACAAGCTATTCTAGTGCATGCAAGCTAATCCTAAACCTAATCTAACTATTCCAAGGGACCAGCGAAAAGAGAAAATGCATGAAAAAATAAAGACTACACTAAAATGGTGATACATCAGAAAAGGAAAATGTGAAACAATCTGATGAGGGAGAATGAACAAGGAAGGAAAAGAAGGTGACAGAAATCACAGACCCAAATCTTCAAATCCGCCATTAAATCTCCATGAAACACAACATCCTACACCTGAAAACATGAAATATGTACACATATAGAAAATTTGGAGTGGAGAGGCACAGGGAACAATAAAACACGAGGAAGGGTTGAAAGAACACCACAAAACACATTTTTTATTGCTCAAATTTACACATAGACCATTACATTCTTTGCCCAGAGGCACAAAATGTGTTTTCCAGACATAGGAGAAGGTTTAACGACTCAAAAATTGAGTCAAGAAACAATATTAGCAGAGTTTCCCCACACCTAGAATGTATCTCTTTATAAATGAGCCCAAAAACTGGCTTTTAATGATGAAGAAAAAGACTAGGAGAAAGGAAAATGTGGGAAAGATTGATTTGAAGGCTCCACCACCTAACAAGATCCATTAAAATGACAAGGGAACCCTCAAAAATCCATTTTTTCAATGAATTTGGCCATACTGGAGAAGAAAACAGTGCCATACTTCATCAATTTTGGTGGTTGGGGGTCGGTTCTATAATTTTTTTCGTGCCAGGGATGTTTTTCCATGTAATTTCTCCCATCAATCTCCATCAAAATTTAAAATTGAAGAGTCCACCGTGTAGATAATTTCAACAGATTTCCAATGATATAAAAATCGTGAAAAACTGAGCTCTGGATCGAAAGATGCGGCCCTCTAAAGATTTAGGGAAAAATTAGGGCAAAAATCGGGTTCGCAGGCAAAAATTTGACCTTTTTCCCCTTTTTGCAGATGTGAATTCTTTTGAAGCCAAAATTCTCTGCGGCCCCACTGCTTCAAGACATGATGGCAAATTCTAATTGGTCCGCGGGTCTCAAAATCACATTCTACCCATTTTTCCGGCAAGGGAAAAGTTTTCCTAGGTCTTCCACCGGTGAATTCCCCGCCACTGATGTGGACATGTGGCACCCTCTGATTGGTCGTGGAGATACGGCTCCATTTTTCATGTTTGCATTTTTCACCACTTTGGAAAAAATTACAAAATCCTCCATAAGCCCCGATCCCCGCCGATGAATGGGCACATGGCGTCTTTTGATTGGTAGGTGGGGTTATGCTTCCATTTTTTCCTTTGACACATTTTTACCAAATGCCAAAAAACTTGAAGTATTTCCCTTTGACGCCCGCCGCTCTGCCTTGACACGTGGCATCATTTCATTGGTTGCAGATTCCTTAAGTGTTTCATTTTCCTTGCGGGCTCACCAGGAGTGCAAATTTCATAATTTTTATGAACTTTTAACCCAAAAAGAGGCTAAGTTGCCAAATTCTTCCTCTGCTCTGCCTGCCCGAGCCCCTTTGGCAGAAAACTCTCCCAAGCTCCGTGGGCCCATCTTGGAAAAATTTTCCATTCCAACTCTGCCAAGCCATAACTCAAAAATTACAAGGAGTTAGGAGGACTTCTTTACCTTTATGGAAAGGGGAAGTAATTATCTGTATCTGTTGAAGCCATTTCAAAAAAAATTTGAGTGCCTGAAAGTTGTGAAAATTTAAGTTGAAGCACAAGGAAGAAAAAAATGAAGGCAAGTTAGCCAAAATAAGCAGGGGCTCATTTTGGATAACAATTTTGGTGACTCAGAGGGGTCATCTTCCTGCTAGATGAATTATCAGTGACCTTTTAAAGCATCCATTGGATATGGAGTCAAGCTTGATAACCAATTCTGATTCGAACTATGAAAATCTGGCCTCTAAGCCACTTGGAAACCCACTGAAACTTGGAGTTGATCTTCACCAAAGGCCACTGAATGCACTGTGCAAGAGCAACAAAAATAGCACCAAACAACTATGTACAAAATTGGAAATCATACATACCCCAAGTGGGATATGTAGAGTGTGAACAAGCACTTATTCTACTGAAAGCAAACCTACCTACTCTACTCTAACTGGAAGCAAAGGTGAACTAAACAAAACCTGCAACTGGTTGTGCAAAATAGCTTCCTTTCTTCAAAATTGGCAGCGATGCAAATTATTTGTCACTAAACATGGCTGTTGATGTGAGTGGAAAAGTGACAAGAAGTTGGTCTTCCACCCAAATCATCAAGGTGTTAATAGGAAATAAGACAAATACCTCTTTTAGTTTCTCTGTGTTTGGACTAAAGAGGTATGAAATCTTATCCTTGGTGCTTTGCATATCATCCTCATACCCTGAAGTGGACATGACAAGATTTGGCTTCTCCTTTGGCTCTAATGAAGCCAAATACCTGATTGGGAAAGGTATGGTCCTAAAAATGTGCCCATAGCTCTGAATTTCTACCCCATAAATGGATTCCTCTTGCAGATCTTCTTGAATGAATGTCGTGGAAGGAATGGTGGGACCTTTCTGCCCTTTCTTTTCTTCCTCTTGTGAAGAACATGGAAGATTTAAATCTCCCAAACTTGATTCCAAAAGGCTGCTATAAAATGCAGGCTGCTGTAATTGAATGTTCTCCTTCATGACAAAAAGTTCACAAGTTTGAAAGGTGGATGATGAAGGAGAAAGTGATAGAAACTCAACTGGTTCCTCTCCATCAAAACAGTCATCCAAATCAGACAAATACATTGTCTCATTGTTATTCTGCTGTAAGTGCTCAACCTCTTCCATGGTGTTCTCTTGATCAGAAACTTGTTTGCCATGTTTTCCTTCATCCTCCAACATGAAGTTTGAAAGATCAAACTCCTTTTCAACACTAGAATTCAAGAGAGATGAGGTGAGAGGAAGAACTGAAGGTTCTTCTATGGCTTGTTTGGTGCTCAAATCTTCTGGATCTGCATTATTCTCCTCCACAGCTGGAAAGTACTCCTCTTCTTTTAGATTTAGAGCAACTTCTCCTTCCTCTGCTACTTGAAGACCATCTTGCTCCTGAATGACCTCTTCTTCTAACATGAAGTTTAACAAATCAAACTCTTCAATCTGCTACTTTAGAGGACTAGTTGGGATTGTAAAGATCTCTTTTAGAGCTTTCCTCCATCATGGATTCATTAACTAAATAAGGACCTTCGAATGAAAGAAAGAAATATCCAATGATGCCTTCTTCTTCTGCTGCTACAAACTTTGATTTTATTTCTTCCATTTTCTCCTCTTCAATGGGACTTGGAGCTGATTGTTCTCTCTTCCATGACTGATTGTGCAACTTGAATTGGATCAAAATTTCCTTCAAGTAGAGTGCCAACATGGACACTACATTATTAGTAAATTGATGACTGATCTTCTTCCTTTCCTTATTCTTCTTCTTCTGCAACAAAATCAGTCCTAACCACCACTGACTCTTCATCCTTGGCCTCCTTTGTAGGATTCACCAGCAAAGGAATTTTCTCAATTCCATACCTAAGAGCAGAGCTCACTAAAATTTTGATCATTTCTTCTTCTACTGGAGTTTCTTCTTGCCGTCATTGACTGATTTTTTTGTTTTTTTCTTCTTCCCCACATGGAATTGGGAAGAAAAGAGGAGAAATATGTTGGAGTTCAACCAATTACACATTTGTTTGTGGTGGTGGAGGAGGTATAACTTCTTGTTTCTTTGGAGGGGAAGGTATTTCATTTTTCTCTTATGGAGGGGATTTGGATTTGGAAGAGAAGAGGGAAGAAAAGATGAGATGAGATGGAAGACTAGGGGATGGGGGAATGGTTTTCACAACTGGAGCAACATTGGCTTGGCTTGGAATTTGGCATTCAAAATGAGATGGTGCTGTTTGAGGAATGGAAAGAGAAATAATACAATGATGGTGTAGAACTTACCCATTGACAAGGTTTCTCAACACCAAATTCATAGGCCTCTATCTCTTCAGTCCATTGTGCAAGTTGGGGCAGCATATCCAATCATGAAATCTAGCTTCTCTTGAGGGCGTAATGTCTTGGAAAAGGGCCAACCCATGGACAAGGTTCCCTAAAACCAATTTTAAAAGCCTTGATTTGAGCTGTGAGCTCTTGACTGCACCATGCCAATCTCCATTTTTTGAATTTTCTCCAGCAGACCAGCGTCTTGCATTTGATTGTCTTTATTGTATGCATACCCTTGCTCTTGGAAAGCTCCATAGCCAAACTGATTTTGGCACTGCTGCTCATATGGGTATGCATGCTGATATTGAATTTTCTCAAAATGCTGATTTGAAGGAGTTGTAAAACATATTGGAGGTGGATTGCATTTCTACTGTTGTAAATGTGAATTTCATGATGGAAATGAAGTCATGATTGCACAACTTCATGGAATGGAAAAGAATGAAAGAGATGGAAAGAAGAATGGGTGAAAGTGAATGGAAGAAAAGTTTGCAACTCAGAGAATAGGTTGTAAACCAGATGGAGTCACCAGATGTGCAATTTGAATGTGCCTCTCATAAGGCTGGAAATCTTACAACAAGTGAACACATCAATCTTGTTGAAATGAAGTGAAGACCTCTAAGGTCCCATCCGGGCATGCCAAAACTATTAGTGCAAATTCATAGCACCCCCAAATGAGTTATGGATTTTATTTTCTAAGGCAATGTCATTTGGTGTGATTGCACAACATTGAGCTTTCCCAAAGTGTGGGACCTTTGCAAATGGGGAAAGATCTCTAGAAAAGGCTGGTTCCTCTTCCTAAACTACCTGCCACAAGCTATTCCAGTGTAGGCAACCTAATCCTAAACCTAATCTAACTATTCCAAGGGACCAACAAAGAGAGAAAATGCATGAAAAAATAAAGACCACTAAAATGGTGATACACCAGGGAAGGAAAATGTGAAACAATCTGATGAGGGAGAATGAAACAGAGGAAAAGAAGATCGAGGGAGGTTAGAAAGAAGTGACACAAACCCAGATCTTCAAATCCACCATTAAATCTCCATGAAACACAACATCCTACCCCTACAAACATGAAATACATACACATAAAGCAAATTTGGAGTGGAGAGGCACAAGGAAACAATAAAACATGAGGAAGGGTTGAAAGAACACCACAAAACATGTTTTTTAATTTCTCAAAATGTGCACAGACCATTACATTCTTTTCTCAGAGGCACAAAATGCATTTTCCAGACATAGGAGAAGGTTTGTGACTCAAAAATGGTGTCGGGAAACAAATTAGCAGAGTTTCCCCACACCCAGAATCTCTCTCTTTACAAATGAGCCCAAAACTGGCTTTTAACGATGAAGCAAAAGACCAGGAGAAAGGAAAACGTGGGAAAGAGTGATTTGAAAGATCCACCACCTGACCAAATCCATTAAAACAAGGGAACCCTCAAAAATCCATTTTTTGATGCATTTGGCCATGCTGGAGAAGAAATGAGTGCCATACTTCATCAATTTTGGTGGTTGGGTGTCGATTCTTCAAAGTTTTTTATGCCAGGGATGTTTCTTTAAATTTCTCCCATCAATCTCCATAAAAATTTAAAATTGGAGAGTCTATCGTATAGATAATTTCAATAGCTTTCCATTGATATTAAAAATGTGAAACTCTGAGCTATGGATCAAAAGATATGGACCTTTGAAGATTTAGGACAAAAAAGGGCGAAAATAGGGTCGACGGGCAAAAATTTGACCTTTTCCCCCTTTTTGCAAATTTTAATATTTTTCCTAGAATTCTCTGCGGCCCCACCACTCTGGGACATGGGGCACTTTCTACTTGGTCCGCGGGTCTCAAAATCACATTCTGCCCATTTTACCCGCAAGGGCTAAGTTTTCCAAGGTCTTCCACCAGTGAATTCCCCGTCGCTGATGTGGACACATGGCACCCTCTGATTGGTCACGGAGATGTGGCTCCATTTTTCACTTTTGCATTTTTCATCACTTTGGAAAAAATTCCAAAATCCTCCCAACGCCTCGATCCCCGCTGATGAATGGGCACGTGGCATGTTTTGATTGGTCGGTGGGGTTACGCTTCTATTTTTGCATTTGACACATTCTTACCAAATGACAAAAAACTTGAAGTCCCTATAACATTCGCCACTCCACCTTGACACGTGGCATCATTTCATTGGCTGCAGGCCTTAAGTGTTTCATTTTCCTTGCAAGCTCGTGGGAATGTAAATGAATTTTGTGCTTTTAAACCAAAAAGCGCTAAGTTCTCAAATTCTTCCTCCACTCCGCCTGCCCGAGCCCCTTTGGCAGAAAACTCTCCCAAGCTCCGCAGGCCCGCCTTGGAAAAATTTCCCCTCCAAACTCCGCTGAGCCATAGCTAAAAAATTACAAGGCATTAAGAGGACTTCTTTAATATTCTAGAAAGGGGAAGAAATTCTCTATCTGTTGAAGTAATTTCTAGAAATGTTTGAGTGCTTGAAAGTTGTGAAAATTTAAGTTGAAGCAAAAGGAAATAAAAAATGAAGGAAAGTTAGCGAAAATAAGCAGGGGCTCATTTTGGATAACAGGTCTCTTACACTATAAATATCCCTTCATATATCACTGTACAACTATAGATTTATACAAAGTCTATAAATATTTATCCAGCTCCTTAGAGTCACTAGATAAAGTTCCCCTCTTCATCCTAGATTCAGATCTAGGGATGTTGGATCTCAAAAAC
Source organism: Taxus chinensis (assembly GCA_019776745.2). Lineage (NCBI taxonomy): Eukaryota > Viridiplantae > Streptophyta > Pinopsida > Cupressales > Taxaceae > Taxus > Taxus chinensis. Next base: position 476,763,081 of record CM034155.1, read on the forward strand.
AAAGAGAGACCCTCCTCTCTTCCATTTGTGTTTGCATGCATGAAGAATAAAGGAATTAATTTTTTTTTTATCAAATTAAGCATGCAAAACTAATCAAATTTATATAAATTTCATTGAATTTATACCTCTGATGTAGGATGCCACATCTCACTTGGATTCTTAGGTACTATGGAGTGGAAGACACACTATTAGTTGTGACAACATTCATCTAAAATCATCAATGATCTAATTTAGAATTTAAAACAAATATATAAACATGCATTTAAAATATAAAATGATGATTTAATATTGTAAATAAAAACTTATTGTACCTCTGGTATTGAATAGAAACGAGTGTAAACAACAAATATATCTCAAATAACCTCTCTAAAATGTTGTGAATGTCCTTGGAAAGGATAATTAGGCCAAAAAAAGGTTTGAATCAGCTCGCCTTGTGGGAATTAGAGCAATAACAACAAAGGACAGCCCCGTCGCCTTCTCCACCATGATAAAATAACATCGTAACACTACCAAACTCAAGGAGGGCCTCCTATGATTAATTGAATAGAGTGGACTAGGCATCTATATCGGTTTTAAGAGCCACGTAGATCTATAAGGGCACATAGGTGGGGGCACTCCCCTTCCCTATTCTTTATATAAATGGATGTGGAGATAGGGATAGATTGTATGGGCATTGGATCGCTCCCGGATCTCTTCCTGGGGGAGGGGAGAAACAATTGGGAGAGGTGTAACAATTGGGGTCAGTGGTCCTTTGATACAACTAAAAGATAAATTCCTCACTCTAGGAGATCTTAAATACATGGCTGACGAATCCTTTAGAGTATACCATTGCATATAGGTTTAAAGATATATTCTAAAAAATACAAGTACAAATGAAATTTAGAGTGACATTATTTAAAATAAAAATTACAATTAAACTATGTGTTATCACCACTTGAGTAGCCTACAATTGTTATGGGGTGGAAATTGGGTATTGGGAAACACCCTTTTAATATGTTAATATGGTTCTTTTTGCAATGAAACACCAACATGCTATAGTTATTCCACAAATAGAGTTAGTAATCCACTAATGTCAGTATAAAACAATAATTCAAAAATACCTCAATCAATTTTGAAAATGTACCTACATATATGCATTCATGACACTAATAGATGTTACAACAACATAATATAATCTAGGAGGGGTTCTTATGGCCTCTTCCATCAACTATAAATGAAAAAAGGTAGAAGCCAAAATAACGAATCAATCTACTTACAAACATTTATCAAGAAAATTTTATTTATATTTAGATACAAAAAAATTGTGATTAATTACATGTGTGAATAAGCAATCAGAAATAGTTATGTCCTCATTATATCACTTTGTATTTCCATAAAATTATCTAATAACTGGAGGGAATACTTGGATGTCCTATACATCTTTCTATGTAGAATACATAGCTGGTGGAGTAACCATAAATGACATAGACTATTGCAGAGAGTACCGAAAAGTGGTATCATTAGGGTCTACAAATTGGCATGCAGTCTCTATAGATGTAATCCATGTAGATGGTCCAAGAAAAATCCTATCATAAGATGTACATAGATGCACCAAGAATGTAAAGCCCTTTTACCTGTGTTACCACATAAACCACTAGATGCTCCACCACCTAAAAAATCAAAACTATGAGGGGTATTACGAATCGTAGTACCACTAGTATCCCCTATAATATGAAAAATTTATACACCCCTAGTATACCTACCAAGGGAAATAAATTTAATTTTTAAATTGGTAAGTGACTGAATGGTCTCCCTGCTTGCATTGCAATGAATTTAACTATGGGTAGAAACATGTAATTTTGTTGTCCTATCTCTTTAGGGATAGTTCTGTACATTTTTCTCTCACCTAGCACCAGGTCTCTGATAGTAATAGATTAGATTAAACACATAAATCACAGCGAGAAATCTTCATTCATTAATTTTCCATCATATATCATATGAACAATACAATTATATAGGATAAATTCTCCTATAATCAAGGAGGTGGCTACAACCACTCCTCCATAAATAACTGTAAACTCACGTACACAACAAACTCCTAATATACATTATTGTTACATAACAATAATGCCACCAAGTTACATTATAATATTACTGATATATTATCAACTGTGGAGCACTAAATAATAAATATTCCTAACATCCCCCCCTTAGTGCGAACATGGTAGAAAAACATCCACACGCTCCTCTGCAGTATGCTCACCACCCTGTGGCATGTCTAACTCTGTGACTCATGACCTTGATCCAAAAGAAAGGCTCACTCCTTCCATGGTTTTAAACAGGATTACCAAAAACCTTGACATGACAGAAACCTCATCAACTTTCCACCTCATGTGGTTTTCTAGATCCTCCCACAAACCCTTTCAAGATCCATGAACTGACTTACTCTGGTGCTATTGTTCATCACTATGCTTATACATCAGGGATTTATGTAGGAAACACAACTTGCATATCTCAAAACTGCACAATAGAAGATATATTGAAAAAATTTCCCATTACTTCCTATAAGAATCATAATGTTCTTAATTGTAGTCTTTGTCATTGATCGCTACCAGTCGATCTCGAACAGCATAGAAAACTGCCACTTGCCACTAGAAGCTTTCCTTGACTAAGTCATTTTGGGGTGTAGAATGGGAATGGAACATTGGTATGTATTCCCCCCCACTATGTGAAATTCCACTCATATAGATACTAAGAAGAAAAATGCATCGAAGAACATACTCCTGAATGGATCTTGCTAGTTAGGTCTTGCTGCACATGGTCACTAATGCTAGTGAACGTATTCTTCTAGCTGACCATCTTCCAATGAAGTACGACAGTCAGAGGACCAAGTCAGTCAGAGGATCACTGACAGTCATCTGCGCTCCAACACAACTTTCTTTCCAACATCCATCAAATACCACACAAAATAGGAACAATGTAAACTGAAGCACATTGAGAAAATGGAAACCACACTGAAAATCATATACTCACACCATACATATGCCACCACAGCTTCTGCACGGCCCCGTCATTGGTGACTGACGAGAGGTCGTTGTTCGACCTCCTTCCTTCGATGCCTCCATCCTCCATTGTCATGCTGCTAGCTCAGCTGAATTTGGTCATGGAACTCAAATTCATATCTAAGGAAGTTAGATTCCACCGAAAATGCATCCGTGAGGCAAAAAAATATTTATTTTTATTTTTTACTTTTTACAACTTTTGACTACAAATCCGACAACACTACAAACACTAGTTTTCTTAGACTTACAATATAATGATCCACTAGCCAATGTTGCAAATGAATTTTCTAAGGCCGATATGTATGCAACTTGTGATTAAATAATACCAGGAAGACTAGACTTGACATTAAATAAAATCCTTAAAAGTAATCTCTACGGGCATTTATTAATACCTGCGATTATTTTTTAGATTACAAATCTAAAATTCTATTCAAAATATAAGCCTCATCAATGACATGATATGATGAGCCTATTGACAGTAGTGATTACCCATAATTTTCGTGCAGCATACAACAAAAATGAGAACATGCACTCACAGTCCCGTGAATGGCGTTTATTGTTGGGTTTGCGTTTGAATGGTAACCAATAACTTCAGATATATGTTTCTGTTCTCCAACGTGGTAGGTGCATGGAAGTGTTGATGCCGCTCAAAATGAATCAGAAAATAGGATTGCGAGTTTATACAAACCCACTTCCATGTAGATCTGTGTTCACCCAAGCATTGATGATACAAGTGTTCGCAGGAGGCTGTGCATGTGAAAGCTGCTAAAATAATTGTCCAAAGGCAAGTGTTGTCGATGTCTCTGAACTCTCAAACGCACATGATTTTGGAGGAACTAAAATAGTTCTGTAGACATTAATGATCTGGACCTATGATGAGTCGATGCAATGCTGGATAGAATGGTGCCAATTCGCTAATGATGATATTAAAGAGGATAGCTACAGATCTAAGTAGGCCAATGAAAATCCGTGACTATAGCAGAAGAACAAACGAATGCACACAAATATAAAAAAATGCCAAGTGTTAAGAGGACTATCCAATGCAATTCTTAAGATCACGGTTGTCGGATTGATACGACAACATCAGATTTGAATATGAACATAGAACATATATACAGTCGACTCCAAATCACATTCAAAATAGCTACCCCAAAATTATCAGTCTTCGAAGCAATGTAGATGCATATGACGGGGAAATAGATGATATGGACGCCCCTTGAAAGTAGCCTAAATATCCATTAGAAACCTTGTTTACCTTCGAGGATTGTAAATTTCTCTGATACCACTGATAGTAATAGATTAGATTAAACACAGAAATCACAGCGAGAAATCTTCATTCATTAATTTTCCATCATATATCATATGAACAATACAATTATATAGGATAACTTATCCTATAATCAAGGAGGTGGCTACAACCACTCCTCCATAAATAACTGTAAACTCACGTACACAACAAACTCCTAATATACATTATTGTTACATAACAATAATGCCACCAAATTACATTATAATATTACTGATATATTATCAACCGTGGAGCACTAAATAATAGATATTCCTAACAGTCTCTCATATGATGACCCACCTCATCTTCTTAGAGATGATCTAAAATTAAAATAATTTGGCTTCCTATTAAAAACAAAATCACAATATACTTTTAGTAAAAAATAAAATTGAACCTCATTATTGTTACACGAAGGATTTTCCAATATTATCGACCACATGTCCCAAAAGTTTTTTTTTCATTTATTCATGGATACACTAATCAATGTTAATATTTTTCCTTCTAATTAGCGATGGATCATTGCTTCAAGACTTAAGAAACCAAACTTATTGTTTTGATATTTTTATGTTCTTTATGGCATCATATGACAATCCATCAACATATAATTGTTTGCATGCTTCCCTTTCACTTTGCATTATATCTAATTGCCCCAAAACAATTTTTTACTTCATTACACACTTTCCAACATATTTTCAACATCAATACATGAATTCTTGATTAAGGAATTACAAAAACTATTTATGATGATTTCCAGTTATTGTTTTACATTATATCATTATAATAATTCATATTCTTTTTATCTATGGGCCTCTTGTGTATTTATGGGGTTTTCGAGCGGGTTTTATTATTAATTACCAATATTTTTTGCGCCCCCCCCACATTTAATTTAGATAATGCCTCCATTAACAAATATTTCTGAAAAGCAAAATTAAAACATTCAATTTTTATTTAAAAACCCCTACTTTATCAACAACAAAAAAATAGCAAAATAAATTAAAAAAATTAACTCACACGAGCTCATGGGAGACACGTTGGCATGTGTAGGGGTAAGTAAAATAAACACAAGGTTTTTCACAGGGTGTATTTCCTTTGAATTTGAGCTCCAAACTCCTCCTTTCTAAGTCATGGGTTTGCAAAATATGAGCAATTTTTTGTTTTTTGTTTTATGGTTTGCATAGGGCATATAATTTTTTTTGTAAATAGGGCACACACACTTTATGTTAAAAAAGGTGTAAAATTTTTTAAAAAAAAGGGAATACACCCTTTTGGTTTGGATTTCCCATAACTATTCCAAATGCTTTCAATATTTTTTTATGCCCTTTCTGAAAAATTGACAAAATGACAACAAAATTGACCCCCAACTTTGTTCAACTACCCTAATATCTATAATCACTATAGTATGGAAATATAATGCAGAGAGGTTATCACATTTTTCATGTATTCAATCAATGAGGAATAATAAACAATAACTTACTCTCAATCTTTGCAAATGAGGATCTTTAAGCTTCTCAAGGTGCCTAAATTGACTTTAAAATGCAAGAAATGACCAAATTTCACCTTAAATGGATCAATTAATCAATCTATTACATACAATACCCTGCATTCAATGTCATTTACATAATCAATATGCTCCAAAATAATACAACTTCACTTTCCAATTACCTTCCACCAACTTGTCCTCCTTTCGTGACTAGCTTTTGGTAACAACAAGAACTTTTGGTATCTTTAGCATTTAATGGAATCTCCACTACATAAAACCATGTTGTATACTTCATAAAATGTTAGATCCAACTTAAATTTGTCTTAAAAATACCCAAAACGTCAAACCTCATCGATCTTCTCCAAATTTTCCTCTAGGTGCCCTTAAGACCATACCTCTGCTAACTTCATGGCTGGAGATATCTAGAGCTACCTAGAATAAAATATAAACTTAATTAGATGACCTTAAAAATTATTATGGTGCACGCCAAATTTTGTGACCTAACCCTTTATACTTCTCTCTCTATCATATAATTCCTCCTCTAGCTCTCTCTAGGCCTACTAGCCCTGTCTTGAGGAAAATTCAATCATAGATTTCCATACAGGAGGTTTCAAGAAAAAATGGTGGAATTTTTGGACACCCATTTGTAATTTTATTTTATACACCAGGTTTCATAATAAGACTCCACCATTTAACCCTACTTCATTTGTAATGGGACCTTTTTTTATTTGGTTTGTAACTTGTGCATGCAACCACTCAAGGGAATGTTTATAAATATATCAAAGTTTAACCCTTGGGAACTCAAATTTATTGTAAAATCATATTTATCATTTTATTACCATGTTAGTTAACAAATTATAGAGCAACGTGCCAAGTTTTAAGGCTCCAAATCTTAGTCTTCCCTAAATCCTACCTGAAAAAATTGTTTGAGCCTGAGAAGAGGCATTTTCCTATAAAATGAATTGTTTTTTTAAAGGTATGAAATATTTTTTCCTCAATTATGTATACATAAAATACACCTTTTATCCTTACCAGAACAATGAAATTAAACTCTTACATGTGAGAATGGTTATTTCCAAACTTGAACTAGTCTGTGAAAGATAGGGTATACACATGTAAGATTCAAACATTGCAAGATTAAATTCATATGAATATGTTTGTTTGAGACTCCTCTTAAACATAATAAATAAACACTTGTACTTGACATTCTCACCTCTTGAAATCTTTTAAGGCACATATACATATTGCAAAGGGAAATCCTCACTCACAGTCACAAATTTTGGCAATCTTGCATGCATTTGTCAAGATAAGTATCAATGGTCTAAATAATCCATACTGATGCAGCCTAGAATTCTCAGATAACACCTAGTCACATTGGCACATCACTCAGCATAGGCTGAGCGCTCACCTGAAGTGCGTAAAGGTACTAGGTCCCTTCTTAGGGTTGTTGTAGCAGAATGGTAGCATGATGAAGTAATATAACAAGCATATATCTAGAAGTTATTCCATCTTTACATAGTTACACAGTACTAGATCTATAAAGGAAAGCACTTAAGGATAATCATCAAGTAATCAATAGTATGCAAGGAAAAACATATAAGACACTTTTTTTCGGCCAATATTCTTCATATATTCATCATACCAATAGTATAGAAGCTTCATACAATACTAGACATGCGCGCATGGATCTATTACAATTATCCAGTCTCATGCACTCATGTGTCTCTAACCCTTCAAAAGAAGTATATCTTACTAAGTAATTCATTACATATATATAGGGCGGGGAACTTTCCCTTCACCACTTATCTATACCAAAATAAGTCGCACACTAATAATAGCCACACGCCTTTTACAACTATAGCCATACATGCAAGTATGCTATCTATAGATCGCTGATAGTTAACTACAGTGATGAATATATTCTTGGATTATCTCCATGCAAAGTGCTTCAACATGCTCTTTGACATATAGATGAAGAATGGCGTGCAAGTCTCGGCATCGCTTGTGTATTCTACATGCCAACTCCTAAAAATAGACTTGATCTACAAAATTGGCTAAGTCCCGAAAGTCTGACTCTGCACCTCCGCGCGCGAAGCCTTCCTATTCCTTCGCGCCTATGATCCTATCCTGCTTTCCCGCGCAGACTTTGAGTGTGAGTTCTACTAAGTGTTTTCTCTAATCAACTGTACCCCACACTAATCTCATTATCGCCCCAACAATGGTGATGTCCAAAACTTACACAAAGAATGGATGAATAAAGAATGGTAAATCAAAAATAAAGAATATTAACTAAGTTATACACAAACGAACTGTTCAAGCCTTAGGCTCCTCAATTTATTTTTGAAGTATCAATTTTTGATATTCCTCATTTATATCTGCTTCCAAGTTTTCCCACTCTATTAATGCCTTTCATGCCTTCTCTGGAACATCTACAATGATAGACTCCAGTTCATTCTGAGTTAGTTTTCCTTATTCTGTATTACAAGCATTATGATTGACATAGAGGTTTGCACCCCTTCCAATACATCCATCTTCTAAGAAATGAGCTTTCCAAGCTCATCTAACCTCTCCTTATGTGGTGCTTGTGCCGCAGCTAGTGTCTCGCGCTTCTGCTTCACCAGAGTTAGTCATTCAGCGCAGCCTAGTGTTGCATCCTTCATAGCCTTTTGGACCTCATTATCTTCCACCATTGTTTTTACCTTGATTAGCACATCTGGAGCTGTGCATATCATTAATGCATGATCAAATTTATTTAGCTCATCGTGGATGGCTTGTAGTAGGCCCTCATAGGTAGCAATATTCCTTGCTACTACAGCCTGTGGTTTTTCTACCTCTTCTGCTGGGTCCTTGGGCTGCTATATCATATACACCTTCTCATTGTTCAACACTAAATCTATCATCACCCATACGTAATGCAGCACAAAAGGAAAATCCTTTGGTACTTGTACTTCCAAATGTGGGTGTGCCTTTATTATATCATCCCCAATTTCCTCCACCATATTGACAAAAGTCTCATATTTTCTTTTACTTAGGTCCTTCTCCTACACTAAGCACGCTATTTCCACTTCCTTTGCCTTCAACTCCTCTGTCAGCACTTTAATTATAACAGTCTTATCAATGTTTCTTCTTGCTACTTCAGTAGATACCTTCACCAGAGCATTACTTACCTATTCATCCGTCATCACTGTTGGCTTAATCGTCATGTGCTAGATTTCAAGTGCCTTCTTCAACCGTCTAGACGCGCACGATTCTTCACCGACATCAAAATCCGGTTCATCCATATGCGTATGAATCGACCATGAAAGTTGCTTCCGTGTACGTAATGTCACCACGTTCTTGTCCATAAGCACCCATCCGAATAAATCCTTTTACGTGATGGTGCTCTGGAACCGAGTGCGAACAATCATGTTTGGATCTTCTACATATCCCATTTCTTGTACCTTGGCATCCTCACCTTTCTGACGAGATCTTGGCCCTCTTGGAATGGCTGCATCAAGATTATGAATACTAGGTGTATCCTCATCCTTGTCTTGTGTGGCCTCTGATTGTTCCCTTTTCTCTTCTCCTTCTAATTTCTCCTCTTCCTCATTCTGAGGATCCTCTTCTGCCCCAGGATGGCTTGGAGATGGAGGTTCTCTCTCCTCAGACACTTCTACTTCTTCACCTAGCCTGAGTTTTCTTCTTTTCTTCTCCTCAGGTTCCTTTACTAGTGAGAGCCATGATGATCCCCTCGTTTCCTTCTGGGTCTCTCCTTGCGCCCTTGTGCACTTGAACACCTTCTTAAACCTTTGGTCATCTTGATCAACCTCGGAATTTCCTTCTCCTTTCTGCCAGATGGTTGCTTCGTCCTGTGCACAAAACCACTGCTATTCTTCTATTCTTCATCCTCTTCCTCGTCATCCTGCTTGGCTTTAGAAGGCCTAGGTGCCAGGATGTTTTCCATGGTATGCTTCCCCTTTGGTGGCCCTGGAAGCGCGAACTCGTTCTCCACATACTTGTTGTTTTCCATCTTCAACTTAAGTTGAAGATATATAAGTGCAGCCCCGATATCCCCAATGGCAAGTGTTTCTAGTTTAATGATTAAAAGCTTTGAGATAATACTCTCATTGTAGGCATTTTCCCCTGGATATCCATACATTTTTGCAAGGTGTGGTATTCACAATCCACCTTGTTTGCATTAAACACTAATCTTCTTGTGTCAGTGAACTGATGAACTAAAGCTTGAAAATACCGCATGGAGAATGCATAAGGCAATTATCACCAGGGGCTCCATGACCCATCCACCATCGGAAAGAGCACAATACAAAAATGCTGGTAAACAAAAAATTGATCCTGCTTCCCCAGTACCAAGGGCAACTCCTTTGGTATGTGTCATTCCTCTTCAAAAGCTGCATGGAGCCTATCATACCACATCTCCGCTCACTCCTTCACCTCGTCTGTCATTGACCCCTTGCATAGATATTTGCTGAATCATTCAACTGGAGACTTGTTATTCATGGGGTATTCCCATATATTCTCTTTCGGGCCATCTGGCACCCCAATCTCCATAAATACTAAAGAAAGTAAGACACAACCAAAACTTATCTTATTTCCTGCACATGCTTCCTCTGCTATTTTCTCTGCAATGAAGCCAACAAGGTTATAAGTAACCCCTTCTGACATGCGCTTTGCCACATGTAGCCACATAGAGTTAACTTGTGACCAACGATCTTGGTCATTCAATTTCGTAACAAGGTGTGCTGCTGCTTATACTACTAGACAATTTTGCAGTTTGTCTATGTCCATTATGCGCGGTCCCTTCTAGTATCCCAACACTTTATGTGTTTCCATTATGGCACCCTTGTCAGTTAGGTCAATTTTAATGTCCTCACCTGTTGCCTTTAATCATGTTACTATGGCAATAAGAATTGGTGTTAGTCTTACCCTCCTCCTTGTAAAGTAGAAAAAGTCCTCATGGACTTGGCTCATCAACCACCTGTATAATGGCACATATTTCCCGAAGTATGGGAGCTAATAAAGTTGGTAGACACCAATCCTTCTCAATAACCTCTCCCCCGCATCATCATATATTGGCATTCCATCATTAGTTCGTTTGTTCGTTCGGGAGGTGAGAAAATCATCCAACTTCTTCTGATTGTCCTTAGTGTGGTGGTTGTATTCACTGATTTTGCTTTTCCGAATGTGGGAATCCCATTCTTGGCCCACAATTACTTCTTTAGGGTACTGCACTTTTGAGAAACTACTCTCAGGGGTCATCTCTTCCTCCTCTTCTACTACCACCTTCTTCTTTTCCTTTACTGGTGTTACTTTCTTCTTTAGAGCCATCCTTCCCTTTGTGTGGCGATTCTATACCTTCTGCTGCAAATTTTTATTGGTTCACTTCAAAACCTAACTCGATTTAATCATGCCCTAAATTAAAATCGTGAATCACGTGCCCTAGCTTTGTTCTGTCAATCTACTTCGTTTAAACCCTTCTCCTAGGAGGATACAAGACTTTCCAATACACAGATCTATCTTTCATGCCTGGTTTCACTCGATTCACACCTTGAATTGCTTCCTCAGCTCTTCGCACATAGCTCTTCATCGAATTATCATCAATTGCAATGGTAAAAATGAACTCTCATCCCATCCTTATATAGATTTTGAAAAATTTAGTGCATTTATTACTCCACTTACCAACAATCCTCTCATTAAATGACCTTTTTTGTTCTTTCTGCGTAGTACATCCTCGTACCCAAGCTATAACCTTCTAATAAGCCTTCCTTACCTCCTGGCTATCAGCAGTGGACTTATCTTCAATGCGTGCTTCATAGCGCTCCGAGTACCTCACCACTACGCCGTCGTCCTTGGTAGTTCCCATGGCCTCTGTTTTACTTCGCATTATACTTGTTTCTTCATTCATCTCTATCCTATGGTTCTTGTTTCCAAAAGCAATCTCTTTTTTCAATTTTCCAACTTTGAATAGCACTCCGTAGCATTTTGTTCCTTTCATTTGGACTTATTTTCAATAGTCATTGTATCTGAGAGTCATCTAATAATCCTACCCCACACTAAGGGTATGTGCAGTCCTTTGCACATAGAAAAACTTCATGTAGTAATTAGCTTATGGCGTGTAAACGCGCTTATAAAACAAAAACACCAACTAAATTGACAAAGCATAGTGACGAAGAAGGAAATACATTAAGGAAATGTATAAAGGGAAACCTAATCTAAGTGGCAATATTGCCTTATTACAAACACCAAGAAGACTTATTAATAGTAGGGATTTAGCCTACTCCTGTTGAAGTAATCTAGGTAACTGGTTCCATCAAGTGCCTCTAATTGAAAGTGCACCTGATTCAAGTATGTGGGTTACTAACATATAGCCCTAAACCAATGTACCTTGAGCTTCCTGGATGATGCAAAAACTTAGTCATAGAGAAGGACCATCTTTCCCCAATCTACAAACTTTCTTATCCCTAATATGTACTTATCATGTCATGCTTTTTGCAAGTGCTTTCTCTTGTTTTTGAATCCAACGTGTTATAATCTGTGTGCTCATCTAGCTTGCATTAACCATTTTTCAATCCGTTCTTCTGAATAGCTTGCTCATCAGCTAGACCTCCAGCATGCACAATACGACAAATAAGGTAACATAAATTCAATAGGAAGTAACAGCTTCTGCATGCCAAACACTAATTGAAATGGTGTGGCTTTGTTCAATCTTTTATATGTTGTTCTGATAAGACCAAAGTACTACAGATACTTTTTCATCCCAATCTTTCTTCCAACATCATAAATCTTTGTCAATGTTTGGCTCAAAATCTTGTTGAAAGCCTCAGTAGTTCCATTTTCCTTGAGGGTGATAGGGTGTAGTTTTATGGTGTGCAAGCATAAACTCATGCCAAATAAATTCTGATTGTCTCATTCAAAAAATGTGTTCCCCTATCACTTGTTACAACTTAAAGGACAACCAATACCTGTGTAATAACATTTTCCCATAGAGAACCTTGTCTGTTGTAGCTACTGTACAATCCTTTGTAGGTGCATCCTCTACCCACCTTGTTAGATAATCTATGTACATGTAATGATATAGCGTGATCCAGTTCTGCGCATGTGAGTGGTGAAAATAGGCCCTACAAATTCAATAGCCCATTTCTCAAAGGGTTATACACTCGCAATATGTTTTGGGGGAAATTTGATCTCGTATGACCAAGGATTTCCCAAGACGCTGATAGTTATCACAAGCTTTCACAAATAATCCTAACAGTATCCTTGTATAAGGTCTCCCACCATAAGACCTATGAATAGAATATGTGTGATGCATCGTTGCATCACTTACATAATGTCCTCCTGGTATTCCACCACAATCTTCCTCCATAATGGCTTCACGATCATGTTCCAATCGATGCAACGGCACAAGATCTCATCTCTTAGCCTATTTTGCACAGGTCTCTGCCAATCAGCATGTTAAGGCGTAGTGCTCGTATAGCAAGATTGTTTCTTTTCTAATTTCTTCATACCTTTTGGTGCCAATACCTAGTGCACAGAAAGATGATCTATATCCTCCAAATCTGATGGGTGCACTCGTTATAACCCTAAATAACTATGCATCAAGAATTGTATCTTCAATGGCTATGCGCATCCTCACTTGTAACTGTATTCTTGATAAATGGACCAAGCCCTAGAGTTGCTCTTGCATGGCTTTACAATAATTTTGAAATCAAATTCTTGAAAGAGAGAGTACCCACCTGCAAATGCGCCCTTGCAAAACAAAATTGTTGACCAAATATTTTAATACCATATGATTAGTATAAAAGATAAATGAGGTATCCAACAAGTATTGTCCAAACTTATGAAGCGTGTGGATCATAGATAATGCTTCGTGCGCTGGTAGTTGTAGTATAATATGTTCTGCATGAGTGCCAACTTTCCTACTTGTAAAACAGAAAGGAATGTTCCACATAATTCCATCTCCAGGCTGTGTCAACATCATGCACCAGTTATCATACCAAAAGCAGTCAACATGTATGTGAGCTGGTTTGTTCCATGAAGGAAAGTGTGGGAATAGGCGCAGTAGGTAAGCTTCTCCTTTGATGTCTCGAATGTGCACTATTATTGCATGTCTCCTCCAGTGAGAATCGTAACTTTTTCCTTTCAGCAAACTCCTCTATGAGCGTGTAATAATCTTTGGTAGATCCCTTAATAAAATTTCTATAGTAAGCCAATATGCCCCAAGAATCCACGCACTTCACTCTAATTTATAGGTTCTTCTCAAACCCAAGATCACAACTATACCTTAGCTTGGTCTTCCAACAATCATTCCTTGCAAATGATGTTCCCAAGTAGAGTTCCAAAGGGCATAGTAAAGATACACTTCTTAATGTTAAGATAAATGATCAACTGACTACATCTCTCAAACATAAGCCTTAGATTATCATAGTGATATTTGACTAAACCATAGACAATCCAATCATCTAAATACACATGCAATAAATTATGAATGAAACCATAGAAATGTATGAACCACAATGCGCGAACAACACAACTGGCACATTTTTTAGATTGAAATGGCATAACAGTCATATGTGAAGATACCCCATTCAGTAATAAAATTAGTCTTTTCCTCATCCATGCTGAATGTGCTAACCATAATGAAAGCCAGAAAATCCAACAGTAAAGGCTTAAATTTCACACCCTGCAATGCCTTATAGGATTTCCTCAGTAAATGGGGTGGGGAAGGGATTTGTCACACATGAAACATTCAGTTCCTCTGTAGTCCACACAAATTGCTATATTCGCCCATCCTTTTTAATATTGATTATCATGGGGACTAACCCACTCAAACTCATTCAACGGAACTTCAATAATTCTAGACTTCAAGAACTTTATCATATCTCTTCCTTGACCCGTACGTGTAAGTTGGGGTTCATCCTTATAATGTCATCTTTCTTGATTGGGCGTGTACCCTTCTTTTAGCTTAATCTTCATCTCCTCCCAATGAGGGGTGCACTCCCTTCAAGTTCATAGTAACCGCATCGAGGGACATAAGTTCCTAAAATCCCGTGCAAGTAAGCTCAATGATATTTTGCCACTTCCTAGAGTCTAACCAATAGTCACAAATAATGTCCTCCTTGGGCTCATCTTATCTGTGCCAATATTCACCTTCTTCATATTCATAGGACACATGGTACACACAAGCCTGGTCTTCATCTGCGGTATTCTGTTACTTTATGTGCACTACTTTGTTTGAAAGGCTAGCAACCAGATTTTCCACTGTCTTCGTCATCCACTCATGTGTAGACCATATTTCTTTTTTCTTTTTCCTTCCAAGCGTAAACTCGTTAATGTAGTGTGGCATCGGGCTTTGTTTCCTCTACATCCAAGTGTGCACTCGCAAGATTTAGTTCATCCAAGCAACTCAAATCATGAAGGATCTCTTTAGCCTTCATCGCTATCCCCCAATAGTGATGTGCTTCATGAATCTACAATGCTTCATGGACCAGAGTTTTATTATAGAAAAAATCAAACATCTGAGACCATTACCTGCAATTAACATCTCTATGCCAGTTTACAGTCTCTTGCTATGGAGTTCTCGGCGTGGACATACCACATGCACATGCATAGCCTCGCAAAATGGAATACAACTTATTGTGTACTCACATATATCGAAGGTGGTAAATCCTCTTGCCCCTCTGTTCCCATAACCTCTAATAGTTATGTACGTGGTGCTAAAGTATATTTCTTCCCATGGTACTCAGTGTAGATAAGCAGTAGGTGCCCAGTGCTCCTGAGTGAACATTATTGAAAAGACGCAATTCTGAACTTCATTGTCAGCCCTACAAAGTTGTCTTTTGTGTGTTATCCACCAGTGTGCATTGTTGTCCCTGCGTACAAGGTATAGGATCAGCACATTCATTCTCTCCAGTCACCTTCTATTCTTCCATTGCTGCTTCCATGGCACACAACAATGACTCAGCCTTCTCTTCACCAGTATATCTCATAAACTAAACTTTTCTCATACGCCTAACCATGCGCTGCCTAATCATTCTAGTCACATCTCACACCCAATAATTTCATGCATATCATGAGCCCAATTATCACAAGAAACACTTATGGTGTCACTGATTGATTACACATCTTCACACTGAAGCACGCCTTCCTTGGATGGTTCTACAATCTTAGGATCTCATAATGTGTGCGCATAGATTCTGTTCAGATCTTCTTCACTCAAAGGCTCAACATAAGGAGTAGCTCTTACCTCATCCAATGGTATGATTACGCGTATCATACATATTCTCAAATTTGATGCACCCTTTGTTAATAGTAGGTCTACATGATTCTCATAACACCAAGTTCATACATGTAATATCCTATTTAGTTTTCTGCTTGGCACAAAGCTCTTATACTTCAAAGTCCACAGTGCAAATTTTCTCATCTTAATTGTAATGGTAACATCTTTCAAAACTCCAATAGGAATATCCTTAGTCTTGTTTTCCATATATAAATTTTTTTAAGATGATTGTAATGTTGGTTTCCCCATCTGATTCCATGCATCCATAGTTAACACATTGACTTCAGCACTTGTATCTATCAAGATATTGCTTACCAATTGCCCATCGTTGACTACATCTAAAGTAATCTCTTTATCATACTCATGGTTATGTGGTGTCAAGTTTACATGTAAATTTTTTCACTCGTGCTTAGATCCAATACATGGTACCTTCTCACGCAGCCATTCTCCAAGCAAAGGGATAATGTTTTCTTGGCACAACATTTTACATACCTCTTTTACATCATCTACATCATTCTGCGGGATCTCCACATTCTTTGTGTACTCTCTCACTCGCGCCTGGTCCTTCAAACATTGAATTTCACCCTATAATTATCTTCTCACCCCCATAGTCTCTTGATAGACCTTCTTATGATGTGAAACATCTAGTTACTTACCATGTATAATATCTTCCATCCTGATGAGGGGCTTAGCCATCGAAGTCTCATGCCCATATGCTGACTTTGCGCAAGTAGTTACCAAAATGGGTTGTAATTTTGGTGTAGACACCTAAAATTGGTTACTCAATTTAGTGTCCCTCCTCATCCGTTTACTTGCTTAGGTAACCTGGGGCACGTTTACGTCACCAACTATCCCCTTGGGATATTATCCAATTTGTGATTTAATCACTTATTCCAAATTTAATTCATCCCATCACATCTTACCCATGAGTGATTAAATATTAAATATTTAATTACGCTTCTTCCCATGCATCTTAATCACTTATCCACCCCAAATTTATTCTATCCATGTATCACATCTATTTTTAATCTTCCCTAAGCGGGATATTTTCCCGTAGTCGGGATAAGTCTTATCTTTCTCGAATCGATCATTTTTTGGCCATCTCGGGAGTCTTTTCCGCGATCGGCGCCGACCCATATGGTCGGCGCCGATTTTTTAGGGGCGGCGCCGATTATAAAAGCAAGCCCAGAACTCAGTTCTAAGGACCGAAGAGACCGAAAAGAGAGCACTTACGCACGAACAGAGAGCGAGAGAGATACAGGTTGTGAGAAAGAGAGATCCTTTTAGCATCAATTGTCTCAGATTAGGGCAGATCCTGTCCTAATCAATCCTTGAGAGGAGCGCCGTTACTTTGCCCGTATCATATCAACATCATACACCACCATCTATCATCTGGTGACCCTGTTCCAGTGTCTCGCCAACTTCGACACATCCAGCAGACCACATTCACCTTCCAATCCTCCAATCCTATCGCACAGTCCCTGATCGGTCAGTCTGCCTTCAGTTGACACTGATCTTATCCAGTCGACGCCGATCAGTCCTCAGTCGACGCCGATCACAGTCTCAGTCGCCGCCGATTCTACCCAGTCGACGCCGATTTCTCTGCAGACAGGTAAAAGGTCACAGGTAACACAAATCCAGCATTATTTCATAGTTCCCTGTTTTCTGTACTTTCTGTCTGCTGTTCAGATTCTGTTTTATTACTGCAATCAGAAAATCTAGTCTTTATTTACATCTTTTATCATGTATGCTTCTTTTCTTAATTGAAAACGTGGACTGACATCCACCGAGGAAGCTTATCGCTTCCCGGACCCGCTTCTCGGGCAGTCCACCCAAATATCTTCTAACGCCATCTTTTTCTGTCAAGCAACGGTGTTCTGTAGGTTACTCGGATATATTGTGTGAATTGCTCGTGTGCGCCCGTCTTGTCTACATCGGCTTCCTCATCCGTCTACATCTTCGGATCTTATCCATCAGGTATCGATTTTATTGGAGTTTTTCAGGGTTTCTGTGTTTAGTTTGGTGCATTAACTTGGACAGGTAACAAACGTGAAATTCTTGATCTACATTCTGGCACGCCCGGTGGGACTTGAACCAAAGTCCCTTATTGGTAAGTTCATTTCTTTTCTAGTTTTGAACTTTGTTCCTTTTCTTCACTGATTTCTATCAGTCCTATTTGAGCATTTCTGTTCATCATTTCAATCTTGCTTTTAGGCGAAATCATTATCTTGAAATTTTTCTATTTCCTTAAAATAGAAATTTTTCGTTTCGCCATTATCTGGATGTATCTTTCCGGATCTTGTTTGTTGTTTGCTTGATCTTTTCTTGCGGAGCACTTTGCTTGTTCGTGGGATTGTTCGAGGGGAAGAGCTCAACAACGCGCTTTTTGAAGTCCACACACCTTGGAGAGCTAAACCTACAGGTATTCCTCTTTTTTCGGTGTTTTCTCCTTTTTAGGATTTCTTTGTTGGTTGTCTATCACATCCAAACACTTCAGTTTTTGGTGCTTAAAAAGAACCTAATCGCATTTGGGGAAAAAATCTGTTTGACTTGTCTTCATCGAAATCAAACACTTCATTTTTAAGTGCTTAAAAAGAACTTTTCCTTTGTCATTGCTGCATGCTTTTCATCTAGTTTTAATTAGGCTGGAAAATTGATCAAAATCGGTAGTGACACTATTTGATTTTTCACCCTTGCACACAAAGCCAAAATCACTAGGTATAAAGCATCTAAACAAAACTCCTTCCCTGGCCTCGCCTACTTGGAAGTGATATCCAAGAGGAAGAGCCTACGCGGTACTCGGGCCGCGCTATAAATTCACGAAAGATTTTGGTATATATTGGCAAAGCACCCGACTCCCTTATCGCAGCGGTGTGTGAAGTGCGGGGGTAGGCCCCTATATCAAGCCACGTACCGGTCTTTTACTGAAGTGCCTTCGGGACTCCTCACCAAACATTACCCAAACCATCCTTAGTTTGGCTATCTGAGTAGTTCCTGTTCTAAAAAGCCTTCCCTAACATTTTCTTTTCTTAAAAGCATCAAAATTTAAAGGAGATAATCACTTGCGCTGCTTGAATTGTTTGTGCATTAGTTAGGACAATCTTCTTTCTTGCTTGTTTATGACGGTTATCACCCGGTCACAATCTAGGAAAATGGCCCAACAGGTTCCTTCTTCCTCCGAAATCACCACCAGCGTGGATGTTTCGGCACCCCTCCAATCTTCCTCGGGACCGCTGTTAGTTGGTTCCCCGTCATGGTCGTATAATCCCTTCTATCAAACCAAAGCGCCTCCATCACGTCCAGCTTCTCCTAGTCCCTCCGAGATATCATCTGGCTCGGAGTATGTTCCTCGCGGGGATCCTGAATTTCAGGCTTTCCTCGATCGCAATCCAATAGCCCTCATGGACTACCTAGTACACAAGTCGATCCAAATATCTGACCAAGACCCACCAATCCGACAAGTGTACAATTATCCTCGTGGATCATCCCAGGCCTTTATAGAGCAGTTTGCACCATCTCTCTTGCCTCGAGCCACGGAGAAGGGCGAGGCCCCTATGCCTCCCTTTTCTCTTCCACCTACCATGTCGACTAGTTCTCAAATAGTCTTACCTATCCCTAACACCGCAGTTACCTCGAATATTCCACCACCTACTTCTGAGAGGTCTTCTGCCCTTGCTATAATGAATGCGTCTGCACACCCGCATGTTGCTGTTAATTCATCTATGCCCTCCATTGTGTCCCAAGGTCAGTACCTCTTCATGAGCCAACCCCCTCCGAATAGTCAGCTGGCTCCTACTTCTCGTCCTCTAGGGGGTATTTCCTCCAATGTTCCAGCAACTGTGACCTTCGCCCATCAGCTAACATCGGCACCCTTAATACCTAACCCGGCACTAGAAGGCCCCTTTCAGGTCTTGTTCCCCAACATGTCCAATCCAACCAACACCCATGTTCCTCAATCCATCCCGATCCAATCAACAAACATAGGAGTCCACCAATCACAGGCTCCATCCGTCATCCAACCTTCATTTTCTCAACCACTTATTATCTCACAGCCTGCCTATACGCAAGCTACCTCACAGCAAATACCCCACCCGGTGTCACCCAGAACACCTGGTTATTCCTCTTATCATCCTATCCATCAACAGATGAATCCCCCATTGACACCTCAACAACATCCACCACTTGCTTCTCATGTGGGACATACCAGTGTACCTCCTCCTCAATCTGACGTGGTTCAAATTCTCTTCAAGAAAATTACAGACTTGGAAGCCTCCACAAAAGGGGCTCGCCCTTCATACTCCTTTGAAGAAGTGTGTAATGAACCCATTCACCCCTTCGGTGGCTTTCAAGCCTTATCCTCCCCAATGGGAACTTCCCAAATTTTCAAAATTTCATAGTCGGGAAGACCCTCAACAACATTTGCGAGCATTCAAACATGCTTGCTACCTCATAGTCCAGGATCAGGAGCTTATGCTCCGTACCTTTCCTATGTCTCTAGCAGGACCTGCTTTGGACTGGTACAATAACATTCCTCAACATTCCTTATTTTCTTTCTCTCAATTGGCCCAAATGTTTGTTGAAAACTTTTCAATAAATATTGCACATAAGATCTCGATCACAGATCTTTATAACATTCGCCAATTCGATGATGAGTCTATTGCAGACTTTGTCACTCGTTGGAGAGGGATAATCAACCAATTGTCTTTCTCCCTTCCTCAATCCCAACAAATCGAGTTGTTTACTCGATCTTGTGCTAATCACATTTCTTCCACTTTAAGGATCCAAACCTTTCACACCTTCGAAGAAGCCTTCACGATGGCACGCAAACTCGAATCTCGTGCCATTGAACAAGGAAAGCTAAAACTTCGCTCCAAATCTAAACCAGATTTCTCTCGGTTCACCAAACCAAATTCTTTCCCTCCTAAAGATAAGAATCAAGGGTCCACCAATGCTATCGTATTAAAAACATCCAGAACCGATAGTACTCCTAATCAACCACCACGAAGAGATTCCTCATCTTCTCGGAAAGGGGCTTCATCATCTCGATCCTTCGCTCCATTGGGGGAATCATATGCCTCTATCTTAGAAAAAATGTTGGAGGTTCGAATGATCGAGCTTCCCCCCATTAGGAACATCGATGAAAGCCAAGAACGTCCATTTTGGTACAGGGAAAATGATTTTTGCCACTATCATAGAACCAAGGGTCATGACATCGAACGATGCCAGACTTTCAAAAACCTTGTCCAAAAATTCATTGATAAAGGCGAGCTTATTCTGGATAACCCAAATGCTCCCCCAAATCAAGCACTGGACGTTTTTAAACAACCCTTCCCCAATCATGCCCCAAATCATAATTCTTCGGAATCTCAAAAACCAAACACCCACACTATCAACTTCATTTCTACTGAAGAATCCGCTTCTGAAACCACGTCATCTACAAACACAGCAATCGAATCAGAACCCTCTTCCACTTCACCAATCACTGGAATTCCTCCATCTTCAGATAACCCACCTTTGAATATTCCTACATTGCTAAGCACGGAGTCATCTCTCTCCGCTCCTTTGTCCGATCTCCCATCCATACCCGAGACAGTGTCTTCCTCATCTGTCTCATCATCAGACATCCTTTCAATGCTCGAGGCAATTACATTCCTTCGAGTTTCCACTACAGACACATCTACTTCTGTTGCTCCCATTCCCGCTACAACTATGCCCTTGGTGAACATACCTATAATCGTGCCGACTTCGACGGAAGTGTCTTCGACTTTGACTCTTCCTATCTCTTTTCCTACAGTAGTTCCACCCATGATCACTACACCAAAAGTGGTCCCTTCGCAAGGAACTTCTTCATCACTTACTTCTTCCATCACTAATGTTACTTCACCTATTAAGGAAAAATCAAAAGAAGTAGCACCAACATCTATACGCTCGGTTCCTGAACCTAAACCGAGACAACCAAAATCTAACATTACACCATCAGTATCTCCCCATTTGCTTCCCCCAAAAAGGTTACAATCACCTTATGCCGTTGAAGTTGTCACCATCCCTGAAAAAGGAAAGCCCATATTTCGGACCATCAAAACTCTTGGTGCTCTTCCACAAAAATCTCTCTCCACGCCTCATAAACGATTGGATTTGCCCGCTGAGAAGGCGTCTTCTTCTACACACCCATCAAAGCCATCATCTTCTTCTACAACACATTCTTCACCAATACCCCGAAAAATAGACTTACCTACTAAAAAGACGTCACCTCTTCTATCAGGATCATCATCTTCATTACCAAAAACCAAGACACCCTATCTTCCTCCAATTTCACCTACTTTGGGAGCTTCTTCCTCTTCTAAACCGACATTATCTAAATCATCAGTACATTCGACCAAGCAACCCCCTTTGTCTCCAAAGACCGCAAAATTTGTCACATCTCCATCATCTTCAAAATCTATTTTAGGGGCTCCTCCTCCACCAAAGTCAATCATGTCTCACTTGCTCCCATCTCAAGTGCCCAAGACTGCTCCTCCAAATGTCCAAACAAATAAGAGGATTCCTAAACAAACTGTTAAACCTAACATGCAAGTCCTCTTACCTCGGCAGTCGGTTAATGTGAAAGAACCATCTCCATCATCTCTATCCTCCTCTTCGTCTACCGGATTCTACACCGAAATCCTTCATCAACTTATCCAATCTTCATCCATAACCCTTCCTCCGATTAAACCTTATAACCCTAAAGGAGTGAAACCTACCTGGTTTAACTCTGATCTGATTTGTGCTTACCACCGTACTCCGGGTCATGATACTGAGGGATGTAAAGCTCTTCAAGCCGTTATCAAGAACCTTCTGGAAGAAAGTGACCTTTTGCTGGAAGAGGAGGAACAAGTACCTCCTGTCACCTTAGCCCCATCCAAACCTCAACCATCCACTCAGACCTCTAGTGGTTCCACTCCACTTGATCTTCCACCTTCTCAAATTGACACAATCCATATCGCCACTAGAACCCAACACTATGATAACCCATCTTCATCTTCAGCATCTCGACCACGGGTTGTCATTTCTGCAGCCCCTGAAGGCGTTTCTCCTTCCTCATCAGCACCACGACCCAGGGTCTCTATTCGTGCTGCACCCCGGGCTCAAGTTCCCGTATCCGTTGAGGAGAGTGTTATGAAACAACTCACCCAGGCTCCAGTCAAAATGTCTCTTTTTGACCTCATCCAATCCTCTCCACAACATCGCTAGGCCCTAATTGATAATCTGCGTCACATCGCAGTGAATTCCGATGAGCCCCAGCCCTTCGAGTTGGTTGTTGGATTGAATGGACCATCAACCGCCATTTCTTTTGAGGATTCGGAAATTCCTCCTCTTTCTTCAGAGGATTTGGAGGCTCCCCTCTTTATCACAGTCCAAATCAATAACACTACCTTAAAACGTGTCATGATCGATAGTGGAGCTGCACTCAACGTCATCTCCTCGCACACGTTTGAGCAACTTAAGTTACCAAAGAATGTAGTGTCTCCCCCGCCTTTCGCCCTTCGATCATTTAACGATCAGCTAGCAGTCACTCTAGGAACTGTGGTCTTACCCATTCGAGTAGGTAAGAAGCTGCTTCATGAACTCTTCTACATTGTCGAAGGAAAATTCCACTATAACATGATCCTCGGACGCTCCTGGATTCGCGCAATGCATTGTGTCCCATCCACCCTCCATCGATGCTTAAAATATCAATATGAGGGCAAAATATATACTCATCCAGGAGATCCTTTTCCTTCCGCACAATGCGACATGACCACAAGATCTGCCCCTTTAAAAGAAAATCCATGTTCTCCTGACGGGGCCTCATCTTCTTCCATACCTGCAACCAAACTACCGGATTTACAAAATCTGGAAGAGACATTGCAGCGTTTCTCACTAGGAGAGCTTCCTCTCTTTTCTTTCGATGCCCATCTCAAACCTAATGAGTATGGTAGACCAGACAAACAACCTGAATATCAACCAGGTCTCGGTCGCATCGTCACCATTGGTCTGCCCAATCAACAGACTAATTTCATCTACGGTGGTTTTGATACACCTCACTATCACCCAGATTCTCCTCCTAAGACCAAACCTTACTCAACAGGGTTTGATTATCTACAGAATCCCACGTTTGCAAAAACTTATCTATATCGATGCGCGTGGAAAGGTTTTGGCCTTGGAAAATATGAACAAGGTATACATGACCTCAAATCCATTCCTACTCTCATGCCACATCAGAAATTTGGTTTAGGATTTAAACCTCTTTCAAAAGCCACCGTCACTATTCTTGATGAGCCTCTTCCTACTGAAGGACCACCTTCCCCCACTAAATCAGAAGCATCACTTGATGTGGACGATGACATTTCCATCCCACCTAACTTTTTTTTTTTTTGATCAATACCATTTCCTTGGGGCCGTTAGCCTACGAGACTAACAATCGGTCCGCTTCTATACCATTAATCTTCCCTGAAATAGTTGGAGACGACTCTCCTACTATCAACACTATCCACTGTGCGGATGATGATTCTGTCCTCACCTATCTAGGGGCAGAGGATTCATATCTTCCCAAGACTATTCCTTCTGACACGTCTACCCTTCTCAACGAAGCCACTATCGACCTTAATATAGGGACTTCTGAAGACCCTCGTATCATTAAGGTCGGCCAATCCCTTAATCCACAGGAATTAGGGGACTTTACCACTTTTCTTTCCAAACATCGTCAAGCCTTTGCTTGGTCATACGAGGATATGCCAGGACTCGATCCCGATATTGTGGTCCACAATATCGTTACCCTTCCCAATATCAAACCAGTCAAGCAAAAATTGCGTAAAATGCACCCTAGAGTAGCCCTTCTTGTTAAAGAAGAATTACAACGCTTGCTCTCGGCTAGCTTCATCCAACCCATCGATTATCCGCAATGGGTGTCCAATGTAGTACCAGTAACTAAGGCTACTGGGAAGATTTGAATTTGTACCGACTTCCGGGATCTTAATCTTGCTTGTCCAAAGGATGATTTTCCTCTTCCTAATATCGACCAACTCGTAGATTTAACTGCGGGTCATGAGATGCTTTCTCTTATGGATGGTTTCTCTGGATATAATCAAATCCTCATCGCACCAGAAGACCAACATAAGACTTCCTTCATAACCCCTTGGGGGACCTTCTGCTATCGCGTCATGCCTTTCGGTCTTAAGAACGCAGGAGCAACCTATCAACGAGCAATGACCTACATCTTCCATGATCTCTTGCACAAAACTGTGGAGGATTATGTTAACGATCTCCTCGGCAAATCGAAACGCCGTCAGGATCATCTTTTCATCCTTGCACCTCTCTTTGAGAGGCTTATCCGCTTTTGTCTTCGTCTAAATCCAGCTAAGTGCGTATTTGGCGTTCTCACTGGTAAACTTTTAGGTTTTATCATTTCCATCAGGGGTATTGAAGTCGACCCCGCAAAAATAAAAGCCATCCTCGAGATGCCTCCCCCGTCTAACTTGAAGCAACTCCGCAGTCTCCAAGGACGTCTTCAATCAGTGCGTCGTTTTATCTCCCAATTGTCGGACCGTTGTCAACCTTTTCACCATCTCCTCCGTAAGAATGTTCATTTTGAATGGGATGAGCATTGCCAAAAGGCCTTTGATGATCTCAAAGCTTATCTTCTTTCTCCACCCGTGCTTACACCTCCACGCGAGGGGGAACCTTTCTATCTTTATATCTCTGTGACTGACCATGCTCTGGGAGCCATGATCTCGCATCGGGACACTTGTGGTAAAGAACAAGCTGTCTATTACATCAGTCGCACCCTCCATGAGTATGAGACACGTTACTCCGAAGCTGAAAAACTATGTTGTGCCCTCTTCTTCGCAACTTCTAAGCTTCGCCATTATCTCCTTAATCACAAAACTTACATTGTCACAAATGTCAATCCCCTCAAGACAATTCATGCAAAGCCTTATCACAATGATCGCATCACTCGTTGGCTTATGCTTATGACAGAGTTTGACCTCGAGTTTATCCCGCAAAAGGCTATCAAGGGTCAGGTTATTGCGGATCAATTAGCTGATGCTCCTCTTCCGGACACTCAAGACCCCCTTGCTCAATTCCCCGATGAGTATATCCAACAAATTGATTTTGGTCTATCTCCATTTAAAGTAAAGCTCTTCTTTGATGGATCCAAATGCCAGCAAGGGGGAGGTGCGGGTTTCGTGATGATTCCTCCTTGGGGTACGCCTATCCCAGTTGCACACAAATTAAACTTTGAGTGCACCAATAATATGGCTGAGTACGAAGCTCTTGTCTTAGGTCTTCAAAATGCCATTAATCTCGGCGCTCGTCATATTGACATCTTTGGTGACTCTGAGCTCATCGTTAATCAGGTCACAGGTGTCTATCAATGCAAGAATGATATCCTTCAAAAATATCGTGACATCGTTCTTGCCCAACTCCAATCTTTCGATAAGTTCACGATCCAAGCCATTCCTCGCACTGCAAATCGATTCGCGGATACCATGGCCTCTTTAGCCTCCCTTATCCCGCCTTTTACCGAAGACTCGCGTCTTTATGTGGCTGTGCAACGATTAGATCAACCATCTCATCTTGGGCAACTAACGTCAATCAATGCTGTCACAACCCATACTCAGGATGAGTGGTATCAACAGATAGTTGATTATCTATCTCATTCGGTGCTTCCTCCAGATCTGACTTCCAATGGTAGAAGGTTTTTTATCCAACGCGCCAATCGCTATACTATCCTAGGCGGGATTCTTTACAAACGAGGCTTTGATGGTATTTTGCTTCGATGCCTCAAAACCCATGAATCATCTAAAGCTATCCAGGAGGTCCATGACGGTATCTGTGGTGGACATTTTAGTGGCTTAGCTGTAGCCAAGCGCATTTTACGTTTGGGATATTATTGGCCTTCTCTTAATCAAGATTGTTGTGAATACACTAAGAAGTGCGTCAAGTGTCAGCAACATTCCAATCTCACGCACATCCCTAGTCAGGCTTTGCAACCTGCGGCGGATTTGTGGCCTTTTTCGCAGTGGGGTCTTGATCTTATTGGTCTCATCAATCCCCGTTCTTCACAACGTCATCATTCTATCATTACTGCCACTGAGTACTTTACTAAGTGGGTAGAAGCTATCCCTCTTTCTTCAACAAAGGCTAAACCCATAGTTGATTTCGTCTATCAACACATCATTTGTCGCTTTGGCGTTCCACACAGGCTAATCACAGATAATGGTAAGTCTTTCAAGAACGCCGATTTGCAAAATCTCTGCAACGCTTTCAATATCAAGCTCAGTTTTTCTTCTCCATACTATCCTCAAGCTAATGGTCAAGCCGAAGCGTCCAATAAAACTTTGCGTAGTATCCTCGCAAAGGTAACTAGTCGAGCTGGCAGGGATTGGCATTTACATATCCCTTTTGCTCTTTGGGCTTATCGGACTAGCATTCGTACCCCTACTGGTGCTACTCCTTTCTCTCTCGTCTATGGATCTGAGGCTGTCCTTCCTTTGGAAGTCCAAATCCCATCTCTCCGTGTTTCTCTCAGAGAATTTGTCTCCGATGAGGATTATCGTCAAAATCGTCTAGCACAACTTGAATTATTAGATGAGCGGCGTCTTAACGCTCTTGAGCATCATCAAGTCTATCTTGAGCGTGTCAAACGTGCTTACAACAAGCACTTGCAACACCGTGACTTCAAAATTGGTGACCTTGTTCTTAAGGAAAATCAAAATGTCACTACACTCGAAAGGAGTCAACGTGGTAAGTTTGCTCCCAACTGGATGGGCCCCTACATTATCACTCATAAATATGGGTCTGGGGCTTATCGTCTATCTTCTATGGATGGTGTACCTGAAGCGGAACCTCTTAATGCTTTGCATTTACGGCCCTTCTACTGTTAAAATCTATCTTACACAAATCTAGTCGCAACTCAGATCTTCCATCTGTCCTAATAACCAGTCATCTACTTTCGTGGTGATTTGAAATTGTGTGGTTCTCCGCCTATGGCCTCGTTTACCTTAAATATGAGTATCGCGGCTCTACTCATTGCACGTTTCTTTTGGATATGTTCCTCCTCATGGCAGGAATACCTTAATCACCACTTCATTTGTCCCAAGTACTTATCTTAATCGAATCTGCTCGGGGCATGAGTACATGTTCTTCTATGTTCTCCTCCCCTTCATCTGATCTATCTAGGTCTAAACTCAGCTTCTTCCAAAAAAGTTTCCAAAAGTTTCAAAAAAAAAAAAAAAAAAAAAGAAAGAAAAGAAGAAAGAAAAGAAAAAGATGCTATCCAAAAGATAGACTGATCCCTTGAAGGAAAGCTATCCATACATTATCAAGTGAATCAAAAAGAAAATAGACCATACCCTCGAAGGATGGATATCATTAAAATTCAAAATACAGACCGATCCCTTGAAGGACGGCTGTTTCTCAAAGAAATACTCAAGGCTTCTTGTAATTAATCAACCTTCCAGTCACTTTTTAGCATCACTGAAAGACTTCCCGCATCGATCAGTGTTTCCATATCAAGCAAACTTCCCGCATTGATCAGTTTTCTTTTCTGTCAAAATCATGAAGCTGAGATTTAAGACCTTTTGTCGATCATATGGAGAATTCTATTTTCCCACTATGGACATGTATTCTGTCCCCTGTAAATTTCCGACAAGATACTTACTTTTCTTTCCGTTTCTATCTTAGATCTAATTTGCGACTAGTTAGTGTCAGATTTATTTTAATCTTATATAGGGCCTTATATGCTTGGTCTTTTGGTTTCCTTTCTGGATTTTATCTATGGTCGGTTGGAAGTCCAACTTATCATTTTTCTTCTTCTCCGAGTATCTTCTCTTCTAAGTCACGGTTGTTTCCACTTTCATCTTTGGCTCTTGCAAGGAGTATTCTCCATTTCTTTGTCTTGCATCCTGTTAAATTGGCATTTCACATGTTAATTCAATCAAAATTTATCTTCTATCTTAAAGTTCATCTTGTCTATCAAAACATCTATCTGTATTCATTTCTCATTAAAATTACATCCATATATCAAACACATCCATCTATCTATCCACTAATATTAAATATGTACATCCAAGGTACATTGCATCTATCTATATCTACAATATATCCATCAAAATGTACATCCAAGGTACATTACATCTATCTATATATAAATCTATCCATCACAATGTACATCCAAGGTTATCATTACATCTATCCAGTATCTAATCCAAACATCTTTCATCTACATGTACATCCAAGTTACACCACACCCATCTATCAAGGTTATATCCACATGGTTCAATCTATCTAATCACATCTATTTCTATCATCTATCAGTCTATATCTATCCAATCACATCTATTTTATCCTCTATCAGTCTATATCCATCAAATCACATCTATTTCTATCCTCTATCAGTCTATATCTATCTAATCACATCTATTTCTATCCTCTATCAGTCTATATCTATCTAATCACATCTATTTATATCCTCTATCAGTCTATATCTATTCAATTACATCAAATCACATCTATTTCTATCCTCTATCAGTCCATATCTATCCCATCACATCAAATCATATTTATTTATATCATCTACATCTATGTCTATCCAATCACATCTATTCATCATCTATCGGTCTATTTAGGTCAGCGCCGATTAGTCTGATCGACACCGATTTGCCGTATCTTCTTGCCATAGTGTTGATGCTTGGCTTATCTATCTGATCATTGTTGTGTGCTGAATTTTGCCTTTTAGCACATATTTTCGATATCACTATGTCTATTTCGAGTTTGTTCCCTTTGCGTGGAGCACTCGATTTTTGTTTGGCCGCTTAGAGTTACACAGGTCTGTAGGCACTAACGTCGTCTGATTTATGGACCGTCTAGTTGTCCCTACCAATGTGTCTCTCTTTAGAGGCTGACTATTTTGCAGTTCTCCTTACACTCATGGGTCTGTAGGCACTAACGTCGTCTCATGAGGAGACCGGCTAGTTTGCCCTACCAATGTGAGTTCCTTAGGTTGCTGCCTTTTTGTTTATTTTTTATGCATCATCAATGATCAGATCTACTCCAGACATCCGACTGGGGAATCCTGCATTTTTCATCTACCTGATTTTCAAACTCGAGATCGTCTGTTAATTATCATCCATCCCATCCCTAATTTGAGGGGGATCACATCACCACAAATTCTTCTCTTCTTCCATCTCCTTGTTTTTGTCTCATAACCTTGCTTATCGCAAGTTACTTGACAAAAAGGGGCAAAATGTAGACACCTAAAATTGGTTACTCAATTTAGTGTCCCTCTCATCCGTTTACTTTCTTAGGTAACCTAGGGCACGTTTACGTCACCAACTATCCCCTTGGGATATTATCCAATTTGTGGTTCTAATCACTTATTCCAAATTTAATTCATCCCATCACATCTTGCCCATGAGTGATTAAATATTAAATATTTGATTACGCTTCTCCCCATGCATCTTGATCACTTATCCACCCCAAATTTATTCTATCCATGTATCACATCTATTTTTAATCTTCCCTAAGCGGGATATTTTCCCGTAGTCGGGATAAGTCTTATCTTTCTCGAAATCGATCATTTTTGGCCACCTCGGGAGTCTTTTCCGCGATCGGCGCCGACCCATATGGTCGGCGCCGATTTTCTAGGAGCAGCGCCGATTATAAAAGCAAGTCCAGAACTCAGTTCTAAGGACCGAAGAGACCGAAAAGAGATCACGAACGGGAAAAAGAGCGAACAGAGCGAGAGCAAAAGAGACAGATCGTGAAAGAGACACAGGTTGTAAGAAAGAGAAATCTTTTAGCATCAAGTGTATCTAATTAGGATAGATCCTGTCCAAATCAATCCCTGAGAGGAGCACCGTTACTCTGCTCTTATCACATCAACATCACACGTCTCCATTGATTTTTTTCTGACCCTGTTCCTGCACCCAGCATTGGTGTAGTCTTTCCAATATCTCTCCGGCTTCTACAGATCCAGCAGACGTTGATGATCTTGCCTTCATTTATGATCTTGCCTTCATTTTCCGATTTCCAAATCCTGTCGCACTTTGTCTCCGATCGACGCCGATCTAAATAATCGACGACGATTTTAAAAAGCGACACCGATTTTAAAAAGTGACGCCGATCTACATAATCGACGCCGATTTTCCTGCAGTCAGGTCAAAGGACACAGGTAACACAAAATCCAGCTTTATTTCATAGTTTCTTGTTTTCTGTTGCTTTCTGTCTGCTTTTTAAATTTGGTTTTTATTAATGTAATCAGAAAATCTAGTCTTTATTTACATCTTTTATCATGTATGCTTCTTTTCTTAATTGAAAACGTGGACTGACATCTGCCAAGAAAGCTTATTGCTTCCCGGACCAGCTTCTCGGGCAGTCCACCTAAATACCTTTTAACGTGGTCTTTTTTTGTCAAGCAATCGGTGTCTTGCAGGTTACTCGGATCCATTGTGCGAATTGCTCGTGTGCACCCGTCTTATCTACATCGACTTCCTCATCCATCTACATCTTCATCAGGTATCGATTTTATTGGAGTTTTTCAGGGTTTTTGTGTTTAGTTTGGTGCATTAACTTGGACAGGTAACAAGCGCAAAATTCTTGATCTACACCTAGCATGCAAAACCACCTCCCTAGTGATTGCCGGTTTCTGTTGTAATGCCTCCCTAGTGATTGCCGGTTTCTGTTGTAATGCCTCCCTCACGTGTGCCGCTTCAGCTCATGTGGTTATCTTCACTATTACTATCTCGGGCTCTGGTATTAACTTGGGCATCCAATGATTTTCTACCGCACGCTGGATTCTAACCATCCCTGTGCCTTTGTTCTCTTACTTGAGTTGTTTGCTGAGATACTCATACAAGTCCGGAAACTCTTCATAACAATTCCCCTTTCCACAAAATGAACAGGAAATATTCTACGGGAATTCACGCCTATAGTGGTTAGGTGAGCCACCTGTATAGTAAGCACCTTGAGGGAATTCACTTCTTCCCCCACCTCGATATTCTCTACCTCTTCCATGACCTCCTTCAAATCTTCCATCATTCCTGTCATAACACGCTTGATTATAATCTCTATCCTGATGCTTGTTCTTTCCTTTAGAATTATCAACCAAACTCACCTGTCTCACCCCAATATTAATGGCATCATGGATCTGGCCAATCAATCTACAATATCTATTATCATGGGTCATGGACCTATAAATTTTGCAAAAAGAGGATACATTCTTCCTGATCTCGTGTTGTAGTAAGGGGCAGTGACTAGCATCATGATTCAAAGGGAAAATCTCACAGTCTAACAGAAGTGATCGTACATATCTATGAGGGAAACTATCCCTGGTGTGGCCTTCTACCTCATAATCTGCGTACCAAATTCCTGAGCGCGTCTCATGAGCTGAGTTTGTGGATAATTTCTCTAACTATTTCGCCATAGCTGCTATCTGAGCCTCCAAAAATGGACTAACTCCAGTGTCAATACTCATAATTGCCTTAGCACATAGAGATACTTCCAATGATTCGCGTGGGTTGGTATAAGTCTTATGTGATAGTGCTCTTTGAAATGGAGTAATCAATCCCCCGAAAAACCATTTCCCATGATGACTTACATGTATATCATAAGAGAGTTTGGATAGAAGCATTTTAAAATGGGCATCATACTCATGTACACTTTTAGTAGTGCCTTGCTTTATATCCTTAAGTGTGCTTATACTCTTCTGCTCAAACTCTGGGATATGAAACTCCTTTAATAAAGCATCTTTTAAGGCTGCATAGTCAATACAAGTTTGATTGGGATCAAACTTCCTATACCAGCTATGCGCGCACACCTGTAATGTAGTA
This sequence comes from Taxus chinensis, assembly GCA_019776745.2. Classification (NCBI taxonomy): domain Eukaryota; kingdom Viridiplantae; phylum Streptophyta; class Pinopsida; order Cupressales; family Taxaceae; genus Taxus; species Taxus chinensis. The sequence continues at coordinate 476,796,013 of CM034155.1, forward strand.
GCAAATTGACTTTCCTTGCGCTCAGAAGCCGTGATAACTTTCACACGCCACAATATTTCACACATATGAAAATGTTCATCAGCATCCTCGATACCTCTATACTCAGGGAGATGAAGAGACATCTCCATATAAATGTTCTGGGGTTGCTGCGGGCCTTGACCACCCGACCCAGAACCTCCTTAGTTTCCCCTATCTCCAAAACCACCAGAATCACCAGAACTAGAACTACCCATACCTCCTGATCCTCCACCTAAAGTCTGATTAGGGCCCGTAGATGCATTCCCCTGTGCTCCGACAGTAGTACTATACTGAACCCCCATAGTCTATGAAGTAGTCCCCGTTCTAGAGGTGAATCTGACATTCAGGACACTCATATTCTGTGTAGATGATGAGCCTAAAAATGTACCCACAAAAAATAATGAAGCTATCTGTACTTCCATTGATGTGCTTGCTGTTTGATTTGTTTTTTCTCTTTCACTTCCTAAATGAAAACTCTAGTTGCCTGTTGTACTAGATACTGGAAAACCAAGTGCAAGGGTTAGGTCAGCAGGTTGGCTTAGATGTGCACCCACGGCCCAGGTCATATCTACTGGCGTACTTCCATGTGAGGCCAAAGAGGGTTCTCTATCATGATTTCCTAGATGGGGGAGTTCCTAATGCTCTAGCTCTTCGTTATCCTCATGAGCTTAAAATCCTTCACGAGCCATCTCCCTCCACAACACCATCCATTATGCAACTTCTTGCTTCTTCCGTAATTCCCTCTCGCATGCCTCATCATATTTTAGCTGCCTTTCTTCCCTCTACCATACTGCCGCTAGGTCTGCCATCTCTCACCAGTCCTGTTCTTGCCCCAACGCATGGAAGTTTTAGCTTGCCATAGGTTTGTCTTCCAAGTTCAAGGTTACCATCAATATCTTGATCACCACTGGAGTACCCTGCAAATATGTTCCTCTAGGATACCGTAAGAACTGGAACTCAGCTACCTTCGAGCATTAATAGGTTAAAATGGAATACTCCAGATTAAAGCTGTGTAGAACACATCGAAACCAGGTATCTACAACACGAGTCAAGATCAAGTCAACATCATATAGTGTTTGAAATTACTCCTGTGTCCAAACAAGTGTGTGATACCTCTAATTCTGCTTAGATGCATAGGCAGTAAACCACTTATATAACTCTACTAGAAAGATAGCAAAGAAGCTCTCGTACAAACTGTCATAAAAATTCTACTATACCCAAGTGCGTGTGCTAAATATAGATCCAGTGTCAAACCTCCATGTGTATTCTTCCTCCAAATCGTGGATCCACTCCTCAACACTTTCCAAAGTTAACCGGTATGTCTTCATCACGAACCATCCTGGAAACAACTGAAAAAGAGGTCCTGGCAACAGAACCAATGATGCAGCCTAGAATTCTCAGATAACACCTAGTCGCACTGGCACATCACTTAGCATAGGTTGAGTGCTCATCCGAAGTGCACAAAGGTACCAGGTCCCTCCTTAGGGTTGTTATAGCAGAATGGTAACATGATGAAGTAATATAACAAGCATATATCTAGAAGCTATTCCATCTTTACATAGTTACACAGTACTAGATCTATAAAGGCAAGCGCTTAAGTATAACCATCAAGTAATCAATAGTATGCAAGGAAAAACATATAAGACACTTTTTTTCGGCCAATATTCTTCATATATTTAGCATACCAATAGTACAGAAGTTTCATATAATACTAGCCATGCACGCATGGATCTGTTACAATTATCCAGTCTCATGCACTCATGTGTCTCTAACCCTTCAAAAGAAGTATATCTTACTAAGTAATTCATTACATATATATAGAGTGGGGAAATTTCCCTTCACCACTTATCTATACCAAAATAGGTCGCACACTAATAATAACCATGCGCCTTTTACAACTATAGCCATACATGCAAGTATGCTATCTATAGATCACTGGTAGTTAACTACAGTGATAAATCTATTCTTGGATTATCTCCATGCAAAGTGCTTCAACATGCTCTTCGACATATAGATGAAGAGTGGCGTGCAAGTCTCGGCATCGCTTGTGTATTCCACATGCCAACTCCTAAAAATAGACTTTATCTACAAAATCGGCTAAGTCCGGAAAGTCTGACTCTGTACCTTCACGTGCGACGCCTTCCTATTCCTTCGTGCCTATGATCCTAGCCTGCTTTCTCACGTGGACTATGACTGTGGGTTCTACTAAGTGTTTTCTCTGATCAACACATACCAACCTTTAAAAAGCACATATACAACTTATACAATGAATATTACAAGTTACTTAGTCCCAATACTTTCATGTACACAACCTTATAGTCTTAAATTTGAGTTTTCTTATTAGAACAAGAGATTATCTTCCACACTAGATTGAAAACCAAAAGCTCTTCACAAAGTGATAATAATGCAATGATCTCATTCATTCCATACCTTATTTGAATATATCATAGAGATAATACATCAACATGCATATAAATTAAATTTGGAATCACTCACAGTTCAAACAAAGTATCCATCAAAATAGAGTTTTAAACATATATATTTAATCACATTTTGTCTACAAAATTGCTTCTCTTCTCCTCTGACCACAAGAAGTTTCTCTTACATTCAATTGGCCACCTTATACAGAAGGTTGTCCTCTCCCTCCTTCAAATAAGTATCTCATTTGAGTTATACTCCTTTCTCCTCATGACTTATCCCTTACAAACACTCCATAACGCTTCATATGCCCTTTCTCACACACAAAGAGGCACATTACCACCTTTTTACTTCTAAGACTCACATTTACACTTTTATGACTCTCACTAGAAATCATGACAGACTTTACACCCTTAAATCATCCTTTTATCACCTTAATAATCCCATTCAACCTTCTTAGATGACTTTAATATTTGAAATACAATTTTTGAGGGCAAGTTAGAATTTGAATTTTCAAGTTATGAAACTCCATCTAAATCCTTCTTCATGACTTGAACATGGCATATCAATCTTACTCTAACCTCTTTAATCTTGATTAAATGAAAATTTGTACTTGGTGATTTTATGTGATGATTCCCCTGCATCATACTCCCAAGGTGGAGAAAATACTTCATGTACTTTGTTTGCATAATTGAGTCTCTAGCTGAGTCTTCATTATTTTTTCTTGTCCTTAGTCTTCCTTCTGCACTCTCATTATCCTTATATGATCTTTGTCCACTTGGATCCCATATGGTGTTCCTTTGTCTTACATTTGCCTTGACATTTTTTCAATTCTTCTTTAACTCCATCTTCAATTTTATCAACCTCATGTTTCCATATTTGGCACATGCACACACAAACATACCAACATAAAATACATAGTATTCTTCATGTTTTTTCGTAGTCTACATCACCGTGTATTTTATTTCCATTATGTATCCTTCCCTTTCCTTGTACTTTTATTTATTTTATTGAATCTTTGTTTTCTTTCCCTCATTCATCAACACACCATGCTTCTCTTCCTCTTTCCTTATACTGATTTGTGTCTCCTCTTCACATGATATATATATATATACTTTTATTTATTTTATTGAATCTTTGTTTTCTTTCCCTCATTCATCAACACACCATGCTTCTCTTCCTCTTTCCTTATACTGATTTGTGTCTCCTCTTCACATGATATATATATATATATATATATATATATATATATATATATATATATATATATATATATATATATATATATATATATATATATATATATAACATGCTCTAAGGTTTCTATCTTCATCTCCAATTACTCAAGGATTTCATATACAAACACATTCTCTTGTATGAATTCTTATTCACTTGGAAATTTTTTTCTTGGTTCATTGTTCTCTTGCTTTCATCACTAATATCATAATGCAATGCCTCTAATTGGACACATGATTGTTCACTCTTCGTTCCTGCATTCACACATCTACACATAATGTTAGAATCTAAAACTTGAGGATTTTATTCCCTTGTAGGTTCTTCCTTTCTTTTCATCACTTCAACTTCTTCTCTCTTGAACTCTTCTTCTTCTACCAATGCATGAACTCTGTCATCATCATGTTCATCTCTCTCAAGAGAAAAAAAAAATGATCTTATTACCTCATCATCATCATTATTGTCTTCTATCATCACCATCTCTTTAACCACTTCTTCTTCTTTCTTTTCCATCATCTACTACATTTGTCTTTCTCTTCTTTCCTCTAGTCTTATCATTGTTCTGAGATTCATTATTTTCCTCTTCTCTAAAATCACTCTAATTGGCCACTTGGATTTATTCCTTGATAGAATTTCAATCCTTGTTCCTTGTTTTTGTTTTTCTCTTTCCATCAATATCATCAGATGCTCCACATCTTATCTCAACTCTGTGATCTCCTACTGAAACCAAAATTCGCTCTTTCTCTCTAACTTCTTCATTATTTTTTATTTTATCTTCCTCTCATTTTTTTGGTCTCTCTTCCTATGGATAACCAAATTTACTAAGTCTCTTATCAATTCTTCTCTATCCATCTCTTTCTTTATTTCTTCTTACTCACTTTTCCTTTCTCTTTTCAAGGAAGTTATTTTCTTCTTCCTTCTTCCACACCTCACTAAGGATTGCTGACTTGGTTTTTTGGTCTCTTCACTCTCTTTTAAACCTATTTTCACTCTTTAAATCTTACATTTATTATCACTTTTCTCTTTCTACCTGTCAATCTTCACACACACTCAATTTCACTATTAGCCACAATCAAGAATCAATATTAAACTTTTAATAAGAGAATCCACTCTGATACCAAATGATGTAGAGAGGATTTCACATTTTTCATGTATTCAATTAATGAGTAAGATTCAAACAAAAAATTACTTGCAATATCTGAAAATTATGATCTTCAAGCTTCTCAAGGTGCCTAAATTGGCTTAAAAATGCAAGAAATGACCAACTTTCACCATAAATGGATCTACTCATCACTTTATTATGTATAAGACCCAACATTAAATGTAATTTACATAATCAAGATGATACCAAATTATACAACTTCATTTTCCACTTACCTTCCATTAACTTGTCCTCCACCTTTCTTGACTAGCTTTTAATAACAAAAATCACTTTTGGTATCTTTAGTATTTAATGGCCTCTCCACTACATAATAACCTATTTTACACTTAATAAAATGTTAGATCCAACTTAAAATTGTCTCAAAAATACCCAAAAATTTAAACTTCATATATATTCTCTAAACTATCCTTTAGGTGCCCTTAAGATTATACCTCTGCTAATTTAATGATTGGAGACATCTAGAGTTACCCAAAATAAAATGTAAACTTCATTAGATGAAATTAAAAATCACTATGGTGCATACCAAATTTAGTGACCTAAACCTTTATACCTCTCTCTCTATCACCTAATTTGTCCTCTAGCTCTCTCTAAGCCTACTAGCCTTGTCCCGAGGAAAATTCACTCATAACTTTCCATAAAAGAGGTTTCAAGGAAAAATGGTGGAATTTTTGGACAAAAATTTACAAGTTTATTCTATGCACCAATTTTCATAACAAGAATCCACCATTTAACCCTACTTCCTTTGTAACAGGACCTTCTACAAAGGAAGTAGGGTTAAATGGTCATGTAAGGAATAGACGAAGAGTATATTGTAATTCTATAAATTATAATGACATCCTCTTTCCAAAGGGTTGTCAATTTTATGTTTCCATGAGAGAGTATTCCTTGTGAAGAATTAAAAAGATAACACTTCCTATATTTCCCATCTATAAAATCTTCTCACTCTCACTATTGTACAATATTTCTACAACATCAATGAAGAAAGGATTTTGTTTCCTTTTTTGATGAGGAGGTTTTTGGTACTTTGTGTTCTAAATTTTATCTCATATTGTTGCCATTTGCAAAATTTTATTTATTCTAATCTATATGTATTGGAATATTATTGTTAATGGTTGTAAAAATCTAATTTTCTATTTACAACATTAATCCCCTCTCTTTTTTTCACTTCTTTTCCAACTCTCCTAGAAAATTTCTCTTGTAAGAAATTGGGATCTTTTGCTGCAGGGTTAGTGGAGTGCCCTTGTTAAATCCCTAGCTATAAGGTCACCACAAATTTAAATTTCACACGAGCATATAAATATAGAGCTGAACCGTTCAAGTAGAGGGACTTAAATTCCCATATCATTAGTAAGATATCAACCAATTTTTCCACTTGAAAATTTTTCTCACTAATAATTTCTACCACCCACTATGGGGTAGACTTGGTAGCATTTGCACCCAAAATACAACCTCAAGAAAATAAAATAAAAATAAAAAAAATAAAAAAATGGAATTTGAATAGTCACACGAGTCATATGTCTCATATCCATGACTATTCCATGTAATCCTCCTTTTGAAAGACTTGAATTACTTTCCAAATTCAACAGGATATTAATTCATATTTGAAAGAGGCTATCTGGCATAATAGGAAAAAATTTACATAATACTTTATTATTACAAGAGTATTAGACCTTAAAGAAGAATGTGGTACTGAATTGGAAAGAGTGAGATGAATTAGAGCACCATAAAGAAGAGCCTAAATATCTAAGCTATAAGATAGAAGGTACACATGGTCATAGAGGAAAGGAGGACATACTAACCCAATTTTTGAAGATCTTTAGTGAAGTCAGGAACTAATCATAAATTTAAGGTCTCCCCTTCATCCAGAAACTACTCTCACCAACAACCCAAGTGTTGTTAATCCATTAGGAATTGAGTTTCCATATATAAACAAAAATATTGAAAAATTCACAAATGTAGAAACTAAAGAAGAAGATAGAACAAGAGAAGAAGCTAAAACAAGAGCTGAGGTTGAGATAGGAGATGAAAATGAAGAAATAGAAAGATCTCAAGAAAGAGAAGATGAAAGAGATATAAACCTAGCCACAACCAAAGAAAGGTTTGAAGAAGAAGCTAAAGAAGAAATGGAAGACCAAGATATACCCAGACCAATTATACCATGGGGTAAAAATACCAACCCACTGGTACTTCCACAACCACTCCATGAGCTACCACAAGGATCAAGGAAAATATTTCCTAAGTTTAGAGGAGATGGTTCCTAACTCCCTGAAGAGCACGTAGAAAATTTCATCACCAGATGTGGTATGTTGGGAATTGAACATGAATATGTATTTGTTAGATTGTTCATGGGGTCATTACAATAAAAGGTACAAAAATGTTTTTATCTCTTACCAACAAGGTATATCACTTGTTGGGATGATATAAGAACCAAATTTGAAGATAGATTTAAATCTATAGAAGAATGCCAGGATCTCTTGGTTTAACTGGTATAGATGAAGAAGGAGTCTATAGAATATATGAAATAATTAATATCCAAATAAAAATGGTTGGTTAGAAGAATCCATGAAGATGTTGTGCCTTCGGATAATAACCTGAAGAGATTCTTTATCAGTGCCCTGCAACCTAAAGTTGGATTTTTCCTCATAAGATCCCAACCTATAGATTTGAAATAAGAACATGACTATGTAACCAAGATAGAATATGATTTTATCCTATCTAGTAAAGTAAATAATCCCAATGGAAAATATAAGGGTCAAATTTCTATCTCTACTCCCACCGATCCAATGATTCAGAAAATGGCCAACGATATGATTTCTATAAAGAAGTAACTCTCTCAGATCACCATGAAGAAAATTATAAAGAAGATAAATCCTATAAAAAGGCAAAGATAACTCATTATCCTCATAGGTTTTCCCTTGAAGAACCACCAATAAACACAACATGCGACACTGAAGAACCAGAAGAAGAAGAAGAGGTGGAAGAACCAGAAGAGGAGGAAGTAAATGATGAAGCAAATATTCTTGAAATTGAAGAAGTTAATGGTGAAACTCAAAATGGTATCATTGAATACAACAAAGCAAGTGAATATGAAGATGATTAATAAGTACCAAGCTTATCATGTGTGGTGTTCACTCATACTCAGTCTAAGAAAGGAGCTTCATCTTCGGCAATGACAACAAATAAAAATGAGGATCCTCCTATTGAAATCCCAAAGAATAAAATCATTGGCAGGTGATATTTTATCCCACCATCGATGAATACGGATAAGGAGAATCAAGATCCGTTAGTAAGTAAGAAGCCTTTCACCACAGTAATTACGTCCTCTGGTACCTCCCCTAGTTCAAAATTTACTTTTAAGAACAATCCTTCACCCAATGTTAGTCATGTTAAATAAGCTAAGGATCAATAAAAAAAATGACTCCCCCTCTTTTAAATCCCACTCCCATGTCCATATAAGATAATAAAGATCCTAAGGTAGTGTCACCTTCACAATGTAAAAATTCTACCATCCCTAGAATGTCATATCCACTCACCATGTCTATGTTTGATTATGTTGAACATGTGAATAAAATCAAATTCCAAATCATGGAAATGGAATATCTAACAACACTCCCATCTCAGTTTTAAAGATTCGTTAATGCCATCAAAAGTGGTAGTCCAAATATTAATGCTACGAATCCCAATGCTAAGGGCTTACTACACACACCACTTATACCCCCTTCATAGATTATGCTGACACTTAGCACATCCAAGACAAATAAGGTAGAACCATTCTACCTATCCCTTCTATTCAAAGGTTACCAGCGTAACAATTCTATTATAGATTTTAGATCCTCTGAAAATGTCATGCCCATCAAATTAGAAAATTCCATAGGACTTACCTTGACTCAGAAAATGGATCCTGCTATTCTATCAAATATAAAGAAGTAACATTAGTGGGTAGAATCCAAGATGCACAGGTGGCCTTATCTGAGTTTCGAGAGAAGAAGGCATTACTCACAATCCTAGTGGCTGATATTCTGACATATTTTGGATTGCTATTAAGAAGAATCTTTTACAAATATTTAGGTGGACATATTAAAATGGATTGGTACTCCATGAACATTCCAATAAAGGGAGAAATGAAGAATCTATTTATGGTGTGTAAGATGAAGTACAAGGTTTGAAATTCAAATGATCCAAGAGACAATATATTGTTCTAAGAAAGCGGGATGGGGAATTATTTCCTCATATCTAAGAGGGATGAAAATATTCCTTTTCTCATTGAAGAAAAAGAAGATAAATTTTGTACTATGGAGTTTGATGGAAGACACTTAAGTGCAAGGTTTGGATCCGATGTTGTTTTGATATCACCTTCAAGAGAAACCTTTCATTTTTTATACAAGCTCCAATTTGAAAATAACAATAACACAAAAAATATGAAGATATCCTCCTAGTTATGGATGTCTTTGAGTCTATGGACATTGCGAATCTCAAGTGTTTTGAAGTTGCAAAATTGATAGTTAAAAAAGTAAGAGACCAATACTAGGTTTAAAACCCAAGGCTTAAGCATTATAGAAATAGAGCATGGGACTACATTAAATCCTTAAATTCTTTCTCCATCAATTCTACCCCTCAAGAAAAAATGAAAGATCCAAATCTCTTATGTTGTCAGCCTCTTTGGTGATGCCTCATCCATATTTCAGAAAAGAAAAGGTGACTAGGGAGATGGTGTTTAGACCAAGCGTACCTGAAAATGTGAACCACTAAAAGGTATTCAATGATGATAATCAATTCCTTTCCTTCTTGGAGTAGAAAGATAATTTCAGTAGTCTCTACTTTGAAGGAAGTGAAAATCCACATCAGAAATTAGTGGCAGAAGAAGAGAAGGAAAGAATCTAAGGGTTGATGAAGAAGGATTAATCAAGCTTAAAGGGAATAATATTCATAAAGGAATAGTGTCGCTGGAATATCTATTCGATAAACATGATCGATTCATCAAGGATAGGGCTAAGGAATCATCGAGGTGCACCAAAGAGTTAGAGAAAGAGAACATTGAATTTCCAGAGTAACCCAGAATGGTAAACATAGGAAAATGTTTCTTTCCTAAGGAGAAAAGAATATTCATCTCACTATTGAAGAAATGCTCAGATGTCTCGGCTTATTCTTACGAAGAGATAAAGTCCTTCTAACTGAAATAAATGCACCACTCTATTCCTCTGAAGTTAGAAGAAAAAACTTTCAAGTAGAAACAAAGGACCTATAACCCAAAGATTATAGAAACAATCAAAGAAGAGGTACAAAATATGATCAATTTAGGAATCATTTTCCCTATCCACAATTCTATCTGGGTAGAAAATATCATTGTGGTGTAAAATAAAACAGAGAGATAAGGATCTGTGTGGACTTTTGTAATCTGAATGAAGCCTCCTTGAAGGATAACTATCAACTACCAGTCATGGACCACATCTTATAGGTAGTAATAGGGTCCAAGATTCTTTGTTTACTTGATGGATGCATGGGGTACAATCAAATTGAAGTAGTGGAGGAAGATAGAACCTAGAAATCCTTCACTACACCTTGGGGCACTTTTATGTACAACAACATGCTTTGTAGTCTAATTAATGTGGGAGAAACTTTCCAAAGGGCGATGTATCTTTCCTTTAAGGATTTGCAGCACTATATTGTGATATATATTTATGATCTCACTATATTATCAAAGAAGAGAGGAGATCATATTCACCTTTTGGAGCAGGTACTCATGAGGTGCAAAAAGTATGGTATATCGTTGAATCCTAAGAACTGCATTTTCAGGTAACTGAAGATAAAATCCTTGGGAATATATTGAACAAGGAAGAAGTGAATATTGATTTAGAGAGAATTAAGGCTATTCAGGATTTTTCACATTCCTTCCTTGGAAAGGTTAATTTTCTTTGGTTCTTTGTCCTAGACTTTGCTGAATTGACTAAGTACATAACCTTCATGATGAAGCCGAAAACAAATTTCAAATGGAATAAAGAAGGAAACATGGAGTTCGAGGAAATAAAGGAAGCATTAGAAAAATCCCCTACTTTGGTGTGACCAAAATTATTTAAGGATTTCATCTTATATTGTTATGCTTTAGATCATATGATCTCGGCTATCTTGGTGCAAAATAATGAAGAGGATATAGAAGCCCCTATTTCCTTGATGAGCTCACCATTGAAGAATCATGAATTTAAGTATAATCAATTGGAGAAGCACACCTATGTAGTAGTCAAGGAAAATAAGACATTCCAATTCTATATCCTCAACCCCTACACCATAGTCATGGTACCAGGATCGACCATCAAGCCCATTCTCACTCAGCAAGACCCATGATCAAAGAGAGGTAAGTGGGTAGAAAAAATACAAGAGTATGATTTGGAAACTAGGCCCTCTAATCTAGTGATGGGAAATGAATTGTGCATAATTATTGTAGAGGATGATGCCCTTTTAGTCAAAAAGTATAAAGGAGAATGTCTATATTCTGAATGTGTCAACAAGGAATTTCCTCAAGTTCTTTTTGTAAGCACAATGGATGAATAGTACACTGACATTACTTACTTCTTGACCTATGGTGAACGACCTCCTCATTTGGATTATAATAAAAGGATAACTTTCAAGTTTAATGTGGCCAAGTTTTTCATCTCGAATCATGCACTCTATTAGAGGGGATTTGATGGTTACTTTCTCAAGTGTGTGAAAAAAGCACACCAGGAGAATGTGTTGAAAGCATATCATGATCAAACATGTGGAGGGAAATTCTTGGAAATGATTACAACTCATAAGATCTTTCAAGGGATATATTATTGGAAAACCCTATTTTTAGATTCCCGAGAGTGGATATTCAAGTGTGAAGTGTGTCAACAGTTCATCGAGAGACCACAACTCGTTGTGTTCCAATTCAGGCTACTGACAATTGAAGAACCTTTTCAATAGTGGGTTATTTACTTCATTGAAGTCTTAAATCCTCACTCAAGAATGGGTCACTCCTATGTTATCATGGAAAAAAATTATTTTACAAAATGGGTGGAGGCCATTATAACAAAGAAAGTAAATACTAATTTTTTTTGTAATTTCATTAAGGAGAATATCATTGTTTGTTTTGATATTCCCTAGATGATTGTGGTAGACAAAGCGATATATTTCTCTTCTAGAGAATCGACTGAGTTATATTATGGTTATGAAATATCTTTTTCCCACACATCATACTATTAGCCATAAGGGAATGGTCAGTAAGAGTCAAGAAATAAAAATATAGTGACCATAGTTTGGAAATTAATAGATGAAAATCAATAGGATTGGAACAAGAAGTTATATGATGCAATATGGGTAGATAGGATAACCCTAAAGAAAGCTATTGACATGTCCCCATTTAGATTGCTCTATGGTATATAGGTATAAATTCCCATCACAGTGGAGATACCTACTATTAAGTTGCTTCAAGAGGTAGATGACGGGAAATATCGTGATGCTATTGATAAAATGATTCTATTTCTTGAAAATCTCAAAGAGGATAAAGTCAAAGTGGTGGATAGGATATATGATCATCAGTTGAAGGTGAAGAGACTGTTTGATAAAAAATTGAAGGATCATGAAATAGAAGTTAGAGATCTTGTTCTATTCTAGGAAAAGTGGAGAAAATTGAAGGATAGCCATGGGAAGTTTGACTCATTATGGTTTAGGCCATTCTAGATTCATGAAGAATGTGGAGAAAATTATTTCTATTTTTCATATCTGGATGGAACACCAATGACGTTTCCCCGTAGTGGGAAATATCTAAAATTGTACAAGAAATGAAAGAGGGTTGTCCCCCGCATTTTACCATAGGTTATTTTTAGGTGCGTGTTTCCTTTTCCTATCGTGTGTTTCCCTTTCCTGTTGTGTGCACTCTTTCCTATCTGTCTGTAATGTGTTTTATTTTGTCTTGTATGTGTGTGTACTCCTAGCTATCTGTTCTAAATGAATCTTTGTAGCCTAATGGATAAGGCACTGGTCCAATCTGAATGTTGAGATTAGGGGATTTCTTATGTCATGTCCTCACTGTACTTGATCCATAACATGTCCCCAAGCTAGAGATAGCTATTGTCCTATGTTTTTGCATGGGCCAAATTAACCTAAAAACATGACAACCATACCATAGTGTCAAAAGTTTTCTATGTCATACCTTTCTAGACACTCCCCAGATCAACCTATCTGTTGTGTCAAGTCCTATACTATTCTTTTAGTGGTCCATTTTTTTTCATCCATTCCCTTAGGTGATTTAGGAAGAAAAGGCCATTCAAATAAATTTTGGAGTAGTGTCTCTAAAAGCGAGTTTTCAAGCAAGCTTAGAAGGGGATCTCATGAGCCTGTCTAAGACAAGTGTTTTAGTCTTTTATTTTACCATGAACTACCCAAGGCATGTTGGCACATCAATCAAAAAGATATGAGCACTCACCTGATGCGTGTAAGGGTACCAAGTCCCTCTTTTATGGCATATTTGTCAAGGAGTTACCATAAGAAGATATATAATCCATATCCATAACAGCCATGCAAAGATAAACCACAACTAGATCTAGATCACAACCATATGCAAGAATGAGATAAAAAATAATCAAAATCAGGTTTACTATGCAAGATCTAGTTATAGGTAAGTCAATAACCAATATCCATCAAAAAATATCCATTGTATAAATCACTGTAAAACATAGACGATGAATACATACATAAGAGCATCACCATAATTCATGTGCACTCATAAACCAGTATTATAAGGCTACTGCAAATGGATCTACTAAAACCATGAAAATAAACACACACACACACACACACACACATACACACACAGACACAGACACACACACACACGCACACACACAAAGGTGGGGAATTTCACTTCACCACCTAAGCATCCTCAAAATATGATACATGATAAGAATAGCCACACGCCACTTACAAGGATAATAAGGGAGCATGCAAGATCTTCTAACAATAGATATCCTATAGATAAATTCAGTCCCAATCCTATTTTTAGCTCAAAAATCTTCATTTCACTTGACATTCCACCCTTGCGTAGCCTCCAAGTCTTCATGCTCTACTTCAAACTGTTAGTTCCTTTCTCTAAAAATAGACCCTTCCTATATGGAATCTTCCCTTTGGTGTTTCCCACTCCATCTATATATTGAACATCTTACCCAAAATTATCTAAGTCCTCGATCCCTCTAGAAGTAATCCTTTATCACCCTTTTCTACATCTCATGTGTGAATAGTAACATCCATGTGTGCACTCACCCTCTCCTATATGTGCTTCCTTTGCAGATCTTGTGCATGCGCGCTCTTCAATAATTAGTCACATTTCTAAGGCCCAACAAGTGTACAGTTACTAGAGAAATTACGAATACCTATATTAATCATGGAGGTGTATTTAGGAGCCAAAATCATTATGTAACTGATTTAAGAGGATTCTGGGAAGTTTCAAATTTTTTTGGATAGTTTTAACAAAAATAGATCCTAGAGGGTGAAGTAGCTTGTAGTGTACAAAAAACCCTTGAGATTCAGGAAGTGATTTAAGGAGCTTTGTGAAGATTTGGAATTCAAAAAAATTATATTTGGAAAGGTATTTTAGATCTATAGAGGATTATGGTTTCAGTCTTTCAAAAGACAAAAGCATTTCTTCCCATAGTCTAATTTAAGCACACACAACCTTGATATTGAAATAAAATCCTATTTTATAGGATATTTCATATAGAATCAAGGTATGAGACCCATCCCATTATTTTCAAAAGGATATTTCCAATCAATTTGATATAAGTAAGTGCATGAAAATGCCTCCAGACATTTGATTTGTGTGTTTGTCAAGTTGGTCCACAAGGATTTGATGAATCGAGACTTGGGAAAATTGAGGGGACCTTGATGAAGAAGCTGAAGAAATAAGGTATTTTCATGTTTTTGGGAACTTGAAAATAATTTATGCATCCCTCTCCTTCCCTCCAAGCTTAAAAAATCCAAATAGTTAGAAAAAATTGGGAAAAAATCAAATTTGGGTCAAAATCAGTGTATTGTAGACTGGTAAAGGTTTTTGGGAACTAAGGTTACGCATGAAACAAGTTCCCTGAGAACTAGTTCCACATGGGAAAATTTGATATAAAGTAAAAGGGGTTTGGAGAAGGTGACAATGTGTTTTGGAAGAAGGGAAATGCGGGATAACCGAGCATAAAAGGAATAGGTTTGCGAAGGTCTAAGTTCTCCATGTTAGCTTAAAGCCACAAGGAAAAGGATTCAATGTGCTGTAAGATTTATATGTCCCTTTGGAATAATTTATCTAGGGTCAAGAGTTCACCAAACTGACTTTTGAACCTCAAAAAAGGAGTCTGGGAGAGGTTTGCGTGTATTGCTGATAAGAGTTATGCATGGAAACTAGGTTAAAATGGAACCATTCCCATGGCTTGTTGGTTCCCCGCAGGGACATTCGAGCCATAATGAAGGGAAGTGAAAAGAGGGATCTGGTGAAAGCTTAGTATAGTGAAACTATTGTGTGTGTGGTATAAATGGCATGGGAAAAAATTTGAACGTGGGAGGACATTGAGCTGCAGGAAATGAGCGAGGAATGAGAACATTCCCGTAGGGAGTTAGTTCTCTGTGAGGTGAGTTAGAATATAAGAAAAAATTAGTGTAGCATGGGAGAGTTAACGTTGTGGATGAAAAAAGGGATGCAGGTACCATATGGATGGGAAAATCTAGTTCTACTTGGGAATGAGTTCCCTGAATCATGAGCTGAGACACAACAATCACTGTGAGAAACAAACAAAAACCAAAGGCCAATGTGGACAAGGTAGAAAATATAAGCACATGTGAAACAGTTCCATGTTTCTCTTAGTTACCCACAGACCTGAAATATCTGCACCAATAGAGAAAAGAGAAAAATATGCAGACTGTAGAAGTTCCTGGAGAACCCATGTTCCTCCTCGATCACCTTGGACCCACATGGCCATATTTTTCACCCAAGTTGTCCAAATTTGACAAAATTAGACTTTTTGGAAAGACATTTTCATCTTATTCATCATGGAAATAAAAAATATGAAGTTTATAAGGCATATGATAGGCCATGTAGGGAGTAGATGAAGAGTCTCCTCTAATTCTATAAATTATAATGACATCCTCTTTTTAAAGGGTTTTCAACTTTGTGTGTTCATGAGAGAGAATTCCTTGTGAAGAAGAAAAAATACATCACTTCCTATATTTCCCATCTATATGTTCTTCTCCCTCTCATTATAAAATTAATGAAGAAAGAAGGAGTTTGTTTCCTTTTTTGATGAGGAGGTTTTTGAGACTTTGTGTTCTAAAATTTATATCATCTTGTTTCCATTTGCAAAATTTTATTTCTTCTAATCTGTGTGTTGGAATTTTCTGGTTAATGATTATAATAATATGATTTTCTACTTACAACATTAATCTCCCTCTCTTTTTTTCACTCCCTTTTTTTCTCTCTTAGAAAATTTCTCTCTTGAAAGTTTTTTCCACAGGGTTTGTGGAGTTCCCCTATTAGATCCCTAGCCACAAGGCCACCACATATTCAAATTTCACACATGCATACAAATATGGAGCTACACAATTAAAGTAGAGGGAATTAGATTCCTAGAGCGTTGGCAATATATCCACCAATTTGTCCACCCAAAAAATTTTCTCACCAACACTTTCATACATTCTTGTGAACCTGACATGAATATTACTCCACCACCACGTCACTTGTATTCATGTTTACATTTCTTTCCTATCATATTATCTTATTATATTCACATCAACTTCATTACATTCTGGTTAACCCAATGTGAATCTTACTCCACCATTAAGTGAGTTATATGCAAATTCGTGTTTATTCCTAATTATATCTTATTATCTACTCTTATCTTTCATATCTCATGATCATGTATTGAGACCTTAGGATTTTTCTAACGGTCCTTAACCGATTGAAGTTATATATGGGATAATATTTTCTCCCTCATGTGTCCACCATTAAATGAAATCATCCATGGATCGAATTTCCTTAACCTCAAATAATCATCCAATGTAATATGGATGAAGATCCAAAAGATAATATTCCCACATTTTACATATATCTTTATGAAGATTAACAAAATGATATTCCCATGTTTGACATATATCTGGACAAATATTCACAACATAATCTTCTCATCTCAGCTTTTCCCTTTTCCATGGTCAAATATCCAAATAACAATCTTCCCATCTACGATCCATTCTAATACAAACATACCAAATTTTACCTTGATATCAATGACAATATTTGATATTTTTACTCTTAATCCCACCCTTTTTTTAATTATCCCTAATATTTAAAATCCTAAAGTAGTTTAAAAATCCCCCATTCTATAGGTTGTGTTAGCTAATTTACCAAAAAAATTGATTCCATTTAATTCCACTTATTATAGATAAATACATCAGCCACCCTAATTCTTTCATCATGGCCAATTCTATTAATAAGTCTACCATTTATGACTCTACGTCATTCTACATCATCCCTTAGGATTCACTATGCAAGATCCAAAATTACAGCTATAAGAACAAATTGACCTCAGAAGACAGAAGGGTTTAACGATACTTGCGATGACTGAAGTTGATATCGATGGTTTATGGTTGATCGATCCGAATGGATGCATAACTCCTCCTTTCGTCTAGTGAATAAATATAAAAAATCAAAGACAACTAAACAAAATATATTAGATAAAATGGATGATGAGTTGCGCGGTAAAGGATGGTTCCAGGAATCTAAGGGGACATCCTTAAAGGATGTCAATTTGTTTAGATACAATTAAGTAGATTTATAAAGCTAATAAAAATAAATACAATGAAAATGATAACGTATTTAGAATTCAAGGTCAAACGTAAGGTCTTGAGTTGCTTCGTAGGTGGCCCAAGATAAGGTGGAAGTAATCAAGGAGGACTTAAAGTAGTCCTTCTAATAATCATCCACTTCTTGTTGGATTTAGGAAATGAACTCGATATTATTCTCAATATATTCGATAGTGGGTGAGAATCAGATGGCACATAGGTTGAGCTTGTGCAGAATGTCGAAATGTTCCCACAAAAAGGGTTGTTGAATGATTGGTAGATCAAAAATGTTAGTAATAGGATGTGATTGGCCTGGAACTGCCATCTAAATTAAAACCATACTTGCAGAAGATATGTTAAATCCATATATATTGATAAGATTTGATAAAAATATATGATTAATTTAATGATTCTTAAAATTTAGGAATTGTAAGTAATTCAAGGAGTCATAGGCGATTCAACCAATCATGGGCGATTCAAATAATTTTTGATGATTCCTATCAAAATAGTTGATATTTATAAAAAATGATAGTTTGATGAAGAAATCTATCGAAATGATTAATTTGAAATTTTTTTAATGTTGTTAGAGACAATGATAAAGTAAATCTAAATACTTTAAAGTGATTGGAAGGTACAAAGGTCATATAAATGATGATATAGTTGACTGTTGATTTATAGTGAAGTAAGTTGAGGACCAAGCTGCGAAACTGATATGTAAAGACTTTTTGGAGAGATTTTTGATGTTGTGGATGCTAATATTTTTCTTGAGGATATCTGGTATGACAAGGATTTTCCATTGGGAGGAAACAAGAGTGCAAGATCCTGTAAAGGAATTTTGAAGATCCTTGATAAAGGAGTGAAAACTACTATTTACAATCGCTGGTGATTTGTTAGAATCACCGATGATTTGGATATTTTGGGAAAATGTTTAGAAAATAGTTACAACCAATTCCTAAATGGCATTTTTAGGTAATTTGATGAGGGAAAATGGTTTTAAGGAGGTTACATGAGTTAGGAAGGTAAGGAAGTTGGGGTAAAATGAGTTAGAAATGATTTAGAGATGGTTAGGTGGTTTTAAAGGGGTTAAAGTAATTTAGATGGGCAAATAGTAATTTACAAGGGAGTAAAAGTTGGTTTTAGGAGATAAGTGGATGTGACTATAGGAATGTGTTTATAATTTTTAATCAAATAATGTATGTATAGGAGGAGGTAGGTGGGTAGTGAAAAACCCGATGTCTACATTTTCCCCTTTTGTCGAGTAGTTTGTGATGGCCAAATTGCTGGAAAAAAATAGTTTGAGATAACTTATTTTTTGTTTGGATGGGTGACCCCCCTCAAACTGGGGGTGATTGCAATAAAGTACAAGGATCACTAGTATTATTGATTTGATTGAATATTTGCGACATGTTAGCTTTGTTTTTTAGTTTCCCGAAGATGAGGTATTAAAATAGGATGGGTGTCATCATGGAATCAAGTGATAGGGGAACCAAAGGGTTTGTGTCCTATAGATGTATGATTCATAGGGAGTAAATACATGTTGAAAATACCAGGGATCCAAGTGATAGTGGAACTAAAAGGTTCACATCCTATAGATGTATGACTTACCTGTGCTAAGGTTGCGAAATGAATCCTCAAAGGATCTGTTGGTTACAAGGGTTTTAAGGTCCTCAAAATGAGAAAAATTTGGAGAAATGTGATATGTAAATGTTATAACATTGTTGAAGTTTGAAAAATATGGGATTTTGATGATTAATGGGAATCAAAAGTGATTTTTAGGAATTATGGTCAATTTCAACCAATCGTTGGCAATTATGGGAATCATTGGTGATTACATGAATCACTGTTGATTCCAATGTGGGGTAATTATCGCCCTATAAATAGTTGATTTGATTATGAAAATAACATTTCTATCATGCAATTTGTGAGTTTAGAATTCTAATTGAGTGATTTGTGGAGTGATAATTGAGTGATGGAGTTTGCAAGATCATTTAGAAGGTAGAGGAGGCCCACCCAAGGGGAGGTAGCTACCTAATTTTGTCATTTTTGTGTATATTTTTTAATTTTTAATTTTTTTTTAATTTTTTATATTTTTAGTGCCTATACAGGGGCATGTTTGAAAATTCACTAAATATTTTGTCGAATCACTTGTGATTTTGATGAAATTCCAACGATTAGGGGGAATGAATAGAGATTGAGGTTTTTTGTGAAAATTTGATAAAATTTTGATTAAAACTTGTTCTAATCAAAGTTTTTGTGTTATTTGGATGTAGGTGAGGGAGAAATTGATTATCAGAGAAAGGATTCCTATGATCCTAGAGGATGTGAGGGATTTGTTATCAGATGAGGATTGGTTGTATTTAGAGGATGTGGTTTTGGGGGTGATGCATCATTACAGATGTATCCACACATAGCAGAGGTTATTGTTGGCTTTGTTGGAGAGGTAGGATCCCACTACTTGTACTTTTTGGCTACTGTAGGGTGAGATGACGATCATCCTAAAGGATGTCCATAGGATTAAGAGGTTACTTATATATGGAGAGGGTATATACTTGATTGATGATACAGAGAGGTCCAAGTTGATGAGGAGATTGTATGGGCGAGATATAGATGGTGTGGAGTATACAATAGGTGGATTCTACTACAAGGATTTGTATGCTCCTAAGACACGGGGCTGTGCTTTTATGACACTGATGATGATAGGGATCACATGTTATGCTTTTACCGAATCTGGTGGGGGTCAATTTCCTTAGATAATGACAGGTGTAGCAATTGATGTGATGGAGTAGAGGGTTGTGTTTGCATGGGCCCCAACATTGCTAGCCCATACCTATAGAGATATTTGGTCATGGAGCATTAAGAAGAGGTTTGGGATTGAAGTTGGTTTTATGCTACAATGTTGGGCATATGAGCGTAGACACACAATCACACACTTTAGGTAATTATTTAGTCTTGATAAAATAATGCTATTCATATGACTCCTAAGTAAGAAAAGTACTAATTAACCCATGTCTTTCGAAACATTTCTTTTCTTTCTATTTATACTTTCAGTTTTGCACCTTTACTTTCTCAGTCTTCCTTTTTAATCTTTGACATTTTTCATCCTGTACATCAGTGCTAGTGCCAAGATTCCAACGCTAGGTGTCGTCTTCCCCTCTGGGCACACCTGTCCCCTTTGTAATTTACTCTTACTTGTTGGGTCCTTTCTATCCGTTTGAGCATCCTATACTTTTGGTAGTTAGAATGTTTAGGGTCAATTACAAAATTCAAGTGAAGGAATCATATAAATATAAATTTATGTGATCATAATAAAGGACAAAGCACTAAGCACTATCTCTCACCACCTAAGGCTACATCCATCAAGGCATCAAAGAGCTCCATTTCATCCATATAACTCCATCACAAGGGATATAAGGTCTAGTTTTATACATCCCACTTCATAGTGGGGAAGTTCATTTTATTCCATGCACATATTTACTACATTCTACATCTAGCTACTTTCTCCCTATTCCAAGTGTAACATGCACAAGAGCAACCTAGGGCATAATTCTAAATACACACACAAAAATACATTTGGTGTGAGATGTAGTGTAGTACTGAGTTATAATTCCATCATTATGGAAGATGAGGATAGTTTGACCCCTCATTTTTCATATTTCCATTTTAGGATTTGATGTTTGTTTGAGGGTTTTGCAGGTCTATTTTTCATTGCAGGTTTCCAAAGACCTCGACAATCTTGATGCAACCTCAGAGCGATCGAAGGTGAATAAAGGATAAAACCTTGTGACACCTTGGAGGAGGCTTTCTGAGCATTTCCACATACATAGGTGCCCAAAATAGGTCTAGGGTGCCCACAAGCATTCATGTCCCTCTCCAAGCACCCCATTCCAACCTATCTCCTCATATCTGTATTTTTTTGTGCTCCAGTACAACAGTGAGTGTTTAATATTTTCTAATTTTCCAACTTTGTGAACTTTTCAAAACTCGGTGAATCAGCTAAGGCTTTCTACCCTATATTTTCATATTAGGGCTTCATTATTTATTGCTTATTTACATAGATCTATTTTTGTAATTCATTATTCATTTATTTACTGCCATCTTGCATTTAAATTATGCATATAAATTACAATTTAGCTTAATCATATTGGTGAACCTGATGTATCACACCCTCCCTTCTAAGTATGTCTTCACCTTATCAAGTCATGACTCAATCATCGTATCCTTCTTTCGCACCTATTAAGGTTTTAGGAGTAGTATTTACCGTTATTGATTTTATGAAAATTTTCACTCAACATCCTACCCACTTTTTTATGCCTTGGGTTGATCCTTCTATCAATGTGGTAACAACTCACCACACTCATCCCCCTACTGCTCCACCCATTTATATCCCACCACCTATCACTTCTTTGGATCCTCCTACTGCTTCTAAGTGCTATGATATCATTGAACAACTTAAGAATACACCAACTAAAATATCTCTCTATGAATTATTATGCAGTGCGCTAAATTTTTTTCAAACCTTAGAGGATTCCATTCATACTATTCATATAGAAATTTATAATTGTGTGGTTGCATTCACAAACCTTATTCAATATCTC
Source organism: Taxus chinensis (assembly GCA_019776745.2). NCBI lineage: Eukaryota > Viridiplantae > Streptophyta > Pinopsida > Cupressales > Taxaceae > Taxus > Taxus chinensis. The sequence continues at coordinate 476,818,267 of CM034155.1, forward strand.
AAAATTTTTCCATACACTATATCATTCACTAATGAGGACATATCACCATTTTCCAAAGACAATCCTTATGCACCTTTTCTTATTATGACTATTATCAACACCACTTGTATTAAATGTGTGGTTATTGATAATGTATCAACCATTAATCTATGTTTTTATTCCATTATAAAACAGATGGGTGTTAACAATAATCTAATTTATAAGAACTCTACTTGTATTTGAGGATACAATTCAACTATGCGCACATGATTAGGAAATGTTTAATTACATATTAGACTTGGGCCTAAGGCTTTCCTCACAGAATTCTATGTTACAGATGCTTCATTATAATTCAACCTGTTACTAGGTATACCTTGGATTCATGCAATGTAAGTAGTCTCATCTACTGTACATTAGTACGTCAAATTATTGTATGATGGATATGAACATACTATTGTTACAGATCTATAACCCTTTAAATTTTTCCGCATAGAACCAGTTACTGCTATACCCATTCCTCCTACACAAATTATTACATGTAGTAGTATTGATACATATGACATTGGTTATTCTAGTGCATCAAAATATTATTCTACCACTCCAAGCACTCTATTTATATCTACTCATACTACGACCATCATTGCACCCACAATGGTTACTCCTATACAAACTACTAATCAGTCCACTGACGTTCCTCTTACATCTAGTACACCACCTACCAACATACTTAATACTGCAATACAACATGAAAATGTAAACATAGACAATTCTGACAATGAAGTTGATCATTTTGAACTTACTGATGAAACATTAGGAAAAATTAACTCTACTCCTATTTGTGTTGATGATTCCTATTTCAATGATACTTTCATGGACAATGGCCTTGGTGAATATAAATTCAGAACCCTTCCCTCTACTAATGATATGGTAATCTACCAGGGGTTTTTCCATACTTTGGATGCCACCTCATCCTCTCCTAAGCAACCAGTATCTACACCACCTCCTTCACATGCACAATCTTAATCAACAAATATTATTGGCATAATATTTCAGTGGATTGTACTTGTTATAATACGATTTACACGTATGATGGATTATTTAGGATTGGATTGATGCTTAATGATATTTTACCACCTCCTCAATCACCTCATCTTTATCATAGTTATTTTCAAATTATGGCTGCCTATGGTCTTTATGTTTTTAATTTAGAAGTCTTTATTACACATAGTTCCTGCACTTCTCTATTGACACTCAACCAATATTGGCTTGACTATATTGGAGGCACTTTAGACTCCCATCACACTTATATCACTTTTCCCATGCAATTTGACAACATTTCTATTGGTAGTGATTCATCTCTTGGAAATTCTCAAAATATTACTCATTGGTACGCACATGGGTGTCCACTAACACCTTTCACCAATGAAGAATATCTAATGAATTTGTACACTTTACGTCATAATGGCTCCCTATATGATCACCTGATACTATTTCCTATCAAGTCTCAAACACCATCCCAGTCAGATTCAATCAGGACAATAATGATCTCCTAGAAAATGACATTTAATATTCCTTATCATTACACACTTGGGGGCATCACAACATCACATCTATTTCTCCCCCCTCATATCGACACATGTCTTACATTCACTTTATCTACCTATTTACACATGTTAACACTCTTGTGATTTAGTTCACACTTGATTGTTGAGGGAATTCTATACACATGAACCTCACACAATGCACATTATACATTACCCATTACACATATCCAAACATTATGCACTTTTGTGCATATACATCATCCTCATATTTCATCTACTATACATCATATTCACTCTGTAATTTGTACACCCATACATTGCACAAATTCTACACACTACATCATTATACATACTTTGCATTACACATTTCACTATTATATTTATACACCCTACATTCCACATTACATGTTTCATATATCACACATTATGCTCATCATCCTCTATGTGTTCAACTCACTACCTAAAGACGCACTTTAGTCTCATGGTCCATACTAGACTGTTGAGAGTTTTACATCTCAAATGGACCTCATCACACTTATGCATTCAATCATTCAAATTATATGAAATTCCTAGTTATTACATTATTCACTTATCTAGTGGTATATAATTTATGCTAAATCATCACTTCCCATAACATATTTTCGTGATATATGCCTTATGCTAAATCACCACTTATTCTAGTTCCTTTTTTGATATATGCTTTAGGGTACATGATCAATTCTTCTAGCACCCTTTTGTGATATACAATTTAGGATAAAATCATCACACATTTATCACACCTCATCTATATGTTGCATATCATTAATATACATTCACCACACCATGCTACATTCATAAACCCTTTCTACATATATGAAATCACTCAAACTGTTTCCCGATGACACACTCTCATTTACAGTTCATTATTGACTACCGAGGGGGCATAAAAAAATGAACCTCACTACATACACATCCAATCACACTCACTTGGGGGGCACACGGATCCTATCATACTCACTTTTCATTCCATTCCATCTCATCCATCCACAGGATACTGCATATCTTGGTTATATTTACTCTTTCTTACGCATGATTCTACATGTTCACTTTATTACACATGCTAGATAGATATATTGTATGTCATTATCTTTATCATACACACATGCGCATTCAATTTCCTTTCTAGTTGTGGTAAATTTTTTTACAGATCCATTACACACAACATGGATGCTTGGCACAATACCTATTACCAGTCTCATAGAGGCTCTTGAGGGCATCCACTTTCGTACACTACATGTGTTACTGTTTCATTTTATAATTAGCACTTTAATTTCAGATTATACACGCTTTGACATAATTTTTATATTTCTAACATGATAATGGGTGATTCATGTGTAGCATTTGTTTTTCAAGATTACTTTCTTCCATGATTGTCTGATATATTGTTTGATTTTAATTGTAATTGTTTGTGGGCTTTACCCTATGTCTTCCTTGTTATCTGATTGCTTGTGGCCCCTATAGCCTGTATTATCTCGCAACATCGTGAGTTATGTCCCATGTTTATAACCCAATTTTCGTGGTCTACATTATCTTTTGATTACATCTCAACTTATATATTGTATGTGTATCTTACATTTCATATTTTACACGAGTGTTTGTATTTTCTTGTACTAAAAATTGTTTTCCTAGCCATTTGTTTCCATGTGCCTTAGTTTCTACTAAGTACATTCCCTTCCCCATGTAGGGCATAATTCATCATAGTGGTTGATCCTCTTTTGGGCTGTATACTCCTTCAGTGACTTCGTACGCACCTCAAATGAGGGGGGCATCATTTGGGTGAATCAGTCACCCCATACAATGTTATACACAACATGGTACCAGTAAAACATAGTTTCAGTTTTGGACATGGCTCAAAATATAACTTGCATCCTTAGCACGTTTTCCTTTCCTAATGCCTGAAACCAAGAAGCAATAAAACAACCTTTCTTTGATACCTGAGATTAGGGGGAAATTACATAGTAATTGGTAGTTCAACAAAATCTACAGAACTCCATAAAAAATGGATTTTATAGGCCAGACAATCCTTAACACATATACACACCATGCATTGGTGTTTTAAACAACAACAAGTAGTTAAATGTTGGAGGAAGACACAAGACAATAATTCCTACACTTATTCCATTTCATTAGTGTGAGATCACCCGGAAATATTACACGTCGACATCATCTACAAGATCCTTTCAACACCCATTTTCTTATCGTGGATCAGGTGCACATGTTCCTTTTTCACACTTTCAATTTTTTTACATAATTTCCTTACACACTATTTATATATGTTGATAATATATATGCGTATTTGACTACTTTTCAGATTCTCTTTTGTAGGTCGGTCAATATGGGAAGCGATAGTCAACATCACGACAAAACCAACAAAAATAAAAATAATATCACACACATCAACATTGAAAACACATACATCATGAATTCGACACATGAATTTTCGCCATGGGTTCATTTTCATCATCACTTTTTACAATTCCTCATCCTAAGCATCCACTCTTTAAATGTTTATCATTCCACGATTTTTCTAGTCACTCGACATGCTTTCTACATTGATCTACATAGTTTATCAGGTACATATCTCTATCTACTTTATGTTACTGATATTTCCACTCACCAACATAAAGTGGGGTAAAATGTAGACATAGAATCACACACTTTGGGTAATTTTATATTTTTGATCGCATACTACTATTCATATGATTCATAAGTAAGAAAAGTACTAATCAACCCATATCTTTTTCCACCTTTCTTTTATTTTTCTTATTAATTTTAGTCTCATAGATTTACTTGCTTAGTCTTCCTTTTTACTGTTCGACTTTTTTCATCCTAGATACCAGCACCTAGCCAGGACACTAGTGCCAGGTACCCTCATCCCATCTGGGCACTCTTATCCCCTTCGTACTTTAATCTTACCTTTTGGGTCCTTTTTATTTGTTTGAGCATCCTATCTTTTTATTAGTTGACCTTTTTAGGGTTAGTTACAAAATTCAAGTGAAGGAATCATATAAATATAAAGTTATGTGATCATAATAAAGGACCAAGCATTAAACACTATTTATCACCACCTATAGTTGAATCCATCAAGGCATATAAGAGCTCCATTGCATCTATCTAGGTCCATCAAAAGGGATACAAGGGCTAGTTTTCTACATCACACTTCATAGGAGGGAAGTTAATTATGTTCCATGCACACATTTACTACATTCTACTATAGGAAACTAAAACACTGAGAGGGGGTGAATCAATGTATCATTAAAATTTTCAATTATTTCTACTTTTCCAAACTTGTTAAGAAAAGCACATGAAACCATAAAAGATGAGAGAGAGACAATACACAATGTTTTAAAGTGGGAAAACCAACATGGGAAAAAACCAACTGAAATTAGAGAACTAATCTTGGAAAAAATGTCCTATCTGTTACACTGATTTCAAGTTGAGCTATAACTCAAAATTTGAGGAGAAAGCCCTAAGAATGCAATCAAGCTAGAACTTGATGATGGAAACTACAACACCCAAATTAATTCAGTTAGTAACCAATGACCTTATGTAAGTTACAACTTACAAGGAATATACAACTCCTTGACTATACTGAGCTATAACTCAATGTGTATACAATATTTTATCACTCTTCATCTTGGATGCAGTACATCTGATTGTGAACATAAATTTGCAACCTTCTTCCACCTAAAAATTTATCAATTTTCAAGGCACTACTCACCTCTTCACCTGATCTCAGACATCTTGAATAATTCACAATCTATACTAACTCATTTGTGTACTTAATTTGCACTAGTACACTATTCATCACTGCAATTTGATGTCTTAAAACTTGATTCTTAACTTTTAAGATCTTGAAGGAATTCTATCCATGTTTTCAGTTCAGTCACAGTCACCTGTCAAACTCATACAGACTTCCTCCTTCAACACAATCTCACTATATCAAGGTTTTGTATATGATTCTATATCATAGTCTCACAATATCACTATATCACTTTATTTTATTTCACCTAGATCCAAAAAATTTCCACTTCAACATATTTTAGTCACCTTTTTCATTGCCTTATATTATGTTCTCATCAACATCCTTTAGTACAATCACATCTCTCACTTATGTTCTCTATATTGAATCACTGCACTATATCTATGTTCCATTATTCTTAAAATCCTCATAATATAAATAATAAAACCTTACAAAACATCTTACATTCACCTATTTTCTATTTTTTTTCTCAAGATCATCTCACATGAATAAAATAACTTCAAATTCTACATAGAAATTTTCTTTTTTGCCTCTTAGACTACTCACTTTGACCAAAAAAGACTGTTCATATTCTTTTCTTGAGATGGGAGAGGGATTCAAGAAATTGTAATAATTTTTTAGCTCTTGAACTTCACTATGGATTCAATTTTTTTGAAACAAATAGTCTTAAGGATTTTCAACATTTAAAGAAATCCAAATAAGTACTACACTAACTCAAACTTGTAATACATAGGTTATGGGAAAAAATTCTAAGTAAAGGGATATTTGAGACATTTGAACATAAACCAAGGTCCTTTATTGATGCTCCAAAAGACATGTTTCACATCTCTAAAGTCTTATTGAAACCACTTTACAAGTTCAGTGCCATCTGAGACAGTAGAATGATGTCTGGGTATTAAAGAAAAATATTGATGCCAAAATATTTCACATCTTTAAATGAAGTTGAGATCACACCAAGAATTCATGATCCCTTCCTAATTATCTAAGATCTCTGTATGGAAGTCTTGAATTTCAATCACGAAGGAATTGCATTAAAAACTTAAAAAACACAACCCTGCACACAATTATATGAAGAACTAAAAAAATTGTCAGGGATATCGCATCCATCCCTTAATGAAACCAATTCCTTCCTTTTGCAACGTGCTTATATCCTGTAGACAAAGGTATTTAATTTTTTTTAGAATTTTTGGCTCACTAGAATATGAGATTTGACCAAAATTCTTCCTCAAACTACGGAATCAAGGTTTCTTGAACTGTGCAAGCCCGTGAAGCATAAAAAATTGATTTCTTACCCAATTTTAGATGAAAATGAAAAATTCCAATTGTTAAGGCTTTATAAGACCAATCTACATATTCTCCAATAAATTAGTGGGATTGAAACATTTAAAAACACTACTAGATTTCAAAAGATACAATGCACAATATAATGCAAGTCATTACAGTGTTGTACATATCAAGATAATTTAACTTTTTGTGCATAGGAAAACCTTATAACTAATTGTATGGAAGTATTGAACATTGTAAAATATTTCAAAGTACTCAGATAACTCCACTTACTTCAACATGCACATCCCAATATGCCAATCTTGTACCAATATAGTGGGATACAATTTGCATTATGTTCATAAGTGAAATTTACAAATTTTCATTTTAGAATTATAAACAACCACACCATCTTGAGACCATTACTAGAAAATATTATATTACCTAAAAAATTTCAATGCTTTGAAAATCACCAGCATATGAGTTAAGACTCACATTTGATCACTTACAGAGTGCATTCCATGAATTTTGTATAGAAGAATGTAAGGCAAGGAAAAAAGGAAATATTTTCTTCACACTACCTATCAAACACCAAAATGAAAATTTCTCATTCACATGTGACTAGAAGAGAAAAAAAAATCCTTTTTTCATGCTAAGTGCTTAATTTAATGACTATTTCAAGACTGATTCATCTCACATAACATCTGTAGACATATACCTTGCATACTTAGAGGAACCTTGTATTGATTCTAACTAGCTTGAAGACCTTTACAACACAAGGTATATGGAGACACCATTAATAAACCATGGAAATTTTTTAAGAATATTATACAAGTTATTTGAGGACAAATAAACAACTAATGTTGTCATTATTAACTTAAGAAGGTGCTCGGGAGATGGAAAAACATAACTAGAAAAATACTCATAAATTCTCTGATACTTATCCATTTTTCCTCAAACATTTTGAGATACCTCAAGCTTGGTGTTTTCTAAAAAAATTCCTTCTATGATTTATTTGAATAATGCTCCACATTTTTTCTCGGATGTTAAGAAGATAGAGGGCTCAAAATGCATTTCTCAATGAACTTGTTTTAGAAAACTAGCATAACTTTCACACACCTCTTCATAAATTGATGAAATTTGACACGAAGCACCAAAAATCACCCCTATATATGATAAATGATTTTATTTTTCATAAATATGCCATAAATACTCAGACCTATCTCATTTTCATCAACATACACTGTCAGTCCTCAAGGCCAACTTAGGTAAACATTTGAAATTTACCTCCAAGAGGTTAAAAAAGCCATATTTTTTCCCACACATGCTATAGACAACATTCCTAGGCTCCTCCCATTCTCAAATTATCTTTTCAATACCTATATAAAAATTTCACACCTCATCAGGCTCTAGAAACATGCCTAAATGAGCCAGATATAACTATGAATTGTTAGGAAATAAGGGATCAAATATGCAGAACAATCCATCACAGAATTGAAACATAGAAAATAATATGCATAAAATATTATAGATCTGAAATAAAAGTGTGGAATAAAATAACAAAACACAAAGAGACAATATTTAACGTGGTTCACCCAATTTGGGCTACGCCCACCAAGAATCACTTGCTCATATTTTATTACAAGCCATTGCTTTCTCAATACAATACCTAGATATGTTTAGAGCTATGCTCAACAAACTATACATAATTCACACCCGAATTCACACACATTTGCAATGTTCCATCAACCCTACCATATGTTAAAAACCACATAAGTAGACAACGGTTTAAGTAGTTTTACAATACCGTGGGTATCAAAACCATGGGCCAAAACCATTCCATAAACCTATGGGTCAAAAATCCCACCCATATGAGGTGAGACAACTGTGGAAAGTGTATAGTACTCTTAGTGTACAGTCTTCAACAATTTTACACATGAAAACAGGATCCACAACCTAACATGAAATCCACCAAATGACCTGAAACTAATTATAAGATCTTATGCTCATCTTGATACTATCATATATAACATGTAGAACATATGATCCAGCCATACCAACCATTTCCATGCTTCTAATGTACTCTTGTCTCACAAACCCAACTTTGAGAACAATGAAACTATCATGAAACCATCCCGACTGCTCACTAAACCATTGAGAAGGAAGTACCAATCAAACTTCATACCTTTGATTGAGATTCACTTCACCATACACTCCTTTTCCATCAATTCCACTTGACATCGATGACAACTCCAATGACCAAGGTTTAACATCTACATCTAGCTACTTGTTCACTATTCCAAGTGTGACACACACAAGAGCAACCTAGGGCACAATTATACACACACACACAAAACTACATTAGGTGTGAGATTTAGTACAATGCACAATTCTAAGTCCATCATTATGGTAGTTAAGGATAGTCTGACCCCTCATTTTGAATCTTTATTTTTTAAGATTTGATGTTTGTTTGAGGGTTTTGCAGGTCTATTCTTCATTGCAGGTTTCCAATGCCCTCAGTGATCTTGGTGCGACCTCAGAGTGATCAAATGTGAGTAAAGGAGAGCACATTGAGACACCTTGGAGGAGGTTTTCTGAGTATTTCCACATATCCAGGTCCCCAGAAACAGGTCCCCATGGGTGCCCTTGCCCCTCTCTAGGTGCCCTAGTTCATCCTATCTCCTCAGATCTACATTTTTTTTATTTCAATACGATGATCAATGATTCATATTTTCAAGTTTTCTAGCTCTATGTACTTTCGAGAACTTGGAAAATAAACTAAGGATTTCTACCCTCTCTTTACACATTAGGGTTTCATTATTTATTCCTTAGGTTCTTAGATCTATTTCGACACTTCATTATTCATTTATTTACTACAATATTGCATTCAGATTAGGAATATAAATTACATTTTAGCTTAATCAATGAGCACAGTGTTGTGGCTCATCCTAGACATTTTCCATTATGAGACCTTGAGTTTTTAGAGAGGTCAACTGGATTTGTTTGGTGGCATTTTGACAGCGGAGATGGAGGGGCGGTATGGAGAGAGGATTATTATAGATGACTCTTATCAGGGTTACCGAAAGGTGACATCGGATGGAGACCATACATTGGGTTTCTAGTGTGGGAGGGAGAGGAGGGTGAGCTTAGGGATACCTAGTAGGATCTATGAGTGTAGGGATGATGACCGAGAGAGTAAGAGGTGATCTAATTTAGTCATGTCAAACAATAGTTTGGATTGATTCAGGACATGCCAGAGGTATGTTAGAAGCATAATGAACTAGGGGGTGTGAATCAATCATTATAAAATTTGAAATTAAATTTCATATCTGAAACTCAAATTAAACAACCATTATAATCATTCATTCAAATTTTAATGTGTGCATACCATACACCATCAATAAAACATAAAACCATGAAAGCACAAAAACACCATAAGAACACAAGATATCAGTGGGAAACCCTCAAAGGGTAGAAAAACCACTAAAACACAATATTATATTTATATGTTTCAAATTTATTGAGGCACCAACCCCTATTTTAGTAGAACACCAACCCTATAAGGAGCACCAACCCCTAATTTAGTGAAGCAACACCTTCACAAGGAGGCTACTGTTGGAACATAATGATTAAGTGGTTTGGTCAACCCTTAATTAATATGGGTCCATCACTATTATATAGGTTAAATATTTAATAATATGAAATACTTTTCTATTATTAAATATTCATACCTAGGTAATATACATTAGGTAAGTATTCAATAATGTGAATCATTTATGTTTATATTTATTAAATACACTTACCTAGGTATATGTGTCAACCATTTTAGGTTGAAAAAGTGGGTCGGGAGACATACCCAATCATCTTATATAAAAAGGAATTTAGGTCCGCATTTGATATATTCGGTAAATATATCAAAGGTGTGCAAATCAAGTGATTTGATTTTACCCTTGTAAATAGGGTTTTAAGGAGGAGGTGATCTTACTAGATGTAAAATAAGTTCTCTGAAGTAAAAGGTTATTTTCAAAGTGGATTTTACCCTATTGGGGTTTTCCACTATAAATACTGTGTCACATGTGTTATTTACTTCCTGTAAGTATTTCTTTATTTACTTATGTCATTATGTAATGTTTATTTAAATATTTATTGTAACATTATATAATATGTAATTTGATTAAATCCGTATTTATTACAATCCTCAAATTCTAACATGGTAATAAAGCAAGGTTAATTAAATAAATTAAGATCAAATATTTTTGTATTTTATTTATTTAATTTGTAGGGATTTTTTCAACTAACCCAGAAAGGTAAATTAAATAAATTAAGATAAAATGTTTTTGTATTTTATAGGTGGAAAATTTGGAAACTTCTTACCTTCCGTGAAAACTTGTGTACAGGTAAGGGTAAAATATTTGAAATATTTTTTTTCTGTAGTTTTAATATGTGCAGGTTGAATTTTGTCAATGGTACATGAAGGAGGAGACAAAGCTCCATAAAAATAGGATTTACATTTTTCCATTGGATGCATGAAAAATATTGTCTCCTCTGTAAATTCTAAGGTTTATGTAGAATTTAAAATTACATGGCCTGGTAAATATTTTTTTTTTCATGAGGGGCCCCCGTAATAAGGGTTATATGTGTTTTTTTTAAAGTATATATAGTATAGTTTATAATTTTTTATAGACTATATGTTGTCTTTAATTCTTTACATTAAATAAACTATATACCTTTTTTTTTTAAAATGAATATATTTTTACATTATAAATTATAATAGGTTAATATAATGTATTAAACTATAACCTCCCTAATATTATAAAGAAGAAGAAATTCTGGAATTTCACATTATGGAAATACACAACAAGTTTTGACTCCATTAAATTTGCATGTCAAATGACCGTCATAGCAGACCAAACATAAGGCAATATGACGGTCATTAGACGTCAAATTTAAGCTGACTGGAGCTTTGTCTACATTATGTTTTTCTAGAAATTTGAAGTTATTTTGCATTCTTAGGGGTTTCTTCTTCACTTTATATGGTCTAAAAATATTTTATATAAGTCTGGGGTATAATGCAAAGCCCTTTATATTGCGGGTTATTTTGATTATGAGAGGTTAATTAATATGCATTGTAATGACAGAATTAGTTATAATTAAATAGTTTATAAAGATCTATAAAATTTAGATTTTCTTCTATTAAAAGTGTTACTTTTTTTGATAAATATGTATTTTAATTTGTGGTACATTGTATATTATAATGGGGTGTGTTTTACAGGTTTAGGAAAACAATGGCATCCAACTATTTCTGTCCTAACAAAACCTAGATCTTGAATGGAACCAACTACAACATTTGGAAGATGAAGGTCAAATCAAAACTTATGGTAAGGAAACTTAGGACAATTGTTTCTGGATCTGAGGTTGCTCTCATTGGTCATCAAGCAACTATAGATAACACGAATGCATTCTCGCAACGAATGCATGAGGCTCTTTCCATGATTTTTTGCAATGTGAACGACAAGTACCTTCTACACATTGGTAATATCAAACATCCAAAAGAGGTATGGACGTAACTATAATCTATGTATGAAGGTACATGTTTATCTAAAATTATTAAATTAGTTTTAGAATTACTTATAACTCCTATGAAAGGAGATGAAAAAGTAGTTAATTTCTTATCCAAAATTAAAAATATTAAAGCACAATTAGATGGATTCAATTGTGATTTAATTGGTGAAAAATTAATCTACTTTATTGTTCACTTAAATATACATGAAATATTTAGGAGATTTATTTCTATCTTGAACTCTAAATATCAGAACAAAAATGATCTACCTGATTTAAATACCTTGAGTTCACTTCTGATATAGGAGGAGCAAGTGATTATGAACTTTGAATCTAAGGAGAATTCCTCTCAGGCACTTATTACTCAGAATTCGAAGTTCAAACCTCTCAATCCCTTTTCAGATAAAAAATTTAGATCTAAATCTTCTTTTGTTGATAAGAAAAGTTTTTCTTCTGATCAATTGCATGTTAGATTTAGTGGTAAATATTAAAAATATCGTAAATTTGGACATAAAAATGAAGATTATAAAACTTATAAATATATCCATAAAAATAAAAAATAAATTGTTTCTTCTAAGTACAATTTAAGGAAAAAGGATAGCTCTAATGATATTCCTAAAACTATTGCATTATATGCAGCGTTGTATTCTTCCTCTAATTCTGAATGGATTCTAGATTCAGGTGCATCAAATCATATGACTGGTGTTTCAAATTCTTTATTTTATGTTGTGAAAATCAATGAATGTGTGTATCTTGGTGATAACTCATCTTTAGAAGTAATAGAGAAAGGAAAAGTAAAATTTGCTTATGGTGTGTTAAATAATGTTTTATTTGTTCCTAAGCTAAAAAAGAACCTTTTATCATGTTGTAAATTAGCTCATGATGGTTTGGCTATTCAAATTTTGAAGGATACTTGGTATATCAAGGATAGTAATGATAATATAATAGCTGAAGGAATTCAAAGAAATGGTCTGTATATTTTTGATGATTTCTATTCTACATCCTGTTTTGTTTCTCAAAGTTTGAATAATTCAAAACTATGGCATGAAATATTAAAACATGTTAATTATCGAAGTTTATATGAAATGATATAATCTAGATATGTTAATCTTGTGAAAAGTCAAAACAATTTAAACCTATCTTGTTGTCTTCTTAAAGTTCTCATTAAATGGTTCTTTATATGCCGTGAATTTCATTGATGATTTCACCAGGATGATTTGGTCATATTTTCTTAAAAATAAATATGAAGGATTTGAATTTACTATTGAAAACTCTTAAAATTATAATAAGAGATTAGAAAGATAATGGTGTTAGTAAAGCATTTGAAAATTTTTGTATTGATTGTGGTATTAAAAGGGAAGTAACTGAAAACCGCAATGTGGTGGTTTTGGAAAAATGCTTTTGTTCATCTGATAATGGTAAAGATGTTTCTAACTCTGTCAATATTTCTAATGATGGTTATGAGTTTGATAATGAGAATATAGTAAATGGTCATGATGATGTTTCTTATGTTGATACTATAGATGCTTTTGAATCTCCTAACTCCCTAGTTAAGAAACCAAAATGGGCTCAATCTGTGTTAGAAAGTTCTAATCCTATTGATCTTAGGAAAATGACCATAAGGCATTATATGTACCATGCATTAATGACCTTGTATGAACCTGAGCCACAAAGTTTTGAAGAAGCTTCTTAGGATGAGAAGTGGATCAATGCAATGCAAGCTGAATATAATGCCCTAATTCAAAATCAAACTTGGGAGTTGGTTCCACCTCCAGAGAAAAGAAGTATTATAGGGTCTAGGTGGTTATACAAAGTAAAATATAATGCAGATGGTAGTATTGACAAACATAAAGCTAGACTTGTTGCTAGAGGTTTCACTCAGAAACTTGGTATTGATTATGTTGAGACATTTGCCCTTGTAGCTAAAATGAGTACTATTAGGACCTTATTTGCAATTTCTACTAAACTTGGGTGGGAAATCCACCAAATGGATGTGAAAAATGCTTTTTTGAATGGTGATTTAAAATAAGAAATTTACATGTCTCAACCTAAAGGATTTAAAGAAACTGGTAAGAAAAACTATGTTTGTAAATTGAAAAAATCCTTGTATGGTTTAAAGCAAGCTCCTATAGCTCAGTATGCAAAAATTAATTCTTTCTTTAAACAATTAGGATTTTTTAATTATTTTTCTGACAATGATCTATTCATCAAGCAAGAAGGATCACATATAATAATTGTTTGTATATATGTTGATGATTTGCTTATGACTGGTGATAATCCTCCTTTAATTTGTAGAATTAAAGAAAAATTGAAACAATACTTTGAAATGACTAATTTAGGTCTCTTACATCATTTTCTTGGCATGGTTGTATTTCAAGATAAACATTCTATTGTTGTTTCTCAAGCATAGTATGCAACCAATGTACTGAAAAAGTTTAACATGATTGATTGTAAACCAATTTCTACTCCTATGGAAGTTGGACTGAAAATTGATCCTAAACCTGCATGTGAAAAATTTGATCCTACTTTATATAGGAAGTTAGTTGGTATTTTGATATATCTAATGATCACCAAACCAAATATTCCCTATGAAGTAGGAATTGATTCTAGGTTTATGCAGGAACCTTATAGAGATCATTGGAATCTTACAAAAAGGATTCTTAGATATATAGAAGTACAATCAATTATGGGTTACATTATACTAAGAATGAAAATACTAAATTATATGGATTTTTTTATTCTGATCATGCTGGTGATGTATTGGATAGAAAATCTACTTTTGGTTGTGTTTAAATTTGGTACAGGTGTCATTACTTAGTGCAGAAAAAAATAGCCAATTGTTTTGATCTCTTCAACAGAAGCTGAGTATAGAAGTGTAATGGAAGCTGCAAAAGAGGCTCTATGGCTAAAGAGGTTGTTCGATGAGATAAAGATGAAGGATCCATGTAGTGTTTCTTTTTTCAGTGACAGCCAAATCACCATACCTCTTGCACATAATCTAGTACAACATCAGAGGATGAAGTACATTGAGATACATATACACTTGATTAGTGAGAAGGTGCTAAGTGATGAGATAGATCTCAAGTTGATGCCGAATGAAGAGCATGTTGCTGATATCTTCACAAAGCCCCTAAGTGCTGCAAATTTTTGTCACTTTGATGAAAATATTGGATTTTTGGAGTTTCCATTGAGGGGGAGTGTGCATGAAAATTTCACCTCCTAATGGAACTTGTTTTTTGTAAAAATAACTTTGGAAATTTGTAAAAAATACCTTCAGGAAAGTGTAAAAATACCTTCAGGAATGTATACCTCATTGACTTCTTTTTTTAGAAAGAAGTGTAGAAAGATCTTAAAGACGGTCTTCAGAAAAGTCTTTAGTGCTATTGAGTTTACTGGTAAACATCCAGTAAAAGTATATTATTAAGGAGGTCCTTGGTTATAAAAGGCTCCTATATGCTTGGGTTCAATAACCTTTTATGAGAACCTATGAGAATATGTAAAACTCACAAATCATACTTAGCCATTGATCATGGGATGATCTTTGGGATTCCAAATCCTTTTGTACCAAAAGGTAACTTGAGTATGATGAAGGTGTTATAATTCCTTCACCCAATATGCTAGCCTAAAACCTTTATGGTTTAAGGATTGTAAATCTTGTTGTGTACCACGGGTAGATAATCTATTGGCATATGTTATCCCACTTAATATTAAGGGGGAGTGTTGGAACATAATGATTAAGTGGTTTGGCCAACCCTTAATTAATATGGGTCCATCACTATTATATAGGTTAAATATTTAATAATATGAAATACTTTTCTATTATTAAATATTCATACCTAGGTAATATACATTAGATAAGTATTTAATAATGTGAATCATTTATGTTTATATTTATTAAATACACTCACCTAGGTATATGTGTCAACCATTTTAGGTTGAAATGGTGGGTCAGGAGACATAACCGATCACCTTATATAAAAAGGACTTTAGGTCCTCATTTGATATATTCAGGAAATATATCAAAGGTGTGCAAATCAAGTGATTTGGTTTTACCCTTGGTAAATAGGGTTTTAAGGAGGAGGTGATCTTACTGGATGCAAAATAAGTTCTTTGAAGTAAAAGGTTATTTTCAAAGTGGTTTTTACCCTATTGGGGTTTTCCACTATAAATTATTTCTTTATTTACTTATGTCATGATGTAATGTTTATTTAAATATTTATTGTAACATTATATAATATGTAAGTTGATTAAATCTGTATTTATTAAAATCCACAAATTATAACAGCTACAACCCCCCAAGATTATCAAGAATTCACTCAAAAACCTTATGATGTGAAGATATCTGATTTTTTTCTGCAATAACTGATGGATATCCAATTTCCAAAACACACTTCTTCAATCAAACCCTAGGTGACAAACCTTCACAAAACTAGCTCCATAATCACTCTAAAATTTATAAAATCCTTGCTCTCACGTTATATTATTTTTATCAACCCAAAAAAAATTGAATTAATCTAAAATCGTGCTCCAACACCATTAATCACTCCTCACCTAAGTCACTCCACCTTGCACACAATCAACCAGTCAATAGAAGCACCAAAAACATGTTTTTTATATGCAATTCATCTTTCAAACTTAGGCCCAAAATTTTCCCTCTAATTGGTTCTACCAATACATCAAGGAAACTATTAAAATTTCTAAATACAATAGCTACATATGTCCCATAAGTCGGCCTAGCCAAAAACATCAATTCATGTGCCAAAAATGGCTCAAAACCCGATGGGCACATTCTTAAAAACACCCTAACATGAGTCCCATAATTTTTCATAACCCATGAACCATTACATATGATCAAAATATCATAAAAAATTCATACATGGTTAAAAATTTAATCAACCAATCAAAACATTTTATTTACTGGGCCCAGTTCCCTTTGCAATTCTCAAAACAACTATTTTCTGCACCCTTGAACACCCTTGA
Organism: Taxus chinensis; assembly: GCA_019776745.2. NCBI lineage: Eukaryota > Viridiplantae > Streptophyta > Pinopsida > Cupressales > Taxaceae > Taxus > Taxus chinensis. Next base: position 476,835,394 of record CM034155.1, read on the forward strand.
AACTTCATAATACCACCACATCACTCATACAAAATGAAAACATGCCATGTGATCACTAAAAATAAATTAAATAACCTTTATAACACTTCTAAGAATGTTAGAATTCATGAAACATCTCTCTTTTTAAACCACATCAATATTTGCCTTCACCAAATCAACCTGCCAAAAAATCTGTTTCCAAAGGTTAGCTCATAAAATAAAATATACATGCATTCAAGACTTAGAATTAGATTAATTGGATTCAAATTAATCCTTATTAACATTATAGGTAATAGGAAGCATCACTAATTCCACCTCATGCTTCAATAAGTGTTAAACTTGCACAAAAATAGATCATGTCTTGAACTGCCAAAACTATTCTTACTAAAAGAATGCCTTGGAAACCATATCATATGACCCCAACATGAGGAAATAAATATACCACTGGACAAAAATATTAATACTATTTCTAAAAAAACTTTAATCATCCAAGGAATCATCCTATAACTCAAGATATGGCCAAAACACTGAAGACTGCTTTTTGAGATCCCAAAACTTCCCTTTGACTAGTCAACCTATTTGGACCTCAAAAAATCATGAAAATTCATGAAATTGATATGAAACTTATATGTAAATGTAAAAAATTCACATGGATTCCAAAATGGAAATTTAGTCCATACTTCATTTGGAAACTTTCTCCTCAAACTGGAACTCTTCAGAAATTATTGTTTTCAGGTGGGGCCAACATATCACCATGACCTAAAATTTACATTAATAGAAATATGTCAAAGTTCTATACAACATAAAATCATCATATTTTATATTTCAATAAAAATCTGGGTCAATAGACTTCATCTTTTGCAAATTGCTCCTAGCTAGGGTTTAACTAGGGTTTTTGACCTCTTTACCTTCTTAATGTTCGTTCATAAAAATGTGATAATAAAATGAACTCATTATTTTTATGAACACTTATTGATTAACCTTAGAAACATCCCTAAAATCTACAAGGTCCCATGAAAATCACATGGTTCACAACGAGCATCAAAGAAACTTGCACATCACTGAGCTAGAGCTCGATCACGATCATTTAGAAGTCCAAAGATTAAAAGGGAGCTGATTAGCTCGATGGTTGAGCCCGAAAAGTAGACCAAGAATGCTCATCAGCATTAAGGAACAACTCGGTCTGGGAAATTCGGTGAAGTGTGCATGATGATAAGCATACGACAACGGGGATGAGATGATCAACTGGAGAAACTCAAGATTGAGCTCGGTTTGGTTTTGACGAGATGGGAATTTAAAAATAGGATTAGCTTAGCTTGGAATCATTGATGCATCAACATGTAGGTTGAGCCAATGTTTCATGTTGCATGGCCAAGCGAGGTAGACTCGGAAGGTTTGATAAATGGATGAGATCGTAGAAGGAAATTAGGGTGAAACCAAGTTTTGCAGATTCATCAACGTATGACAAGTACAATCAATGAGGAACTGGTGAATTTTCCCACAGGAAACTGAGTCGGGGTCTACCGAAATCAACATAAGAAACTCATGGTCAAAGAAAGATGATAAGTCGAGATCAACCGACACCAAGGAAGATTTCAGAGTTTTGTTTCAGCGATAGTCCTTTTGAGCTTTCAGAGTTTTCTTATTTAGAACTCACACCACCAATTTGATGAATATAAGTTTGAATATTCCGAAGCCCAAAATCCCAAAACTCTGAAATTTGGAGTTTCAGGTTTTCGGGGTTTAGAGGTTTGGGTGTTGGGAGCTCTGTGTAGACGGGAAGTTTGGTTTTCGAAGTCCATAGGGTGAGCTCAGTCTATTTCGGAGGTGAGTCAATGTAACGCAAGACATGGCGAGTCGTTCAGTGATCGTGAAGTGGTACTTGGAGCTTAGAGTTGGGAGTGGTGATGTGGTGGAATAGTTTCTATTTAATTCGGTGAAGCTGAGTTGGTAGGATAAATCATCAGGTTCCATGGTGGAGATCATAGGAAACTCGACAGAGATCACTCAAGGGAGGCTACAGGTTGAGATGGCAATTCTTTTGCGGAGCTATGAGGAGGATTGAGTCAGGTGCTGAGTGGCGCGGAAGTGGTGGATGATAGTGGCGCATTGGTGTGACACGTTTTTTTGATGGGTGAGTTCATGTGGGATGCCATGTGAAATGGCCGAGTTGAGGTCTGAGTCGGCATTAACCGATGTATGGTGATCAAGGGTGGAATACAGTAGATGGTTGTAAAAAACTCGAGATGAGCTCAGTTGATATGAAGGAAGCATATGGAGCTCAACTTGATGGAGGAGCTTGATGCTGTATGGAGTGCGGTTACAGATGGAATGGAAATTATGAGGTAAAGATCGTCATGCATGTGAATATAGCTGATATCTCAGATTTGGTACGTGACGACTCACCAGTAGGAACCCAGATCAACTAGATGTGTGAAGAAAGTTTTGGTTAAATGATCTCAATCATGTCAGTTTTCTAGGGGTGTGCTCAATGCATGAGGAGGTCGAGCCATAGAAGATCAATGATTATATGGTAGGAGCAGTTCGAAAGTAGCATATAAGACGTCCAAGTAACTCTTGACTATGAGCTTGAGCTGAAAGGGAGTCCAATGGCACAAAAAAGTGATAGGATCAATCCTGTTTGGAAGGTGACACTTGAGAAACTCGGGTGAGCTCACAATATGGAGGCAGGCATATCTTGCTTTAAGAACTTAGTAGGTAGATAGCCTAGTGTGGGAAAAGATCATGGCCAAGCCATGATGAATGAAGAGCTCATTCTAACGAGTGATGGGTCAAGCCTACGGGATCTGATAGATAATATTGGCGGTTTCATAAAGGAGATGGATACCTGAACTCATCTGGGTCGTGGCGGTGGTGGTGAACGCATGTATATAGTTCATGGGTGAACTCATGCATGCAGCTATGAAGCTCAGATTACATACTGATCTCAGTGTGGTTGCAAAGGAGCTTGATCTTTGATGTATGAGCTCGGTTGCATATAAGAAGGAGCTTGATTTTCCATTCAGGTGAGGGTAACTATGCTCAATTAATAGAATTTAGTAAAACTCATGTGTATTTTGCTGATTTTGAGGGAATGGAACCCGGTAAGAATAGAAAGGCCCAGGGCTTGTAGAGCCAAGTCATGAGCTACACACGCACATGGAAGATAAAGCATAGAAATCTTAGTAACCATGTAGCGAGTCAGTCAAGACAATAATAGAGGTTGAAAAAATAAATACAGGACTCAACGGTGAGCCGTGTAGACTTGAGAAGTTCATCGAGTTGGAGAGGAAGGTAGATCATGAAGCGGTGAGCTGAAAAGGAATAATACGAGCTCGGCGCAGAAGTTTTCTTGGCATAGAGCACATTGGGAGTGAAGCTTAGTCGGTAGGAGATCTCATCGGGTTTGACTGTAGATATCACATGAAAACAGAAGAGATCACTCAAGGTGAATCAATTATATGTGATCTTGGTGAAGATGGTAGATCAATTATGCATGAGCTCATGTAGAGTTTGCGGTGAGCTCGATTCAAGGTGATCTCGGTGCAGTTACAAAACGAGCTCGATGGATAATTCAATGGGTCCTAGTTGTGTATAACTTAACAAGAATGAAAATAAGCTCGATGGGAGTTATTTGGTGATAGGAGCTCAACTCGGTCGATGCAATGAAGAAAAATGAGCTCGGATCCAACTCAGCGAGTTGGCTCGGCAAGCCAACCACTGAGTTGGACTCATTTTGGCCTTTTCTTCATGGACCCTTCCCTCCTCATCACAAAATGGTCAACAAGGGGCCCACAAAAACTTTAATTAATTTAATATTTTAATCTAAATATTTTAAATAATAATATTGATTATTATTATTTAAATATTATTTTAATTAATTAAGGAGAACTAGGTCAAATGGATATTAATGACACATGATGGAACCTTATCAAAGTGATTCAACCGACTGTAATAAGTGATACATCATGTACCTTCAATTTAGGAAGGGAATTTATGACCTTTCCTATTCTCTCTCACATATTATTCTATAAATGTAATTTGGAGGCTCATTCCAATGGGTTCTGATAGGTCATACAAGTTGGACAAGTTAGACACTTTCCAAGCTTCTCCTCTCTTCACAAGCTGAGAAGCTATGAATTTGTAGGCTCTCAAGCCTTTCTTCTCAAATTGCAATAGCAGCCCATACCTTTTACCCAATGTAATGATGCACTGTGTAAGTGCTTGAAGTAATGGAAATTATGTTTTGTGATCAGTTATATGTCCTTTCATGATTTTGTTGCTTCTATTTACCTCTCTCATGTTTTTAGGTGAATTGTGTAACCAGGGTTTCTTTTGCAAGTTTTGGAGGTCATTGTGCTTATAAAGGAGTGAAGTACTGTATGTAAAGTGGGTTTGTAATGCATGTCATTCTTTCTCATGATCATCTCTCTTCATCGGAAAGCTGAATTTTTTTCTAGCAACACCCTTTCTTGGTGCATCATCACTTCTAGTATAGTTTCATTTCTGCAAATATCTTTCCCTAAAAATCATGAAGAAGTTAGCATAGGACTAGATAGCCATTTTATCTTGCATTATAAGTAGTGTTGTTTATAGTTTAGGAAGAGGAAGCCAACCTTCTCTAGAGGTTCACCTCGAGCCCAAGTCCCACAGCTTGAGAGGTGATCCCATGTGTCCCAATCACACTGAATGTCGTGTTCAATTTAAGGCCATTCGGGGGGTGCAATGATTTGGTGACAACAGAAAAAATATTGTCAAGTTTTACCCTCTTAGACAAAATTTGGCAATTCCCTTTAAGCTATTTTTTAGTCGTTCTAGGCATAAAAAATGATCGAACTGATAAATCATGTCTTAAGGGGTCATATTGTGTTTTTATACCTTCCGGTTAGCTAAAGGATCCCTAAAAGGTCAAAAATGAGGATAAGTTTATTTCTTAAGAAGAAAAGACACATCGAGATAATTTCAAACTCAAGACGAGAGGTGTGTAGAGGTTGGCTCGGTTCTAAGGAGCTCGGTGAGGAAACAAATATGATAAGTATCACAGGTTCTAGCTAAACACTTAGACACGTGAGCTCGGTGTCATACAAGAGGGCCGAGGTATTTTATTAGCTTGGGTAAGCTTGTGGATGGCTCGGTGAGCTAAGATGTTCACTACTCAAAGGATGAGTTGGTGGATAACTCGAGCATGGTAAGGTTTCCGAGGAGTCGGTATACAAAAAACCAACATGAGTTGAGTTCGGGTGATGTGGAGAGATAGTTCAATGTAGAACGGTGATCTCAAGTCAAACTCAGTGGTGATTTCACAGAGGCACAAGTAGTTCTTATTCAAGTGTCTTTTACACAGGAGTGGATCTTCGAGTTATGGATGTCATGAGAAATCCCATCGAGCTCGGTATTTGTAATATACCAAGGTGTTGATGCCTAAATTGTGAGGGATCTCAAGGTAAGGAAATTTGGAACCCATTTGAGGTTTCCATCGAGTGGCATAATAAATGATCTTGGATCAGACATGGAGACGACTCATCATAGGAGTAAGAGAAGCAAGCCCTAACCATTGAGGATATTGAGCATGGCTCGGGAGCCTATTCAAAGAAAATTGTAGGCTCAACCATTGTTTGTAAATTAAAACTCAAACTAACTGCCCAGAAGTCTAGCAAGTAAAAAACTCACACATCTCTGAGCTAGAGCTCGATCACGATCATTCAGAAGTCCAAATCTTGAAAGTGAATTGATTAGCTCAATGGTTGAGCCTGGAAAATAGACCAGGACAACTCGTCAGGGTTAAGGAACAACTCAGTATGGGAAAGTTGGCGATGTGTTCATGATGATAAGCATATAGAAATGGAGTTGAGACACTTAACTGGAGAAACTCAAGATTGAACTCGGTTTGGTTTTGACGAGATGGGAAATTACTAATAGGATTATCTTGGCTTGGCATCATTGATGCATCAACATGCAGGTTGAGCCAATGTTTCACATTGCATGGCCAAGCGAGGTGGAATCGACAGGTTTGATAGGTGGATGAACTCGTAGAAGGAAATTAGATTGAAATCGAGTTCTGCAGATTCATTAATGTATGGCGAGGAGAATCAATGAGGAACTGGTGAATTTTATTACAGGAAAATGAATCAGGGTCTACCTAAATCAACGCAGGAAACTCGTGGTTGAAGAAAGATGATAAGCCGAGCTCGGCTGACACCAAGGAAGCTTTCACAAATTTGTTTCGGAGATATCCCTTTCGGGATTTCAGAGTTTTTTTATTCGAAACTCACACCACCGATTTGATTGAAAATAAATTTGAATATTTTTAAGCCCGAAATTTGGAAACTATGAAATTCAGAGTTTTGGGTCTTCAGGGTTCAGAGGTTTGGGTGTTGGGAGCTCTGTGTAGGTGGGAAGTTTGGTTTCCAAAGTCCATAGGGTGAGCTCAGTCTAGTTTGGAGGTGAGTCAATGGAACTGTTATCCAAAATTCACCCCCGGGGTAAATTTTGATAACATGCATTAGAAGATTCAAATCCTAAGCAAATTGATTGATTCAGAACAAAAATCAGGTTTCTAGGGTCCCTTCAGGAAATTTTCTAACTCACCTGTCCAGGCTGAAAAGAACAAGCTCTGAGAAAATGCGAAAAAAAACGTTATAGAAGGAAAATAGGTTGATCCAGGAAAAAGTGTGAAAATTGGCTAACTGCTGAGAGGGTCGCCTTTGGGACAAATGGGACACAAAGGCGCGAACCGCCCGGTTCGCGCGAGATGAGCACAAACAGCCCGCTAGCAACAGGGACATCTGGGACAAAAGTACGCGGCGGGCGCGAAATGCCGGTTCGATAGAGTGAAAATCGACTAACTGCTATCTGGGACAGTTCGGGACAAATGGGACACAAAGGCGCGAACCGCCCGGTTCGCACGAAATAAGCACAGACAGTCCAAAGCAAAGTGGGACAAGTGGGATGCAAGGATGCGAACCGGCCGGTTCGCGCGAAATCAGCACAAGGAGCACTAAGTATTTGGGACATCTGGGACGAAAAGACGCGAAGGACGCGAAAGAGCCAGCAGGGCCGAGAATCAGCCAGATCACGCCACGTGTCTCAAGGAGAAAAGTCAAAGGGGTCAATGGGCGAGTTTTTGAGGGGTCAGCCCGAGCTAATCAAAAGAGGACACGTGTCCTATGAAGCAGGGAATGCGGAACTCGAGGAGAAGTTAGAAAATTTGGCCAAGTCTAAGCCAAAAAGGCTAAAAGTAAAGGAAGACCCCGCGCCCCTGTCGACCAATCAATACATGCCACGTGTCCCAAGTGGCGGGGGGCATGGGCGGAAGGTGGAAAATGTTCCAACATCACAAAAAGGTCAAAGATTTCAAAGGAAATCCCACGAAAGATGGAGGAGAGAGAATTGCTCGCCCAATCAGCACGTGCCATGTGTCATCCAGGTGGCAGAGTGCGGGAAGGAATTCAAAACACGTTTTCACCTGTTTTGTGCCCTAAAACTTCAGACCTCCATAACTTTCGATCCAGAGCTCAGATTTGCACGTTCTTTATATCAACGGAAAGATGGTGAAATTATCTACACAATTCCGGGGTCAATCTTGCGCTTTGGAGTAGTCTGGAGGGAGAAAATCGAGATATGGATCTAACGCATGTTCATGGCCAGAAATGACATTCCAGTGACCAAATTTAATGAAGAATGGGTCGCATTCTCCTGTAATCCGGTCAAAGTGATAGGGTATGGGTTTGTATGGTCCCCCATGCTGTTTTAATACACCTGCAGTCAAGAAGAATCGGCTCCCATGCCTCTGTACGTTTTCTGTCTCCTGGGTTCGACCCTTGCATTTTAAAAGCCAGTTTTGGGCTCATTTCGAAGGGGGGAACATTTTTGGGCATAACAGACTTCTTCTTTCACCTCCAGCAAGTGATTGATGAAGGATCAGACCTCTCCAAGGATTGTAACAGTTTTCTTTTACCTCTCTGAGGGTGTGTAATGTGTGTTTTGACATTGAAATGATAATGCAAGCTCTGTGAATGGGTTTCAATCCTCTGTTTGTATTATTTGCTTGATTTCAGATAATAGATTATACATTATCAGTCTGTGTATGTCTTATGTTATGAACTTTGGTCTGTGTCTATTTGCATGACAAATATGTTTCACCACTCCTTTTGGTGTATCACCATCTTTAGTTAGTTTCAATTTTTGCACTTCTACCCCTGTCTCCTTGCAAGTTAGAATAGGATTAGGATCTAAACCTCTGTAGTTTTGCAAAATATAGATCTAAATCAGAGGAGTTTGAGGAACCAGCCTCTAATATGGAGATTCCTCTCTCAGTTTCACAAGTCCCCACACTTGGAGAGAGGTTTCCATGTTGTGCAATCACACTGGATGCCTGAACATCAACCTAGAAGCCTGATGTGCGTCCAGGGGTGCTGTGATTTTGCACTAACAGGAACACAAGGCACAACGAGTCATTCGGTGATCACGAATTGGTTCTTGGAGCTCAGAGTTAGGAGCGACAACATGGTGGAATGGTTTTTTTTTAACTCGGCAAAGCTCAGTCGGTAGGAGAACTCGTTAGGTTCCATGGTGGAGATCACATAAAACTTGACAAAGATTGCTCAAGGGAGGCTACAGGTCGAGATGGCAATTCGTTCACCGAGTTATGAGGAGGATCGAGTTAGGTGCCAAGTGACATGGAAGCGGTGGATGATAGTGGTGCATTAGTGTGAAATGTTTTTGTGACGAGAGAGTTCATGTGGCATGCCATGTGAAATGATTGAGTTGAGGTCTGAGTCGGCATTAACCGATGCATGGTGATCAAGGGCAGAACACAGTAGATGGTTTTGACAAAATCAAGATGAGCTCAGTTGATATGAAGGAAGCAGATGGAGCTCAACTTGATGGAGGATCTTGATGCTGCATGGAGCACAGTTACAGATGGAATGGAAAGTCTAAGGTAAATATCGTCATGCACGTGAAGATAGCTAGTAGCTCAGATTTGGTACATGATGAATCGCTGGTAGGAAATTGGATCAAGCAAATGTGTGAAGTGAGTTCTGGTTAAGTGATCTCAGTCATGTTGGTTTTTAAGGGGCCTCCTCAATGCATGAGGAGTTCAAGCTGTAGGATCTAAACAATTATATCATATGAGCAGTTCAAAAGCAACACAGAAGACGTCCATATAACTCGTGACTATGAGCTCGATACAAAAGGTATTCCAATGGCATGACAGAGTGCTAGGATCAATCCCATTTGGTAGGTGATGCTTGAGAAATTCGGGTGAGCTCAAAATATGGAGACAGGCGTATCTTTCTTTAAGAACTTAGTAGGAAAATAGCCTAGTGTGGGAAAAGATCATGGCCATGCCATGCTGAATGAAGAGATCATTCTGACGAGTGAGAGGTTGAGCCTATGGGATCTGATGGATAAGATTGGTGGTTGCATAAAGGATATGGATACCTAAACTCATCTCAGTCATGGCAGTGGTGGTGAACGTATGTATGGAGCTCATGGGAAAACTCATGCATGTAGTTATGATGCTTAGATGACATACTAAGCTCGGTGTAGTTACATAGGAGATCGATATTTGATGTATGAGCTCGGTTACACGTAAGAAGATGGAACTCGATTTTCCATTCAGGTGAGGTTAAATCTTCTCATTTTATAGAACTCAGTAAAACTCATGCACAACTCACCAATTTGGAGGAAATGGAACCCGGTAAGCAAAACAAGGCTCATGGCTTGTAGATCCAAGTTGTGAGCTACACACGTATAGGGAAGATAAAACATAAAAAGCTCAGTAAACATGTAGCGAGTCAATCAAGACAAGAATGGAGGTTAACAACATCAATGTGGGACTCAACGGTGAGCCTTGAAGACATGAGAAGTTCACTGAGTTAGCGAGGAAGGTATCTTGTCGAGTGGCGAGTTGACAAGGAATAAGAAGAACTCAGTGTAGAAGTTTACTCGGCACAGAGCGCATTGGGAGTGAAGCTCAGTCAGTAGGAGAGCTGATAGGGTTTGATGGTAGAGATCACATGAAGATGGCAGAGATCACTCAAGGAAAATCAATTCTACATGAGCTTGGTGGAGATGGTAGATCAATTCTGCATGAGCTCATGCAGAGTTTACAGTGAGCTCGATTCAAGGTGAGCTCAGAGTAGTTAAAATATGAGCTCGGTGGATAATTCAATGAGTCCCGGTTGTTTAGAGCTCGACAAGAATGAAAAGAAGCTCGACGGGATTTATTCGGCGATAAGAGATCAACTCAGTCAATGCGATGAAGAAAAAATAAAACATAAAAAGCTCAGTCAATGCGATGAAGAAAAAATAGCTTGAATCCAACTATGTGAGTTGGCTCGGCTAGCCAACCACCAAGTTGGACTCATTTTTGGCCTTTTCTTCATGGACCCTTCCCTCCCCATCACAAACCGGTCAACAAGGGGCCCATAAAAACTTTAATTAATTTAATATTTTTATCAAAATATTTTAAATAATAATATTTATTATTATTATTTAAATATTTTATTTAAATATTCTTTTAATTAATTAAAGAGAACTAGGTCAAATGGATATTAATGACACATGATGGAACCTTATCAAAGTGGTTCAACTAACTGTAATAAGTGATACATCATGCACCTTCAATTTAGGATGGGAATTTATGACCTTTCCTTTTCTATCTCACATATTCGTCTATAAATGTAAGTTGGATGCTCATTCCAAGGGGTTCTGACGGGTCATAAAAGTTGGATAAGTTAGACACTTTCCAAGCTTCCCCTCTCTTCACAAGCTGAGAAGTTGTGAATTTGTAGGCTCTTAAGTCTTTCTTCTCGAATTGTAATGACAGTCTATACCTTTTGCCTGATGTAATGATGCATTGTGCAAGTGCTTGAAGTAATGGAAATTATGTTTTGTGATCAGTTATATGTCCTTTCATGATTTTGTTTCTTCTATTTTCCTCTCTCATGTTTTCAGGTGAACTGTGAAACTAGGGTTTCTTTTGCAAGTTTTAGAGGTCATTGTGCTTATCAAGGAGTGAAGTATTGTATGTAAAGTGGGTTTGTAATGCATGTTATTATTTCTCATGATCATCTCTCTTCATTGGCATGCTGGAATTTTGTCTAGCAACACCCATTATTGGTGCATCACCACTTCTAGTATACTTTCATTTCCGCAAATCTCTTTCCCTAAAACTCATGAAAAAGTTAGCATAGGACTATATAGCCATTTTATCTTACATTATAAGTAGTGTTGTGTTTAGTTTAGGAAGAGGAATTTGGCCTTCTCCGGAGGTTCACCTCAAGCCCAAGTCCCATAGCTTGAGAGGTGATCCCATGTGTGCCAATCACAATGAATGTCATGTTCACTTTCATGCCATTTGGGGGGTGCAGTGATTTGGTGAAATTTTTTTTTGGCATGCCCAGTGGGACAAGAGGCACATCTTTCATAGGTGTGTGTAGTTTTGTTCACTTCATTTCATTAATTTTTTGTGCTCTTAGTGAAATTTCAGCCTTAGGAGATATACCTAATCACAACTTCCGACTCTATTGGTCTAAGTACCCTACTCTTTGTGTTACAGACATTCATTTTAACCATTTTCCATTCAGTTTTATTCCATATCCTTTCATATTGTCTCCCATTCATGAATCTGTGAAATCATGGCTTCATTTTCATAGTTGAGTTCCCACTTGCACCTGCAACATGCATATCTCTATGAGTAGATCCATGATTAGTTTTGTTTTTTACCTAACTATGTAAATTTTCAAGAGCAGGAACATGTAGATCATGGAGGTTATCCTACAGATGAAGATGTAAAGTTGCAACTTAAAATGCATAAACTTGAGGCATGCATGGTACAATCTACAGCCACATCATAAATGAAGGCATTCAAAATTGGCTTCGGGATACCTTTTCCATGGGTTGGCCCTATGCAAAATTTTGACAGCTTGCAGGAAAAGATTGGTTTCATGATTGAATTACTACCTCAACTTGAAGGTTGGATCGAAGAGATAGAGGCCTATGAGTTCGATGCAATGCAATCTTGTCAATGGATTAATTCTACATCACCACCTCATATTCCTCTTCCTAATTCCCAGTCAACGCCATTTCAGTATAAACCTCAATTTTAATTTTTTCACCATATGTACATGCTGAGAGTTCTATTCCTTAATTTACTACCTTTCCATCCAATCATGAATCTTTTATTCATTGTTCTTTTGAATTTCCTTCTTTTTTGAAAAGGGCACCAACACAAGAATTTATACCCCTTTCATTATCTCAACTAGTGAGTGAGTTCATTGAATCCCAACCCACCCCTCCTCTCATATTTCCAAATTCATTTTGGGAAGAACATGCTCATACTCAAGATGAAGAGGAGAATGTTCAAGAGCTTGATAAGGATGAAATTTCAACAAATTTGAAGGAGTGGGATGTAAGATTGAATGTAAAGAAAGTTCCTCTGCTAAATCATCCCCTATCCAAGGTTGAGATTCAAGAGCAGATGGTGAAGAATGAGTTTTCACAAGAACAAGCACGATCTAATAAAGAAAATTGGTCTATATGTACAAGATGCAACATGTATGTTGGCATTATGTTTTTGGAGACTGTTGATTCCTCACTCATTGCAAAGTCTATTGGAGAAGATAATGTGCAAGCTAAAGATAAAATATTCTCAAGTGTACAAGGTGATTTTTATGAGTGCAATGATCCTACTTGTCAAGCATGTCAAGAACTTGCTGCATTTATGGAGCATCATATAAAATTTCTAATATCATCATCAAATGAGACAACTGACAATAGTGAGATTCTTTCCATGGTAGATTCAGAAGTTTAAAATGTAAATTATAGCATGCAGTAAGTTTCAAATTCTTCCTTTTCTTATTCTTTTAAAAACTCTGTATTCTTAGATGAATTTTATCTTGCAAATTTTATGTTTGAAGATGAGGAAGGTCATAGAGAATTAGTTGCTAATTCAGGAAACATCATAAGGGAGGTTGAACTATTTGTAGAAACATCATAAGGGAGGTTGAACTATTTCACAGTCAGAGAACAAAGAAGAAAAATTTCTGTCAGATTTAGAGGAGTATTTGAATGCAAAAGAGCCTATAGAAATACCCATTTATGGAACACATGTAGTTTCAAGTTATCCCCTTGAATTGGAAGACTTGAATCTCCTACAAGATTCATTGAATGAAGAAGGAGAGGAACATGCGGGAGGAACTAAGTCAAATTTAAAGGTTTTAGGTGGAGCTGACATTATTAAGAGTTTCTTGATCTCAATTATGGAGTCAGATTTGTTTGATGAACAAGTAATGTTGGAAGGAAACCAATGAGGCATTGCTTCCCTTAATCGTCCTGAAAAACAATAGTTGAAAGGACTTGATATTTCAGGTTTCATGTGGGATGAAGAGATTAGAGATGATGAACAACTTTTTCTTTAGATGAAAGTGGAATTATTATATGAGAAATACTCTTCAAACACTTGCAGAGACTTTCAAGTGATTCCATTGGAGCTTGTGAGCAGTCCAAAGTAGCTGCATGTCATAGAGGAAATTCTTGTTATCAAAGAAGGGAAAATAAATGGAGAGGACATCAATTCAGTACCAGTCATTCATATGGGAGAAATATTTTTTTATAAATGGGGAACATGAGGAAAATCATATAATAGACAATCATTCTTTTCAAGGAAGCATTCTGGTAGACATTCTTGTCAAAATTGTAGTTCATGGAAGAAGGAAAATTCATAGGGTCAGACCATGTCCCATAAGGTATTTGGATTCTTTGAAGACAAATGAACAATTGCAACTAGTCACATTTACTTTAGAATGTGAGGATGATTTTCATAGCCCCAAGGATCGATTGCAATGTCTCTATAGGAAAAATGCAGAGCAACTAAAGGAGAGGTACTTTCTCTTTATAGTTCATGTCTTGGAAAACCAAGTGGAGGATTGGGATTGTTTACATTTTTCACGATCAGTTTCATATATGTCTATTGTCACATCATCTACATGGCTACCCATTGTAAGGACATTAATTTATTTTTCACAACTAGTTACATGGTTTGTTTAGTTCACCTATGCTTCTGATTAGTGTTAGGTAGGAATAGGGTTGCTTTAAGTAAAATAAGTGCATGACACACTCTGCGTGTTTCATTTTAAGCACGTATTATTTTAAATTGTTGTGTGTGTTTTGTTTTTTTTTGTTATGCATGGTGTATCAGAGGTGGAAGTATTCAGAAGAAGGCAATAATTCAAGGTTTCCATAATATTTTCATGATCTACCTCATTAAAAAATTTTGCAGTGTTCCATAGATGTGAAACATTCAACGGATTCAATATACTTCATGATAAGCATTCCAGGGAGGTTCAAGATCGGATTGCTGAAGAGAGTTCTGGGACGTATCCCAGAGGATCAAATTGATTTTTGTATTACAATATAGACTCCATTCCCAATGGACGACTTAAAGCTACTGGAACCATGCTTAGTAGGTAAGCATCCCCGAGAGGTCGTTGTTAATTTTTACCCTCTTGGATAAAATTTGATAATGTCCTATAAGCCATTTTTTAGTCTTTCCAGGCATAAAAAAATGATCGAATGCATAAATCGTGTCTTAAGGGGTCATATTGTGTTTTTCTACTTTTCGGTTAGCTAAAGGAGCCCTAGAAGGTCAAAAATTAGGATAAGTTCATTTCTTGAGAAGCTAAGACACATCGAGATAATTTTAAACTTGAGACGATAAGTGTGTATAGGTTGGCTTAGTTCCAAGGAGCTCGGTGAGGAAACAAACATGATAATTATCACAGGTTCTAGCTAAGAACTTAGACACGTGAGCTCGGTGTCACATAGGAGGGTCAAGGTATTGTATTAGCTCGGGTAAGCTTGTGGATGGCTCGGTGAGCTAAGATGCTCACTACTCGAAGGACGAGTTGGTGGATAACTTGGGCATGGTAAGGTTTCCAAGGAGTCGAGAGATAAAAAACTGAGTTGAGTTGAGTTCAGGTGATGTGGAGAGATAGTTCGATGCAAAAGGGAGAGCTCGATTCAAACTCAATGGTGAGTTCACAGAGGCACGAGTAGTTCAAATTCAAGTGTATTTTACACAGGATTAGATCATTGAGTTATGGGTGTCATGAGAAATCCCATCGAGCTCAGTATTTGTAATATACTAAGGTGTTTATACCTAAATCATGAGGGATCTCAACGTCAGGAAAGTTACAACCCGTTTGAGGCTATCATTGAGTGGCACAATAAATGATCTTAGATCAAACATGGAGACGACTCAACACAAGAGTAAGAGAAGCAATCCCGAACCATTGAGGAGATCGAGCATGGATCAAGAGCCTATTTAAAGAAAATTACAGGTTTGACCATTGTTGGTAAACTAAAACTAGAACTAACTACCCAGAAGTCTAGCAGGAAAGAAACTCATAGATCACTGAGCTATAGATTGATAACGATCATTCAGAAGTCCAAAGATTGAAAGGGAGCTGATTAGCTTGATGGTTGAGCCCAGAAAATATCCGAGGACAGCTCGTCAGGGTTAAGGAATAACTTGGTCTGGGAAATTTGACAAAGTGTGCATGATGATAAGCATACAGAAATGGGGCTGAGACGCTCAGTTGGATAAACTCAAGATTGATCTCGGTTTGGTTTTGACGAGATGGGAAATTAATAATAGGATTATCTCAGCTTGGCATTGTTGATGCGCCAACATGCAGGTTAAGCCAATGTTTCACGTTGTATGGCCAAGCGAGGTGGACTCAGTAGGTTTGATAGGTAGATGAGCTAATAGAAGGAAATTAGGGTGAAACCAAGTTCTGTAGATTCATCAATGTATGGAAAGGAGAATTAATGAGAAACTAGTGAATTTTCGTGTAGGAAACTGAGACGGGGTCACCAAAAATCAACGCAAGCAACTAGTGGTTGAAGAAAGATGATAAGCTGAGCTCGACCGACACCAAGGAAGCTTTCAGAGTTTTGTTTCAGAGATATCCCTTTTAGGATTTCAAAGTTTTTTTATTTGTAACTCACACCACCAATTTGATGAAAATAAGTTTGAAGATTTTGGAGCCCGAAAGCCCAAAAATCTGAAATTTGGAGTTTCAGGTTTTCAGGGTTTAGAGGTTTGGGTGTTGGGATATCTACGTAGGCAGGAAGTTTGGTATCCGAAGTCCATAGGGTGATCTCGGTCTAGTTCTGAGGTGATTCAATGGAAGGTAAGGCACGATGATTCGTTCGGTGATCGCGAAGTGGTACTTAGAGCTCAAAGTTGGGAGTGACGACGTGGTGGAATGGTTTCCGTTTGACTCGGCGAAGCTTAGTCAGTATGAGAACTCATCTGGTTCCACAGTGGATATCACATGAAACTTGGCAGAGATCACTCAAGGGAGGATACAGATCAAGATGGTGATTTGTTCACCGAGCTATGAGGAGGATTGAGTCAGTATCTGAGTGGCATGGAAGCGGTGGATGATAGTGGTGCATTGGTGTGACACATTTTCGTGATGGGTGAGTTCATGTGGGATGCCATGTGAAATGGATGAGTTGAGGTCTAAGTAGGCATTAAACCGATGCATGGTGATCAAAAGAGGAACACAGTAGATGGTTGTAAAAAACTTGAGATGAGCTCAATTTATATGAAGGAAGCAGATGGAGCTCCAATTGATGGAGGATCTCGATACTGCATGGAATGTGGTTACAGATGGAATGGAAAGTCTGAGGTAAATATCATCATGCACGTGAAGATAGCTGATAGCTCGGATTTGGTACATGATGACTTGCCATTAGGAACCTAGATCAAGCAAATGTGTGAAGCAAGTTTTGAAGTGAGCTCAGTCATGACGGTTTTCTGAGGGCCTACTCAATGCATGAGGAGGTCGAGCTAGAGGAGCTCAACGATTATATGGTAGGAGCAATTTGAAAGTAGCACAGAAGACGTCAAATTAACTCATGACTACAAGATCAAGCCAAAAGGGAGTCCAATGACACGACATAGTGCTAGGATCGATCCCGTTTGGAAGGTGATGCTTGAGAAAATTGGGTGAGATTGCACTATGGAGGTAGGCATATCTTGCTTTAAGACTTAGTAGGAAGATAGCCTAGTGTGGGAAAAGATCATGGCCGAGCCATGCTGAATGAAGAGCTCATTTTGAAGAGTGAGAGGTCACACCTACGGCATCTGATGGATAAGATTAGCAGTTGCATAAAGGATATGGATACCTGAACTCATCTCGGTCGTGGCGGTGGTGTTGAACATATATATGGAGCTTATGGGAGAACTCATGCATGCAGTTATGACATTCAGATGACATACCGAGCTCAGTGCGGTTTACATAGGAGCTCAATATTTAATGTATGAGATCAGTTGTATATAAGAAGATGGAGCTTGATTTTTCATTCAGGTGAGGGTAACTCTACTCAATTCATAGAACTCAGTAAAACTCATGCGCATCTTACCTAATTGGTGGGAATGGAACCTAGTAAGAATAGAAAGGCTCGGGGATTATAGAGCCAAGTCATGGGCTACAGACGTGTAGGGAAGATAAAGCATAGAAAACTCAGTAACCACGTAGCGAGTCAGTCAAGACAAGAATGAAGGTTGAAAACATCAATGCGGGACTTAATGGTGAGCTGTGTAGACATGAGAAGTTCACCAAGCTAGAGAGGAAGGTAGCTCATGGAATAGTGAGCTAACAAGGAATAAGACGAGCTCAGCACATAAGTTTGATTGACATAGAGCGTGTTGGGGGTGAAGGTCAATCATTAGGAGAGCTCATCGAGTTCGATGATAGAGATCACACGAAGATGGTAGAGATCGCTCAAGGTGAATCAATTCTATGTGAGCTCAACAAAGATGGTAGATCAATTCTGCACGAGCTCATGCGGAGTTTACGATAAGATCAATTCAAGGTGATCTCGGTGCAGTTACAAAACGAGCTCGGTGGATAATTCAATGGGTCCTGATCGTGTAGAGCTTGACATGAATGAAAATAAGCTCGATGGGAGTTATTCGGTGATAGGAGAATAGCTTGATCGATGCAATGAAGAAAAAATATCTTGGATCTAACTCGGTGAGTTGTCTCGGCTAGCCAACCACCGAATTGGACTCATTTTTGGCCTTTTCTTCATGGACCCTTCCCTTCTCATCACAAATAGGTCAACAAGGGGCCCACAAAAACTTTAATTAATTTAATATTTTTATCTAAATATTTTAAATAATAATATTTATTATTATTATTTAAATATTCTTTTAATTAATTAAGGAGAACTAGGTCAAATGGATATTAATGACACATGATGGAACCTTATCAGAGTGGTTTAACCGACTGTAATAAGTGATACATCATGTACCTACAATTTAGGAAGGGAATTTATGACCTTTCCTTTTCTCTCTCATATATTCTTCTATAAATGTAAGTTGGAGGCTCATTCCAAGGGGTTCCGACAGGTCATACAAGTTAGACAAGTTAGACACTTTCCAAGCTTCCCCTCTCTTCACAAGTTGAGAAGATGTGAATTTGTAGTCTCTCAAGCCTTTCTTCTCGAATTGTAATGGCAGTATATGCCTTTTCCTTGATGTAATGATGCACTGTGAAAGTGCTTGAAGTAGTGGAAATTATGTTTTGTGATAAGTTATATGTCCTTTCATGATTTTGTTTCTTCTATTTGCCTCTCTAATGTTTTCAGGTGAACTGTGCAACCTGAGTTTCTTTTGCAAGTTTTGGGGGTCATTGTGCTTATCAAGGAGTGGAGTACTGTATGTAAAGTGGGTTTGTAATGTATATCATTCTTTCTCATGATCATCTCTCTTCATTCGTAAGCCATAATTTTGTCTAGCAACACCCTTTCTTGGTGCATCACCACTTCTAGTATAGTTTCATTTCCGAAAATCTCTTTCCCTAAAACTCATGAAAATGTTAGCATAGGACTATATAGCCATTTTATCTTGCATTATAAGTAGTGTTGTGTTTAGTTTAGGAAGAGGAAGCTGACCTTCTCTATAGGTTCACCTCGAGCCCAAGTCCCACAACTTGAGAGGTTATCCCATGTGTCCCAATCAATGTTCACTTTTAGGCCATTCGGAGGGTGCAGTGATTTGGCGACAACAGACACCATGAAATTTTTTTGAGAGCATCAAAAATCATCACAATAACATATCCAATCATCATAATATCAATACCATGTACCAATATCTCTAGTCACTAAGACGTACCAAATCAAACATGTTTGATCCTCACTGTAACAACTAGGACCAACTAGAAGAGTGCAATAAATGAACATGGATTATCTAAAAATGAACCAAAAATATTTCACATTCCATGATATAATTTTTTATATTCTCCCATGAGCTTATCTAGCCCCAATGCATTCTGCCACACCTCCAAGATAGTATACCTGCTCCCAATAAACACCTGAAACAATGCAAACTACCTATATCTGCATCAAACCATTATTATGAGTGATCAAGAACCATCAAAACATGTTAGAAATCATGTAAACATGAATCTCTAACCTCCAAGAATCTTGTACTACCATGCAACATCACCTAGGCACCTGTATGGGCTTACTAAAGCAAGCTTAAATGACTTAATCTCATTATAACAACTCAAACACATCTGAACCTACATTTTAGAACCTCATACATCATCATACAATCATAATAAAACACCCACTTTGTAATTAATGTGGTTTTGCATCAATCAAACCACCTTTTATGCCTATATGCCAAAAAGGCAGTGGTGGTGTATAGGCATGATGATGGAGATGTAGAGAGACCATTATCGATGGTTATAGTGCCTCATTCTAGGCCTGATGAGGAGGGAGATATGGGTGTGGATGATCAAGGGGAGCTGATGGAGTGGATGATGCCACTATGATGGAGGTATTTTCTGCATGGTGGCAAGCTCAACCTACTCGAAGAGATAAAACAATGTGTGCTCATGTGGAGGGGGCACACTAAGGAGGTGGGGAAGGTAAGATTGCAAATTTAGATGCTAAGAAGGCCACATTATAGGTTGAGAAGACTAATCTGACTGCAAAGAGGGATGGTTTGGTTAGAGAGAGAGACAATTTGATAGGTGAAAGGGAAAAACTAAGAGGTGATCATGATAACATGAGTCAGTAGCTAGCACATGATGTAGTTGATTGATATTGATATTTACATTAATGAGATAAAATGAGAAGGCATATCAAGATTACAAGTGATTTAGTGATAGGTTTTGAGATTTAGGTAGCCAAAGTTCAAGCTAGTGGTCAGATGGGATCATCTAGTATAGTTAGCTTGGATAATTATCAGTCATTACGTGATGAGCTTGCTTACTACGAGGATATAGTGAAGCAAAGGCTACCTACTGAGCTTCGTTACGCAACATATTAGGTTAAGAGATAATTAGGACCTAGTATTAGTGTTGTGAGTGTGGGTCAATAACCTCGGGGTCCAGATGGAGGTGGTCAAGGAAGAGGTCTTGATGGGGGAGGTCCTAGTAGAGGACTTGATGGTGGTTCTTAGGGGAGAAACGTTCAAGGGAGTGCCTTATTTACAGGTGTTCAGTTTACAGAGTGATTTTTATATTTTTATGTACATGGCTATTTTGTGAAGCCTATTTTTGATGTATATTTTTGATTCGTAGAGCTTTTGGGACTCCAAATGATGTATAGAGGCATGATGATTATATATATGGATAAGATTTGGACTTATGTGTTGATGTGTTTTGATACAATGTTTTAAATTGTTTTAGATAATGTTATGCTTAGTTCATTAGATAGATGTTAATGGATATGCTAGTTAATTTTGATATGCTTAATTTGAGATGTGATGGATGTAATTAATTTCACTATAATGATTTTTTAAAGTTATGGATTACAAATACAATGTGACTTTCAATGTTTATAAAATATTCTCTAATCATGGATGAGAGTGAATTGTGGAATGATTACTTTCAGACTATATTTGATACATATATGATGGTAAAAAAATGTACGATGAAGGAATTTACACTTTTTGGCCTTATAAAAAATGTTAACACATGACTAACAATGGGTAGTTACATATAAACTCTTTGATAGAGATGAAAGAAAAATTTATACCTTCTTTGAACACGATAAGAGTAGACATATGTGGGTTGTTTGGGAGGATAGGTTATCCTTTTAATGGTTTCGTAAGGGGATGCCCCAACTGTACTTTTCTTTTTTGATGAAAACTGAATGATGCGAGAAGTTTACAATGATGGGAAAGATGATCAATACAAAAATATTTCCTAGGATGATTTTGATATTTTGAATTTTTAAAGTCTGATCAATTCGGAAGCCTTAATATAGGTAGTCATCCTTTAAGGGAGTGGTCTATAGTTTTTGACTTAGACAACCATCCTTCGAGGGATGTTTCTATGATTTTGATAGATTGTTGTCCTTCGAGGGATAATTCTACTTTATTTTTTGACAATATAATTTTGATATATGTCCTTCAAGGGATCAATTTATTTATTTTTATATGATGCATCCATGGATATTTTTGAATTTTGAATTTTGAATTTTTATGTTGAGGGAAAGCATTAGTAGACCATTTCGAAGAGAGGAAGAGATATGTGCATAGATCCACACATGTAGTTCCCATAACATATTTTCAATTGGTAGAAAAGGTTGGTGGATGTAATGATTATGGGGTTCTTGCTATAGATGAAATTTTTCATGAGAGAAAGATGTGATGAATAGAGGCGTGTTGCTCATATTCAAGGTTTTTAAGGATAGTGACGGTAAACCACATACTTTTTAATCATTATAATGATAAGATGGCGGGCTAGGAGTGGGAATGAGATTTTGATATAACTATTGTCATGAAAGTTGATATGTTAACAATAGAAATTTCATAAGTGCAAGGAATTCAAGGGTTATTTTTCAAGTATACCATTGACGGAGGCTAGATGATAGGATCCCAACCAATATTTATGAGTTATGATATATGGACCGATATAGCTAGGTGAAAACTTTCCACTTTTACTCTTTTCTAGAGTAGTGACATTTTGATTTTATTTTAAGATGAGATCACAAATGTTAAAGTCAAGTTCCTTAACATGTTTGTTATATGTGTGTTTGATGCGATCTTGACTGGGGTAGTTATTTAATAAAAATAGAATTATTAAACCTTATTGCAAAGTGACTACTATAAAAAATGATGTACTAATTCTAACATATAGTACGCTGCAAGCAAACAAGCATATAAAGTATACAACCATATGTAAGAGATGTAGAAAAGATGATTTAGTTGTTATATGCATAATTTGGAACTGGTATGGGTAGGGAAAAGTTATGAACATGATGCAAAAATGTCTTTATTGACCTCTATAAATTCTGGAAATCATGAATAATGTTGGACACAAGTGTTCACAACAGGGAAGGGGTGTTGATGACTAGATATGAATTCTGTTGTGTCACAAGAGTGTCATAGCTAATCCCTATTAATCTCTTGGTAGTCACTCCTGGATCATTGAAGGTACCTATAACATGTAAAAAAAAATCACCTGAATAAGCCCGCAAACCACATCAAACCTAAAAAAGAAGGATGCCGAATGAGGAGTCATATTGACCCTTTCGGTCACCCTAAGAGTGAAATTATAACTGTGCACTTCACTACATCTCATAATCCATCCATTTCTTGTGTGTGCATGTATGTGTAGAAATTATGCCCTAAGAAGCCCTTGTATAAGACACACTAGATAGCATGCTAGATTTTTTCAATAATGCAAATGTGTGGATGAAATAGAACAAATTTCCATTTCCTATATAGTGTATGCAGTTCCTTGTACCTTTAAAGGATGCTATATGAATGCATTTGAGTGTTTTAGGTGTCTTTTGAATGCAATATTAGATGATTCTAATAATGCTTAGTGCTTAGTCTCTTTATTTTAAACACATAACTATGCATTTATATTATTCCCTTTTTTGAATTTTGTAATTAAAAACTTGAAGGCTAACCCATAAGTGAAAAATATGCCCAAAAGATAAAAGAGACATAAAAAGAGAGAGTAAGGTAGAAAAGGGTCAGGAGTGCCTAGAGGGGACATACGTGCCTGGGTGCTGCTGTCCTGGCTGGGTGTTACTATTTGAAGTCATGAAATATAAAATAGTAAAGTTTTTACTGGGATGTATGGTGTGTAAAACCAAATAGAAAACAAGAGACAAATAAAAGAGGCCAAAGATAGTCATCAACTACTAGTTTTCTCACTTAGGAATGAGTAAATAATAACACACTTTTAAGACTTATAAATGTATCCAAGTGTGTGATTTTGTGTTTAAATTTTACCCCACTTTATGTTTTTGAGAAAATAATCGATAACATAAATTATTTATAAGTTACGTACCTTTTTTATCCTGTAGAGTGTGCGGAGAATAGCGTGCCCAGTGGACAAGTGAAGCATGGAATGAGTAAAAAGTTAAGTGTGGAAACTAGGAAAGGAAAATGACCCTAGGGGTGAAGCATATGTGTTGTTTATACCTATTATTGTATTTTTATTTTTTTCAATAGGCTACTTCTTGTTGTGTATTAAGGATGGACCTGCAAAATAAGTGTGAAAGAGTAGTCAAAGTTTTGTATATGAGAAATTTGAGTAAAGTATGAATAAATATGTAAAAGTGTGTAAAAGTAGTAAGGGAAAGTGTGCACCTGATTGAAAAGAGTGTCCTGAAAATGCTATGAAGAGTGAGAATTTTATGCGATCTCATGTAAAGTGCAATTGTTTTGGGCTATCTCATGCCAAGTGCGAGTTTTTTGGGTGATCTCATGCCAAGTGTGATTTTTTTTGAGATCTCACACCAAGAGAGAGTGTTCGGGAGAGAGGTCTAGTGTTATTATCCTTCCATGATTATTCCTCATAATCTCCATTATAGATGGTACACCCAAATTTAGTTAGGATTATCTCAAATTAGTTATGATTATATTGATTATATTGGTTGTTTTGATTGAAGGAGAGTGGATTGTATTCTATAATTAGAGGTCTATGTCTCTAACTGGGTAAGTGCACGAAGTTGGGGGGCCAAAAAGTGGAAAAAAATTGAAAAAAAGAAAAACACGTACATGTTTTATTATAACACGATCGCATTTTAAATTCTTAGGTTTGGGATTTACCAAAGCATAACGCTTATGCATTATAACGCATACACGTTATGCTTGCTATAAAGAAAAAAAAGAGGCCCAAGCCTCTATCATTTTATCTCCCTCAAACATGAGTTTCAGAGCTTAACCGTGCACTCACGTTTTTTCATTCAGCTGGATCTCAAGCTCAAAGGATCGTTTCTAGATCACCAGGAAGATCTGAATTGACGATGGCGCCACAGAGAAGAGGTAAGCACAATTATTTTCTCAAAATTGCATTAAAATATGATAATTATAGATTAAAATTTGAATTGAATACATTTTTTTATTGTTACAGTTAGAGGTCGAGGGAATCAACCACAACCAAACCCTATTATTCTTGTCATCCCTCCCGACACTCCCACAATTGCTCAACATCCCCCGAGTAGTCAAGAAGATTTAGCAACCCACATAGTTGAAAACAAAATTGAAATTGAGGATTTAATCAAAAGAATGAGGGATTCACAATCTACAAACCCCCACTGTGCCTCTCTTGTAAACACATTGGAGGTATTAATTACTCAAGTTGATGCGGAAATGGGGAAAATTGATCGTTGGACAACTTACAGAGAGGGTTGTAGGGTTTATTATTCCAACAAATTGTCATATGTGGATGTAAAGAAAAAATAAATTACAAAAGACCTCATATGTGCCTTATTCACGGACCCCCACACTAATTTTCTTGTTCCGTTGTCATGTAAACGGTTTCCCATCCATTGGTGTAATAATAATTTGATTAAAAATAATTTTTGGGACCGATGGTGGATGGTGTTTGATTTTCCACCTTGTAATAACAATGAGGTGCCACTATACTTTCTGAGGAAACTCTATTGTGAGTTTATCCTCAATGAGATCCCAAATTATTTTGATTTTCTATATTTCCAGGGCCGAGGAAAAGGATCTACACAGGATCGACCAGGTGTACAACATGCACCTATTTAGTATAGTAGATTCCCCGTAAAGAATCCCCCTCACCCTGAGATTTTCCCTCAAGTAGTGAAGGATAAAGTAGAGATTGATACACTCCATGTGCTTCAAGGGCTAACTGTGACCCTTGTTTGAAATACGAGGGAGATTTATGAGCCATATGCTTGCAGAGGTACATAGAGTATTCCCTTAGGGAGTATTATCATGAGGCCACATATTTTATCGTCATGTGATAGCATATGTTTGGGGCTCGAGGAGGATGATACTTTCATGCATACTAATTTTGGTGCAGTTGGTGCTAGGGGTGCACACCATAATTTCACTATGTCAGATGTCCTTTTGAGTGAGAAATTTGGATTACAGTCATTGGCATCACCTTTGCAGGTATTCGTTATATTTTATTATATGTGTTATAAAAATTTTGGAGTACTTGATTTACTTATATATGTTAAATTTTTGAAATAATTGTATTTGTACATGTACACATGCATTGATATTACAACGAGTGGGAGGCGCATCTTCATCCCAACCATAGGCGGTGAGCACCATGCATACACATACATTCACAGAGGTAATTTAGAATGTTAATTATGTAAAATTTTCACATACATGCAAATATATATATATATATATATATATATATATATATATATATATATATATTAGTTTTGAAGTCAAATATATGTATGTTCTTGTATGTCCATCTAACTCACGTGATATACATGTTTGATAAATATTTTGACTTCACTAGACACCCCACCATCTCTACGACAAGTAGATAAAGGTGTTTCCGCTGCGATTTCATCTGTGTAAAAACTCACTGAGGTATTCAAACAACATGTAAATTTTGTTAAATTTCTCGTGTAATTCATATTATGTTAAATTACATGTTAGTAATGTCTTTCATTTTAGAATTATTAAATTATGTTAATAATGTCCTTCATTGTGTATATGTAGGAGTTACCTACGACAGGTAGAAGCCCTGTTCATTTGATTCACAGGCGTGGTGGGGTAAAAACAATAGTTCTATATTGATAAAATTAGTTAAAATATTGTCATTATGTACATACATGTACTTAGTTCTATTTTTGCTAATTCTGATGTTAGATTTTCTGATCTTATGTGTATGTAGGGAACTTCAACCCCCTCCATTTTGACTTCGAGGGCATGGACTCCTCCATCTCATCGTCTTCGTACCCCTGTTTGTACTCCAGGAGCTCCTGATGACTCATCTGAGCGTGAGATGTAAATTCGGCGTGATCGACAACTTGCGGTAAGTTTGTGTATTTATGTAAATAATTTCATTCTAGCATGGTCTTAAATACATGTTGAAAACATATATAAATTAAGTTTTGACAAAAAAACATTGTTTGCATTTACAGGCTCATCTACAGGTGAGTATTCAGCGGAAGAGGAATCGAAGCATGGGCTCAGATGATCCAAAGTCATCTCATAGATCTCCATCTTTGTCTAAGGGAGGGCCTTCTTCCAGAAAGGCCAAAAGAGGGATAGATTTTGATGATTAGGAAATATATATATATATATATATATATATATATATGTCTTACATGACATTTTTTTATATGCCTATGTGCATGGCATTGTATGTACGCCTATATGGAATTTGAACTTGATGGTATATGACCTATTTGGGCATTTTTTATATTTATTGTGCACATTAAAATACTATTTGGAACTTGATAATTTTTGTATGAGACCTTACATTTATGAGATTATTTTTGCATGAAACTAATATGATGTGCACTTGACTAATATTTAAGACATTATGGATTATTTTTTCATTTATTGGTGATGTACATGTACTAGCATTTTCAATGTATAATATGCATCAAAATTTGGAAATCGATATTTATATAATGTATGTATATAAAGAGTTACCTAATATGAGTAATTATTCATTCAATTTATCAATGTGTATATGTGTATTTACCTTACTTGTGCTTCTTCTTGCTCATGGTCTCTTTGTACTGGTTCCTATCTTATCATGCACTTACTACATTCTTCTATGCTTCTTAGTCTTCTCCCCTGTTAAAACACCTGGGAGTCATCACAATTTTATGCCTTTCATCTGATGATATTTTGAGAATGTCTATCCATATACATTACTCTAATGCTTGAGAATGCCTCCAGATGCAATGAAATTCTGATTCAAATACTCAATGAATCTTGATTGTCTAATCCTATCCAATTCATGTTATTACCTTTAAATCTATAGGTATTTCAAGTTATTTGTAAATCACATCACACCCTTCACTAGGCTTGATGACTACAACTATCCTGTTCATGAAGATGCACTTTTGAAAGCATCCATGGGTTTATCATAGCATAAATTATCAATGAATGAAAGGTCACTAAGCCATAGGCCAACTAACTCCCATCCAGAACTAAACAAGAAATATTTACTAGGCGATTTACAACTCCCGTGTGTTCTTAGACATTTCCCTATCAAATTCATTCTTAAGCCAATCTAGTCATTCACAGCTCTTAAGGGACTACACCTAGACGAGGTATCCCAGAAGCACGAGGAGTGTGGGGAACCAAAAAAAAGCCTCCACTAGTGTTCACTAGGCCATCTAGACATGTTGGCCCAAACGGTTTGGCGCCAAGAGCTTCTGCTTGAAAGTATTGCGTCTGAAATCCCTACACTGACTCAGACTACAGTATTTCACGTGTTTGCAAACAATAGGAAATTGAGAGACCTAAATGGAGATGGAAAAAACCACGAGAATATTTCATAGAGGGATTTGATGTGGAGGTTTCAGATCTGACAAGACGTCTCTAGGTGCCACAGAGTCCGAGAAATCACTCATTTAAGATAAAAACGTGTTTTGGTCTTAGGGCTCTTAAGGGACTACGCACGGATGAGGTAGCTCGAAAGAATGAGGAGCATAGGGAACAATAAAAAAATCCTCCACTAGTTTTCACCAGGCCATCCAGACATGTTGGCTCTTGGTTCGGTGCCAAGAATTTCTGTTTGCGAAAGTAGTGTAGTTTGAGTTAGCCTGTACAGGTTGACTCAGACTACAATATTTTGCAAATAGTAGCTTGTGGGACCAAACCATCTATGACAGCGAAATTTCCAAATGTCCTGATGAAAAGTAGTGTAAGAGGATTCTCATAGAGGGTTCACATACAGGTCCCCTTGCTTCTACGGATATCTCTAGGTCCAGGCGTAGTCCCTTAAGAAAGCACCTATGACAAAGATAAAGCGTGTATAACTCTCGACGGGCTGATTAAGAGGACTACAGTCTGAACTGTGGCACCTGAAAGCACGGGGATGTAAGGAACCCATTATATCCTACACCTAGCACATAGGGAGCCCCTATATGAATTGGTGTAGTATTAGTTTTTTCCATCTTCTTTGCAAAGTATTGCGTCTCGACAGTCCTTACATTGTTTGCAAACACGTGAAATAGTGTCGCAGTTTGCAAAGAATAGTGTAAGCTTTCCAGAACCTAATGGATTTTGAAAAAACATGAGAGTAGCTTGTATAGGGATTTGATGTGGATGTTCTATGATCTAACAACATGTCTCTAGATGGCATGGTGAGATGATAGTGGAGGATATTTGTTTTAGTTCCCTACGCTCCCGGCTGCTTCTGGGACTACGCTCGATCTAGGTAGCACGAAAGCCCTTAAGAGTCCTTAAGAACCAAAACAAATCCTATATAACATTCGACCAGGTGATTACTTGATCTTCTAGATGAAACCTAGAGATGTCTTGTTAGATACTACACATTTGTGTCTGGGACCCTATACAAAATCCTGATCTCAGACTGTAGTATTTCCATCTCATTTTTTTTCAATCTTGCGAGAGAACTAATTGGAGATGCAAACAACTGCGAGATGAATAGAGGGTCAGATGTGGAGGTTTTAGATATGACGAGAAAAAACAATGTTCTAGCATGAAAATGAGAAATGGGCTAGTCGAAGATTTTAGACCTATAATTTCTCACGCTAATTAAAGGGACTACGATAGAGGATGGTTTCTTGAATGCATGGGGAGCATGAACCAAAAAAAATCCTCCACTAGCATTCAAAGGTCATGATGTGTTGGTGTAGTTGGTTTATATCAAAAGCTTCGTTTGCACAGTATTCCCTCTGAGCAGCCTTACACTGACAAAAAAACGTATAACTATTTGACTGGTGATTACTCGGTCAATCGTGGCACCTAGAGATTTCCAAATCAGATGGAAAATACCTTTAAGAAATCCCTATCTCATATTTTTTCCATCTGGAGGTTTTGGATCTGATGAGACATCTGTAGGTCCTATGGAGTTTGTGAAATCACCCGTCGAAGATAGTAACATGTTTTGAGTTAGTGTAAGGCTGTCAAGGGACTATATTTTAAAAATGGATACTCATGGGACCAAACCATTTGCACCAACATGTCCAAATGGGGATGTGTGAACACTAGTGGAGGATTTTTTATGGTTTAATATGATCCCCTTGCTTCTGGGCTACCTTTTCTGGGCGTAGTCTCTTAAGAGCCCTGAGACCAAAAACCTGTATAACTTTAATGGGTGATTTCTAGGACTCTGTGGCACCTAGACACATCCCGTCAGATCCTACACATCCACTAGTGAGTCTATTAAAAATCCCATCATGGATTATTCCATCTCATTTTGGTCCTCATGTTGTCCCATTGTTTGCAAATGCATCGAATAGTGTAATTTGAGTCAGTGTAAGGTTGTTAGACATTCATATTTTGCAAACAGATAGCTCATGGGATCAGAACCGAATGGAGATGGAAAAGCATGTCCAGAAGGCCTGATGAATGCCATAAAATTATTCATTTTGGTTCCCCTTCCTATGATTTTTGGCTATCTCATTCGAGCGTAGTCCCTTAAGATCCCTGAGAAAAAAAACTGTATAACTTCAATGTGTGATTTCTTGGACTCCGTGGCACCTAGAGATGTCCTATTAGATCCAACACTTCAACATAGGGAACCTATACAAAATCATATGCACAGTTTCTTCCATCTCCTTTTGGCATTATCGCTGTCCTATTGTTTACAAACGCATTAAATAGTGCAGTTTGAGTCAGTGTAAGGTTGTTAGACGTAATATTTTGCAAAAGGAAGCTCGTGGGACCAAATCGTCAGCACCAACACATCTGGATGGCTTAGTTAACACTATTGGAGGCTTATTTTTTGTTACATATGCTCCCCATACTTCTGTGTTATCTCATTCGGGCATAGTCCCTTAAGAGCCCCTGAGACCAAAAAACCGCTATATAACTTCGACGGGTGATTTCTGAGACTTTGTGATACCTAGAGATATCATGTCAGATCTTATACCTCTCCCTAGGGAACCTCTAAAAAAGTATTTTCTGGTTTTTTCCATCTCCTTTTGGTGTTCTCGATGTCCTATTGTTTGTAAACATGCCAAATACTGCATTTTGAGTTAGTGTAAGGCGGTCAGATGCAATATTTTGTAAATAGAAGCTCGTGAGACCAAACCGTCTGTGCCAACACTTCCGGATGGCCTGGTTAATACTATTGGAGGATTTTTTTTGGTTCTCTATGGTCCCCGTGCTTCTAGGATACCTTGTATGAGCTAGTCTCTTGAAGTGAAGGAATGAATTTTAAGTAATTCCAGACAAATTTGTTTTCTTTTTCTATTAATTCCTGCTAAAACTAGCCTTGATTTTGCATCTTGATAACAAAAATTTCTCCGAAGTCGAGGGATATTTTAAAATTATCACACAAGCATGGGGGAGTTCTCTTCGATAATACTAGAAAGGATACCTATGAATCCATGACCAAAAACCAACAAGGGAACAACCCCACCTTCCACCAATAAAATTCCACAGGTGCTGCCACAACCATTGGCATTGCCAACAATCTAAAAGGGAATAATTCTTCAAGTGTGGATTCCTTTCTTGAAAATTCCATATTTGATGACCATGAATAGAACTAGATTAAAAAATAGGACCATGAACACAACCTAGATGAGGACCTTGACTGACAATTTGAGAGGATTCCCAAGGTTAAATTTTATATTCCAAGATGCATTACTCCAATATTATAGAATGTTTCTCCAAATGCAATACCATTCTTATTCAGACAATCGATGACCTCTAAATCTATATGCATTTCAAGTTATTTGAAAATTAAATCACACCCTTCCCTACCCTTGATGAATACCCCTATCTTTTTGAAGGCACTTTTTAAAGCATCCATGGGTTTATCCTAGAAGAAATTATCAATGAATGGAAGGTCACTAAGTCGTAGACTAGCTCATCCCCATTCAAAACTAAATAATTAGGAAAAAAATCTCATGGGATCAAACCAAATGTGCCAACATGTTGGGATGTCTTGGTGAACACTAATGGAGGCATTGTTTCGGTACTAGATAGTGTCATTTACTCCAGGATACTTCATCCAGGCATAGTCACTTAAGATCCTTGAGACTAAAAAAGGCTATAATTTCAACGAATAATATCTCAAACTCCGTGGCACATAGAGAGGTCTCGTTAGATTCTACACCTACACATTAAACCCTCTACAAAATCCCCGTCTCTATTTTCTCCATATCCATTCACTCCTCGTGTTTTCCTATTGTATGAAAAAGCACCAAATAGTCCAGTATGAGTCAGTGTAAGGTTTTCCATTGCCAATCATGTGAATAATATAGGTGGTTCATACAATATAGGTAGTGAAATGATAATTTTAATAAGATATTTTTACAATATAGGTGGTGAAATGAGAATTTATGTTTGTTGTTCCTTTCTAATATTTAATTTCTCTTATCTTCACTTGGCTTTGAGAATAATAAATTATTTACTAATAGTGCCAACCATGTGAAGGTGGAAGATTTTTTGGAACCACAAACCTACATAAACATGTTAGTAAAAAGTTAAATAGAATTTTAAATCGTATAGAATTCAAACAAAATCATTAAATTAAATATTCAAATTAAATTTGTCAAGAACATACCTTTGTAAATTCAATCCAATGACCTACAAGGATCAACTCTACTTTTGACAGCAGCAATATTTACTTCATGATCTAATTCATGAACCTTTCATAGATTCTTGTTTAATATCCTACCTCGATATTTAATCAATTTAATGTTTGTTGCAAGAACCAAATGCGAATAGTGAAGTATCTTTCATTGTATTTCATAGTCTTCAAACAACCAAGTGTTTGATTTTTTTATAGGATATAGTCAAAGTCAAGTTCCTGTGACTACTGCTGACCCAGTGGGATACTCAAGGTCTTCACCATCAATGTTGCATGAAGTAGTTTATTCCCTCTTCATTAAATTTTGTCAGAATAACTGTCCAAACATGCCCTACATCACAAAGTAAATCTCAATTCAAATTTAAAATACATTAAGAGTTGACCATTTAATAATTTATAAATTTAAAAAAATAGAATGTACATATATGTACCTTGTTGAACTAAATCAAATACTTGGTCAAAGTCAAGTGATATTGTCATTTAATATGAAGATATTGCAATTTTTAATGCTTGTAGAATTTATGTGTGTCGAGTGGAATTAGAGGTCTAAAATTCCATTCATCCACCCACTATTGTGACTTACATTCATTCCACACAAAATCAATGCATGATATACAAAAACATGTCATGAACCTAATATAAATAGTCCAAGCATTTGCATATAAACTACGGAATGAGTGCATATCCTTTGATCATGCAATTGTCATACAATATTCAAAGCTTGCCAAATGTCGTTCCTCTATCAAAATAAAATATATATGAACCGTTGATCTCTCTTGAGATTCATGGCCCATGTTCTTGACACACCAATCAACAATGTTTTTTGCATCTGTAAGTTTAGCACCATCCTTGAACTTTAACTCTTCTCTTGCAAGTGTTCCTTTCACACATGCTCTTACACCATCATGCTTTCCTTTTCCATGCCCTACCTCAATAAAAATCCATATATGTTGTACATTTGTTTCTTTGTACATCATACTTAGCCAATAAAACATTTGTGCATTCTTAAATTGTGATGTGAAGTTGTCCAACCAAATGTAATGTTGATTGAAACTAATTTTCATCTCATTCAAGTTCACATAAAACACCTAGAAACACCCTTTCACATATTCTATAGAATGTTTCCAATCATCACTTAGGTATAAATGATACTCTCTTGATATTTCTTATCTTTCTCAGTGCTTTCTGGAGAGTGCATGAATGTTATATGCACGAAAATAACAACTTTCAATGAGTTATAATATTGAGACTAAACCTCCATTTGTCGCTGCAATGTGTAATTCTTTGCAAAGTCAACTAATGAAACAAGAGAAACAAGTGGGAATGTGTCCTTTCTTAACTTGAATTTTTCATCCAACCATTGAGCTCTATATGTGTGCCTTGCATACTCACAAACAATTTCCTCTATGAATTTGACCATATATTCTAATACATGTAATTGTTTTGTAACAAGCTTACACCTCTTAGATTCTTTTCCATCTTTTAATTGATTTGCCACCAATTTATATTTTTTGAAACCAACCAATTATTTTCCTATTGAATCTGTACTCTCCTCATGGATACAACTTTTTAGATTTGGCAAGCCACCACATATGTTACACGTTCGATCCAAACATACTTTGTTATAAAAAGAAATGTCTAGTTGATTTTTCACAAAATATTGTTAGAATAAATTCCCTTGAAGATTTTTATGGGTCACTTAATCCACACTCCTGCAACATGATGTAATTATGAAAACATGACGTATTTGACAAAAAAATATAATAATGCATAGAAAATTCAACATGATTCCTACAACAACAAGTGGTACGTGAGTGATTGATTTTCACATAAAAGGGTTTTCTCATTTCAAAGAATATTTTGCTGATGTTAATTTGTGTATTTTCATTCTTAAACTTAGAGAACAATTGTGTTTGAGTCATATCTAAGAATTGTTTTGCATACGATTCATGATTACGAGAACCTGTTCTTCTTTTTACTATATCTCTTCTATTCGGTAACACCCTTGTGTTCTCATTCCAAAATTTTACAATTAATTATTTTAGAATATTAGATGTATTCTCATCTTTCCAAGGGAGTCTGCTAGAAAAATCTCAATAGTCAGTGTTATTGATTGACTCAAGACTCTTACGTATCTCTATTGATTTCATTAGTGTTTTTCTATTTAGATTCGAAGCACTGCTTATTTTTCTAATCAAGTTTTTATTAGTTGTTTTATCACTTACTATACAATTAGTAAGTGCATGCCATGTAGCATTACTATCTTTGGTGTGTCTTTTGCCACCTATAGTTTGGTATGCTTTATGTATGTTTTTAACAATTGACACATTTTGATCAGTAAAATTAGATGTTCTTAACCCCAAGGTATTCATTATAGGTCTCATCTTGATTAATTTCATCAATATAAAAAATAATTGACATCTTTATGTGTTATTTAAATTCTCAAAGCATTTATCTCAAATTCCTCTAGTTTTTCATCTCGCATTTATTTCAGATATTTTATTAGGCATTGGTTTTATAATGTTTTTATCAATTTAAATTAACTGAATTGGTTTTCTTTGCAAAATTGAAAGAGGTGTTCTTAGAGGTGAAGATTCGTTAACAAGGTTACTTTCTTCATTCAATGTTTCTATACAAATTTCAAGGTTAACATCTAGACTCTTAGGTAAAATGCTCAACATTTGGATTCATATCAATTTCTTCATCCATACCAACATTATCATTTAATTCAATATCATTATTCATTACAAAATAATTATTCTCTACATTTTCATTATGTATTTCATCCTCCTTTTCTAAAACATTAGCTACATTTGATATAACATATGTACCTTGCCCTACACAATGTTTTTACATTTTCTTTAATTTCTTTATCCTCATCTCTTCCAATTGCTCCAATGTCTTGTTCTTGACTTTCCTTGTGTCCTTAGCTTGAATTTTATCACCCACGATTATAAAAATTCAACGAGTGGGGCAGGTGACAAAATGAACTACTAAAATATAATGTAAGAATGTATAGGAATCTGTAGACTAGACAAAATAGAGGCAGAAATCCTGTGAAAGAGATGAAAGGGATGTTGGGGAATAACAATATATAAACAAAGCATAAATTGTACTTGACATGCTTTTTATCTTTTCCAAGCCATGCCTCAAGGCTTGGGATTCAATTTGGATCCCTAAGCCTAAGGCATGGACCTGCACAAACACAACAAACTATGTGTATTTGTAGGAAAATGCAAAAAACAACTTCTGCCATGATAAATCAACATAAAATGATCGATTCATTTTAAAAAAATTATCCCACAATGTAGAGCAGAGTTTATTCTTTGTATAAATATATTTTTTCTAACAAATATAAGGTTTCCATATTATCTATTTTTTAAATATACCTTTTTATATATATTTTTTGAAGTTTAAACATGTATATCTTTTGTTGTGTATAGTTTTTTCAACTCATCGAAATTGAATAAAAAAAATTTAGGAAAAAAATAGGACTAATTCTATACATATTAAAATAAAAACTAGTTTTTGATATTTTTTGAGGTAGTTAGGGGGGCACGATTAGAGCTTTGTTATTTTTCAAAACTTAAAATTTATGTACTAGAAAAATATTTTATAAAAATACTCGCTAAAAAATCTTTAAAAAATTCTAGCACAAACTAGATGCTCATAGCTATCTTTCTACAAAAGGTTTTTCAAAAATACTAAATGGTGCTCAAAAAATGGTGGGGGGCTCGAAAGTCACTTTATTATGTTTTTTAACAAAAATAGGATCACCTGTAGGTATTTTAGTTACTTGAACCACTTAAACTCATCCGTTTTCAATAAAATTTAGTAGCTTAGAAACTAGACTCAGAATTCTACGATTCATGTTTAGACAACATCTTCCAATTTTGAGTGTAACTATTTCAAAAAACTCATACAAGTTGAAGTTTTTTATTTTTTCAGAAAAATGCGTCCACTTAAGACCCCCTTTTGCCCCCCCCAAGTTGGTGCACTTACTCAACTGTACAATTTATCTAAAGACTTTTTTGAACTATTCTGATCTAATAAGCTAACTATATGTCCCCCTAGGACATTATCACCTAGGCGCATTATCTAATGTTGGGTTTTGGTGTTTTATTGTGTTGAGGACCTAATTCAAATTCTGGGCCATTATGTGACTGCATTTTTGTGTTGTTTATATACTGTACATGTATGAATTATAGCTTTGAGATACTATAGGGCTGATTTGTTCACCAAATTTATACCCCCTCATTTGGGGCGCGTTTAAAAATTCTAGGAGAATGTGGTCCAAAGGAGAGGAACTGATGCTAAACTGAAGAAAATACCTACAGCGGTATGGTATGTGCATGGTAAAAACCAAGGAAAATGCAAACAAAGTAGGATAGAAATGTGCATTAGTTAAAGAAAATCATGTAGTAGAAAACAATGTAACAAACAAGTTGTACGAAAGATAGACCACGAAAAGTGGGTTTCACAATAATGGGACTTGATTATGTTAGGGAATATCAAGAACCATTCAATAAAGGTTAATGACCAATGTTTCAAAGATGAAAGAAAAAATCCATTGTTGTGAAAGCCAACCAATGATTTGAAAATTTTGAATAAGGAAGCTTCTTAATATGCATCTTACAAAAAAAAAGAACAGGGATCAAATTAAAGTATAACCCTGAAGGATCACCTTGGAGGTCCTATGGGTGAATGCATTATGTGGGACTAGTGAAAATGAAATAGAATAAATTGTTGAATTAGAAATTAGAGAAGAAGAAGAAGATGGATGTGAAAAAATTAGGTATTTTAGATACTCACCGGATGAGGAATTTGAAGAACCTACTGATATCTGATTTTTTGTAGTGTTAAAGTGATCATAAAAAGATAAAAATGCCTCTTATTTTTCTTCCCAAACTAAGCATTTAAATGTTCAAATGAAAACTCTATAAAAAAACAATAAAAGGAGGATCATCACTGCCTTCTTCCACAAGATCAACCAAGAAGAATCCGGAGACTACCGTAGTCAAGAGTCCATCTACCTTAGTGAATATATTGGTAGAGATATACATATGGATTGGTCGTATGCCACCGTTCCAGTTAATGATAAAATGAAGAAGATACTTCCCATTAGGAAGATGAAATACATAGTTAAAAAAACATATGACCCAAGAGAAAATATCTTATTTCAAGATTCAAGGTATTATAAATTTTTCATGACTTCGAATAAATATGTTGAGATGCCCATGTTGATAGAAGAACATCTAAATGTGATGGAGCTGGTCAAAAACCATCATGATGATTTGATGGAACCAGAATTTTAAAGCATGCACTTCGCACTTGATGTGAGCATGCATATAGTTTCTACACTGGGTGTTGATGGTGGTCATGAAATTCTTGAATTACAAAAAATAAATCCCGAGATGATGAGAAATATGGATCAAGAAGAAGAAATGATATCTAATTGCATCTTAGCTAGTGAGTCATGTGTTTTTAATCATGTTCTCAAGGTTCATCATGAAGATCTGTTCAATGGGTATGATTGTGAATATGAAGCTTTCTCTTTCCCATTGGGAGAGAATGATTCATTCAAGAAGGAACTCATGAATGACAAGATTATTAGGCCTCTTCAGGTCGAATTCATCATAGAAATGGACTCCTTGGTTAATGGTGGTAAAGATTGGGAAAATGACAATTCGGATGTTTCAGTCCCAATATTGTGCTCATTCCCATTTCATGAAGATGAAAACCTTCTCAACAAGGAATGTATGAATAATAATATGATTTCATCCTTTAAGGTTGACTCCACTCAACGAAAAGAGGCTTTTGTCATGAAGATAGTTTCTGAAGCTCAAAATGAACAAGTTGGAGAAGGTGATGTTTTTCATTTTTCATATCCAATCATGTACTATTTTCATTTCCAAAGGATAAATCACTGCGTAAGTCACATCATAACAAGCAACATGTCAAGAAATATTCAGTGTGTGTAAAATAATATTTCTTAGAGCAAGTGAGAAACTTGGAGCATCAAGAGGATCATGATAGTGTTGAATCTCTTAAAACATCTACCAAGAATTAAACTCATGTAAATAGTTCTCATAAAACAGATGAAAAATGAAGAAAAATTCCTATCAAATTTCATAGACCTTAGTAGGAAAATAATGATCCTAGTATGATCAAGACTAATTCTCATAACAGTGAATGAAAATAAATAATTGGAATGAACTTAGGAGTTAATGAGAAGAAGGAAGCAAAGTTCCAAAGTAACAAAGGTAATGAACTAACTAATTGGACCCTCAATTGCGATAACAATCATACAAAATTTATCAAGAAATTGAGAAAGGGGTCATATTTTAGTGAGCCCATCAATGGATTTGTAAAAGAAAGGAATTTAGTGATACTTGTGTACTGGTAAGCATTCAATAAGAATTAGTGCTATAGTAAAAGTGGGTTATCCCCCACATGTAATACAAGAGGTTTAGGATGTTTTTTCATGGTTTCCATTTTGTCATTCGTTTTGAATCTTGTTCTGTGTTTCCTTCCTCTATCGCGTGTTTCCTTCCTCTGTCATATGTTTGTTTCATTTTCTTCCTAGTTGTGTTTGTAGCTTTTCTACTTTCTTGGTATGTTGAATCTATAACCCAATGGATAAAACATTGGTCTGATCCCCCATGAGATACCTAAGGTTATCTATTGCCCCTTAAATTCCAATGTCCTTGAGCTAGAGCCAAATGTTGTCATGTAAAATATGAAACATTAAAAATTAAAATTTTTAAGCATGACAACTAAGCCCCTAATTGAAAATTAGGCTTCCATTCATTATGCATCCTTCCTCTAGCCATCCTAGTCTATGTTCAAACTTGACTGTGGACTAGATAAAATTTACAATAAGGTTTTAAATTTTTTTCCAATGTTCAGGGATGATCACCCAAGATTATTGATGAAATCATTGAGTTTCGATAGAACACTACTACCTCCAGAGGCCTAAAAGGCCATTTTTGGCTATTTTGAAGTTGTTAAACATCCTTTGGGAACATTAAGGGAAAATATAAATCACCTGAGGGTGATTTAAGGGATTATTGAAGGTTTTTGTGGAAGTTTAGGAAAATTTTAGGATGGAAATATCATTCAGGAACAACTTGTGCAAGATCGGGTCTTCTAGGTGCAGGGAATGAATGTCCTAACGGTGAATGATGAATTCTATGGATAATTATGGGAGTTATCGAAGGTGTTAAGAAGAAAATAAATAGGAATAATAAATATATTAGAATCCTCCATATGATGGAAACATCAATATTTCTACAAGGCTCAAAATATTCCTAAGGTAGTTCAAAATACTATAGCTACCCCTCTTAGTTCAAGATGAAAAATCCCCTAAATTTTGAGCTTCATGGAGAATAAAGTATTAATAATGGTTTCATTTTTATTATCAGGTGTTTTTTTGTAAACAACATATAGTATTTTACCCCAAAACATTCTCCTATTCTCTGGAGGTGAAAACATCAGTTCTGGTGTCCCAATTTGGAAATACAAGGAAAAATATGCTCTGCTAGAATGGAAAAGTCACACATTGGACACTCGTGTGTCCCTTACATCCCCCAAGTGACAAGGGGGAAAAGAGGGAAACCAAATTTCAACCTCAACCACTCCCCTAAGTAAAACTTTAGCTCCCCAGGTGTCCCATGTATCTCATGTGTCCCCTCTGTACCCTTTGTCCCCATGGGGAACAAGGGAGAAACAAAAGTTTTACCTAACTCTATCTCTTAGGTAGAAAATTGGTGACCTTGGTTTACATTTTTCCCAATTTTATCATGTGTGACTTGTATCATCCATCTCTCACTCTCTTACTCCTCCATTTTCCCATGTGTTTCTCTCTCTTCCACTCCAGCCATACAATTTCACTCAATCTCACTCACTACAACTCAAAATCATAAAAAATGAACTTAAAAACATAAATTT
The DNA here is from genome assembly GCA_019776745.2 of Taxus chinensis. Taxonomy (NCBI): domain Eukaryota; kingdom Viridiplantae; phylum Streptophyta; class Pinopsida; order Cupressales; family Taxaceae; genus Taxus; species Taxus chinensis. The sequence goes on from CM034155.1 coordinate 476,875,350, forward strand.
ATTCCTTGGGAGCCATGAAATAGGGTTTTAAATTTGGTTCATTACATTCAAACATTAAAAATCTCCTTTTGTGCCCTTGTCATCAATATCTTGTTTTTCTCATAACTTGCAAACCCCAACTCTGATTGCCAAAATATTTTGACTATAGCTTCCTCATAAAAATTCCTTTGAAAAGAGTGTTAATGGTACATCCATTGACGCATTCATAAATTTTTATAGCCACATGAAGTTTACATCTATAAATAGCATTTTCTCATATATATGGAAACTCAACTAGTTAAATTGCCTAAAATTTAGAGCAAAGCATCCCCGTGAAAAATAGAAACTTCTGCAACCAATTTAGTTACGATATGAAACATATAAGATCAATTTATATTTTTAGAAAGTATCTACTAGGCATCATACTAAAAATAGTAATTCTAAGAAACATTTTGTTTTTTGTTTCTCGGTTCATTCCTCTTAAGTATGACTTTATAAAAATAGAAAATTTTAGGAATGAGACCAAAATGGTCACATGTGTTCCTTCACTTCATTCCTCAATGGTTCCAGTCTTCATAGAGATTAAATCTCATTTTACAAGTAAATACCCACATTTTTGGATGTGGTGAGCACAAGGTGTCTTAAGTGAATATTCCAAGTTTGGAAATATCTATAAATATCCATCTATCATTATGTAGTGATCATATCTTAGGATATTTCCTTATATAAGTGATGAGGAAAAAATCATTCTTGTGAAAGGTTGACAATTGATTTATGACCCAAGTGGAAGGGAAGTCCTCTTAGTTCCCAACTCTAGTCTCAGAGTACATTTTAGTCTCAAAGGAAATTTCACTCCATCTTATATGGGGTGTTTATTCATAAGGTGGATGGAATTACATTCAATATCTCCCTACTTACTCAACCTTTGTATCAGAAGGATTTAGTCTTACGTCTCATTTTTCATCAATTTTCTCAAGGTGACAGAATCATGAATCATGGTTATGTGAGAAATTGTATCATTTTGCACACTAATTTCATCAAGTTCATACCATGAGAATATTTTTTTATGAAGACATGGAAATTTCTTAGGGATCACAAGGTTTTTTCTAGTCAGGTAATAAACCCTTCATTGTTTTCAATGACATATTTATCAAGTGTCTCTCATCTCTTCTCTTAGAGAATCTGATGGGCCATAGTGGTTGATCACTCAAAAGGAGGCTCCTCACATTGCAGAGGGTCCATATTTTTTCACCAAGGAGTCATCTATTTCCATGAGGAGAATGTGAGCAATAATATGTATGAGCATCTTAAAGATGATTCCATTCAAAGATGATTTTGGAGCCAATAAGGGAAAATGGATGTCATTCGGTGTGCCATGTATACAATAATGAGAAATTATATCAATTCCATATGTTTCAATTCACTTTTGATCATGTGCTTAAACATCCATTCGATACCTTGTAGTGTGATCACACCTCAAGAGAGGAAGCATATGAAATCACCTCATCTCAGTTCAAAGGATATCCATAGAACAAGAATTCCTTCTAGTGTACAATCCTTCCATCTGCATTGTGAAGATTTATTTCAGTAAGCTACAAAAAAACATGAAGAAGATTGAGCATTTTGGAGTTGATTCTTGGTTAAGAAGGTGAATTTTGAAGGCCTAGAGGAGTAAGGAAATGATCTTCGTACCATAACTATTACCTTGTGATAAGATAAGGTCATCATGTTCCCATCACAGTGCAAATATCATAACAATGTTCCTGAAAACTTATTTATGCATTGGAATGTTTCCATATCACACAGAAGGAGATTGTAATCACTGTGTTTCAATTCAACAAGTAGTCAGAGGTCAAGAATCTCATTCATAAATCATTTCCTCAAAATTCCATTAGAAGAAGATTCTTCATTAGAAAGTTCTTTCAATTCTCCACATTTCTACCTCTCTCCCTTCTTGTCTCTCTCTCCAATGTTCTATTTTATGATTGGGAATGTACTTTCTCAACTCTTTTGTCTTATTCACCCAAGTGAATTAGTGTTTTATTGTAAAATTAATTTTTTAAAAAGAAGAAAAAGACTTAATTTCATTCCTAAGAGAATGTGAAAATTCATACATGGTGGTGAGATGAGAAATTGCATGGAGGGAATATGAAGAGAAATTTTTGTATGCTATAAATTGAAATGGATTCTCCATTCCAAAGGATTGGCAATTTTGGATTGTTATATATTGTTGAGATTTTTATTACTACCACATCAAGAAATAAAAGCTACATTTCCGCTATGTCCTTGTCTATGTTCCTCTATCCTATCTAATATTCAACTTTGCAAGCATGGTGATCTTGTAACACCAAGAAGGAAATTTGTGTCCTTGATTAATGAATTGCAAAAAATTGTGTCTCTAGTTTGTTAATCTCGTTAATTACTTACATTGTTTTGTTCTTCTAATTAAACGTGTACATACTCTAGTTATTGTTAATGAGAATATGATATTGCCTACTCGCAACACTAATCATTTTTATTTATTTCTCCTACACCCCTCTACCTCCTCTCACACCAAATTCCTCCCTTGTATATTGTACAAGATGTTTTCCATATGTCTAGTGGATTATTTCTATGTGATCCCTGACCTAACAGCCAACAACAATTTTTAGTTAGTTTACATTCAATAATGAGAGCCTCCCCATACCAAAGAAGGAGGGGATTAGCCCTATGACCATTGGTGAAACAAAATAACCTATAACATGAAAAATTAATTCACCAACCTAATACATTTATCATTTATAGCAAGAGAAGAAACATCACTATCATATTCACAATAACTTGTAGCTTTAACATGGGGTAGGAGTAAAACATTATGATGAGGGTTGTAAATCTTGGTAAAGACATGAGGGATCTTGGGTTGACATGTTGTAATAATATGTGAATTGTGATAGAAGGCTAATTCCTCTTTGTAATCTATAATGGTAGGCTAAATACCAGTCGTAGGAATAGCTTGATAATTAGGAGAAGGAGGTTTGGGATGAAGTTTTGTGAACACTTTTTGATACGCCATGAGGTATACAAAATGAAGGATCCTAGGGAAAGCTAGCATTCATTAAATAAATGAGTTCACCAAATGATTTAATAAAATATTAAATCTCGTATCATAGGATTGAGATCAAATGAATATAATGGTAATAAGAAAGATCTAGTATTTAAAGTAAAATAAAATATGAAAGATAGAAGGTAATAATGACTTATCTTATATGAGGATATCTAGGATGATCCTGGGCTCAAAATTGACTTGAATGGGATGGATTTGGACTATGCAATACATGTATGAGAAACAGGGATCTGATACTTGTTCAAATAGGAGTTCTCACAAGATGATAAGACTTCCCAATGCGTAAGTGTTTGATCTGGGTGCTAGTGTCCTTAAAACAACTCTACTTCTAGTATTTTCTAGGTTTGAGCTTAATTATTTCCTTGAATTTTTTTTGTCACTTCGAATCTATCGTAGAGTTCTTGTAAGGCCCCCATTATTGCAAAAACCCATATCTACTTAAAAAAAAGATCAAGAAAATATTATATGGAATAAATAATGCATATGCTTTATTTATACTAACCTCAACAATCACCCCAATGTGATAGTCACTAATTACTACACTACATTTTAGACTATATGTAGTTCTTTGGTTTGTGTGATATGAATTATGTCCCTTGAAGCTAGGTTTACCTTGTGCCATTCACACCAAGATAGTAGGCTACAAAATATTTTCCCCCAAGATGAATGTGTGAGATGGAATTCATAAATATCCCTTCCTATGAAGTGAACTATGTATCCCGAATGTAGTCTTTAAATGTTTCTCTTTTCCCAAATAGTATGTAGTACGTATTAGCCACAAATTATCTAGATCCTAATAATAGTTTGTAGGTTGTGTATATATATGAATTCCTTGTTTGAAATTCGATACTTAGTTACATGAAAATCTGACCTAGCTCATGAAATAAAGATATAAAAATGACCAAAGTGAAGAAAGGACTGACAAGTTAAAATATAAAGTAGAATGTAAAATAACACATAAAATCCAATAAAAATAAACAACACCAAGAATAAGGACAGGGATCCCTATGAAATGAAATAAAAGATGCAAATGCAAGCATTAGGAAGAAAATAAATAATCAAAATTAGTTGAAACTAGTAAAAGGAATTAGAAAAGGTGTCACCAATGTCTAATCTTCACACTTGGAAATTATGCATATAACAACATACTAGAGGCATCATGTAATGGTAGTAAGTGCATTATTTTTTGTCTACACCTAAAAGGTACACATTCTACTATTTAAATTGTGAGTTTATCGTTAAGTGATATAAATTTTTAAGTGTGGAGTCTTAAATGATATAAAGGACCTAAATAGTAATGTGAAATGTAAAAAAAGTGTCCTCATGATTAAGAAAAAATTAACTAAACTAGGTAGTAAAGGATAGTTAATCTAGTATAGGAGGACATATAACATAGTAAATGAATGGACTAAGACAATATGTAAATGAGATAGAAAAATAAAAATAATGAAATTAAAAACCCTAATGTGTAAAAGAGAGGAGAAAATGACTTAGCTGGTAAGAGGTGCCTGTCGGATTGTGTCACAGTGATGAACAAAAAATCAATAAGCAGGAGTGACTGTGCCAGGGTCCCGTAGAGGAAAAATCTGGGTGATGTGGATCGACTGTAGCACCTGGGATATGACAGACACCCACGCGTGCTCTCATAGGAAAAACAAGTGCCCTGGTCTGGGAAAAATGTGTGGACTTGGCCTTCACATGTATCAAAGATGATCTTTATCCTTTGCTACCTGTCGCTTTAATTTTTCTGTACTACACCAAATACTCCAAATATTCCAAGAAGAAGAATTAACCTGCAAAAGAAGAAAAGGAAATATCAAAAAACCTAAAAAATAAATATGCAAATGAATGGGTCAGACTGACCTTAGCTGCCACAACAATAAGCTTACTAACTGAGCGCTATACTACATTTCAGACCCGGATGTAGTTTTAGTGAGTGTGTATGTCTTTCCCTAGGTGCTCTTGTGCCAGTCACACTTTGTGAAATAACGAGCAATAGCTAAATGTAGAAAATGTAATAGAATGTGTGCATGGAATAGAATAGTTCCTCCTCGCCCCCCCCCCCATGAAGTTTGATACAAATATCCTAGCTTGTGCCTTGATGATGGAGCTATGTGGATGCCAATGTAAAAGATGGATGCCACTCTAGATGGAGTGATAGTAATAGATGATGTTAGATCCCTCATTATGGTCTTATAACTTTATATTTATAGGGTTCTCTTTCTCTAATTTCATAATGAACCCTGCAAAGGCCGACCAAAAGAAAGATAAACATGAAAAATGGCTAGAAAAGGCCCATAAGGTCATGGGAAAGTGCTAGAAGGATCGAGGTTCCCCCAGGTGGGACCAGGGTGCCCATGGGCGCCCTAACTAAGGCTGAAATTACGTGAAATGTGTGGAAATGATTGGGCATATGGGTGTAATATGTCACAAATTACGAAATAAAGTAAACAAAATGGCCAAAGGGATGAGGGTTAATTAGTACTTTCTTCACTCAAGAACCTTATAAATAGTATTATGAGACCAAGATAAATAAATGTCTAAAGTGCATGATTTTGTGACTACACTTTTTCCCCACTTTATGTTGGTGAGTAGAAAGCTCGGTAACATAAAGTAGATAGAAATGCGTACCTGTTATTCGTGAAAAGTGTAGTAGAAATGCTTCGAAGGAATAGAAAAAAGCGTGGAATGATAAAAAGATGGAGGAGCATGGAAACTATAGATGAAAAATGCGCAAATAAAAAGTGATGAGAGTGAACCTAGGGTGGAACACACATGTGTAGCTACTTCAGTGCGTAGTGTACTTGCATGGTTGGTAAATTATGTGTGTTG